>PVHT020001751.1:13404602-13477767 GCA_004024745.2 Catagonus wagneri
TACCTCAACATAATAAAGGCCATCTATGACAAACACAGAGCTCACATCATTCTCAATGGTGAAAAGCTGAAAGAATTCCTGCTAAGATCAGGAACAAGACAGTAATGTCCACCCTTGCCACTACTATTCAACATAGTTCTGGAAGTCCTAGATACAGCAATCAGAAAAGAAAAAGAAATAAAAGGAATCCAAACTGGAAAGGAAGAAGTCAAACTATCACTTTTTGCAGATGACATGATACTATACCTAGAGAATCCTAAAGACTCTACCAGAAAACTGTTAGAGCTCATCCATGAATTTGGCAAAGCTGCAGGATACAAAATCAATACACAGAAATCATCTTCATTTCTATATACTAACAATGAAAGATCAGAAAGAGAAATTAGGGAAGCAATCCCATTTACCATCGCATGAAAAAGAATCAAATACTTAGGAATAAACCTGCCTAAAGAGACAAAAGATCTGTACTCTGAAAATTATAAGGTGCTGATGAAAGAAATCAAGGATGACTTAAACAGGTGGAAAGACATACCATGCTCTTGGATTGGAAGAGTCAATATTATCAAAATGACTATACTACCCAAGGCAATATACACATTCAGTGCAATCCCTATCAAATTACCAAGGACCTTTTTCACAGAACTAGAACAAAATACTTTAAAGTTTGTGTGGAAACACAAAAAACCCAGAATAGCCGAAGACATCCTGAAAAAGAAAAATGGAGCTGGAGGAATCAGGTTCCCTGACTTCAGACTCTACTACAAAGCTACAGTCATCAAAACCATATGGTACTGGCACAAAGACAGAAATATAGATCAGTGGAAAAGGATAGAAAGCCCAGAATTAAATCCACGCATCTATAGTCAACTAATCTATGACAAAGGAGGCAAGAATATACACTGGACAAAAGACAGCCTCTTCACTAAGTGGTGCTGGGAAATCTGGACAGCTACATGTAAAAAAAATGAAACTAGAACACTTCCTAACACCATGCACAAAAATAAACTCAAAATGGATTAAAGATCTAGATATAAGACCAGATACTATAAAACTCTTAGAGGAAAACATAGGCCAGACACTCTCTGACATAAATGATAGCAACATCTTCTCAGATCCATGTGTCAGAGTAAGCACAATAAAAAGAGAAATAAACAAATGGGACTTAATTAAACTTCAAAGTTTCTGCACAGCTAAGGAAACCCTAAACAAAATGAAAAGACAACCCACAGAATGGGAGAAAATATTTGCAAATGAATCCACAGACAAGGGATTAATCTCCAAAATTTACAAACACCTCCTACAGCTCAATACCAAAGAAACAAACAACCCCATCAAAAAAATGGGCAGAGGATCTAGGCAGACAATTCTCCAAAGAAAACATGCAGATGGCAAATAAACACATGAAAAGATGTTCAACATTGCTCCTCATTAGAGAAATGCAAATCAAAACCCACCATGAGGTACCACCTTACACCAGCCAGAATGGCCGTCATCAAAAAGTCTACAAACAATAAGTGCTGGAGAGGGGGTGGAAAAAAATGATCCCTATTACACTGTTGGTGGGAATACAAATTGGTGCAACCACTGTGGAAAACAGTATGGAGATTCCTCGGAAAACTCAAAATAGAATTACCACTGGATCCATCAATCCCACTCCTGGGCATCTATCCAGAGGAAACCATGACTCGAAAAGACACATGTACTCCAGTGTTCATTGCAGCACTATATGCAACAGCCAGGTTATGGAAACAACCTAAATGCCCATCGACAGAGGAGTGGATAGGGAAGATATGGTACATATACACAATGGAATATTACTCAGCCATTAAAAGGAACGAATTACCAACATTTATAGCAACATGGATGGACCTAGAAATTATCATGCGAAGTTAAACCAGTCAGACAATTGGACAGCAACACCCAATGCTACCGCTTACATGTGGAAACTAAAAGGACACAATGAACTTATTTGCAGAACAGAGAATGACTCACAGACTTTGGAAAACCTTGGTTTTTCAAATAAGACAATTGGGGGGCGGTGGGGGGATGCACTGTGGGTTTGGGATACAAAATCTATAAAACTGACTTGTGATGATTTATGTACACCTATAATTGAAATAAAACCCATTAAGTAAAAAAATAAAATAAAATAAATAAAATATCATTTAATAAGAAAAAAAGAGAGAGAGACCTAATCAAGAGGCACTGCAGCATTTTAGCACTTGGAGGATGCTATTCCTCACTTATTCAAAGATTAAACCAACAGAGCTATAACCGTGGGAGTCAGACAGAGATCAATGGAGAGAAAAATATCATCCTTGTTACTACTAAAAAGCTGCTGGAGACCAGGCTTTAGGTTTGTGGGCCCCATAAGTTTGCAAATACTTCACCGCTGATATATAAGTAATACTTCACTTATATATAAGTAATACTTCACTTATCTAGCCAGAGACACCAGAAGCTCAAAACTACCCAGACCCTTCCACCACCCCACCACAGGGATTTGCCCCTATAAAACTGATACTGTGAGCAAGCAGGCTCTCCTCACAACAGAGCCCAAAGAGAAAGGGAAGGAGGTGCCAGGTCATGCACCAACTCACTGCTCCCACACTCTGCAATCAGGGAAGTCACTCCTGGGAGAGGGGAGCAGGGGTGCAAGACGCTCACTGTTATTTTGGAGGTATCCCTCCAAGTTAAAATAGAAGAATGGGACCTAGGGAAGAGTAGGGAATAAACATTTTTACTCCATCATGCAGCTACAATAAAGAAGGCTACACCTGACCTACTCAGTAAGGTAGCCACAAGTCACACGTGGCTATTTAAGTCTAAATTAATTAAAATTAAGTAGAATTTAACATCCAGGTCCTCAGTTGCTCTAGCCACACTTCCAGCTGACTTCCATGCTTCCTTTCACAGAAAGATTTGCCATAACAAGAAGGCAGGCATACTGTAACATAGAAAACACAACTAAATTAAAAACCAAGACCAAGGCAGAGTTCCTGTTGTGGCTCAGTGGTTAACGAATTCGACTAGGAACCATGAGGTTGTGGGTTCGATCCCTGGCCTTGCTCAGTGGGTTAAAGATCCGGCGTTGCCGAGAGCTGTGATGTAGGTTGCAGATGTGGCCCGGATTCCCGCGTTGCTGTGGCTGTGGCAAAGGCAGGCAGCTACAGCTCCTGTTAGACCCCTAGCCTGGGAACCTCCATATGCCGCAGGTGTGGCCCTAGATAAGGCAAAAAGACAAAAAAAAAAAAAAAAACCAAGACCAAGGGAAATACAAATTGCAATATCAAGGCTAGAGGGCAAGTTAGAGCACAGATATGCCATCCATGAGATCCTCGGAACTAGGAAATTTGAGACAAACTTTTTTTTGGCCACACCCAAGGCACGTAGGAGTTCCCACCTGGGCCGGGGAACAAACCCACGCCACAGCAGTGATAACGATAATGTGACAATGCTGCATCTTCAACCTGCTGAGCCAACAAGGAGCTCCTGAGATACAAATTTGACTCCTGCCTTTATGAGATTTGCCCCAAAGAATCTAACAAATGAACATACCAGAGGACAGAATTAGTGAACAAGTGACTTCAGTCTAATATTTACCCCTGTTAGAGTATGTCCATATGGCCCTTAAAACACATTGTTTTTACTGAATACCTAAAACAGAAATTACCTAGCATTGTTCCCGAAATAATCAATTCCAAATAAATTAACGGTTAAATGTTTGGGTACTTTAATTTTTGCAAATTCCACATAATCTAGGATCATACCTAGCATAAAGTGATTGCCAAAAAAAACTGAATGCACACATCTTAGAATTTCACATATTTTTAAAAAAAAAGTTTTAAAACATTTTGAAAAAAGTTAATGTTATCCACTTAGAAGCACCAAAATTTTCTCATGGTAACCATTTTAACTGAAAGTAGAACTAAAGTGAGTTATATGGGCCTTTTCTTCTTAAGCAAAGAATCATGAATATATGTGATCTTTTCTTAACTAGGGCTTTTAGATATGTATATTAGTACCTCATTGATCCAGAACAGTCTGAATTTTGGAAATTTATATCCACTTTTCTTTTTTTCCTGTCTCCTTTCTTACAAAAGACTGACAATAATTCATTCAGCCAACATTTTACTGACTGCCCACTATGATTCAACATGGCAGCAGGTGTTAGGGACTAGGCAAATCAATGTGTTAAGATCTTTGCCTATTAGAATCTTGTAGTCTATTCTCAGCTCAGATAGAGAATCACAGCAAGTAAGGGCTTTAAGGGATCTTTGAGGTCATCTAGTGGTCTTGCACACTGAATTTGACACATGAAGAAACAAGACAAAGGCAGAGAAGATAAAGTGCTGTCACTGAAGGAACAGAGCAAAGACTCAGTTATCATCCAGTTCTCTTTCCAGTTCCCTTACACTAAGCCTCCATCTTTCCTACATGATATGTTCTTCTAACAGATGCTACCCCCAGTGTACTGCTCCTAATCTTTAATGAACTGGAAAACAAGCTGGACAAGCACCTTTCAGCTGTGTCCAATATAAAAGTAAATATATTGTGAAAACCTGGCAGACTGCCCTATGTCTAAGGAACCCAGGTTACAGTGAGTGGACTTTGAGACCTCGTTTTTAGCTGTACTGACACCTTTTTGCTTATTTTTCTCAACTATTTTCTAAAGAATTTAGGATGTCAGAGAAATAAGCAAGTCTCTGTTGAAAGCGTGACGTCTTTTTGAATGGCTGGTCCACTGACCCTGAGTGTGGGCTGTTCCAGAGAAGCAATGTACATACAAGACACACAAATGAAAGAAGACTTCCTGAAAGTGAATGTTTAAGAGTCTCAACTGAGTTGTTCCTATAAATAGACCGTGGGGCCATTTGTTTTATTTCATGGGGACATATATCCAATTCAATAAAGAACACAATCTGAATAGTAAAATGGCATTAATACAAGAATTTTCATGAGTAATCTAATATTTGATATATAGACTACAGTAGTTTGAATTCTTAATTTCTGATCTGAATAGCTTTGATAGCTTTGCATTTAATATGAACCATAGTTAGTTGCATATATTTTAGTTATTGAACTGACCCCTTGAATTTTATTAGGAAAATTGTAACATTGGAGGCTTGAGAATATTAGCTATAGTGCATTTGATATACAAAGTAAAACCTCATAAAGAGCATTTATTAAGAACATCCAATAGACATTTTATGATTACGATTTTTCAGGAAAAAACATCAATTTTCTCTTTCTCTAGCTGATCTTTCCTTCAAAAATACTGCTAATTAACAGTATTAACCCCATTATTGAGGGATAGTATTCAAATTATGTGAGAACAGTCTATTTTTAGAGTACTCTGGAGTATTAACATCAAATGATTGACAGTCTGATTTTAAATATTTTTATCTATTAATTTAAAAATATCAAAGGAAATAAGGTTATAATCACTTAGCCTTATCTGAGTTACCATGTTACTGAAAGTAATTAATCAATATGTCTTTTAAAATATTTTATAATTTAGACTTTTTAATAATACATCCTGGTATTCTCTTAACTATGCTAAATTAGTACAGATTTACTAAATTTGAAAATGTAAATATTTTAGTACATATGCTATCTTAACGTGAGATAAATTCCTTAAATAATACGGAATACTCACAGCAACAAATTGGTTATTTTCTAACTTAATGATGTCTCCGACTTTGACATTCATCCATTTTTCATTCTGCAGTCTAAGAAAAAGGACAAAATTAATTTTTTTCAGGAACGGAGAGAATCAAGGGAATGTATTCACAATGTATCATCAGAAGAAGCAGATAGGACTTTTCTCTAGAATGCTAAATTCAAAGCACCTTGCCTAACAAAGTCTTTTACCTAAGTTATTAGAGAAATAATAACGCCTAGAGAGGTCAAGTGATTTGCCCAAAGATACCCAGTAAGTTAGTTATGCCTAGGGCTAGACTCAAAATGCCTAATTCTTGGCTGTGTACTCTTTCCAGTGCCAGCTTTACACAGAAGCTATTAGCTCTTATTTGCATATCCTTGGTCAGAACATTAAAAAGTGGCAGAGGGTTGCGGGGGAGAAATTAAATGAATTCAGTCATTAACATTCTTGTAAAACTCTACATGAATAAATTCAGAAACATCACTCCTGTTGTCTCAGAAGTCTGTTTAAGCACAAGCAAGAAGTGAGGGAGACAGAAGCAAAGGAGAATAACCCAGGGCAATTGCAAAAGTGCAAGTAAGAGGAAAAGAATAAAAATTCTGGAAAGGACAAGAACAGTAATGGATGACAAAGAAGCCTGGGAAGAGTGAACAAGAAAGACCACCTACTAATCATCCACAGCACTCTGGCCAAAGGACAGGCTTGGGGCATACTAGCTGCTAGGACCAACAGCTCAGAACAGAGAACAAGATCAAGATGCTGCACTGCTGTTTTCTTTGAGGCTCTCGTTTATAATGGAGCCCAAAGTCTACCCTTCACCATGTTCAAAAGGGTCTGTGATGAAAAGATATTGTGTCTCATCGGTCAGGCCCCTAGTGATAAGTTAGGCAGACAGGCCATCTGGAAGCAGAGCACCGGAGGCAACACCCATGATGCTAATCATCCCTTCTGATATTATCTGAAATGTCAACCAGCTTTGTTTTCCAAGTTGGAAACCCTCATCACACTTCTTGCTCGGTGATTCCCTTCTAGGAGAGAAGGCTGCAATGACCAGGACAGGTTCCCCAACAAGTTAAGGTAGGCAGGTTAATCTAATTGTGCAGTTTTTAAAAACAACCTAATTTACTTGTTTTATAGGCTGGAAAACAGTTTTAAATATTTATACAACTGTGAAATATGCCTCACACTATCAACCCTGCTGGGTCATTTGGCTTAAACACTCAAAGAATTTCTCTTTAATACAGATCCAAGTACATGTTGTTCTGGAAAGTCTTCAATTGCAGCATTTTCATCTCTTAGCCAGAATTCAGTCATTTTTCCAATGCCATGCTTTTCTGCACTTTATCTAGTTCAATGACAACAAGAGAACCTAGGAAGCCTTGAAATCTCATTTTATTTATTTTTATAGGTATGGATATATTATGTGCTGGTCTATTTCTCCCAGAGGTATCTTTCTTGGAGCATTAGTAACATTTCTCAGAGCACAGTATCTCAGATAGAAGTCAGTGTGAATGGACTGAGATGGAGACCCTGTCTTTAGGGAGGGACATTGCACTTGAAGTTTCTCTTGCAAGTACATCCTCTTCAAGAAGAAATTGTGATGATACAAAGTCTCATTTGCAAACTCCTATTCCTCCCACCTGTATACTCCAAGTCGTAGGAAGGGCCATATCCAACTTCTTCTGCCCACATGGAAAAATCAACCTCAATAAAAAGGAAATGCCACAGAATCTCTTACGTATTTAAAAAATGCACATTTAAGAGTTAAGGTTGCACATGGAAGTTCCCATTGTGGTTCAGCGTTAATGAGCCAGACTAGTATCCATGAGGACGTGCATTCGATCCCTGGCCTCACCCAGTGGGTTAAGGATCCGGCATTGCTGTGAGCTGTGGTGTAGGTCGCAGATGCAGCTCAGATCTCGTATTGCTGTGGCTGTGGTATAGACCGGCAGATGTAACTCCAATTCAACCCCTAGCCTGTGAACTTTCATATGCTGAGGGTGCCCTCCCCCCAAAAAAAAGCAAAAAATAAAAAAAAGGTTAAGTTGCACAGATAAGTAACAATAGACACTCTTTGGGATAACAAACAAAACCTGAGTTTTTTTACTTAAATACTACCTTGTTTTTCTCATTTAGTATCATAATATTCCCTCCATCCCCATAAAGCCAAAGCAATTGGAAAGATATTTTTCAAGATTTGGTGGTATCCATGGGAATTATTTGAATTAACTGCTACGCTTGGAGACATACTGAAATAAAAATCTCTTCAAGAAAAAAATTTTTGGAGTTTCCTTCGTGGTGCAGTGGAAACGAATCCATCTAGGAACCATGAGGTTGTAGGTTCGATCCCTGGCCTTGCTCAGTGGGTTAAGGATCTGGTGTTGCCGTGAGCTGTGGTGTAGGTTGCAGATGTGGCTCGGACCCTGCGTTGCTGTGGCTGTGGTGTAGGCCTGCGGCTACAGCTCTGATTAGACCCCTAGCCTGAGAACCTCCACATACCATGGGTGCAGTTCTAAAATGACAAAAGACAAAAAAAAAAAATTTCAAAATCCCAGGGCATGCAAAGAATCCCTGATATAGAAAAATCTGATAGAGTAAACAGAAGTCCTACCAGGACAACAGAGAGGAGTGATAAAGCAGAGGAAAATACCTTTCCCCATGCCAGATCCTTGTACCCATTCTCCCATCCATATGCACCCCAACCTGTATTTTACCCTCTACCTTCTAGCTTATTAAATATTTCCAATATAGGAAAACACTCAGAACAAATCATCCGACTATCCCTTACTAAGATCTGATCATTAATCTGCTAACATAATCCAATAGGCCACGAAAGGAGAAGGTATCTACAATATCATATGAGCCCAGAACATTTTCTTTACCTTCCTTTACCTCACTGTTCTCCTTGCCGCCTGTCTGCCCTCTGCCCCGAACATATACCTAAGAGGTCCTCTTCCCTAAAGGTCCCTTCATAACTCCAAATATCTTCCAACACCTACTATACCCTTGGTCACCTACCCCTCTACACTTATCCCAACAGAAAGTACTTCCCTAGAAATGAGCACTCCAAATACATTACTTCCAAAGTCTATGACTAATAGTATCTGAAATCTTAACACCTTTCTGGTATGTGTATGTACAAACTCCGCAGGATACAATACCACCTCTGTGGACTATCAGCTATACAGAACACTTCCCCAGGCAGCAATGTCATTCAACACAAAACTTCTCTGAACTTGAAGCCAAATATTATTGTGAAGGTACACAACAACGGGAAAAATTTCCTCAAAGAATATATTATCCAGAACAAATGAGCAATCTGGCAAGAACCAGCAAGTAATATTCCCTGAGTGTTGACACCTTGACCCTTGACCCTAGCACTAGCCAGCCACTTCATCAATAACCTACACAACCAACTCACAGACACATCTATCAGACTTTTAGACAGCATCCCACAAGAAGAGACCATAACCCTCACAAAGAAAGATTATGATAGAAAGTTATCTCATGACTTGAAGAGGTTACCAGAAACTGAACAAAGAGTAAGAGGAAGAAGTACAAAACAGGTTATTGTGGAGAGGAGAAAGTAACATTCTACAGACGTTATTAGGTTTTGAAGAAAAAGGGCCTGGAGGTATTACTGAATCATATGCTGTGTGTGATGTCTTGGTTAAACCCCTTACTTGAATATATAGAACTATAACCGTAACTATAACTGTAACTGTAACTATAATGATAAATATATATATATATATATTTATAACATATTATATATATAACAATGTGTAAAACACAGGGGAGTTTTTAATGTTATTTCCTATTCTATTTTACCAGGTAATTATAACTGCACTTAACTAGGCCCTCAGAGATACGCTGCAATGAGCACTTAAGAATCACAGTTACACGGGTAACCAAACTTACTAACAAGTATAAGCTGATAAAGATCTGCAAAGCAATTTAAATCAAATATATTTTAAATCCACCATTTTACTTTCCTACCTGCTACCACCACCACCGACCACACAACATCAAAAACATATCAGCAGGACTGGAAGACCTGATAGGAAAATTTTCTTTAGAGCTCATCTTCAAAATATTTCTAGACTTCTAAGATTTTAGCTTGTGTAGTAACTGTATTTTGTGATCATCCTGAAACAACAAAAACAGACACCCCCTGGCTCTCCATGTGTGAAGCAGCTGTTCTCAGGGGCCATGTGTGAAGTAAGTGTGCATCACAACTCTGTGAAGGGAACACAGGATAGCCTTGTGAGCCATGACAATGATACTTGGCTCCAGAGACTTAGCACCTTCGAACTTGGCTTTTAGCTTTGTCAAGAAAAGCCCTCCTACTTTAGTAGAGGACTTGTAGTATATAAACATTCTGAAAGCAACTTAATTCATGTAATTACATTGAAACAAGAAATACTTAATCAGGAGGTCCCATCGTGGCTCGGTGGAAACGAATCCAACCAGTATCCATAAGGATGCAGGTCCAATCCCTGGCCTCACTCAGTGGGCTGGGAATCTGGTGTTGCCATGAGCTGTGGTGTAGGTCGCAATATGCCTCAGATCCCACGTTACTATGACTGTGGCATAGCTGTAGTTGTGCTGTGGCTGTAGCTCTGATTCAAGCCCTAGCTTGGGAATGTCCATATGCTACAGGCATCGCCCTAAAAAGTAAAAGTAAAAAAAAGAGAGGGAGGGAGGGAGGGAGGGAGAGAGGGAGGGAAAGAGAGAGAGAGAGAGAGAGAAATTTAATCTCCAAAATATACAACCAACTCATACAACTCAACAACAACAAAAAAGCAACAAATCAAGGGAAAAATGAACAGAAGACCTAAACAGACATTCCTCCAAAGAAGACATTCAGATGGTCAAGAGGGACATGAAAAGATGCTCAACATCACTAATTATTAGAGAAATGCAAATCAAAAGTACAATGAGGTCCAACCTCACACCGGTCAGAATGACCATCATTAACAAGTCTACAAAACAAATGCTGGAGAGGGTGTAGAGAAAAGGTAAATTACATTACCACACTGTTGATGGTAATGTAATCTGGTATAATCACTATGGAAAACAGTATGGAGGGTCCTCATAAAACTAAATATAGAACTGCTATATGACCCAGCAATCCCACTCCTGGGCATATATCTGGACAAAGCTATAATTCAAAACGATACTTGCACCCTGAGGTTCACTGCAGCACTATTCACAACAGCCAAGACATGGAAACAACCTAAAAGTCAATTGACAGAAGAGTGGATTAAGAAGATGTGGTGCATATATACAATGGAATGCTACTCAGACATAAAAAAAAAAAACACAAATTAATGCCATTTGTACAACACAGATGCACCTAGAGATTCTCATTCTAAGTGAAGTAAGTCAGAAAGAGAAAGACAAATACCACATGATATCACTTTTGTTCTTTTTTATATCCATACCCACGGCATATGGAAGTTCCTGGGCTAGGGGTAAAATCAGAGCTGCAGCTGCCAGCCTATGCCACAGCCACAGCAAGGCCACATCTGCAACCTACACCTGCAGCAGCACCAGATCCTTAACTCACTGAGTGAATCAGCATCCTCACAGACACTATGTCGGGTTCTTATCCTGTTGAGCCACAACAGGAACTCCCCCATATGATATCACTTACATGTGGAATCTAAAATATGGTACAAACGAACCTATCTACAAGACAGAGACAGACTCACAGACAGAGAGAGCAGACCTGTGCTCGGCAAGGGGTATGGGGTAGGGTATGAGATGGACTGGGAATTTGGGTTGGTAGCAGTAAATTATTACATTTACAATGGATAAGCAATGGGTCATACTGTACAGCACAGGAAACTATATCTTGGGATAGAATATTATGGAAGATAGTATGAGAAAAAGAATGTGTACAATATACATATAGGGGTCACTATGCTATACAGCGGAAATGGACACAACACTGTAAATCAACAATACTTTAATAAAAAATTGAAATAAAATAAACTCTAAAAAAATTCTAAAACTTTAAGCTATACTTCAATTTTCAGTATCATTATATAATTATTTCAGGTTCTAAAACTGATACAAGCTCATTAATGCTTCTTTGAAGCAGATTTTTTAAAACTAGTTGGGATAATATGTTAGCCTTTACTTTAGTAAGCCTGCAAGCCAGTCACTACGTAATAAGCCAAAATTCAAGAAAAGGGCTCATAAAATTTAAATTCCAAAGGTATCATAAAACATATTGGATTAAATTGTCACGGAACGGTGACTAGAATTACTCTGAGGAAAGAATTTTAAAAAATACAGCCACTAATTTAATTGAGTATTTTTATTTGGCAACCCTGTACATTAAGGGATCAAGTACAGTCCCTGGAATACTTAACAGTAAGCACTAAGTGAATTGCTGGTTGCTATAATTCTTATTAGACATTCAGGGAAGTGCTATCATTAGATACAGTTTCCTGTGCTGTACAGTAGGACCCATTTTTTATCCATTCTAACTTACTCTCAGGATACCTGAGAATTTGAGGTCTGAGACCAGGCAGTGAGAGCTAGCAACTGTACTTAATAATTGCTGATAAACTGGTCTGAACTGTACCTAATAATTGCTGATAAACATAGGATACCAAGAAGTGCTGAGAACCTCTTTGAGAAAATGAGAGAGAAACAGCACCTATCATGTTCTGTATTACTGCACCATTGGTTCCAGAGGCTAGATATCACATATTTACCTTGAGCAAGATACGCAGCCCGCTGCCGAAGTTTAAGGGTCAGGAGGAGAGCTTCACTGGTCTCCTCAAGGCTCCTGTCATCATTTTAACAATCTAATGTTCCTGACCACCCATTAGCAACACAGATTCCTGAAAAGATTTCCTCAAAAGCTACAGAAATTATGTTGGTGTACTAGAGAGACAGGATAACAAATATCTTGTCAATATTATTTAACCTCACTTAATTAAACAAACGATCCACGTACACTGAGCTTGGTGTCTCCTTTCACCTCAAGCCCATGTTAGCTCTATGACCTGCAAAAGTACTCCTCTGCTCATTCAGACTTTACTTTACTCATCACAGTGTCCTTAGTACCTGAAATAATGCCTAGTTCATAGCAGGCACTCAATATTTACTGAATGAATAAATTCATTAACGAATATGGAATCATTATTTCCAAAAATACTTGAATGACAGCATTTACCTGAATGTCTAACAAGAATTACAGCAAACAACAATGCATTTAGTGTTTACTTTTAAGTATTCCAAGGACTGTGCTTATCACTTAATGTACAGGGTTGACAAATAAAAATACCCAATTAAATTTGAATTTCAGATAAATAAATATTTTTTAGTTTAAGTGTATCCCAAGCAATATTTGGGATGTAGTCACACTAAAATATTGTCATTGCTTATCTGTATTTCAAATTTAATAGGATGTCCTACATCTGCCAACACTATTCATGTATCTTATCTCATTTAATCCTCCCAGCAATTCTAAGAAGTAAGTACTGTTGCTATTCCCATTTTAGCAACTTTAATCAAAATAGAAAACTGATTCAAATAAATCAGATTCAAATAAATCAAGTTCAAATAAATTGGGACACATACCCTATTTCACAGCATCTGTCAAAAACTTAAATGCCCACATAATTTGACATTCTACCTTAAAGAATGAATCATACAGATGCTCAAAGATAAATGTACCAGGATATTTTTGTAGTATTATTTGTAATTAACAATCTATTAGAAACCATTGGTACCCATCAATAAGAATTAGATCGATGTAAGAGGGTACAATCACAGAACACAATGCAACCACCAAAAAGAATAAGATAGGTCTTATGTGCTAATGCAAAATATTCTCTAAGTTACATTATTAGGTTGAAAACAAGCATATTCAGAACATTCAGTGTGTATGGAAGATTCTAACTGTGCTTTGAAGCAAAGATAAACCTACATGTGTCTGTTGTTACATGCAGAGAAAGACATACAAGAAAGTGTTCAGTGGTTGCCGTTAGAGAAAGGAAATGAAGAGGAGAACCGGGATATAAGGGACGCTCCATTTCACTGCATATTTTTCTAGACTAGATTTTTGACATTACACATATTGGTATTTTAAAGAAATTGGGGAGTAAAAAATAGAAGAAAAGACAACACTCACAAGGTCAGGTGTACGTGGCAGAACCAGAACTGCAACTTGAATCTGCCTGACTACAAAGTCATGCTCTTAACGAAACTATACCCATTGTTCCTTTTTTACTTTATATTCTATGATAATTACCTATTGCCTAGTTAGAAAGAGAATGGACCCTCCAGAGCTGAAGGGGTTCAGTCACAGCAATAGCGCAGACTCCCAGTGTTTAAAACCAGCCGATCCAAAGACAGCTTGCAGCTGTGGTCCCCTGACACTAAGGTCCAGTGGACAGCAGCAGTTTCTGGTTCTTTTCAATCCCACTGCTGTCAGAGCCACACTAGTGTTTAAGACACACATTTTGGCCCTAATCCTCTAACAGCAGACTGGTGAAGAGGATCTCATTACACTGAGAATGATCATAATACTCAGATCCTTGGAATCTATTTACTTTGACAAGTGCAGATGTTTTCCTTCTCTCCTTCCCTTCCTATTAGCACCATACCGATGCTGAGACAGAACCGCATACCACATGGGGAGGTCTATGGTCAGCTTCTGGAAATGCTCTCACACCCATTTTGCTAGGGCACAAGGGTGAGAAGAGGGAGAGATGATGAAAGATACAGTATTACAGTATGGATAATTTGGTTTAACAATTTGCTGAGAAAAAGTAATCAATATTAGAAGGCTGGAGGAGGTGTGTGGGTGGCACAGCAGAGCAGCCACTACAGATTAAGAGCTCACTGCCCAATTTCAATGTCGACATACTCTTGTAATTAGAATGCCTCTCTTTAATTCTCAGGTATTTCACATTTCTCTAGTTCCAACTTCAATTCCATAAAGTTAGTATGACCAGCTGCCATGAATCTTTATGCTCCCCACTGCGCTTTAAAACTTTTGGGAAAAAGAATCTGTAAGACTTTGGGTCATTCTTTTTGCAATGATTGTATATGAAGTTAGAAGACATTTACTACCTTTCCACCAAAAAAATATTCTACAGATAACTATTGACTACTCAAATATCCTAAGCATAATGTCTATAGGAAAAAAAATCACTTTTCCAAAAATATTCCTAATATTAAGAACATATTTTGATGAAAAATTCAAGTAACTACTTTATTCTGAGCAGATCAAACATTCTCTTCATCTAAATTGCCACACGCCTTAAATCTTGAAAAATCAGAGAATATTCTCTTATCCATTGAAGAATTAACAACTTTCCTTTCTGAATGATACCCCCAAAAGAAATCTCCTAATGGAGAAGAATAACCTGAGAATCTTGGCTCCATAATAGAAGGCCTATAATATTTTTCCCATTGCCTTCAATGTCCTTAATCATTTTTCCTATACAGGCCAAATTAAGAGAGAAGCAAATATATGTTAAACCACGGGGGAAAAGTTATTCAAAATACCAAGTAATAATATGAACCATACTGACACAGACAAGTCAAAGGTGTCTCTGGATGGTGTGATGTGGTTTGCTCTGGCCAGAGAAGCAGGATCTCTGGAAATAGCATTCCTGACTCTACAGCACAAAGCACAACTGAGGATATCACTGGAAGAGCATCAGTTTCTTCACTTACTAGATGGGCAGTCATATTAAGTCCTAAACAGTATTTAAGAAAATGTTAAAATGTTACTTTAAAGTTAAGTTCTAATATTTATCACTTTGAGCTCCTCAGAAGTAGGAGAGTAGGTAGGATTCTTAATTAGATCATCCAGAGACATGTGAGGTACCACCACTCTCTTGAGTTCAAGCCTACTCCATACACAGATGAGTATTCTGAGCCAGACACTGCACTGGGTGTAGAGGCCACAAGTGGAATTAGATACAGCCCGTGGTATTGAGAAATTTAGAGACTAGTGGGATATAAATCTGGCTCTTAAATAACCCCTATTAAATCATCTTTGCCATATAATACCTGGAGCATGTGGATATTCTCCTACTCAGCTGTGAAAAGGGTACCTTTATTTCAGGAGAATGACCTCAGTCTTAGATTGTTTGCCATACAGCTGTCATCAAAAGCCCAGTGAGAATAGTGATAGACCAGAGAAACTGTCTAACAAAGGATATATTAACTTTCATTCCTCAAGATATTCCCAGCTTTGTCCCCTTTTACAGTGAGCTCATCAGAAAACTATATGCCTGGACTGTATTACTTTGGTCTCTCTAGACTTGGCTTCTCAGAATCATGACTTAACATCACGCCAACAGCTTTCAATCAGGATTTGCTTGTGGTCATGAGTAAAATATCCCCCCTTCCCAAGGCTTCAACCATTATGTCATTCACATTTCTCTCAGGACCAGGATAAATCTTATTGCTCACAATTACTAGAACAGTTCCTTCCATGGGGCAATCAGTTTTGTACCCTAGACACTTTCATCATGAGGAGAAACAAAGGTCAAGGTAATGGTTCAAATTCATGAATGACAAATCCTAATGAATTGTTTAAACAAGAACTAGGAAATTTTAAAATAAAAATTCTGTCCTTTGAGGATGACATTATAGGGACGATCTTGATACTCAGAAAGAGAACATTATTCAGAATGGACCACAATTTCAAATCAATTTTTTTAATCCTTACATTATTAAAGAGGAGAATCTTGACCTTCTGATTATGAAAGACATGATGTAACATCGTAGAAGGAGTTTATGTGATTAGAAGCAGAAGATGCGAAGTTGGGTCTGAGTCTACCACCAACCAGCCAAGTCAATTAGGCAAGAAGTTGACCAAAACTTGGAATTCCCTGCCATGACCTACACTAATTGGATAATCACAACTCCTCGGAATGCCTTTTTATTTATAGCACTAAGGTTTTAAAATGGGAAAGACACATCAGACACTTAAATATACAACTATGATGACATCTGTGAATTTTATACAAATTTATGGAGAATTGTGTAAACTATAAAATAGCATATACTTTAAAGTATTGTGCCTACTACCTTATTATTATAAAGCACTTCATTTTAAGGATGGTACATTTCAATTTTAAAGTCTTCAAAGGAGCTATCTGTATTTAGTATCTCCACTTCAAGATTGCCCATGTGTTCTCCAATCAGGATTTTGCCCCAGTCCTCCAACTGCAATCTCTTTTCATGTTGATAAAGCCAAGCATCAGTTCTCAGTCTTCACTTTACCCAGCAGAGTTAACCACACCCTCGTACCTTAAACAATTTCTTTGCTTTAAATCCAGAGCACCACATTCCCTTGGTTTTCTTCTTATTTCATTAGTCACTCCTCCTTATACCCTTAGCCAGCTCTTTTTCTTCTTCCCTCCTTAAAATCCTGGAGTGTCTCCGGACCTCCTCTCTTCAGTATCTAGAACCTGACTCTCACTCCAGGTGGCCAGATGACTCTCAAATATATCTTCAGACCAGACCTCCCCCCTAAGTTTCTGCTGCCCACTCTACATCGCCACATAATGGTAATATCTCAATAGAACTCTGGTTTCCCAGTCTAGTTAAAAAAAAAAAAAAATCAATACCATGATAACCTGCTTCTCAGTTTTCCCTATCTTGGAACCTCAACTAAGAATCACTCCACCTAATTTCTCTCCTATGGCAGAACTCCTGTTGGCTCTCCCCACAAAATACATCTCAATCTGTGGGACTTGGATGGCATTAAGTGAGTACTGCTACTTCATTTGGTGTAGTAATGGTATTATGGCTATGTTATAAGTCCTTAACTGTTTAAGAAAAACACTAAAGTGGGGCTCACTGACAATGTGATATGATATATAGGATTTGCTTTTAAAATATCCCAGAAAATGGAGTTCCCATTGTGGCTCAGTATCCATGAGGATGTGAGTTCGATCCCTGGCCTTGCTCAGTGGGTTAAGGTTATGGCATTGCTGTGGCTATGGTGTAGATTGGCAGCTGCAGCTCCAATTCAACCCCTAGACTGGGAACTTCCATATGTCACAGGTGCAGCCCTAAAAGGCAAAGAGAAAGGAAAAAAGGAAGGAAGGAAGGAAGGAAGGAAGGAAGGAAGGAAGGAAGGAAGGAAGAAAAGAACCCAGAAAAGAAAAACCAAGAATGGATACGAAAATAGCAGAAAGTTGATGGCAGTTGCAGTAGGGTAATACATTAAAGAGTTCACTGTCCTGTTCTATTTTTATGTGTTTGAAAATCCATAATAAGACAAATTACTACTTTTCATCCTCTGCACTTCTGCCACAAGTTCATGGCATCATCATCTCACCTGGACAACAGCAGAAAAGTCATAATTTTTCTTCACCATCCTGCTCTTGCCCTTCTCTGCTGTCCACCATCTACACACAAGCCAGAGAAATTTTTGCCATATCACATGATCCTCCTGCTTAAAACCAACTTTGCATTATAAAACTAGAATTTCCCACCATGATCTACAAGAACTGGCCTCAAAACTCCCCCATATCACAATACCCTAGCTACAGTAGACATCTTAGTGTCAAGTTCATTGCCATATTGGGGTCTTTAGACTTATATATCCAAAGTCTGGTATGGCTCTCTCTCTTTCAACTAAATCTCATCTCGTCAAGGGACATTCTTTGGCCACTTTACTTATTTAGTCATTTATTTTTCAGATTTGAAGGATCATTTTTATTTTTTTAATGGAATTAAAGATTATTTCCTTCTGTAGTGCTTTACAATTATTAAAATTTCCTCAAATGTGGTTTTCATATAACCTCACAATAACCCTTTTTTAACCCTACCCCTATATTGTCCCTTCCCTCTTCCCTCTCCCTACTGGTAACTACTAGTTTGTTCTCTATATCTGTTAATCAGCTTCTTTTTTGTCTTATTTGCTAGTTTGCTGTATTTTTTTAGATTCCACATATAAGTGATATCATATGGTACCTGTCTTTTTCTGTCTTTTCTTATGCCTTCCAAGTCTATTCATGTTGCTACAAATGACAAATGACAAAATTTCATCCTTTTAATGGCTGAGTAGTATTCCATTGTATATATGTACCACATCTTCTTTATCCATTCCTCTGTTTATGGACACTTAAGTTGTTTCCATACTTTGGCAATTGTAAATAATGCTGCTATGAACACTGGGTGAATGTATCTTTTCAAATTGGTGTTTTGGGTTTGTTTTTTGTTTTTTTATTTACCCAGGACTGGTCATATAATAGTTCTACTTGTAGTTTGTTGACAAATTTCCATGCTATTTTCCATAGTTTGCACCAATTTATATTCCTACCAAGAGTGTAAGAGGATTTTCTTTTCTCCACATCCTCAACATTTGTAATTTGTGTTCTGTTTGATGATAGCCATCCTGACAGGTGTGAGGTGATATTTCACTGTGGTTTTGATTTGTACTTCCCTGATGATTAATCATTTTGAGTATCTTTTCATATACCTGTTTGGATACCCTATTTAAAAATCTCTCCCCATCTCATATCCTATTTCTGTCTATCCTATTACCCTATTTTGTTTTCTTTGTTGCACTTATAACTACCTGAAACCATATTATTTGTTAATATTTTATTTATTGTCTGTCTTCCCAACTAGACAGTAGGCTCCTCAGAGCAAGGATTTGTCTGTCCTGCTCATTTGCATAACCCTAGTAATGTAGAACAATGCCTTGCATATATTAGGGTCTCAATACATATTTGTTGAATGAATATTTGAATGGGCTAATTATTTACATGGCTACTCATCCTATGTGCTTAGCACATTTAGCTCTAGAGCTGCAATAAGTAACAATTCTGCATGGCTACACCTGCTAGGAAGGCCCTAAAAACCTAGCAGAGATAACCACAAAATATGAAAAGATGATGAGGATAGAATGAATCATTGCAGGGCAAAGAGTAACAGTTTAGAAAATAAAAGCTTTATTCAGCAGTTCCCATTGTGGTGCAATGGGATCAGAAGCTTTTGGGAGTGCTGGGACGCATGTTCGATCCCTGGCCCGGCACAGTGAGTTAAGGATCTGGTGCTGCTACAGCTGCAGTTTAGGTCACAACTAGAGCTCGGGTCTGATTCCTGGCCCAGGATCTCTATGTGCCACAGGGCAGTAAAAAAAAAAAAAAAAATCATTCTTCATTTCCCTCAAAATATGTACTTCTGACTTACATTTCTTTATGGATACAAGGCAAGAGGCACATCTTACAGGGACATCAACTTCTCTCATAGCTTTACATTTCCAGTTCCTATCTATGTCATGAATATAAGTTGCTGGTTGAAATAGTAAGTGAATCCTGCTGAATTCAACAACATTGAACACCTACTACAGGAGACCAAGCATTGAGAATAAACACAGTATGATTTCTGGCCTGAAGAGGTTCATAGTCAAGGGGGAAGCCTAAAACGGACTGTTGAAGTGCTGGGCTTGGAGTTACCTTCGTGGCTCAGTGGTTAACGAATCCGACTACGAACCGTGAGGTTGCAGGTTCGATCCCTGGCCTTGCTGAGTGGGTTAAGGATCCGGCGTTGCCGTGAGCTGTGGTGAAGGTTGCAGATGCGGCTCAGATCCCGCATTGCTGTGGCTGTGGCGAAGGCCTGCAGCTACAGCTCCTGTTAGACTCCTAGCCTGGGAACCTCCATATGCCGCGGGTGCAGCTCTAGATAAAGGCACAAAGACAAAAAAAAAAAAAAAAGTGTTGGGCTTAACTCTAGTTTGGTAACACATACAAGCTATGGAAGTAAAAAGCAGGTAACAACTGTTTTACCTTACTGAAATAGATATTGGTTCCATTTCTCATATTTTAGAGGCAAAGAGGATGGTTAAAAAAAAACAAAAAAAAAACCTTCTAATACAATCTCTTCATTTCTCTCAGGCCTTCTTCAAATCCCAAAGTCTCTAGAATTTCCTGATCCCTGGATCTATCTAGGTGATTTTTTTGGTCTAAAGTAGATGCTGTTTTTTTCTACTAGGAAGATGAAAACGTTCTGCCAGAAAGTTTCCCTCTGAATTGCTTTCTGGAAAATAATCTACGTCGTATGCTCCACTTAGCTTTGGGATGAAGTTTTTCCGCTTCAGAGCAATGACAAGCTGGCCTCACACACCCCTGAGCCGGCTATGCTTTCTAGCTATCTGGGAGATTCAGGCCTAATGGTTTTATCTGTAATCTGCAAATATATATATAAATGTGTTTGTAACAATCTCTCTTCTGAATTTCTTTCCTAATCATAAGAGCCACCACTGGGAATTGTATTTTGGACTTGATTATCAATTGGGAGATTTTACACCAGGGATGGTGGCCAATAATTACGTACCATTTGAGTAGGACTTATATTAGTTGGACGTTATCAATGCCAGATTTGAAAATGAACATTCACAAATCTGCATGCCATTTCTAACTATTCATGCTGTGACACTTTGCATTTATTTGCATAAGTTCTGCTATAATTTCTACCTGTTTAGACATCTCAAATTCTAAAATGTTCTCTACTTTAAAAGGCCTATACTGAATATTGTTTGCCTATCATTCTTTGTATCTCTTTCCTCTTTACCCCTAGAAGAAGACTGACAAAAGAGATACAGAGAAAGGACAAAATTTGGAATGCAGAGGGAAAAAAAAGAAATCTCTGAAGATATCTGCCGAAACACAATGAAAGGGTGTCACTGATAGTCTGCATAGAAGAAAGCGTGACAGCATCTCTGTGCCTAGGCACCCACAAGAATTAAGGCCAAGGTCAAAAAAAGGAAAAAAAGTCTTATGGAACTACTTTCTATAATGAGGGATCAGGTGTATAAGAGAAGGCCCAACACAGAAAAGAGGACAGATGATAAGCAGTATTTCTCAAAGTGAGAAGTGCTGTTGTTAACACATTAATTACCAGATGGGGAACAAATAAAGGAAGCCAGGTCCCTTTTTCTATTTTTTTTCTTTTTCTTGCTCTTACTGGAAAATTAGACTCTATTATTTTTTAAAACATTAATCTATTTCCACCACCCGTTTCATAAATATTAAGTGAAAGAAGGCAAATTTCCATTGAAATGCTATACATCTTGCATAGCTTTACCCCAAAACCTATTTCTAATAAAGCAAGTGTTGGCGGAGCTGAATCCTCAAGGAGATTAAATCTGGATGGTCCAGGCTTTGCCAATAGAGACAGTAAACATATATGATACAGAGGTCAGTAATTTCCAACAGATATCTAATAATTAAGTCTAGAAAGAAAAAAACCTCAGCTCTCCCCTTTTGGCAAAAGCTTTACTTTTTTACATTTCAAAACTATTTACAGTTCATATGGTTTCCAGACTCTCTCCAGAAGCAAGGAAACAGTTCCCTGCCTGGGTCTCTCAGCTTTGCACGTGTGATTTCTCAGGCAGTCAGCCAGTTGAACGTTGGATTTGAAAATTAAACCATAAATTTAGCAGAGTGACTAGGGAAAGAATGTCTGAATACAAATGCCTGGAAAGGGACAAGGTAACCAAATGAGGCAAGCTGGGTTCACGGGATTCATTAGTCAGGCAATTCGGAAAGTCCTGCTGGGGGGAACATCTGACGCAGACACAAGGAAGCCCATCTCTGCATCTCCATCCATGTGTCTAGGGCTGCCCAGATTCCCACATTTCTTGTTTTCCTCACATGCTGAAACCTGGGGACAGCTGAGAAAAAAATGTAAGCACTGCTTTAAATACTTCCTTGAGCTCTGCTAACTCAGAAATGAAGCCCAGGTGGAAGCCCTCATCGTCTCCCTTTAAGTCGGACTCAGTCCCATGCACATTAAGGTGCAGCAACGTCCAGGACACTCCAGGTAACAAAGAGTATTTAGACTAAGATGAGTTTGGTATCCAGCAACCCCATAGCAGATGCCATTCTCCAGTGGCAACGGTAACAGACAATGATGGGCACAGAACATGCAATACATGGACACTTCCCCTTGTCCCATATTAGCTGCAGGGAAGAAGCGGCTAGGGATACTAAAAAGATATTATGACCTTGCCTCAAAATGATCTAATTCATTTAAATGCATGTGGTTCATTCATCACATGATTATTAAGCAGCAACTACATGTAGGACACTGTTCAGTCAGGTGATGGGAATACAGAGATTATCTCAGCCTCTAGTAACTCACAATGGCTTGACAAACAGACAAGCACAGCAGGACAGCTCCTCTCCCACATCTATCCTGGCCATTTCCACTGCGTTTTCCTCCAAGCAGCAGGCGTGAGCTTTTCCAAAGGCAAATTCTTCCACGAATTCTATCTCTTCTTGAGGAAAAACACACAAAATCTCAATGTGGTCTTTAAGGCCCTGCAGGGTCTGACTTCTCACAACATTTCCAGCCTCGCCTCACACAGTTTTTCTCTCAGCCTTGCTCTTTGTGCTTCTGCCACTCAGTCCTTCCCAGTCACAACCTCAACAGAGCCTTTGCACATGCTGCTCCCTTTGCCTGTAACTGTTCTCATCCCATCACCCCACCCTTTGTCTAATTGACTCCTAGTTGTAATAAATTCTTTTAAATTTTCTACTTCCTCAGAGAACCCAATTTTAAACTGTCTTACCTCTGTCCCTCATACATAGACAAAAAAATCTTTCTTTAGAATCATAATTTTTTCCTTAGCAACACTTGCCGTGACTTGTAATTACATGCTACTTAGCATGACTGCAGTAGGTCCCCCTTATCTGCGGTTTCACTTTCTGTAGTTTCAGTTACTTGCGGTCAACCACAGTCTGAAAATATTAAATGGAAATTTACAGAAATAAATAATTCATAAGTTTTAAATTCTGTGCTGTTCTAACCAGCATAATGAAATCTTGCTCCAGGCCATCTAGGACACCAGTCGTCCCTTTGTCCAGCATATCCTGCCCTTTAGTCACTTGGTAGCCATCTAGCTTATCAGATCTCTTGCACAGTATTGCAGGACTTGTGTTCAAGTAATCATTACTTCACTTAATAATGGCCCCAAAGCACAAGAGTAGTGATGCTGGTAATTCAGATATTTCCTTACTGTGCCTAATTTATAAGCTTTAGCATAAGTATGTGTGTACAGGAAAAAGCATAGCATATATAGGGTTTGGTACTATCCATTGTTTCAGGCATCCACAGAGGGGTGGCGGGGTGTCTTGGAATATATACCCAGTAGATAACAGAAAACTACTGTATATATTAAATCTACCTAATAAAACTTCACAGTTGTAGAGAGCATATCTATTTGGGTCCACTGTATTTCTATCACCTAGCACAAAATAAGCATCAAAAAATATAGACAAATAAATGAAAGGTAAGCAGACCACTATGACATTACATGCTATGACACAGACAAGCAGGATTTGTGGGAGTATCCAGTCAGGGTTTTAACTCTAGCAGCCTCATGCTCTGAAACATCTTCTGATAGTTTCTGATACAATTTCCTCCATTTGGAATACAATATCCCCATTGTTGGAAGATCCTGTGGTTAAACCTTGCTCTTCCTTCCTTAATCAATTCTGTAACTTATTTTTTTATATCTAATTCTCCTCTTGCACTGTCATCTTTTATTATTGTTATATTTTTAATACCACTGAATCTATCCTTACATTTCAAACTCCCATTTTTTGTTTAAACTTTTTATTCTGTAGAGCCCCTGACTTCCCTTCTTTGGCTCCTCAGTGTCACAGCGATGTGAAGAGATACAGAATCATAGTTCCTAAGGGCTGGAAGGGACATTAAAATATCTGGCTCAGTGGGACTCATATTTCAATGTGCATAAGAATCCCAGAGGGTGCTAGTAGAGTTCTATCCCAGATTCAGAGATTTTCATTCAGGACGTCTGATAAAAGGCCCACACATCTGGATTCCAAGTGATCTGGCTTCAGGCTGCCCTCAGAGCTCATTGGGAGAAACACCATACGGTCTAGTAACGCTCCTGGAGGCTGATGAGGGGCCACCACTGAGAGTACCTATTCTGGGGCCCCAGTTACACTAGTACATGTACTATCTGTTGGACTTCTGTATAAGATTTCCTTTGAAAGGGGTATGCTGATTGGAAAAGGTTTTAAAGTACTGGTATCCAACTCCCCTTTTTTTCTTTTTCTTTTTTTTTTTTTTTACAGATGAGGAAATTGAGATCCTCAATCCACAGTCACAGAGCCAATTAGTGACAGCAGGAACCAGTATCAGCTTACTAACACTAAACTAATGGGCTTCCCCCAATACCCTCCCGCCTTGTAGGGTAGAAAGATACAGAGATTCTCACTGCTGTGTCATCCAACAGTCCTATAATGAGCAGCCTACATATGACAAGGGCAGTCATGGCTGGACCTCATCTTATCAGAGCACATAGTTGGAAATACGGCAAAGAGGTGAGGGAGTTAATCTATTTGCATTTTTCATCCAGCAGGTTCTTAGCCTCCTGTGCAATAAACCTACAAAGAGTTAGTTCTCCTTTACAACCTGAACCCTCCCCTAATTCTCTTCTGCTCCCCCTACCCTCTCATCCCACCATTCAATTAGCTCTTTGCTGGGAACCATTTCTTCCATGAGTTATTCTGAAGTAATGATATCTCTGCTACTAGCCTCTCCAAAACTTGAGTTAAGGTCCTCCCATGCATGTTCTCCCAAAGCACCTCCTGCTCCAAATCCAACAAAGGTTTTCAACCACCTGGTATGGGTTTGTCTTCAGAACCTGTATACTGACAAGAATTTTTAAAAGCTGCACATTCTTAATGAGACGGGTCATTTTGCTCACTCATCTTACCTGTGAGAAAAAAACAATGAAGCGTGAGAGTATCCTGGCAGTTCTAGAGATAAACCTATTATATACAATATACATATGGCTGCATTCTAATGGGGGCAGAAATTACATTTTATTTAGCTCTGCATCCTCAGCATATAACATTCTGCCTGACACCTAGGAGGCATTTAATAAATGTGTACCAAGTGAAAAAAACTCAAAAATGAACAAAGAACCTCTGATTAAAAGCATTAGTTTCCTAGGCCTGCTATAACAGAATCCCACAAACTAGATTTTAAAATAGGAACTCTATTCTCTCACAGTCCTGTAGGTTACAAGTCCAAAATCAAATTGTCTGCAGTGTGGTGTTCTACCTGGAGGCTCTAGAAAGGCATCCATTCCCTGACCCCTCCCCAGCTCCAAGTAGCCTCAGGCATCCTTGACCTACAACTTCAGTCTCTGCCTCCATCTTCTTCCCTGCTCCTTGTTAATGCACTTGACACTGGATCATTAGGATGATCTCAAGATCCTTAAGTTAATTATATAGGCAAAGAATGCTTTTCCTTTCCATGGCCACACTCGTGGCATATGGAAGTTCTTGGGCTAGGGGTCAAATCAGAGCTATGCCATAGCCATGGCACCACTGAATCCCAAGTGCATCTGTGACCTATACTGCAGCTTGTGGCAATGCTGGATCCTTAACCCACTGAGTGAGGCCAGGTAACAAACTCGCATTCTAATGGACACTATGTAGATTTCTTAAACTGTTGAGCCACAATGGGAACTCTTTTTTTGCCAAATAAGATCACATACACAGATCCCAATGGACTTATGGGGGGGGGCAATTCAAACCATGACAATAGAGTATAGCATAATCTCAATTATTTTTTAAATAAATACTGTGGGAGGAGTAGAGAAGAGAAAGAAGAGGAGAAAACAAAGATGGAGGAGAAAAGGGAGCAATAAAATGCCTTCACAAGTTCAGTGAAGTTCACTCTAGACAGTGGAATCAAGAGAAATGTCTCTATTTTCTTTATACGCTTTTAAGTTTTCTTTGTTTTCTACCCACAAAAATACAAATAATATGACCATCTAAAAATTTGTGAGTGAAATGAACCCACTGAGATTATTTCAGGAGATCTAAAGCATAATGCCTTTGTAGTAGAAATGTGTACACAGTTAATCAACAAGTAGTTAACTGACAAATGCTGTCAAAACATCTGGTTTAGTATAGACAACCAATGGGCTCCAACTGAGACCAAATTTCCTCACTATGTTATGATTTCTTTCAGCTTTCAGGTTTTAAGATCTTAAAAAGGCTTTACCTTATTAATGTTCTAACATCTCCAAGGCCTCTGTGGTTTAGGGTTAGGTTTGTTTTTGCAAAAGATATTTTAGAGCTCTCCCTAAGACAATGGAGAAGAGACGCATAAACCTATTTTTGAAAAAAAGAATCAAGTTTTGAATGTTACATAGAATGTGGTGTATTTTTAACTTCTGCTCTTATTTCAGTTAAGTGCATTCTAGCTACAAAAGAGCCTGCTGTTTTAGTGAGAAGCTGTGATGGGTTTGAGTTCATAGCCAAGGAAGAACCAAAATACCTTGAGTAATAACAGGGAGGTAAATAGGAGGGGCCCCAGATACTGAGAGAAGGAGACTGGAGTCAGCTACCCTGAGCACTGAATGGGGCAAGGAGGGATGACAAAGGCCAACAGCAAATTTGGGGAAAGAGAATTTGAGGGAGGAAAGAGAATTTGGGGGAGAAAAACTGTTAAAATGGGATTTCACATTGTTTGCTATGGAGTTTGTGAAATAAACTTCCTCATATATATATGAGGCAAGTCTTCATTCAACTCTACCTTGTTCTCTAATGCTCTGATCTAGGGAATTCTTCAAGGGAGCTCTAAAAGGAGAAAAGGGAGCAGCTAACAGCTAACATCTGGGTTACATAAACTTTAAAAAGAAATTAGGAGAGGCCACTGGAAAAAAATCTCACGTGCAGGGTTTTGAAAGTGCTAAAATTTTCTGTTACTTCAAGAGGTACCTCATTTGGAGAAACAGTCACCCTTTAGAAATTCAACACAAAAAAATCAATATAATTGATTACTGTGGAAAACCATTTATAAGAACTACAGCAATTTCACAGCTCACATATAGAAACCAGCCCATTGGCAAATGGACCCTTCCATCCATAAGCTGACATGCAGAATCGCCCAAAAAATGATCAATCTAAGTCTTAAGAAACTGAATTTATTGAGGGTGAAACTATTTTTGAAACACTTTTACTGTGAGTCAGTGGTTTGAGCTATAATTAAATTAACTTTAAACCATTTCCACTGAGTCAGAAAAGCACTGAGACCATGCCCATTAACTTGCTTTTGAATTCATTGTCTTTTTAGCCTGTAATAGTGTGTTTGATTAATATTGTTTTTAAAAAGAAGGGCCAAGATTTTCCTTTCAAATGTGCAGGTTCATACAGACTTTGCAAAGCTGTCCCCTAGATCCAATGGTACCATCATAAACATAAATTATCTAGGTGGTCTGGAGATTAAAAAAAAAAAAAAAAAAACACTTGAGTTGGTGCTCTGCCTTGTGTTTAACCACGGAAGTCTCCACTCCTATTGCAAACCCATAGGCCCAGATGAAGACGAGACAACACAATGCAGGGTTCCACCCTTCTCCCACATAATCAGTGGAATCCTAGAACCTTGCATGTTCCCACTCCTCCATTTATAAGATGCACACAGACACACCAAATATGTGTCAGTTTCAGCTCAATGATCTTGAGTATTTTTTGTTGAGGGAGCTCAAGAGCAAAAAGGGCTTATTACATAAGAGTAACAACATACTAAGACCAACATTTCAGATCAAATCCAACAAAGGGCAAAATCCTACACTATTACCCCTCTCCTGCATAAGTTATTGCCAAGAATTCAATAGAAAAAGATAGCTCTTTTGACCCCAGGTCTACATACCTCTAATCTGGAAGGACAAAGATGGGAAAAGTTCCTTCATAAGTGCCTAAAAGATCTGCTAGCCACACTTCTGAATAACCACCCAAATTTACTCTAGAAACTCTGCAAATCAAAACTGATGCATCTCCTTTACATATGAGTGCTATATAGCTAGTAATTGTAATATAAAACTTACATTCAAAATGTTTCAAATTATTGATGTTTGGGGATTTACATGTGTCACTAATACATTTTTAAAGCAGAACGTCTTGGGTTTTTTTATGTTATGCTATGATTAAGAAAAGATAAATTTGAAACTCGGTGGTGGTCTGACAGGAAACGTTTGTCTCAAAAAAACTCTCATGTTTGATGGAACTAAAGCCTCCCAGGTCTTAGTTAACAAGCCAACCTGGTCCTGCTCACACTTAAACCCTGGAGAGTCCAATAAAAGCTGCTGTCAGTGGACTGAGTAACAATATTTCAGGTTCTAATGACAGTGTAGGAAATATGGGTTCAATATAATCATTCCAGGTGGATTTTATAAATGCATCACAAAAACCCAGTCTTACAGAAAAGAGTAACTATCAATTTAGAAAGATCAAGAAATTATACTTTAAAGTTAAAAACAGCCCAAATGTCAAGCCATAGAGAAATGGTTATGTGAATTATAAGACACGAACTCAACAGAATGTTATGCAGCCCTTAAAAATTAGATATATAAAGACAAAAGAAAGAGATTGGGTAAATTGGAATGCTATGATGTGAAGAGAAAACAGGAAGATAAATACACACACACACACATATATACATATATATATACAATTATGAGGAAATCTTGGCATAGGAAAAAAGACAATGGAAATATAAGAAAATAGTAACAATAATTACTTTCAGATAGTGGAAACATGAATATTAATTTCTTCCTTCTACTTTTACCTATTTTCCAAATTTCCCTTGAGGGACAGAGGCTACTCCTATAATAATAATCTAAAAAACTATATACTAAATAAAAAAATGAAACAAGTTTCTATCTCAATATCCAATGGGAGTTATCATTCAAGCTGGAAATGTTGATTAAACCAAGAGAAAATCTGCTCCTCGGAGTTCCCGTTCTGGCTCAGTGGTTAACGAATCCGACTGGAAACCATGAGGTTGTGGGTTTGATCCCTGGCCTTACTCAGTGGGTTAAGGATCCGGCGTTGCCGTAAGCTGTGGTGAAGGTTGCAGACGCAGCTCGGATCCCGCGTTGCTGTGGCTGTGGCGAAGGCCAGCGGCTACAGCTCCTGTTAGACCCCTAGGCTGGAACTTCCATATCCCGTGGGTGCGGCCCTACAAACGGCAAAAAGACAAAAAAAAAAAATCTGCTCCTCCTGAAATAATGCATTTGTTGGCATAATTATGCAGCATCTAGGAATACCAGACTTGAAGAGTGCAGACGACACCCCACAGTAAAGAAAGCCCTTGCCTCTCCTATAATACAGTTTCCAAATGAAAAATTATTGAAGAAGATTGATAGGAACAGCTCTGGGAAAGAGCTTGGGAGATGTAAGCCAGATGTACCAAGGCTCAGGAAAGTAAAAACGAATGTGTTACACCAAGAGCTGATGCACAAGAGCAGCTGCCAAGTAGAGGAGTCAGGGAAACATCCCACCTGAAATAGGGATACGTGCACTGGAGCAGCTGAGCTCAGACTGTCCTAATGCAGAGTGCAAGTTCAGAAAATGTTAGGGGCGTAAAACTAGGAAGGAAAAGTATCACAGACTCTATTTGTTCATAGGCAGCAAGATGGAACAGAGAATCCTGAGCTGAGAATCCAGACGCCAGGCTCACAGCACAGAGTTCATTCGCTTCTCTTTTCAGTTCTCGCACCTGTAACTAAGAACAGAGCAACCCAAAAGATATAGAAGGTCAGCTGCAAACACGGGCCACAAAGCTAATTTTAAATTTTTCTAATAGCCCCAGTCAAAAAAGTTTTTTTAAAAGGTAAATTTAATGTTAATATTTTATTTAATCCAAGGTATGCAAAATTACAATTTCAAAATGGAATCCAGAAGAAACAAATTATCAGCAACCTATCTTACATTCTCTTTTCAGTACTAAGTCATAGAAATCTGGTATACTTACAACACATATGAATTTGGACCAGCCTCATTTCAAGGGCTCAGGAGCCACCTGAGGCCAGCAGCTATCTCACTGGGTACCAGAAGTTTCCTATACTCCTCTCCTTGTCCAAAATCCACATGACCAGAAAGGTTGATGGGACAGAAAAACAAAAATTGGAAGTTGCATAAATAGGTGAAAGTCAGTAAATGATTCAGCATTGAGGACAACCCAAGTAACACGGAAAGAAATCAAAGGTGAAAATAGAAATTAAAATTTGAATTTTCTGAAGGGAATAAAAACATGGCAAGGCAACTACTGATTGGCCGTGTGTTTGACCATAAAACATGAGCCTTATTATTGAAAAAGATGTAAATCAGCATTACAGAATCACTCCTTTTTGAGGGCTTACTTGAAAAAACTATGCTTACCATTTTAAAAAATTAAGAGAATTCTTTCCTTTGGATGTCTTTTAAAATTAGAGGGGGGGTGCATAGAGATAGATGTCTGGATAAAGAGATGCCCTTGATGAGAAGTTGTCCATTCACAGTAGAATCATCTTGGAAAACTTTTTTTTTAATAAAAACACCAGTGCCTCAGCTGCAAGCCCCTTATTTACTTACTTTGGGTGTGCCATAATGTGGCAATGACCGTGAGTGCTGTGTAGGAAATGCACACTCTCTCCAGAGCTAAGAGATGCTGGTTTCTGACTGAGTCTGTGGATAACATACTAGCAGATACTCAATGGACTCTTTTGATCCCTTCCATGCTTTTTACTTTATTCCTGCACCATGACCTAGGGGTGCCCAGTATGAATCTCAAAGCACTTTCCTAATACTTTCCATTGACATTAATCCATGGGACTAAGTATGCATTAACTACTGTCTTAGATCTCCTTCTCTAAAAGCAGATCCTGAAATGAGGATTCATATGAAAGCAGTTCATTAGGAAAGCACTTCTGGGAAAAACCAGTAAGGAAGATGAGAAGCAACTCACGGAAGGGAAAGAAGCTATGCAAAGATAAGACTGCAGGCAGAGTCCTATCTCAGCCTGATCTCAACAAGCACTTGGACTGCAAATTACACCTCAGAGTTTGTCCAGCTTGAGGCAGGGGCTCTGCTCTTCCTTATTCTTGCACCAATCGGTCACTGGTTCCAGTAGCCCAAGGGCAGTGCTGTGAAGAAAGCACGAGGTGCAAGCCCTTCGACAAAATGCCGACAAGGCCTTCAGGTGAGCACAGGAAGACACAGTGGTCTGGGCAGACCCCTAACAGTATCCTTGGCAACCACCAGCTCCAAAGGAAGACTCGAAGCTCTCTGGGCTATCTCAAATCTAAGCCCATTTGATTCCTCCAACTCTTCAGATTCCAAGAAGTGAAAAGCCAGTCCCCACAAACAGAGTAACTTCTGTGAAGGCCACAACCCCAGCCACTGGAATTGGCTAGGAATGGGACTCAGAAAAGTTTTACAGATCAAGCTTCCTCTAGTAGACTGCCCTCTCAGTAAGAATACTTGTTACTACTCAGTTTGAAAATTCAGCAGATACTGAACTAGGCTCAAGGGACACAGACAAGATCAAGAGAGATGCCCTAGAAATTATCATACTAAATGAAGTTAGTCAGATACTGAAAGACAACATCATTTAATATCACTTATATGTGGCATCTTAAAAAAGGATACAAATGAACTTATTTGCAGAATAGAAACATTCACAGACTGAAAACTTATGGTTACCAAAGGGGACAGGTGGGGGGTATGGGAGGGATGGACTGGGGGTTTGGGATTGGCATGTGCACATTGGCATGTTACATTGTGGTAACGGAATGACTGGCCAATGAGGACCTGCTGCTGAACACAGGGAACTGTGATCATCTATGTGGGAAAAGAATCTGAAGGAGAATGGATATGTGTTTATGCATGACTAAATCACTTTGTTGTACAGCAAAAAATTATTACAACCTTGTAAATCAACTATAATTCCATAAAACTTAAAAAATTTAATAAATAAAAGAAAAAAAAAAAGAGGGCTGCCCTAGAGGAGCTCACAATAGTGGGTAATCTTACAACTGGAAAAATCTTGCCTGACTCTTTAACTGATTCCTAAAGAATATTCCATTCCCAATGGCAGGTGCCTTCTCCCTTCAACTTTACAGGATCAACAACAATGCTTTTCAAAATATCACTCCATATCAAAGTAAAAAGAGATGCTACCTCATAGGGAACTGACAAAAAGCTAAGAGAAATCACAAGAAAGTAAGACCAATGCTACTTCTAATAATAATATCAGAGAGCAAACACATGTGGGACACATATAATCATCAAGTTTCTGAGTATTTGGGGTACTAGATTGTTCCCATAGCCTCCAGGCAGAGCCTCTGAAATAGCACTAAGTATTGCCACAAAATTTAACTGGTAATTTGAGAGACGTTAAAAAAATGTACTCAGGCCATTAGTTCAAATTCATTATGTAATTGTACATATTTTTAACATACTTCATATGAGATGATATCTCAAAATAATGAAACTGATTGTCATTCCTTGGGGAATTAGATCATATTAATGTCAGAACTAATATCCAGTCAGAACTTCAAGGCTGAAGAAAATCAAGATAGGCAACAGTCCAGCCCAAAGTCACACACCACATTAGCGTACAAAGAGTCATCACCTCTTAAGAATTTACTCAAGACCATGGAATTATTCAGCATCAGGACTAAACTCAAGTCTCTCTCTGAGTGTAAAACTCATGCTTTTAAACACCGGGCTGTAGTGACCACAATTCAAAACCTGATGACATTGGAAATGAACCACATGGTTCCAGGCATCTTTATGATTTATCTGTATCACGCCAGGATCACACTTTCAGAGGCTCTGTTTCTACAACTGTGGTTTTAGATTAAGATCATTTCCTTCACTGTGCATTTAACACCATTTTCTAAAATAATCCAATAAAATAAAAACTATATGTATTCATTACACTATTAACAATTACAGAAAGAGACCAATTACTTTAATACTATTAGTTACTGTCTAGGCTGCCTAGCCCCTCTTATATCCATTTCTTGGAATTTTCCATTTCACATAATTAATTTGTTTTATGACATAAAACTACATTCTTCACAGTATCCAAATACTTCAAAACCATCAGCAGATGTGATTGACTGTCAGATTAAAGTACACTGTTACAAATTTACTTTGCCAGATGTTACTCTTAGAAAAAAAGGGACAAAGAGAATAAGAAACGATTAAATGAAGATTTGAAATTTACCTTTTTGCTAAATTTTCTGGGGGTGTTTTTGCGGTTGTTTGTGTCTAAATACACGTTTTAAACCATCTCAGCGTCAAGAACCATTCCCGTATATATTTGCTGACATGTGAATTTAATAGCAATTAAAATTCTTTTTTCCATCATGTTCTATCATAAGTGATTAGATAGAACATGATGGAAGATAATATGAGAAAAAGAATGTATATTTATGTGTCACTGGGTCACTTTGCTATACAGCAGAAATTGACAGAACGCTGTAAATAAACCATACTTTAATTAAATGTCTGTGTGTGTGTGTGTGTGTGTGTGTGTGTGTGTGTGTGTGTGTGTTATGGGAGTTCCTGCTGTGGCACAACAGGATAGGTAGTGTCTCTGTAGCACCAGGACACAGGTTCAACCCCCAGCCCAGCACAGTGGTTTGAGAATTCGGCATTGCCACAGCAGCAGCATAGGTCATAACTGCGGCTTGGATCTGATCCCTGGCCGGGGAATTACATATGCTGCGGGACAGGAAAAAAAAGAAAGAAAAAAAAATCAATATGTGTTGGGGTGGATAATCTATTCTAAATTCAATGGTCAAGAATACAATGTATTATTAAAATCTCTCTAGCAACATTTGGAGACAGTACCAAATCAGATAATTAAAATACTTATTAAAGATCTATTACATAAAAGACATCATGTGTGTGCCAGTCCTAAATAATATTTGATCTAGAAATGAAGAGTAACAACACCACGTCTGTGTTCCACAAAGGAAACTCCAAAGGAATTTGAAGTAGAAATTGAGTGAGTAGCACAATCATTTGCTGAAAATAATTTTCTAGATAAAGAGCCATAAAGATACAAGGAAATTACACTGCATTTTTTAATAAATTAAAGCGGAAAATAAACATATGTTCTATTAAAACATAAAGCCACCAATTGTCAAAACCTGTTTTGTGACCAGAAATCTTAAAAACAGCACCAAAAGTATATCTCTTACTTGCTGTCGATGAGTACTTCAGATTGCCGATTATTCACATGATTATCGCTCTTGTGGCGAAACTGAAAATCAAAGTGTTTGTGAAAAAAACATGTTAAATCATACCTTGGCAGCACAAATAGTGGCACTGAAAATACATGGAGTTCACGGGTATGGACAATATCACTATCAGTCTAAAATGAGCACGGCTTAATACTTACCTTGGACCCAGCTCCATGTGTTCTTAAATCTGAATCAAGACCCTTCTCACTAAATCTCATTCTGGGTGTCACCTCTGGACAAGTCTAGCCACACATTCTTCCAATTCCCATGCAATTTCAGTTCCTTCTAAGAAAATGCACCCTTTACTCTGCTGCTTAGTTCCAGAGCAAACCATACATTAATTTTGATGTCTTCAACAAGCAGTGGGGGCTTCTATTCTCTCACATATGTGCTCAATAGTCTACTGGAACATCATTCTGTTTTACGGATTTCTTTGAAGTCAAGCAATTACTTGTAACAACATGTATTTTTATTCTCCAGAAATGCTAATTGTTAACAGTGATCTTATGAAATACTGAGCATTTAGAACAAAAATCAAAATACAATATCGAACCACATTTGGGATAGATTTATGTTTTTATGCCCAGGTGATCCTATTTCTTATTTTATATTCCAGTAATGTAAATATCTTATATTGCTTAGAAGAATGCAAATATTATGAGCCCTTCACTAAACTTATAAATTAGCAGCCATTCAGATAAGACTTTCTATATAACTGTCAAGACCAAGTAGTAACAGGCTGAGAGAGCATTAAGACGATTTTTCAAACAATTAGCTAAATGCCCAAATAAACTCCCAAATGCCCAGGGGGTTGGATCAGGTGATATGAAATTTTGATTTCAGAGATAATAATCATCAGATTATTACTTTTTCCATTTTTTTTTTAGGGCCACACCCACGGCGTATCAAAGTTCCCAGCTAAGGGGTCGAATCAGAGCTACAGCTGCTGGCCTACACCAGAGCCACAGCAACACCAGATCTGAGCCACGTCTACGACCTACACCACAGCTCATGGCAACGCTGAATCCAAAATCCACTGAGCGAAGCCAGGAATCAAACCCATGTCCTCATGGATACTAGTTGGATTCATTTCTGCTGTGCCACAGGAGACTTACTTTTTTCTTTTAAAAAAAAACTGGTAATACTGTAACAATATCACAATACATAAATTGTTTCAACCAGCCCTTCCCTTGTGCAACATTCCTCCCAAATTCATCCCAGTCTTTTTATGCTATGCCCAGTATATACAATTACAATGATTGCCAGGAACAAGTTAATGAATATTAGGAGGGAAAAATAAGATACTTAGCATTTGTTAACATGAAAAGAACTCATAATATTGGTAGAGGAGTAAAGTAATTCAGTCCATCATTGGCATGCAAATGTCTCTCCACCAAGAGAACAATAGAAACAGAAACATTATTTTGTCAGAATACATAATTTAACAGGGGCAGATATTCTGTTTGTGCATCCATATCTACACTCCATCATCCTCCACTCTGCCCTGGCCAAGGGAATCTGACCTATTTAATACCTGCCCTTTGGCTGTTGATTAGTCTTGGCCAAGAGGTGGTACCAACAGAAAGTCATGGGACCAGCAGAGAGTGAAATGAGGTACGTATTCCCTGGCTTCTTCTGAACTCGATCAGCAGTAGCTGCTTCCTCTACAGACAGCCCTCAACTGCAACTCCAGGTCTGGTAATTGCTTCCTCCCTTTGCACCTTCAGGCCTGGAAGTAGTATTGCCACCTATGTTGCTGCCCTATATACAACCCTTTTAATAATCCCTTCATTATTAATCTTTCTCCAATCTACTCCCATTTCAAGGTGAAATCTGTTTCCTGCCAAGACCCTGCAATATAAATATATTCAGTGGTGGGAGCTCCTGTCGTGGCTCAGTGGAAATGAATCTGACCAGTATCCATGGGGACACAAGTTCGATCCCTGGCCTCATTCAGTAGGTTAAGGATCTGGCGTTGGCATGAGCTGTGGTGTAGGCCAGCAGCTGCAGCTCCAATTCAACCCCTAGCCAGGGGTGTCAGCCTAAAAAAAACAAAACAACCCCTATGCCTCGGGTGTGGGCCTAAAAAAAAACAAAACAAAACAAAACAAAAGACATTCAGCTTTTAAGCCAATGCATATTATCACAAAAATAAAAGCACAGTCAAACATTAACTGTAGTAGAGACAAAAGACAGTTATGTCTGATTCTACCTGAAAATAGTCCCCTAAATTGACTAGCTAGCATTATAGGAAAGGACCAAGCAGTTCACCACCTCAAAGCTGAGTGGCTCACTCTCTGGGTCTCAGGATGGGGCCACACCCTGACTTCTGCTCATGCTTTTCAAGGGGTCTTGGTATCTGGATGCACTAGAAATAGAAATTGCAAGTGTGAGTTCAGAGGAGATGTAAACCTGTCTGTCACTGGTCTATAGCTAGCTATTGAGTCTAGGGCACAGGCAGTCACCTAGGGTGAGAACAGAACTTGTCTGGATTTAGAACATTTGGTTTGCCCAAGACTGGGTTTTAAATCTTTCAATTTGAATGACTTTCTCTGGATTATGGAGACTTCAAAACTCTTGTCTTACAGTCATTCACATTAGTTGCCTGACTTCTAAAGTTAGTTGATTTTGGAACTGCTGGTACAATGAGCAGAGAATGGGAGAACGCCTCATGTCTACCACTTCCCAAAGCTTAAAGACTTAAGATACGAGATAAATAACACTTCACTGGGTGGAAGCATGTTCGTGTCTCCATTTCGGTCTTATCACTAACTGGTTGTGTAATCATTAGCAAATTCTTAGTTCTCTGTGGGCTTTAGTTTCCTCATGTGTAAGATGAAGGAGTGAGTCTAGTTATTGAAGCCCCCTTGCCATTACCATAAACAGGCCCTGGTTCTATGACGCTTATATTATTCATCAAACAAGCAGCAAAAGAGTTCCATATGGTATTGGCCAAAAGAGCTCCATTCAAAAATTTCAAATTGGAGTTCCCGCTGTGGTGCGGTGGGTTAAGAATCCAACTGCAGCAGCTTGGGTTGCTGCAGAAGCCTAGGTTCAATCCTGGCCTGGCACAGTGGGTTAAAGGATCTGGCATTGCTACAACTATGGCATAGGTCACAGTTATGGCTCACATTCAATCCCTGGCCCAGAAACTTCCATATGCGACAGCTGTGGCCATAAATTAAAAAAAAAAAAAAATTCAAAAGGATCTCTATTTTCTATTTCTGAGAGAGAGGTTAGAATTGAAATTGAGACCTCAGGAATGCTCAAAAGGAAATACTTACATAGTCATCTGTGGCATCTTTGACAGCTGTCATAGTTACCACCAGGACCAAAGGCACAATGGTGGTAAACCAGGTCAAGGAGGAAATTTCGGGAATCAGCTAAAACAAACATTTCAAGTAATTTAGGGTTTTTAAATTTAGTAAATACAGTTTTCAAATTTTGCCATTTAATTTTAAAACACAATCAAAATTAATGAAATAGTCAAATATTTTTACAAATACAAAACAATGTTCAATAATGTAAGTGTTTGTACTCGGATATAAGACACATAGAATAGAAGCATTACTGAAACAGTTTTCAGACTACCTGACAAAAAATTAAATTTTTATAGCAAGTTGAGAAGTAAGCTTCTTGAAATCTTTCACAGATGCTGATCTTTTCCCAGGATGACAAATGTCACCTGTCTTTTCTCAGCTTCTCATTTCAACTTTTCACAATTTAACCACCAATTAATTCCAAAAGAGAGATTCTTTGAGCACCTACCTTACACCAGACATTGTGCCAAGTACTTTTCATATATTATGTCATTTGATCCTCAAACAAGTTTACTGAGTTAGATTCTGTACCAGAATTGTTTTGCACAAACCCAGCAGTTTACAGTCCATGTAGATAGCTCCCCCAGTGCACAGTGCAGAATACATAGTGAAATGCAACCTGGAGTCAGGAAAGGCTGCAGCCCTGGGTATCATTTTCCCAGTTTATAAGTAAGAATCTGAGAAGTCAAACAACTAGGCCAAGAACATCCATTTCTAAAACATGAACTTAGGTCAACTTGACTCCAAAGCTTGGGTCTGTATCTCCAAAGCCACCTACCCGAGAGAGACACTGTGACAGTTGATATGACTCTCTTCCAAAAGTAGTTTTCAAGTAGAATTCATTTTAGAGCTACTTCAGGGCCATCAAGTAGGGAAGGATGGGGTGGAGTTGGTCAGTGTGTGGAAATAAGGCCCCATCAAAATGACTCTAAACTAAGTTAATTTTATGTAATAGCTTCCACCTAGGATTTTTTTCAATAACTCAAAATCCTCTGAAGCACCAACAAAAACTCTGGGCTGAGTCGCAGAAAGCTTGATTTTAATCTGAGTTCTATCATGAACTCCTAGTAAAAGTTTTTACACCTCACCTAATCTCTTCAGGTCTCCTTTCTTCATCAATAAAAGAAAGGAGGTTTGCAGTTCCCGTCGTAACTCAATGGTAAAGAACCCAACTAGGATCCATGAGGATGCAGGTTTGATACCTGGCCTCGCTCAGTGGGTTAAGGATCTGGCATTGCCATGGGCTGTGGTTCAGGTTGCAGATGAGGCTTGGATCTGGCATAGCTGTGACTGTGGTGTAGGCCAGCAGCTACAGCTCTGATTAGATCCCTAGCCTGGGAACTTCCATATTCTGTGAGTGGGGTGCTAAAAAGACAAAAAAAAAGGAAAAGAAAGGAGGTTATACTAAACCATCCTAAAGATCCCTTCCAGATATAAAACTCTGTGAACAAGAGCCTTTGGCCATAAATAAGAAATCTATTCAAGAAATAAGCTCAAAATTATAGAATGGTATAAAGGGTTATATTAAGAAACCAAAATCAATTCATAGAGGTGGGGAGTCTCTCTGATAAATTGTAAGGTGTACATTCACTGCTTTTTTTTCTTGTTTAGCATCCAATTCTTTTCAACCCTACCCTTATTTCTTAAGGAACTACACCACCCCGCTACTTTGAGAAGATGTACTTTTGGTGGACTGATTCCATCAAGGCTCCCTGGCTTTGGCATGTGATCTAGGTCAAGGCAATCACTGCATCAAATTCTTGAGCCATAGTTATTGGTTTAGGATAGGAATATAACTAAACCAGTCAGAGGTAGTCCAGTCAGAGGTAATCTCTAGACTTGCTGGAGCAAGAAAAAGTAATTCATATTCATTTATTCATTTTTTGTCTCTCTGTCTTCTCTTTCTCCCTCTCTCCCGCTCTCTCTCCCTCCTTTTCTTGCCTTCTCCCCTTTTGCCTCTGCCTTCTTTCCATGTTAAAGCTAGGAGAATAAAAGTCTAAAGCTTTCAAAGTTTACCAAGTAGAGAAAGCCTGCCCAAGGAAATAGAAGTGATTTCTGCCACTTGCAACCAAAAGATTCTTAATACAAATAGTTATTCTATCAAAGAAAAAAAAATGCTACTCAAGCTATAATCTAGACTGCACATATCTAATCCATCTTCTTACCTCCTATAATTAACATCCTGCATCTACCAGTTTAGTCTGATTAATCTGAAATAAATACTAGGTAAACAATTGCTTACATGAGCTGTCTATATGTGTATGTGTATTCTTTGATTTATGCCTTTTCCTTCCAAAAGTATCAGTTAATAAAAGCTGAAAATTCATTTAGCTCAAATTCCAGTCAAATGAGAGGAAAAAGAAAGGTTATTAACTACCAACAAATTACTCAAAACTGTAAAAAATAGTCAATGTGAAAGAACATATGGCATACATCATTTATTTTATATACATGTAAAATATGTCATTGTTCTTAGATGAAAATGAAATTTTCCAAATTAAGTTCCACAAACTACTACTCAACTAGCCTCAATTCTGGCAATACCCACACTGTCAGTGTGAAAGGGAAATAAAGGAAGGAGGCTACAAACAGTAATTATTAGGTTCTGCTTTGGTTCAAATAAAGGGCAAGACAGCATTTTTAAATGACCTCAGTGTTTAAAATGATGAATGTACTAGTTTTTACCCATTCCTAGCCCTCCCGCATTTGTGAAGAGAAACAGAACTAATAACATTTAAAATCTGATAAGGCTTGTTTTACCTAATCATGAAGTTTAGCTAAGGAAAGTAACTTAGTTTTTCCAATTATCCGAATACTTTTAACAAACAGATGACAAAGAAATACAAGCTAAACATTACCTGTAAAATCAGAAGGAAAAGGAAATATGCATTTGCCACCCTTTGGAATTGTTCAAATAAATTAATTGGCAAGAAGGTGAGGATATTGTACTTGGATGTGTGGATACGGTTATCCTAAAAAAGAAACAGCATCACATTAGTTTGAGGTGAAGCACTGCTCATTATCAGAATGAGCTCTACAATTTACAAGGCTGAACATGAGTTATGCCAGAGCAAGAAAGATAAGCCAGTTATCTAGGAGAGTTTAAACTCTATGTGTCATTTTTCCCAAGATGACATGCTCCTGATAGCAGGTGAAATTACTCTTCAGTGCCATAAAAAATCATCCATGACTAAAAAAATGTATCAAGTGCAAAAGTCCGTCCCTGACATTTTTTACTCTTAACTCAGTGTCTGCATGCATTCATTCATTTGGCAGGTATTGCTTGAGGACCTACTGCATGCAGACACTGAGCCTTTGGAGAACTCTCACAAGGGGCCCCTAGGTCTGTCTTTGAAATCCCTCTGACAGGAAACTGATCACCTTGCAAGGTAGTCTGTTTCCATTTCAGGATGGGAATTTTGCCTCCCTATAATTTTTTGCCTTATGCCAAATTCCATCCCTGGGGCCACCTAAAAGTCTAAGACCTTTCCATGTTGACAACCTTCAAATACTTGAAGAGGACTCTTAGGACTTCCCTAAACTTTCTCCACTCTGATCCAGACATTCCCAGAACCCTCAGCCATTCTGCACGAAATTTCTTTCATGGACAACACTTCCAGGTCAGCCTCTCCTGCATCCATCCCAACCTCTCCGCATACCTCTTAAAACATGATGTCCAGAACCAAATATATACTACAAATCTGGTTCAACTGGTCCATGCAAAGAAAAGACATTGATGCTTTGTGTTCTGGATTCTTGTACTAAAACGCTTAAAGTTCCATTAGCATTTTGTCAATTAATCTCAACGTTTATTCATATTGAGTTTTGATCAACTAAAATCTCTAGATCGTTTCTTGATAAATCATTATCAAATCAGGGCTCCTCTTTCTAAACATTGATAACTGATTTTTTTAAAGTGATGTAAAATATCTTCCATATATTTCCATTATACAAGCCAAATGAAAAAAACTAATTTTGAGTGTGCTATCCCAAAATCTTAAATATTCCTCCCAGCTTTGTGTCATCAAAAATTCCTTTTACATAGTTTTCTAAAGCTATCTAAAACTAATATGTTAAAAAGGACAGAGCTAAAGACCCTCCAAAAATTTTTAATTAGAAGTATGGTGGGAGTTCCTGTTGTGGCTCAGTGGTTAACGAGTCCGACTAAGAACCATGAGGTTGCGGGTTCAATCCCTGGCCTTGCTGAGTGGGTTAAGGATCCAGTGTTGCCGTGAACTGTCGTGTAGGTCGCAGACACGGCTTGGATCCTGCATTGCTGTGGCTTTGGCGAAGGCCGGCAGCTACAGCTGTTAGACCCCTAGCCTGGGAACCTCCATATGCTGCAGGTGCAGCCCTAGATAAGGCAAAAAGACAAAAAAAAAAAAAAAGAACTATGGTAAACTACTAGAGTCCTATCCACAGATTAATGATAACCTCTTCAGTTATTTAAATAAAACATCCTAAATATGTTTTGTTTAACCATTTATACCTAACTGTACTCCTATGAGGCTTAACTCTCTTATGGATAAAGACGGCCTAAGAAATTTAAAGTGACAGATCTTACTGACATTCAGAATGAACATGCCCTAGGAATTTCCATCCAGTAATATTTTTAAATGGAGGTTAATCCATATGACTTGTTTTAAATGAATCTACACTAACTTCTAGGAATCACTACTACCTGGTTAAAGAACATGTTGACATCTGTTAAGTGGCAATTTTTAACATTAACCAGTAACCAGTGTGTCCAGCTGTGCACAGTAAGAGAGATGTCAACAGAAGGGTTTCTAGTTTAGTGGGTCTGATGCAGAGTATTGTGCAAAAAACTGTCTTTAAGCTGCTAGTGACTATTTTGCAGTGAGTCCTCTACCCAAGAGCCAGGCTGGGAAGGAAAACTGAAAGCTGTCCATTGTAACACTTTCTTTCTAAAAAGGGGATTTGCAAAAAGAATGAGGAAGAGGAAAACTAAGGAGAAAAAGCAGTTAACAAAAAGAATCACATTTTCTTAATTCTGTTTTTATATTTTCCTTATAATTTGAAACTTAAATAGAGGTTAAGCCTGTATCTTGCTAAGAGGACAACACAATGTCTGCTGGGACATTCCAAAACCATGGCAGGAATTATAAAGAAAGTCTCCTACAAAATTGAATTCCACACAGGTGAAGAGTCAACTGTGTGAAATAAAGTGATACCATCAATGAGGACTGTGACAATTCTGCTTAAATTGATGTAGAGCAATGACTGCTTGTTCTACTTGTTCTGTTGTGACTTAGTCACAGATGATGGGAACCCTCACAGCTGACTGGGAACAAGGAACGAGGGCTCCCCCTTCTGGAGAATCTCTGTACCCATTTATCTTTGTTTTTCCATATTAAGGCAGGAAAAAAACTTTGCATTTTCACTGCCATATTCAAGAATATGAGCATCGGTAAGACTTTAAATCAGGCACATTAACATTCAGTCACTTCATCGAGCCAGACTATTGACCTACAATCAAATTGTAGTGCAACTTATTCTATAATAAGGCATAGAAGATCTTCACCACTAACCTCTTAGAACTACTTTCCCACCAAAAACTACTAGAAATATCCCAGTTCATAAGAGGAGAAGGAAACCAACGGGAAAGGATTACATCTGTGGAATGTTATAGCATTAGTGCTGATAGACGTCAGGCTGGAAATTGCGACCTTAGTCTGTTATCCAGGTGGACCCATGAACTGACCCCACATGAGGGGGGTTTAACCGCCAGTCACAAGCAATCTTCAACCAAGACAGGCCTCCCATGTGGTGGGAAGGAGACTGCCCTTGGAGGAGCATCAGAGACCACCTGCTCCCTGTAGGAAGCTCACTTCCAAGAGCAAGAGGGGAGAGCTGAGCTGAAGAGGCCCAGATATTCCTCCAAGATTGATGCATCAGGTAAATAACTCCACTTCTCATGGGCCAGAGTGAAAAAAGGGTTGTACAGAGAAATGTCACCTCCTTAGAGACCCCTCCACCTGGAAGGTGACATCAGAATGAGGAAAAAGCATCGCTCCTCTAAAATATATTAATTCAAAAGTCCTGATGTGGGCAGAGAGCAGCATGCTTGCAGATCTAAAAGAGGGACTATGAGGCTGAACTAGAGGTCAGCACAAAATGAAGCTGGAGAGAGAAGTTTCTTGCATCTGTACTAAAGACCTTAGCCTTTATTGTAAGGTCTTCAACAATCTGATGAGATTCTAATTTTAAAAGATTGCCCTAGCTAAGAGCAAAGATGGAGATGACAAAGAATAGGTGTGAGAAGACCAATGAAGAGGTCTTTCAGTTAGTCCAGGTGAGAGATGATGGATGGCTTAGACCACGGTGGTGGCAATGAATAATAATAATAATAATGGCTCATATTTATCAGGCTCTTATTATGTGTATCGTTCTAAGAGCTTTATTTTTCATAGCTCATTTTATCCTCATGGACTTCTTATGAAATAGCTGTTTTCTTTCTTTTTTTTTTTTTTGCCTTTTTGTCATTTTAGGGCCGCACCCATGGCATATGGAGGTTCCCAGGCTAGGAGTCTAATCAGAGCTACAGTTGCCGGCCTTTGCCACAGCCACAGCAATGCAGGATCCGAGCCGCGTCTGCAACCTACACCACAACTCACGGCAATGCCGGATTCTTAATCCACTGAGCAAGACCAGGGATCGAACCCGCAACCTCATGGTTCCTAGATGGATTTGTTTCCACTGAGCCACGACGGGAACTCCTGAAATTGGTACTATTATCCCCACTCCATAGAAGGGAAATCCAAGGTTCATCAAGATTAAGCAGTTTACACAAGACCAGAGTTTGTGAGTGGTGCGCCCAGGATTTGAGTCATGGTGCTCTGCTTCCACAGCCCACTCTCTTCACCACTACGTTTCCCCAATTCACTACCAAGCAGATGTTTCTTCTGCTTTCAGAGCCATCAGCCCTTGCTTTCTCTTCTACTCTATATTTCTAGCCTCCTGCCACTTTCCTAACAAGGGAAATACTGGATGTCTATGCTTTCCTCTAGAGTCAGTCCCCTCAGTAGGAACCCAGGTATCTACTGCCTGATGTATGATCACAGCTTCCTTACATTCCCTTTCAGCCTCTCTCAAAGCTCAAGATAGGCAAATAGTATAGCTAACCACTGCCTTAATTCAGCTTTCCAACAGAAGCAGCAAAAGTCCTTTGACATTTTCAATAATGACTTGGTGCAGGGGAAGAATAAAGTAAAAAAATGACAAATTCTTCAAGGTGGACCATCAAATAAAATATTATTAAAATGAAAAGCACATTTTTGTATAATGAGATTTTAATGTATAATTATATTGCTTAAGAAAACAAATCCATTGACAGATGAATGGATTAAAAAGATGTGGCACATATATACAATGGAATACTACTCAGTCATAAAACAGAACAAAATAATGCCATTCGCAACGACATGGATGCAACTAGAGATTCTCACACTAGGCGTAGTTAAGTCAGAAAGAGAAAGACAAGTACCCTATAATATCTTATACGTGTGGAATCTAAAACATGGCATAAATGAACCTGTCTACAAAACAGTAACAGATTCACAGACATAGAAAACAGACTTGTCATTGCCAAGGGGGAGGAAGTGGGACAGATGGGGAGTTTGGAGCTGGTAGATGGAAACTATTACATTTAGAATGGATAAGCAATGAAGTACTTCTGTATAGCACAGGGAACTATATCCGATCTCTCGGGATAAACTAATGGAATATGAGAAAAAGAATGTACATATATGCATGACGGGTTCACTATGCTATGCAGCAGAAATGACACAACTCCATAATTTTTTTAATTGAAAAAAGAAAACAAAGCAAACAGAAAGTAACAAACAGTAATTAGAGCATCTGAGGAGTCTGCCTCAATGCTTCCACTGGAAAAATGAAACTAATAATATTTCATATTATACATGTATATAACTAATGTGGGGTGTAAGGTGGTATCACAGACATAAAAGCATTTTTGCTAAATTGAAAACATTATACAAATATAGGATTTTTGTGAGTATCCCTCAAATAACCCAAATGGGTTTCAGAAATCCCGTGTCCTAGACTGGATAAACCAAGTATGCCACAGTAACAAACAATTCAAGAATCTTCATGTCAAGGTACTAAGAGTTTATTTTTTGCACATGTTATCTGTCCAGCATGAGCCAGTAGGGAGACTGCTCATCACAGTTACTCACAAGGGAACTGCCACTACCTCAGATGCTTCCAGCTGCAATAGTAGACGGAAAGAGAAAGCTCTGAAGAGTCTCACACCCACAACTTAATGCTTCAACCCACAAGCTCACAACTCATTTACCAGAAAGAGTAATCATGTGTCCAAAAAGCAGAAAGCCAGAAACACTAATGGATATCACTAATGGCCACCACAACCGGAAATGGAAATAAACCCCAATATTTGAAGAGTACAAGACACATAAGCTACAAAAAATAAATATAAACCAACCTCAATGCTCCCAAACCAGTCCTATTTCAATGCCAGATATAACAGATATTTCACTATTTACCCCTTCCTCTCAGCTAACAATGCTCCGTATTTCTTAGTCCTGTGATCTGTAAACTCAGCTCCCATTCAGAACTTCAGGGTCAGGCCTAGATGAGCTCAGACCAACTACATGGCCCATCCTCTTAATTACACTTTGAAATCAGGGATTAGTACATGGCCTGTGTCACATGGTTAAGGTCTTGCTAATAGTCATTTTATCAGTTCCGGGAATTTGTTAGAGACGTAGACTTTCTCTCTCTTACTGGATTCCAACCTAGAAGCAAGTAGTCCTACGGGTCACCAACATCATCTCAGGACCAAGAGTGGATGAAACTGCTAAGAATAAATCTTATACTGAAGATGCAGTGCCAAGAACTGCAGAGAAATAAGCTAGTCCAAGCCTCTCCTGAGGCTAGTCCCACCTCTGGACTTTTTAGTTATATGTTCTGTCCATTCATGGTACTAAGTCAGTTTGAGTGGATTTTTCTTTTATACCCAACCAATCAAATCTCAAGCAAGAGGGTTAATAATATATACAAGATTAGTTTGTGTTTTTATCTAACAGTTTACTTTTATTTCTATATTTGCCTTAAAGAGTGAGTCATGGAAGGCTGAGACTAAATGCATTCAGCAGTCGTCTGGGGACACCGCCTGTGTCTATGAATCCCACAGGCCAAACCCCAGGAGCTTTCGCAATGAGTACCAAAGTTTCAGCTCTAGCAAAAGATCCCCCCACATTTGATGAAATATTTTTATGTTGTAACAGCTATAAAAAGTAACTGTCAGGATATTGGGTGGGGAGAGGTTATTTTTCTTACCAGAAGAGGCAGCAGATACAGTACTATTATAGCACAAGCTGGATTCTAAAGAGAAAAATAGCCCCGACTCTTAAGGGAGAGATTATCTCTAAACCATAAAATGAAAACCAAAAAAAAACTGCATCTACAGACTGCTTACATTAAAAAGGAAGTGGTCTAAAGGCTTTTGCACCATGCAGGAAATATGTGAAAAGCCCATGTTTATGCAAAGATCAAAAAAAAATGCATGTATGGGGCAAGCTGGCCTGGAGATTGGGTATCTGGAGCCTCACTGGTACCAGGCAGAACCACAGCTCCTCAGTATGAGTCAAGTGTTGCCCAAAGAGGAATCCGCAGCGTTCAGGGTTGGGAGGAATAGAGAAGTGATAACACTCAACCCACAGAAGGGGCTTTTCAGAGAGTCATTGATAAACAACACTGGCTACGGTCATTATCACCACCACCACCATCATCCTCATAGCATTCTTCTGAGCCTGGGCTCCCCACCATGAGCAAAAACATTTGTGATGATGGAGAGAACAGAGGGCACACTTCCTCAACGTTCATCTATTCTTTCAACTAAGGGTCTTCTATGTGTCCTGCACTGTGTCATTGAGACAGAACTATAGAGGTGAATAAGCAAAGCCCCAACCCTGCACTTTAGTTGTAGGAAGAGAGGTGGGAAGAAGCAGGTGATAAAATTGTAAACTGATGACACAATTTAAATAAGTGATCAGTGCTATGAAGAAAATAGCAATAGAGCAGGAGCACCTTGCCTGACAAGAAGATGCCTGCTTCATGCACCTTCAAGATGACCCTACCAGATGAGACCACCAGACACCAGTCCCCGAGGGGATGTCCAAAACAGTCCTTCAGGCTACTGGAAAAATAAATTAAGAATTTCTATATATGTTTTTAACAACAATTTCAAAAGTTAAAGTTACTAATATTTAATTAACATTTAATGTTTAAAGTTACTAATACTTAATGTATTCAAACACATACACAAATATACATTTATATAAACACACACATATGTAAATATTATAATTACATATATATAAAGTAAATACAGGAAGTAAATATTGGAAAGATTTTCTTTTCACAAGTAGGGAGCATACTCAAAAAGCTTGAAGACAGCCAAGGTGAAGACTAAACACTGTCATGGTCAAAGGAAATGAATATGACTCATGTCATTAAGGCTTAGACACAGAAAGGAAAACTTAGGAGTTTGTGTGTAATGGTGTCTCTGTGTCATACAAAGACACTAGCAAACAGGGGTTGTCTCCTGACATCTGCCAAGCACTGGGCTGAGTGCTGAACATGCATCATCTCAGGTAATCTTCAAAAAATTCCCTTGAGCTGTTACCACTTCAGCATCATTTCACAGATGAGAAAATCGAGGCTCTTTTTTAAGAGTTGCCCACAAAAGCTATGTTACATGGAGTCATGTGTTCTCCCAAATGGTCTGTGTTTCCTGGGAAATGAGTCAAAAACAAAGAGTCTCTAGACTCCCTTCTGATCAGTGAACTCACTGACCCTCTTAGGACATACTTCATCTAGTGAAGAGCCTCCCTAAATTAAAGCACAGTGGAACACACACACTAATTCAATCAGCTAGAGCAGGCACTTTCAGTCCTTTCAATCTAGGGAGAGCGTCACGGAGCTTGTTTAGGGAGCTTCATTTCCCATCTAGACCTCAGAAACAGAGAGTGGCTAGGCAAGCTTTCACAAAGGCCTCAGTCTCACCCCAAAGCAAATCTGCATGACAGTGTCAGAAACCTTGTTCTGTTTTCTACTCTCAGGCCTTGGTTTGGTGTTTCAGCAAACTGAAAGACTGGTCTAGAGCTAGTAAATGGCCCATGAATAACAATTTATCTACCAAAAAACTAATTTTGGACAATTACCAGGGGAACAAATTAAATTTCCCTCTGAGATTAATTTAATCACAGTAATATTTTTTCCTCCAGGGTGTTTAGATGCATATAACTTATAAAACCTTCTAAATTGTTCCAGATAAAATGTTAACTTTTCTTTCGAGACATCTGAAAAAGGACTAAAAATGCTCCTTAAACTACATAGTGAGAGAGACTTCATGTGTGCCTTCTCCAGAGAGACAAGAGTTAAGACAAAAGGAAGACACAGAAAAGAGAAACCCAAGATCGTGTTTCACTGCATCCCTAATGATATGTTCGTCTCCTGCCTCAGCTTTGCCAAAGCTCTTCTCCGACGCCTCCTTGAAGGTCTACCCTCTGCTGGGGAGCAAGCCCTTAGCTTTGGCTCCATGGCCCATTTCAGCCTAGGGCTTTAGACGCCTTAGACAATCAGAGTGGACATTTTGAGTTGATGGGGGGTTGGCTTGATGAACTACAGGGATGCCTTTGGATAACAGTGCATACAAACTGTGTTTGTTTACTAGGACTAAAAATTAGACCCTGGTGCACAGTCTGGGAACTAGGCCAAATTTCATATAGGACCTCAAATTTAAGAGAATAACAAAGGCACAGTGGAAAAGTCCAGTTAATGAGGAAAGGCACCCACAAGGAATTTCCCAAGGGGCCAAGGAGTTATAATAACACACTACAAATAGGCTAATCCTTCCTAAGATGTTACCTCATATGTGAGGGTTCTACACAAACACCAGCTCTGGGTACCTATGCAATTTTCTCCTGAACCCCTCAGGATCAGATGAGAAATGAGTATAACTCCCAGTTCCTACCCTCTGAAAGATTCCAGAGCAACTGGGACCCCTGGCCAATTGATGGAGGTGTGCGTGTCCTCCTACAGCATTCCTAGGCTTTCCTGGTCTCTGGCCCATTTTCATTCAAGGTCAGTGATAAATCTAAATTTGAACAAACCGGCATTACCATTGTGGTGCAGCGGAAACAAATCTGAGGTTGCAGGTTTGACCCCTGGCCTCACTCAGTGGGTTATGGATCCAGCATAGCCATGATCTGTGGTATAGATGGCAGACACAGCTCAGATCTGGTGTTGTAGAGGGTGTGGCACAGGCTGGCAGCTGTAGTTCCAATTCTACCCCTAGCCTGAAAACCTCCATCTGCCATAAATTAATTAATTAATTTAGGCAAACTGACACTACCTAGCTTTGTGACTTTAGTTTATTGAGTGATTTTTGTCTGGGAGTAAAGGGAAGAAATGTACGGGAGGCTGGAAAAGAGGGGAGGAAAACTGTCTACACAGATTGCGGGAAGAGAGAGGTTTCAAAGGGATCTTCTATATTAAAACACAGTAATAATACCTTACAAATAAATGGAAGTATCAATCTTTTACTTTTTGTGATTGTATCACACACAAAGCCTTTAATGAACTTTCATCGTTTGCAAGTTTTGCCTGGGATGGCTTATGTTAAAATAAAGCCATGCCTAAATTTGCTTCAAGGAACTGGTAATGGGGCACCCTGATGACATAGATAAAACTAGGCAGTTGTCCGCTGTAGGATAAGACAAAGAGATTCAGTAAGAAGCTCAAGGGAGTGCCAAGTAGAGCTAGAGCTGCCAAGATTTGAACAGAGAAAGAGCACAGTGAGCCTCCAATCAAAACTCACTAGGAAAGATACATTAAGTTGCTGAACTGTTTTGCAACTGAGCTGATTCTCAGAAGACCAATACCAAGAACCAGGCTCCAGGGCAAGTTACAATAGGCATTTATTCATTTAGTAGTTAATGACTGAACTAACCCGAGCATCACTGGAGAGGCCAGCTAGGAATTGTACAACAGGGTACAAGGCTGCTTTGGAGCAAAGCAGACAAGATCCTTTCCCCTGCTTCCTGAATAAATAAATGGATAAATGAATTAGGGGCTCCTGGCTGCAGCTCTCCCACCTTCTCCACCATCTCATCTGACCTCTTTCAAATTCCTCTTCCCCGGGGCATTCCCCTTCCACATCCCTCCTCCTGATTCACGCCACCTGAGGTAAGGGTTCACAAAGTGCACCCAGACTCCTGTGCAAGGGTGCCAGTTTGGGAGAGGAAGAAGCCAGAGAGATTGGTGGGTTTGCCAGAACAAAATCAGGAGGCATTAGAAACAGGATTAAGATGGCAGAGTAGAAGGACTGGAGCTCATCTTCTCTCATAAAATCAACAAAGTTACAACCAACTGCTGAGCAACCTCCAACCAAACAGACTGCAAACTATCAAAAAATATATCCTACTCCAGAAGACAAAGTGGAGGCCACATCAAGACGGTAGGAGGGAGGATTATGCAATATAAGCAACCCCATACCTGCCAGGTGGGCAGCCCACAGACCGGAAAGTAGCTGTATCACAGAGACTCACCTAAAGGAGTGAGAGTTCTGAGCTCTATGTCAGGTTCCTATACCTGGGATCTGGCACTGAGAGAAGGAAACCCTGGAGCATTTTTCATTGAAGGCCAGTGGGGCTTAAGTGCAGGAGTTCCATGGGACTGCGGAATCAGAGACCCCATTCTTGAATGGCACATACAGGCTTTCATGTGCACTGGGTCCCAGGGCAAAGCAGAGACTCCATAGGAATCTGGGTCAGACCTAACTGCAGTTCTTGGAGGGGCTCCTGGGAAAACAGGGGGTGACTGTGGCTCATTGTCAAGGAAGGACATTGGAGGCAAAGGTATCTGGAATGATCACCAGTGTGTGCTCCTCTAGAGGTGACCATTTGGAAAAATATGGCCCCACCCATTAGCTCTGAGAAACCCCAGTCCAAACAATAATCCAGGTGGGATCACAGCCCCACCCATCAGTAAAACTGTGCTGCATAAAGATCCCCCAGGCATACAGCTACGTCTAATCTCGCCCAGAGACAAACCCCACCCACCAGAGGGAGAAGAATCAGCTCCACCTACCAGTGGGCAGGCACCAGTCCCTCCCATCAGGAAGCCTAAAGCAAGCCGCCATACCAAATTCAGCCACAAGGGGGGCAGACCTCAGAAGCAAGAGAGGTTACAACTCTATTGTCTGCAAAAAGGAGACCACACGAAAAGTCTATGCACAATAAAAAGACAGAGAATTATGACTCAGATAAGGGAGAAAGAAAAAAAAAAAAGAAAAACAGCTAAGTGATATGGAGATTATCAACCTCCATGAAAAATAAAGACTGATGATAGCGAAGATGATGCAAGATATTGAAAATAAACTGGAGGCAAAGGTTGATAAATTATAAGAAACACTGAGCAAAGAAATACAAGATTTAAGGATAAAGCAAGCAGAGACACAAAACACAATAACTGAAATAAAAAATTCATTAGAAGCAACCAAGAGCAGAATACGGGAAGCAGAAGAACGAATAAGCAAAGTGGAGAACAGACTAGTGGAAATCACTAATGGGGAACAGAAAAGAGAAAAAAGATTGAAAAGAAATGAAGAGAGTCTAAGAGGTCTCTGCGACAAGGTTAAATGCACAAACATCTATATTATAGAAGTGCCAGAAGGAATAGAGAGAGAGAAAGGGTCAGAAAAAAAATTTGAAGAGATAATAGCAGAAAACTTCCCTAACATGGGAAATGAACCACTCACTCAAATCCAGGAGGCACAACGAGTACCTTCTAAAATAAACCCAAGGAGGAACACCCCAAGACACATATTAATCAAACTGACAAAAATTAAATACAAAAAGAAAATACTGAAAGTACCCAGGAAATATAAACAAATAACGTACAAGGGAACTCCAATAAGGTTATCAGCAGAATTTCAGCAGAAATTCTGGAAGACTGAAGGGAGTGGTACAATTTACTTAAAGTGATGAAAGGAAAAAAATCTCCAACCAAGATTACTCTACCCAGCAAGGCTTTCATTTAAATTTCAAGGAGAAATCAAAAGTTTTACAGACAAGCAAATGCTAAGAGAATTCATCACCACTAAACCAGCTTCACAGTAAATACTAAAGGAACTTCTCTAGATGGAAAAGAAAAGGCCACAGCCTGAAACAAAACTATTATAAATGACAAGGCTCACCAGGAGAGGCATATATACAGTAAATGCAGGAAATCATCCACACACAAATATGCTATCAAAATCAGCAATAATGAAAAGAGGATAGTACAAATGCAGGAAACTGCAGATACACTTACAATTAAGAGACCAACAAATTAAACAATCTTGTATATATAGAGACTCCTATATGAAAACTTCAGAGTAACTTTCAACCAAAATTCTACATGCACAAATAAGACCTCAAAAGCAACACTAAAGATAGTCATCAAACCATGGGAGAAGAGAACAAGAGAAGAAGGGAAGAAAAAAGAGCAACAAAAACAAATCTGAAACAGTTAATAAAACGGCAATAAGAACATACATATCAATAATTACTTTAAATGTAAATGGACTAAATGCCCCAACCAAAAAACATAAAGTGGCTCAATGGATACAAAAATAATACCCATATATATGCTGTCTTCAAGAGATCCACTTCACTTCTAGGGACACAAACAAATTGAAAGTGAGAGGATGGAAGAAAATATTCCATGCAAACAGGAATCAAAAGAAAGCTGGAGTAGCAATACGCATATCTGACAAAACAGACCTTAAAATAGAGAATATTATAAAAGACAAAGAAAGACATTGCATAATGATCAAAGAACCAATCCAAGAAGAAGAATTAACAATTGTAAATATATATATACCCGACATAGGATCACTTCAATAGATAAGGTGACTGCTAACAACCTTAAAAGGAGAAATTGACAATAACACAGTAATAGTGGGGGAATTTAACACCCCACTTACAACAATGGACAGACCATCCAGACAGAAAATCAACAAGGAAATACAGGCCCTAAGTGAAGCATTAGACCAGATGGACTTAATAGATTATTTATAGAACATTCCATCCAAAAGTAACAGAATACACATTCTTCTCAAGTGCACATAGAAGATTCTCTAGGATTGATCACATTCTGGGCCACAAATCAAGCCTCGGTAGCTGTAAAAAAATTGAAATCATATCAAGCATCTTTTTCAAACCCAACACTATCGACTGGAAATCAACAACAAGAAAAAACCTGCAAAAAAAACACAAACACGTGGAGGCTAAACAACATGCTGCTAAACAACCAACAGATCACTGAAGAAATCAAAGAGGAAATTAAAAAATACGTAGAAGCAAATGACAACAAAGATACAACACTCCAAAACCTATGGGATGTAGCAAAAGCATTTCTAACGGGGAAGTTTATAGAAATACAAGCCTACCTCAAGAAACAAGAAAAAGCTCAAATAAACAACCTAACTTTACATCTAAAGCAACAAGAGAGAGAACATACAAGAGCTAAAGTTAGCAGAAGGAAAAGAAATCATAAATATCATAGCAGAAATCAATGAAATAGAAATAAAACCATGGAAAAGATCAATGAAACTAAAAGCTGGTTCTCTGAAAAGATGAACAAAATTGATAAGCCCTTATCCAGACTTATCAAGAAAAAAAGAGAGAGGACTCAAATCAATAAAATTAGAAATGAAAAAGGAGAAGTTACAATGGACATCACAGAAATACAAAGGATCTTAAGAGACTACTACATGCAACTATATGCCAATAAAATGGAAAATCCAGAAGAAATGGACAAATTCTTAGAAACGTACAATCTTCCAATACTAAACCAATGAAATAGAAAAGATGAATGGACCAATCATAAGTACTGAAATTGAAACTGTAATCTGAAACTTCCAACAACAAAAGTCCAGGACCAGATGGCTTCACAGGAGAATTCTACCAAACATTTAGAGAAGAGCTAACACCTATCTTTCTGAAACTATTCCAAAAAATTGCAGAGGAAGGAACACTCCCAAACTCATTCTAAGAGGCAACCATCACCCTGATACCAGCCAAGAAAAGAAAAATTACAGGCCAATTTCACTGATAAACATAGATGAAAAAATCCTCAACAAAATACTGGCAACTGGAATCCAGCAAGACATTAAAAGGATTGTACATCATGATCAAGTGGGGTTCATTGCAAGGATGTGAGGATCAAATGGGATTTATTCCATGGATGCAAGGATTCTTCAACATCCTGCAAATCAATCAGTGTGATACACCACATTAAACTGAAGAGTAGACACCATATGATCTTCTCAATAGATGCAGAAAAGGCCTTTAATGAGTCCTAGGTTTAATATTCCCAGGTTTAATATTTAATTTTAAAGGCTTTCTGCTTGTTAAAATAAAGAGCAATAATATGGTATAATTAAACAAAAACTGGGTTGGCAGTCAGAAAATTTAACTATAGAAATTAGAAACTAGTGAAGGCAATAAGACATGATGGTTAATGGCCCAACGGCAACATGTCTTAGGAGGCATTTAGTGATCAGGTACATAGCTCCATCCTCAACTGTGTTGTGCTCAAAATTTTAATTAATAACTTACATCAGTGATTCTTAACCTGGTTACCCATTAAAATCACATGGGGAGATTTTTATTTTTGTAATATCAATATCTGGACTCCACCCCCAAAAGCCTCTGATTTGACTGGTCCATTGGCTTAGCAGAAGACATACTCAGTAAGTCCCCATGTGACAATAATGAAAGGGACAGTTTAATGAGTAAGTGCCTGTTCTACGACAAGCAAGCTGCAAAGATAAATGCAGCACAGTCCTGGTTTCTAACAATGAAAATGAGATTACTATAAAATTAATAGGAGTCAACAATCGCCAAAAAGCTAGTGCAATATTTGGCTCCATTAATAATTCTTCTACTTCAAGCTGGTCAAACAACTTCTAGAATATCACTTGGCTTTGGAACAACCCACTTTAAGAAAGGATAACAAAGCTGAAGTTCATTGAAAAGAAAGGGAACGGGAGATTATTGTTCTGGAGACTAGTCTACTCAGTGAACCAAGTAACAGAAGGGCTGTCACATCAAACAGCAGACATGTTTGCTCTGCTTTGATATCAGATGAAAAGCTAACTAACGGATAATAAAGAAAGAAAATACCCATTAGGATCAATTGATGGAAAAACTGTCTAAAGATAGAAAAACATGCCAAGACAGAAAAGGTGATTTTCAGAGGTGGTGAGTTTTCCTCCTCCGCAGGGATACAAACACAGACGGATATGTCATCAGTGAAAATTCTGTAGAGAGAAGTGGATATAAAAGTGTTAAAGGATAATTCCACACTGAGAGTCTATGACGAACTTCAGCTATCTTCCTTACTCTGCTAGTCAGGTTTTCCCATTTGTTTAAAACAAGTCCTTTCCCCTGCACTTTGGGACTATTGGAGCAGAATGATGTCACCACCTGCAACATATCTAGATTATTCCCATATAGCCACAGTTTTTAATGATGTGATCTTGATTCACAGCAAACCTTACAACCAAAGAGCACACATGCAACCCAGAACAACCATGGCTGCTGGAGATGTCAGATCAAGGTACCAACAGGTAGAAATTTAGATCACAGGTCTAGACATAAGAATCTGATTGCTGTCCTCTTCTCAATTCTTCAAGTCTTTCACCATTCAAGCCAGAACATTCTTACCAAGATATACATGCATTCTCAAAACTACAATGTTTATCACACACACATAAACATGCCACACACAAACATTTATATAGATAGGCCCTAACCAACTCCTAGGATCATTTTAAAACTATCTCTAGATTTAACTTTAATGCCTAAATAGCTTACTTTTGTTAGAAACTGCATATAGAAACTCAGATATAAAATTCAGCAATAATCTGAGCACTGTTTTTTTAATAGTGGACATGAATTTGAAACTACCCTGTTGGAGTTCCCTTCGTGGCTCAGTGGTTAACGAATCCGACTAAGAACCATGAGGCTGTGGGGTCGATCCCTGACCTTGCTCAGTGGGTTAAGGATCTGGTGTTGCCATGAGCTGTGGTGAAGGTTGCAGACGCGGCTTGGATCCCGCATTGCTGTGGTGAAGGCCGGCAGCTACAACTCCTGTTAGACCCCTAGCCTGGGAACCTCCATATGCCGCAGGTGCGGCTCTAGATAAAGGCATAAAGACAAAAAAAAGAAAAAAAGAAACTATACTGTTAACACAAGTGATTTGATTAATCTTTCCACAACTAAATATAAAGCATCTTTTAATAATATGATTCAGAGAAACAAAGTGTTTGATTCAATACAGAAAATTACAAAACAGGATTAAAAACCACCTTGAGACCGTTAGGGTTGGTTGGTGGTTTTTCCCCTAACCTCTCAACTGTTACTGAACTTGCCCAACTGTATCCTCATGGTTGATCTATGGATTACTTTCATAAATCATTTGCAAACAAAGGAAACTGCAGTTGTAGTTCTTGCTTCACACAGGAGGCTACTTTTCCTTCCTGCTCCCTCTTTTTGTTTCTCAGTCTTAGTTTAAATCTATTCCACCACAGCTAGCTATAAGAGAGGTTTAAAACTCTAACATTAAAATTAGCTTATTTGAACTCTTTTAATTCCAATTACATATTGCTTGGAAGCTTTTTAATTTTATATCATTGCAATGAATAACATAAAAGTAAAACAAATAAATAAAGCCAAATCTGTGTGGCTTTACTTCAAATTTATATCAGAGAACAGATGGAATGGAGCTAGTTTACAAAGATGCTGAAGTTATCTCAAGCCTGAAACACTTAAATAACAAACACTTCAGAGTTTTAGAGCTTAAGGTAACTGAGTTTTTTAGTTACCTTAAGGTGCCACCTTAGAACACTTAGGGATAGGAATTCAGAGGCCAAACAAAAGATTAAAACAGATCAACCAAATGAAGTAAACAAAAAAAAAATCAGACAAATGCTTAGTCAAGAATAACACTATTTAAATAAATCAGATGTCAAAAAGATAAAATATTTATCCTTTAAACTCTTGAATCCAGAATGAAAGGGAATTTGAGAGATGTCCAAAAATTATCTTTTCTCCTACAAGTAAATTATTTATAAAGGAAAAATAAAACTGTCATGTAGACTGAAGAATAATTTACATGGATATTAACAGCACACAAAAGAGAAGGCATTTTCAATGTTTGATAAAAAACCACTATTACCATAGTAATATCCCAATACAAAAAAAAAGGCAACAACCAGAAACCAATAACCAATGCAAATAAATTACTGGCACTTTCCACAATTAATTCCAGCTTATCACGGTGCTTGTCATTACCTGTACTCTTCAGCTGGGGCCTAAATTGATTTTGTTATCAGGCCTCTTGCTGAGGATCTACAGCAGCAACCTGGCTGCTCATGAAGAAAAGAAAGACCCAAATTTTCTAGCCAAGCATCTAAGCAGGACTGGGATGTGTCCCAAGATGTTGCTATCCCAAGAGTGTCCCAGAGAAAATATTTAGAGTTTTACTTTTCCACGGACATTTTGTACTTGGGTAGCCAAAATGTGAGAAGACTGGTTAAAAAATGCTTCATTTCAGTGAACCTGAAAGCTTTTATACTCTTCTCTCCTTTTTTATTGCAAATTATTAAGTGGGCTACATCCCACTCCCTTCTTTTTTGCTTGTTTTTTCCCCTGCTCTCTGACTTTCAAACCCCAACTTTTAAAAAGTATAAACTGCTTTCTTCCGGTCCTCCAGTTGCTTCCTTCTGATTTAAAGATGTTTTGCCTCAGCTTTCAAAACTCATGAGCCCCTACCATCAGATATGGTTACCCATCCCCTGTTTCCTGAGGGGATCCTTCCTGACACCGCACGGCTGGCTCCCCTCTCACCCTCTTCTCTTTGCTCTCAGCAGCTCTCTGCTCTTTCTTGGGTCCCCTCCCTCCCCTTCTCTAACTTGTCAGGGAATTTCCACCCCCACACCTTGCAGCCAACACTCCTTGCAAAGTTCTCTTTTTCCCCTTGCTTTACCCTCCTTCCAACTGATAACTGGTAACCTCCAGCTCTAACCCCACCCAAGTTACATTCCATTTTAACCTGGGCTTTCCATTTGGATATTGCATCTATCTAATCTGGAGAGCTAATAAAATCTTTTTTCACTCTGCAACTCCTCAGCTCCCGAGAGCCTATTACCTCATATGCAAATTATTTTATTTTTTTATTTTATTTTATTTTTTTGTCTTTTTGCCTTTATGTAGAGCTGCACCCGCGGCATATGGAGGTTCCCAGGCTAGGGGTCTAACAGGAGCTGTAGCTGAAGGCCTACGACAGAGCCACAGCAATGCGGGATCCGAGCCGCGTCTTCGACCTACACCACAGCTCATGGCAACGCCGGATCCTTAACCCGCTGAGCAAGGCCAGGGATCGAACCCGCAACCTCATGGTTCTTAGTCGGATTCGTTAACCACTGAGCCACGAAGGGAACTCCCATGTGCAAATTATTTTAAAGAGTCAGGTCTGCCATACCTGAACTATAATTTCCCATGACACACCCCACCCCCAATTCAGTGGGACTTTAGGACTTTGCTCCTGTCTCTCCTTTCTAAGGGTGGTGGTACAAATAAAGAAGCCAGGCTCAAATCACTTGCTGATTCCCCTGGCAACACTTCCTCAAACGAATTTACTCACCTTGAGTTTCCATTTCCCTAACATTTAGAGGCCACATCACACAATTAGAATTTAGCATTTCCTTTTCATTATTACCTATCATCAAATTTGTTCATATGGACTGGTCTTCTCTTCTTGAGTAGATTATACATGTTCCTTGAAGGTGGAAAGCAGAATTTATATCCCCTTTTTAAATAACCCCAGTAGCACTCAACACACTGTCAGTTAAGCAATAGGACCTTCTAGCAAGCACACAGTTTTGGGCCTCCCTAAAAATACCCTGCCCATCGCAGTTTCCTCATGTATTTTTACACATTTGAGCTTCACATTCTTTTTATAGGTTGCCTCAAAATTTCTTAGGAAAGTAATTAAGTCAAACATACATGTTGCTAGGCAAAAGCCAGGCACATTGTGAACATACTGAATTTTGAAAATCATTTCTATTTCTATTTTTTTTAAAAAGGACAACGCATCATCGATTCACCCACACACACAGGAATAGAAAGTGTTCCCATTATGCTAGTCTGGTCTCAGAGAAACACAAGTACATCATTACAGTGTGGACCTAAAAAAGTCCAGTGACTATCCAAGCCCACACACCCAGAATGACGTTGGGCCATAATTTTCACTCCACTCTTAACCACTTATTCTGAGTTAAAAGAGAAGTGATTGTGGAAACATACAAAGCCCCATTTAAACGGGTGGGAACGAAATGGAAGGGGCTTGTGTTGCAGGTCGTCTTGGTGACGTCAGTGTAGCACTGACTGCTGAGAGACAGCCATATGCCACATTGAATGAACACTTTTTGGAAAACCCAAATGGCCACTGCTCTACCAATTACAAAACTCATACAGGCAACAAGAGCTTCTATCCAATAACTGTAACATCAACAAGACATCTCAAGATTCTAGGAAAAAATTAGTGTTCAAATCACAATTTTTGGATGGAAGGCTTTCTTTAAAAGCATCCAATACTACTTGGTTAAATTTTCACCAGCTTACGTAAGCCTGTGCATTTCCTGAATAGGATCAATAATTCAGCTCAAGGAAAAAAACCTTTAAATCAATTACCCATGTGAATATATCCATTCTTTTTTTTCCCATATAGATTATTACAAACTATTGAGTAGATTTTAATACAACATTGTAAATCAACTACACTCCAATAAATTTAAATGTATTTTTAAGAACCTCAAGTATGAAAAAAATGGGGAAAAAAACTTTAGAAATTTCCCATCTACCTTTGTGCATGAAATACACTCAGATAAAAGTTTTATTAAGTGTTCATATTTACTGAACTTTTAGAGTTTAGGGCAGGATAACTTTCTTGACACTCAGATGAGTTCATCTCCCTTCCAAAACCTTGTTAGAGTTCAAAAGACTTGAATGAGGATAGAGCATGCCTGTGCTGATGTAAGAAAGAAAAAGAATAGGAACCAACATTTCTAAATGAAGTCAGAAAATAGATATAATTAATCTAACACTCTTTCTAACATTTTTTGACATCAACACATTTTAATACAATTACAACTGCTTCCACTACTTCTACTGTTCACTTTGAAATCCTTTTACTAAGAATCATGAGTGGGTCACTCTCACACTTTTCTAACATTTTTAACATTAACAGATTTTAATATAACAACTGTTCTCGTAACTTCTATTACTCATCCCTATTATTAACCAAGAAAACTTTGAACTCCTTTCTAATGAGAATAATAATTCTAGAACTTGGCTTACAATCCCTCCTCTCCAGTCCCACTTGGTTTTATATGTCTTGGCAGCCCGAAATCCCACTTGTGGTTTTATGTTTTCCACCTTCTAGTTTTCACAATATCATGTCTCATTTGCCAGTTAATTTCACTTAGAATCATTATCCTTGCCTTTCATTTGTGTTCTAAACCCTTATCTCTTAAAAGCACTTCTGATCTTTTTTTTTTTAAGCCTGTGCTCTGTCCTATAAAGTACTTTGAAGCTTAAGGTTTGTTGATAAATTAAGGTTCTCTAGGTATCAAAGTATCTTCCCTCAGCCTTCAAAGAGAAAAGTTTGCTTAGTGAGCCTTTGTTTGTGTGATCATACCATTTATCTGAGTTTAGTGTAGTTTTTTTTCTCCCAAGTTCTCACCTACAAATGCTCAGGGTTAAGATTTAAGGTCATTCTTAGACTCATTTATAAAATTTTATATCTTCTTCATCTGCTTTGCTCTTCGGAGTATAAAAATTTTACTTTACCATCAGGCCTGTAGCGAAGCAGAACTGATTCAAGGGATTTGATTTTTTGGGTTTTTTTTTTATTGTTGTTGCTGTTTTTCAAGATTGGTCAAAAGGGCAGTGGGGTATCATGGGCAAAAAGAAAACAGGCTTTGAATCTGGCCTATCTCAATTAGAATTCTACTATATTAGCTGTGCGACCTCAGACAAGTTACTAAACGGAGTGCCCACCTTCATCTCTCTGGATTTTGTGGAAGATTTCCTGTGGTGTACAAAGCAACTGGTACATAGCCTGGTACCTACACTCACAGCTATAAGAAGGTAAGCCATTACCCAGCTGTGCGGCCTCAAGTAAGCCACTTAAGTGAGATCTCTGTGCATCAATGTTTTCGAATGTTCAAGTGAGGTAATTAAATGTGCACTTTTATAGATTTGTCAGGTGAAATTAGTTTACTATAACAGAGTGCTTAGAACCCTGACTTTCATATGGTAAGCACTAATATATGTGTGAGCTACTATTATTATCTCTGACTTTGTTGTTATCATCACTGTTAACCATATATCTGTTAATATCCACACTTGAGAGAGGCAGGAGTATTTCCTGAACTCATCAAAGGCCTTACACAGAGTAGGTAATCAATAATATCTCACTTCCATATGGCTCATTTGGCAGGTACAGGAGGATGGTTTCTATTACCACGGTTGTTTACGCTGTTAGTCATCTTGTTCTTGGTGCATTTATATCTCTGCTATTTTATCATCTGCATAATTTATCAGCAACTTCCACACCTTCAGTATCACAGGTGTGCTAATTTGTGGCATGATACCCACTGTTTAAAGTTTATAACTTTAGCCAGTTTCTCAGTATCTTCCTAACTTTACTGTCATTGATATCTTACTTTATCCAGTACTTTATAGCGAATCTAAAATTTATTGCATATACCTGCCCACAACCATGTCAGGTTTAAGAAAAAAATCCGTATCAAAAGTCTAGCACAGGGCCGCATATCCAATAAGCAACTAATACACATTAGCTAGTCTTACTATTATCAAATACTTATATAAATTATTTCATTTAATCCTTTGTTAAAGAATCCTATGAGGAAATTTCCCTATTCCACAGAATAAATTAACTGATACTCAAAGAAAGAAAGAAATCAAGATCACAAGTTAGCATTGAGAGAGGAAGGATTCAAACTGCGGTCTATCTTATCCCCAAACACTCTTTCCACTACATTTGAGGAATCTTCATTGTTTTTTCTTTCATATTTATTTATATTTATATGTATATATATGTATATATATATATATATATAACTTTTAGCTTATTCCCCTCTCCTTTTCTGTCTTTAGGCAATAATATCACTTCTTCAACTATTATGAGTATTATCCCTGAGATTTGTTGAGACCTCTTCAAATCCATTTCCATTTGAGGTAATATACTTTAAATCTAAGCAAGACTGAGAAAAAGAACCCTGGGTTCTGCCTTTCTTAACAGAATAGTCCATTTAGGAGGTGCTTTAAAAATCCTTAAAAATCAGATATATATAGATTCAAATCCCACCTCTACACAGACTAGCTCATAGGGTCATTGTCTATGATTCTACCTCAGTCCTTTCAGTATGAAATAAGTGCTTTCATTAACCCCAATTTGTGTCTGAATAGACTGACACTGGGATGGGTCTCACTGCTCACTGTGTGGCCAGACATCCTGTTAGAGGAGTTCCCAAATCAATCCACCACCAGCCAGGAGGTGGAGATCTTGCTTATTCTAGGAGAACCTGGTTCATCTCCTCAGAGCCACATTAGGGTCATTAGACCTAAGATACTTGTGCCCCTCTCTTTTCTGCAGCTTTCCTTTCTCACGTCTTGTTGTCATTCCTGGTTTTGCCAGCTCACAAGTGGATTCTGCTTTTTTCTTTATAGCTGCCTTGTTCCATCTGCTGCAGCTGCAGAATATTCATCTACTGCCTTATTATTAGGAAGCCCAACAGAAAGCACAAGCCCAGCCACAGATTTGTGTGCTTTTAATATTATGCAAGCTCAAAAGAAAATAATCTCTGGAAACAGAGATTACTTTGAAAAAGTAATAATCTCTGGAAACAGAGATTACTTTGAAAAACTTATGGTTACCAAAGAGGAAGGTGGGGAGGTGGGAAGCATGGACTGAGGATTCGGGATTGGCATATGCAAATGAGGCATAAGGAATGACTGGCCAACAGGGACCTGCTGTGTATAGCACAGAGAACTCTACCCAGGATTCTGTGATAATCTATGTGGGAAAAGAATCCGAAAGAGAATAGATATGTGTATATGTATGACTGGGTTACTTTGTTGTACAGCAGAAATTATCACAACCTTGTAAATCAACTATTTCAATAAAACTTAAAATAACAAAGAATTAGTAACAAAAAAGAAAAGAAAATCATCTCTATCACTGGCATGTTACTATTGAAGAAAGATCTGATGTAATCATAGCAAATTGTTGACATCCAATCGATCTGAGTGGTGGGCACACAGGTGACATTATTTCCTTTACTTTTCTCTAAGTTTGAAATATTTCATAAATCAAGTTAAAATAACTGTAAACATAAAAGACTATATCATCCTTCAAAATGCCAACAAAATACAGCTTTACTCATATAGTAACTACTCCTAGAATGAAAATACCAGTTATATATATTAAAAAATAAGGAAATATAGCCAAGTACTTACATGCATAATTACCCAATTATAGACAACTTATACTGGATCCCCCCCCCCGTGGTCTTAAAATAGACACGTCTATTAGGGTTTGGTGGTCAAGGCTTTCAAGGGTTACCCTCTAGAGTTAAAGAACTGGCGGTATAATGAATAGAAAGACATAGGGCCAAGTCTGGTGAAGACCAGAAGGGTTAAATGACTAGACTGCCAGGAGGCTGCACAGAGTGTCATTAATCACCATGGAGACATTAGTCTCCCCACCCCCTACCCCAGGGTACAAAGCATATTCATCTGCCTCCTGAGAGGAATTTCTTCTCTCAAGGGCAGACTGACTTTAACCAAGCTTACAAGATTGATTAATAAAATCAGAGTGCCAATATATTACTTTACAATGAGACATCTGTTACAGAGGCAACGGGCTGACTCCATAGGGACCCTTAAAATGAACATCAAACTATTATCACAAGTTTACATGATTAGCACAGCTAAGAGGAGCTGTCAGCTACCTCTATTGGTATCAAGCTACAATAGCCCAATGCGTCCATCCCCCCATATGGGAAAGAACTGCCAACAGCAATAAGATACGAACAATAATTCATTAGCCAAAATTCTCTCTCCTCTGGCTAGTTCCTGGATGGACACTGCCAAAGTATGCTCCATGACACATTTGTATGCCTTAATAGTCTTCAAATCCCTCTGTGAATTGGGACTTTCTTTCATTAATATGCTGGTACATGCAAACATAGCAGGTCTTATAGGCCACAGGTCACCTACACCATCAATTCTACCAGTTATCTTTCTTAGAACTTGTAAAAATGCCACCTACCAACTTAGGTTGAATGAAGGAAAGATGAGGAGATTTTTACAAGGGCCCATGATACAATTCATGAAGCATTCACCAATGTATCCTAAGTTCCTAGAATAGTGCCAGTAGTTTAGTAGACTCTCAAGAAATATTTCTTATAGAAGTAGAGAAAACTCTCATTTTAAAAAAAGTAGTTCAGTACAAGCTTGAAGCTCCACACATTTTAACTAATTATTCTCACTGCTCACTTGGTAAATACAGCCATTCAGGTCTGAGAACTTTCTCTTACACACATTTTTCCATATTCAGCCTGAGTTGCTTAGAGAAAAATCCCAAAATATTACTCATCACCCATCAGCCACTAATACCACTTCCATCACCAGGTACAACCACGAAGGCCTGTTTTCATAGTCTTCTTACATTTTCCGCATGTCCAGTGGGCACCAAAACGAACTAAGCATCAGCTCTTGAGAAAGAAGGTACTTTGTCTATTTCCCATACCAATATGAATACCAACCACTCTTGAAGCAGAATAGAAGTAAGTGTATAAACATTACTAAAATCTGAATTTATAGAAACATATGGCACCTTGCTACTAAAATGGGCCAACAAAGTTTTCAGTAAAGTCAAAGTTCTAGAAGGCATGGGTCTTACCATCCCTAAGGTAAGACCTACTCCAGCGTGTATATGCTATGTGTGTTTTACTCACTGTGTACTGGAACTTCTCATTATATTCACGGTCATTGGCTTTTACTATCCGTTCTGCTTCTAAGGAGAAAGAGAAATCAGGTATGAAATTAAATTTTCAACCAAAAGAAACATACAACTCATTAAACTAACATCACATAGGTTACTCTGATTGTCATCAGGTTGCTAGAATTCTTTCCTTTGAAATTCAAAGGGCATTTGTTTTTCCAGCCTAAATGTTGGAACATGTGTTGGAAAGTCCCAAAATGGAAAGCTGAAATGTTTCTCATTGTCTTTTTTTTTCTCATTGTCTTTTGATGCCAGCCATAAAGCACTGTATGTCTCCAATTTCTATACGCCTTCAACTCCATAAATACTCAGTTAATTTCAAGTGGTTCCTAAAAGAGAAGGAGCCACCAAAAGTCAAATCCCATCCTGGGAATGATCTTTTTGTTGTTGTTGTTGCTACAAAGTCACAAGACATAACACAGCCAAATAAAACCACACTGAAGTGGCCAGTGAGGTCACCGATCTTACGGTCATGAAGCCAAAGGTAGTATTTCTAAACAACCTATGCATATTGAGAGGGATTCCACATCATCAGGTGACTGAGACCCACCTTTAACTAGAAGTAGCGAAAAAAAACAAAATCTCTTCTGAAAGCAAATTTGGAGTTCCAGTACAAAGCAGCAACTTAGGAAGATCCTGAACTCAAGTCCTCCCACAGACACACAGAATCTGCAGCTATATCTGGAAGAATTTCTTGTTAAAAAAAAAAAGTTAAAAGCTAGCTTCTTGACCCCTTCACATCAGGCAAACAAGAGGGAAACCAATCAAAACAGGTAGGAAAGACTGAGACACAATCTCACTATAAACTCCACCCCAAGACAAAGCTGGAGGGAACTCAAAACCCAGAATTTCAACCCTACAAGCAAAGGATTCATACCCCACATGGAGCACCCCAACCTTAAGACAGGCACACGAGAGACACCCACCAAAGCATGTGCTTTGAAGACCGGGGCTATGACAAACAGAGGAACCTCTCTTCAACTACCCACAGGCAGACTCACTCATCTCTTAGCCCATCACAGAAGCAGCCCTTTGAAAAGCACCGGAAAAAGACTCACTTGCTAATTTTAAAGCATTGATCTGATGAGCAGGGACCTCTGGGACAGTGGCTGATGGGTGCCATGTCCTTGCCTTCTTTCTGTTTTGCTCGTGTGGGCAGATGCCATCTTTTTTTCTCCTTTTTTCTTTTTCTTTTTTCTGATCCTTTTTCTCCTATTTTTCTTTTTTCTTTTTTTTTTCCCAGTGGATGCCATCTTTGTACTCATCCCACCACACTCCAGAGCCTAGGATCTCATGGAGGAAGCAATTCCACATAACCAGTGCCCCAGTTTTTACATCTGGTGATCTGGTTTTTACAGCTGCCACCCAAGGAACACTCCTTGATTGCCTAGCTCCAAAGGCTGTGGGCTTGTGTTCCTGGATCCCAAAGGACTGTAACAATCAGAGATTCTGTTCTTGGCAGGCTACCACCACCAGGGCACTGCACAGACAGCAGACAGAAACACATTCCCAGTCTTTCTGAGAAAGAGGACTATTTGCTTGTCCAAAATCTTTGGCCTGTGGAACAGGCTTCTAGTTTGGTACTCTTACAGGGGGCTGTGGAGGTGCTTTCGGGAAGCTGATTCATACAACCTCTGTGTTCTCCCTCTGCCTCACTCCAGCTCACCAGTATCTTCCAGAAAGGAGTTTATACCCTTCTCTGGTACCCCAATTTCTGTGGCTACTGCCAGGGGACACCTCTACATCACCTGAAAACAAGTACAAATAATAAAATAACAGGACAACAAACCCAGAGATTATCATAGTGCAGAAATTAAAATATACAGAGGACAAGAAAAAACAGTGCTCCAGAAATACCAGCAGAACACTTTTTTGTAGTAAGGGTGGCAAGTTCTTGCCCCATGTTTCCTGAATCTGGAATTGACAAACAGGGGGATGGTGGGATGATGAAAGGTACGGAAGGAAGGTCAGGCAAGTAACCACCAGATGTCAAAGTTGGACTCTCCCAGTAAACGATTTGACCATCTCAACCTGGGAGTCCCTTCAACCCACAACTCTTCACCTGGGCAAGCAACAGTATAGAGATGGGACAAGAGTTTGACTTTAGAGAAGGCACTGACAACCATGGATACAGAGGAGACTGGAAAGTGGAAAGTAACTTGGAGGCGTGTACTGGGGATAAGGAAAGAAAGAGTAAGGGAAGAGCAGAGAAAAGGAGAGCCAGAAGTAGAAGGGAGATGAGAACAGTGAAGGGGATGAAGAGGGAAAGAAGGAAGATAGGAACATGTCTTACTGCTCCCTGTATGCCATGCACCATGAATTATAAGAACTGACTGCTTTCTCCCAAAGTCCAAGAGGAATCTAAATGTCTCCATGCCCCTGTGGCTCAGCTTTCAAGGTGAAATTCACCTCTGAGGACTGCTCCTGACAAATGATACCCTGTCCTTGGTTATGGTTGGGCTCCTACCATTTGTAAAGTGTTTATCTGTTTGATATCCACCTACATGGATCTGCCATCTAATAAAGTCAACTCTCTCTGCATAACTCTGAAATTGAGAATCTGCCAGGAAGCAACCTCTCACCCAACCATCCCCTGAAAGAGAGATTTCAAACTCTGGCTGTAAAAGCACCATCCTCTTTTTCTTGCTGAGTCCCCAACAAAAAGCAAAAATGTCAAAGCCCAGAATGCAATTTTTGAGGGTGAGGGGACTTAAAAGCTTAAAAAGCTAGATAATTAGCTTATTCATTCTCATTGCTAACACCAACATAGCAAAACTGCTGACAGAAGAACAATGGATGTTATTGGAAGAGCGGCGCTGGGGAGCTCTCTTCCACGTGGCAAAGTTTAACCTGGCCCACCCGCACTCTGTAGAGAATTTACAGATTAGCTGTCAATCAAAAATCAGATATGCTAATTTGTACATTAATTGGCTTTAGATCATATACATTCAGGTGATGATCATTTTTAAACTTAATATTTATATGAAGCAAATCCAAGTGTAATAGTTCTGTGTTTAATTTTAATTACTCTAAACATGAGAATCTTGACCCTGTCCTGTATCTCCATGGAACCACCCTCCCCAAAGACTGAGAATAACCCTTTCCCCAAGAGGCCAAAGGAGTAATTTCTATGCTGGGAAAGTTTGGATCCTCCTCTGTGTCCATACTACTCATGTTCCGTGAGATCTTATTCAAGTCAGGAAGTCCTCTCCTCTTTTTGCCTCTACATTCTTCTTAATAAGTCTTTCTCTTTGCTTCTGTACTTCCAGTAAGTACTGTCTTTCTGACCTGAGTCTCATGGACAAATTCTAGGAAAATATTTTCTATCCCTTAACAAAGCTCTGCAAAATTATGGAGTAAGGGCTAAATCCTTATAGTTTTCTGCCTGTAACCCAACTGTGCTAGGCCTGAATTGTCTTTGCAGGGACTGACATTATTCCATGTGCTACAATAATGTATGAGGCGATATAAAGCCCTGTTGGCCATAAGTCACATCCTGAAAGACGAGGAAGCCTAAAACAAATCCTCCAAAAAAAACTCCCACTGAGAATTGCTCAGAGATTCAGTGACTTAATGCCCAACATTTCATAGGCATCCTTCCAGCTGTGAGAGTAGTGAAAGCAAAGTGCTCACCAGGGAATTTATCATTTACTAGGGCAAGCTCATTCCTGCACAACTGACATCACGAAACAAGTCTGGTTCCAAAAAGGAGTAAAGTGATACATATGGATATACAAAATATAGTAAGCCAGCAAGTGTTTACAGTGCCATAGAAGATCTTCAAGTTCGAGATAGCATGTCCTTCTACTTTCCTTCCCTCTCAGGTCCCACTGAAATAACAGAAAATTTTTTTAAGAACAAAAACATAAGAGTGCTGGAAAACAAGAATGAGAGCTAGCAGAGGCTCATAAACCTTTTTAAAAGTCTAGAAAACAAAACAGAAATCAGATGATATCAAGCTGACCAAAAAAAAAAAAAAAAGAGCAATTTTATTCAAAAGAATTAGAAAAGTGGTTTCCCCAGTGGAGTCCTAGAGAAGACCTAAATTCAGTCAAATACAAAGATTGAGAGCATGTCTTAGATAAGGTGACAGTCCCAGTTATACCTATAATCTTGGCAAAATAATTAATAGGGTGGCCTTTTACTCTAAGAAGTGTCCCAGATTGGAACATAAATTATCTGACCACCTTCATTTTGGAGCACTACCAAAATAGTGAAATTGTAAGAGTTCCTGCTGTGTTGCATTAGGTTAAGAATCTGACTGCGGTGGCTTGGGTTGCTACAGAGGTGCAGGTTCAATCCCCAGACTGGCACAATGGGTTAAAGATCCAGCATTGCTGCAGCTGCTGTGGCTCAGATTCAAGCCCCGGTCCAGAACTTCCATATACGGTGGGTGCAACTATTAAAATAATAATACTACTATTAATAATAATAAAATTATAATTGAGTCAATTGGGCCTTCTCACATGCCCCTTCCTTACCCACTGAAAGAGAGTAGGCAACATTGCTAGGGAGGAAACCTAGAGTGGGTGTTCAGACCTAAAAGAGAAGCAGCTCTGAACCTGGATATCAGCTACAACAGACTGAGGTCCTAGAAAAGCCTGCCTAATGAGGCAATTGTGGGATATGCCAGACTGTGTGACTAAACCATAACGCCATGAACTGAATGATTGTACCGCCTCCAAATTCTTATGGTGAGACTTAATCCCCAATGCGTATTTGAAAACCTTTGGAAGGTAATTAGGTGGAGCCCCCATGAATGGGATTAGTGCCTTTATAAAAGAGGCCCCAGAGAGCTCTCTTGCCCCTTTCCCATTATGTGAAGACAGAGCAAGAAGATAATGGTCTATGAACTAGGAATCAGGCCCTCACCAGCCCCCAAATTTTCTGATACCTCAGTCATGGACTTCCTAGCCTCTAGAACTATAAGAAATAAATTTATATTTACAAGCCACCTAATCTTTGTATTCTGTTATAGCAACCAAAACAGACTAAGACATTCAGAATAACCTCTCCATGAGCTGGCTACATCACTGGCCCTCCTATTTGAAGGGGAAGCTGACAGGGAAAAAGACCTTCAAAACCACTAATCCATCTAGACCTTCATTTGTAGATACAAACCAGCAGCCATAAATCACCAGACATCTGAGAAAAACCAAAAGCACAAAACAGAAGGATCCAAGGAGAAGAGATTATGTTAAAAAGAAGTATTGAAAGGGGGTTCTTTTTGTTTTTTTTTTTTTAGGGCCACATGTGCAGCATATGGCTGGGGGTAAAATCAGAGCTGAAGCCAAAAGCCTACACCACAGCCACAGCAATGGAAGGATCCAAGCCTTGTATGTGACCTACACCACAGCTCGTGGCAATGCCAGATACTTAACCCACTGAGTGAGGCCAGGGATCAAACCCACATCCTAGAGGATACTAGTCAGGTTCATTACCACTGAGCCACAACGGGAACTCCTGCTTTTCTTTTTAAGTCTAATTAATACCTTGAAGATATTCCAGAAAACATAGCATCCATGTCACAGGAACAAGTTGATGGGAACAAAGAAAACAAAGAACAAAGAGAAAGCTCCTGGAAATTAAAAATATTTAATGGATAAACTGTAATGGTAGGAAGGATAGAATGAAAAAAAAAGATTGAAGAAATCTATTAAAATATATATGAAAATGACAAAAAAGGAGGAAATGTAAAGAGAACATTTAGGAGAAAGGAACATAAACAATGAATGAGAAGAAGTAACCAAATAAAGAGAGGAAAATGTCCCCACACCAGATTAAGATAACTCTTTAAAGTGAAAGGGCCATCAAGTACCAGTCAGGACAAATGAAAATCATCCTACAGATTTTCATAAATTTTTTATTTTTGAAAGCAAAAAGAAAACATTAAAAACTTCCCAGAAGAGAAAAAACAGTTATCCCCAGAGACACGAGAATTAGACCAACGTGAAATTTCTCATCGGTCACAAGGATGACAAAAATTATTGGAGTGATGTATTCCACTTCAGGAAAAAATGATTTTGAACCTAAAATTCTCTACTAAGGCAAATAATCGGTTCGAAGATATAATAAAAGCATCTTCACCGCTCAGACTTCAGACTGTACTACAAAGCTACAGTAATCAAAACAGCATGGTATTGGCACAGAAGCATACATATGAAACAATGGAACAGAATAGAGAACCCAGAAATAAATCCACACACCTACAGTCAATTAATCTTCAATAAAGGAGGTAAAAATATGCAATGGGAAAAAGACAGTCTCTTCAACAAGTGATGCTGGGAAAGTAGGACAATAGCATGTAAATCAATGAAGTTAAAATACACCATCTCATAATACACAAAAATAAAGTCAAAATAGCTTAACACCTTAAATATAAGACAGTGCACCATAAAACTCCCAGAAGACATAACAGGCAAAACATTCTCTGACATAAATCATACAAATGTTTTATTAGGTGAGTCTCCCAAAGCAATAGAAATGAAAACAAGAATGAACAAATGGACTCAATCAAACTTACAAGTTTTGCACAACAAAGAAAACCATAAACAAAACAAAAAGACAATCCACAGAATGGGTGAAAATATTTGCAAATGATATGACCAACAAGGCCTTTAAATCCAAGATAAACAAACAGCTCAAACAACTGAACAACAACAAAAACAAAAAAAAAAACTCAATCAAAAAGTGGGAAGAAGACCTAAATAGACATTGATACAAAGAAGACATACAGATGGCCAGTGGGCACATGAAAAAAAATGCTCAACATTGCTGATTATTAGAGAAATCCAAATCAAAACTACAATGAGGTACCCATCTCACACCAGTCAGAATGACCATGGTTAAAAAGTTAAAAAATAACAGGGAGTTCCTGCTGTGGCTTAGCAGTAACAGACCCAA
>PVHT020001751.1:13494599-13536141 GCA_004024745.2 Catagonus wagneri
CTCTCTCATTGAGTGTGATACTCCAGGATGTACTTCAAGTCACAGGCTGCCTCCCCATCAACCTTGTAGCCTGGGGCCTCTTACGTTTCACTGCTTCCAGGCTTCTCTTTCTTCACCATGGAGGCCCTTCAGAGAACCTGCCTGCCCTCTCCTTGGAGCCTTTGGGCAGTTCTTGCTAAGAAGACTCTCCCAAATCCCTGTCCAAACCTCCCCGCTTTCTCTGCCACCTTTTCTTATAGATCCAGTGCTAGATTGTTGGTTTCTTATCTACATTCTTTTACAACTAATTATCTACAGCAAAAATTGCATTTTTACGGACTGGGTCAGTATAAGGATGTTTTTATACAAATGAAAAGTAGCTTTTGGAGTTCCCGTCGCAGCGCAGTGGAAACGAATCCGACTAGAAACCATAAGGTTGTGGGTTAGATCCCTGGTCTCACTCAGTGGGTTAAGGATCCCACGTTGCTGTGGCTGTGGTGTAGGCCGGCAGCTGAAGCTCCGATTAGACCCCTAGCCTGGGAACATCCACATGTCACGGGTGCAGCCCTAAAATGACAAAAAAGGCAAAAAAAAGGTAGCTTTATTTTTCTATAGCGTACCCTTTTAAAAAGAAAAAACAAATCAGGATCTTCCCCAAAGATCACAAGAGCCTAGGAGAAGCTGTAGGACATTTAATTTCCCTTTGTGTGGAGTTCCTGTTGTGGCACAGGAGAAAGTAATCCAACTAGGAACCATGAGGTTTCGGGTTCTATCCTTGGCCCTTGCTCACTTGGTTAAGGATCCAGAGTTGCCGTGAGCTGTGGTGTAGGTCACAGACACGGTTTGGATCCTGTGTTGCCGTGGCATAAGCTGGCAGCTGTAACTCCGACTCGACTCCTAGCCTGGGAATGCCTTGGGTGCGAGCCTAAAAAGCAGTAATAATAATACCCTTTTTGAGATGCATTCCAGCCACCCCAAGGAGCAAGCAAGCCATCTCTCACAAGGGAGAGGAAAGAAATCTAGGGGGGAAAGACAGACATGTGAGAAGGAAAAGTAAGGAGGGCTCTCATTTGCTTCATACCTCAGGGCTTACACATGAAGCTGTGTTTCTCACACCAGTGTCTATCATTTTGAGATGCAAAGGGCTAGCAGGTGAGTTTCTTTAGTACATAACTGGTTCTGCGACTCAGATCACGAATTCATATGGCATATAAAATCTGCTGGAGTCAAGACCTAAGTCATTTACTCCAGAAATATTTATTACACGCCTTTGAGCAAGACTGCTCTAGACAATGAAGGAGAAACAAACATTACAGTGATGGCCTTCAAAGGGTAAACATGCACAGCGAGGAAGCAGAGGAGAGGCCTGAGCCAACAGAAACCAGAGAGAAGGAACATCGAGTGGTAAAAAAGCACCCCCACCTGTCCTAGGCAGCCCTGAATGGAACTGGGTAGCTGTATGCGAACTGCAGAGTGTGGTAGGATGCTGTGTCAGCACCTTATCCAAGCTGAGCTGCGGTCATTTACTGAAAAGAGAAGGAATTTGGCAGAGGCGGTCTAACACCTGAGATGCAGCAAACTACAAACTTGGCAAGAAGATATCTATAGTGCCTCCTCAGCTGTTCCTTCTAGAAGAATATTGGACCCAGTGTGTAAAGACAAAAATAAAGGAGCCTCGATTTATTTACCCATTCGTGAAGCATTCAGACAATACATACACGGTTTAAAGGAGATAAAATAGAGCCAGAACTTTGGGCAGAAGAGAAATCTGCCCACTTCTCACCCCTCCTCTGCCCACACTCTGGTCCAAGCCACCTCACCACTACCCTGCCCCACTGTAATAGCCTCCTCTCGTGTCTCTGCACTTCTACTCCTGCCCCCATCACCTATTTCCAACGGAGCAACCAGAGGGATCCTTTTAGAACTGCATTAGTTTCCAATTACTGGTGTAGCAAATCAACATAAATGTAGTCGCTTAAAACAACACAAATGTTTTATCTTATTCTGGAAGTAAGAAGTCCGAAAATGGATTTCGTAAGCCTGAAATCAAGGGGTTTCATCAAGGGAGTTCCCACTGTGGTACAACGGGATCGGCCGGGTCTCTGGAGCACTGGGATACAGGTTCAATCCCCAGCAGGTTCCATCCCTGGCCCAGAACAGTGGGTTAAGGATCCAGCACTGTGCTGGGATCTGATCCCAGGCCAGGGAACACCGTATGTCATGGGATGGCAAAAAAAAAAAAAAAAGCCAGTAAAGAATTTGCTGTATAGCACTGGGAATTATGTCTAGTCACCTGAGATGGAGCATGATGGAGGATGATGTGAGGAAAAGAATGTATATACATATATATGTATATATATATATGTATATCTATATATGTGAGACTGGTTCACTTTGCTGTACAGAAGAAAATTGACAGAACACTGTAAACCAACTATAACAGAAAAAATAAAAATCATTATAAAAAATGAAAGAAGCCCTTACAATAAGAAAAACCAAAATTTGTGTACAACCTCCCTAATAATAAAATAAATTTTTTAAAAAGGGGGTGGGGTTTCATCAAAGCCGAGTCCTTTCTGGAGACTCTAAAAGAAAATCTGATCCTGCCTTTTCTAGCTTCTAGAGGCTGCCCATGCTCCTTGGCTAATGGATGCATCACTCTGACCTCTGCTTCCATCATTACATCACCTCCTCTAACTCTGACCCCACTGCCTCCCTCTTATAAGAACCATTGTGATTACACTGGGCCCACCCATATCATCCAAGATAACTTTCCCGTCTCAAGATCCCTAACTTCATCACATGTACAAGGTCACATATTCACAGGGTTCCAAGGATTAGGAGACGGGCATCTTTGGGGGAACAGGCATCAGTTGGCCTACCACAAGGATCGTCTCTTTTCCCTGCACAAACTGTCCGGTGTTGCTCTATCTCAAGGGAGTAGCCAGTTCTTACAAAGGCCTGCAGGGCCTGCCTGATATCTTCACACAGCCATCCCATTACCTCTCTGACCTCAAATCGCTACCAGAAGCAGACCCTGACCTGCACTTTCCCTCCCAAGGCCCTGGGAATAGCACTAGAAATTTGTTTGCATTGCTTTTGCTGTTTGTTTGGTTTTTGATCAGCAAGATTAAAATATTTAAGCCACAAAGGCTAAGATCACCGTCTCTTCCACTCCAGTTCCCCGCATCACATTTTTCCTCATGTCAGACAGTGCTAGGATCTAGATAAGGAGCTGTCAGGTAGGAAATAAAATGACTCTGTATTGAGTGGGGTATATTTATGTGACTTACTGTCACTTTTGTATAGAGTTAAGTTACTGGTGGTCACTCCAGAGCTGGAATAGTTCTCCTATCTCCATGGGGAATTATCCATGGTTATAACACGAAGGTGCAGGGCCCAAGGTCATGCAGCAACATGAGCATGTCCAAAAGCACCTGGTACTGGAAGTATGCAGCTCATGGAAGAGACAAGGATGTGCAATACAGAGCCCAAAGTTAGCTTGTGCAGGATTCTTCCAGTCATCACACATGAAAATTGTATGTGGAAGATTTAATTTTCATCAACTCCCAGTCAAAACAGAATTTATCTCCTATTAGCAGTACTAGAAGAGTCAAGTATTGTGTATCCTCAATATTGTGTATAATTAATATATCATACATTTTTCTTTTTACATAGAGATTGCACAAAATAAAATTAGGATTTTTGTGCTTAGAGAGCACCAACCAATTTTCTGAGTACTACATATAGTAAGTATCTCTGTAACAGCTCAGATATGAATGAAACTTTATGGAAGATTTCCCAAGATTGACAATTCTAAATCTTTATATGACATTATGAAGTCATGAAGCTGAAAAACTATCCTAAGCTATCATAATTTTAAAACTAATTTTAATAATGTGGTAGAGGAAAAGGTGAGCTATCTTTCTAGTGTCTCTATAGACAATTATGTGACAAAACAATGGTCATAAAAGAGGCCAAAAATATAAGAAGAAAGTTATTACAAAGGTATGGTAAACAATGAATTAATAAAGCTATTGTGTTCCTTTTTCTGGATTTTGTGATGTCTGTGGTATTTTTCAGATTTTCAAAGTGGTGATTTATGGGGATTTATTTTTTTCATGCTAAATGACTATTTCCTATGCTACCTAATTTTGTACTTTGTATCAGGGCAAAGTCTCAAAAAAACCTGGATCCAGCCCTGACAACCACTCCCCCGCTTGCTCATTCAACTCCAGCCACAGTGGCCTCTTTGCTGTTTCTTGAGCATACCAGGCACACTCTCACCTCAAAGCCTTTGCACTTGCTGTTCCCTCTGCCTGGAATGCTTGTCCTCCAGATAACTCCATATGTCCCTTCTCACTTCTTTCAAAGCTCTGCTCAGCTATGTCTTTTTCAATTCAGCCTTTCCTGATTACCCTTTTGAAAATTGCAGCTCCTCCAATGTACAAGATAATTTACTTATTTTTATTATTGACTGTCTTTCTTTCCCTCCCTCCACAAGAACATAAGCTCTACCACAGGTTGAAGGGTTTGCCTTTTTTTTTTAATCTGTTCTGTCCACAGCTGTTTTTTTCTGTGTAGAACAGGATCTGACACATAATAGGTGTTTAATAAGTGACATGACCTCCTGGGTAGCTGGTTGGCTGGATGGATGGATGGATTACTGGATGGGTAGATGGTTGAATAAATGAATAAGTGAATGAATGAACTACCAAAGTTTGGATTAAGAAAACCAGCACTACCACAGCGAGACAAGATCATTCCAGCCAAAATCATGGAAATGTGATGTTTTAATTGGTATATACACTGTGTGAAGGTAAATTTAAAATTCACAGTACACTTTTAATTTCTGAGTCATTAAAAGTATTTTTCTTTATAGAAAATATCATGTTTGGAATTACCTCATCAACTTTGATTTTACTGCACCATCAAAAGAAAATCTAGATATCAAAATTAAGCCTAGAAATAAAAATCCTAATTTCCTTTTAAATTCAGAAGTTCTGTTTGAAAAAATAGTGAAAGCAATATTAGTTGAGAAGTAGCAATATCAGAGAACTGTGAATGAAGTAGAACTTACTAAAACTACATAAAGTAATAATGACAGCCACCATTCATTAAGTGCTTACCATATATATGCTAGATACTGGCTCAAATATTTAATTAAAGGAATATTCGAAGGTGTGGGTCTATGGAAGGGATATAAAAGCATTTTTTAATAATTTCTAGGAATGAAACCTTTCAATTGATTTTTTCAAACTAAGTATGACAATTAGAATATTATATATTTGATAATTCTAAATAAAAAAATGGAAAATTACAACAATGGTTTGGAAATATGTTCTGTGGCCAATCAATATGTATGTCATAGAATGTTATTCTGAGTATTTATTACTTTATTATTCACTGGAATGAGGCAGTTAAAGATAGATTTATGTTTGTTTGTGTGTCATAGCTAAAGTTTAAATACATTCTATCAGAGAAGGTCAATTAATACATTGATTAACTGTTATCTTCTTATTCGACTTGACTATTCGTTTTGCTCATTTCTTAGAGAACTCTTTTACATTCTCAAATACTCACCTACCAACTATAGAACAATGACATTTAATGTAGCCTTCTGATAAACTTATAAAACAGATTATTTTAAAAAATTTGGGACTTCTACTTCCCACTGTAACAGAGTAACATGTCAAAAACAACTCATCTACTGCAAACAATTATAACACATAGATGAAATATACAAAGCTGTTGGAAATTACCACAGAACAACAAAATCAGACAGAATTTCAAGGACCGAGCTCTAGCAGACAAAAGAATTATACTGATGTAAACTTGATGTTCTTTACCTGTCCCTTGAGGCGTCTGCTAATTCCTAACCTACTCAGAGGTGAGGCAATAATTAGAATTCAGAGCCTATCAGGTGAGGGGGGGCCCTAGTAACATACTAGGTTTTCAGTTGACTTCTAAAGAACTGTGTTCTAAGAGGAAGAACTAATAAAAATAGAGTGGGCCTTATAAAAGCTGAATCCCAGCATATAAATAATATATGCTTAAAACAATGTCTGAGAAGCAGGTATCTTAACTTCAGCTAAAGCACCACCTCATTTGTAGGCACAGGAGATGCAGTGCCTAGAGCCCACAATACTTTCAAAGAACACAAAATGTTTAAATTTTCATTTATTTTAAAATCAGAAGAAAAATAAATAACGGATGCATAATAATGAATCCAACTTGGATTATATTTGTCTTTAACCCATACAATTATAAAACAAAATTTTTTAATATTTTTTGGAAGACGGGGCCCGTTAAGAATCCATGAAAGACATACGTGACCCTGGTCTGATTCTTTCCATCCCACACCCCATAAATGCACTAAGAGCTTCCCCACCGAGTAACACAAGTTGACTCCACAACCCTCACATTTTTGAATCAAGAATGGTTTTAGCTAGTTTAAAGAAAGCCTCAAATTACCTACTTCCTTTGTTTCCCACATCACCAAGCTACCTAAAATCTGAATTAGGTATTTTACACATGAACAACACTCTTTCTGATTACTTTGGAGAAAAGCACATATATGCTTTAAAGTGACTGCCTTTGGACCTCCTATTCAAGTTTACACAGAAAGGGTGAATTACAAGTAACGAACAGAACAGACTGAAGCATGTTTTAAATATTTGAGTCAATTAGCTAGAATTTTTCACATCTTGAAGAATGTGAGATTTATGTGAATATGGAGATAATAAATAATAAAACATATATCTGGGAGAATGAAGGATACATCTGTACTCCTGAAACTAATACAACATTGTAAGTCAACCATATTCATATAAATTTGTTTTAAATGGAATGTTTGTTATTTATTTATCACTGTTACATTTCTTGGGTGTGGTGATGATATTGTGGTTATGTAGGAGAATGTCCTTGTTCTTAGGGGATCCCTGCTATAATATTTGGGGGTAAGAGTCATGATGTGTACGACTAACTTTGAAATGTTCCAACAACAATAAAAAGTGTATGTGTGTGCGTGTGTAGGGGTGTATGCTGGGGCGGGATTGGGGAGAGAAGAGGAAGCAAATGTGGCAAACTGGTAGCAACTGTTGAATTTTGCGGAAAGGTATTCGGGTATTTATAATTCTTTCCATTTTTCAAAATAAAAAGAGGAAAATGTAAATGAATAATGCTCTGGAGAAAGGTTTAAAGATATAAAAGGTATTTATGACTACAGGATTTTGTTTTGGAAGTTTTAAAATAATGTACACTATAATTCCATTTGGGGATCTATATTTGGATGACTATACATGAATGTGTTAATAGAGGTCACTGGTTGGAGTCCTCTAAATTGTGCAACATGGGAGCCTCAAGTGGTTAGCTCTGGATTGTCCAATTATGGTGACCTCTATGTTCTTATTTTTATTTATTAAAAATTGCTGATTCACATATACATACTAATTACCTTTTTTTCTTTTTACAACTGCACCTGCAGCATATGGAAGTTTCCAGGCTAGGGGTCGAATCAGAGCTGCAGCTGCAGCTGCAGGCCCACACCACAGCCACAGCAATTCAGAATATGAGCCACATCTGCAACTTACGTGGTAGATTGCAGCAACACCAGATCCTTAACCCACTGAGCGAGGTCGGGGATCAAACCCGCACATTCAAGGACACTATGTCGGGTTCTTAACCTGCTGAGTCACAACGGGAACTCCATACAAATTACTTTCTAAAAGAGTGAGCGTAAACTTATCAAAACCCTGCAACAACAGATTCCGCTAGAAACTTATCCCTGTCAAAACTGTTTATTCTAACATTTATACTATTAAGACATTGGTTATAAATAAATCATTTTATTTGAAAAAGAAAAAATGCTGACTGTTGGAAACCACTGAACAGCTCAACTCTGCTGAAGGCAAGTATCTGCAGACTCAGAGTTTTAAAGTACAGGGTCTCCTTCATAGACATTATGTTTAAACTATGCTAACCTACAAGCATCCGCACTGTATGCAGCTAGACGTATGCACCAATGCTAACAGTTTCCTTTATTGTTCACTAAGAGGTAGGCTTGTCATTGCCTACGCCTGCTCCTGCCCACTAATCTACATGCAGCACCTTCCTTAATAAAAGTCCTGTGGGCAAAAGCCCAGGGCCTTTGTTCTGTGAGCAGAGTGCCTCCTGGTCCCCCACTTTACAAATGTAAAAGAGTCTTGTGTGTTTTGTTATACCACACCATCCCTCTTCCAGGATTCCCCTTTACCCTGCAGCGCTGGATGCAGCAGCTGACAATAATTCTAGACTCTTAAATCGGGGTGGAAATATGAAAGTATTGCCCCAGAGGGCATGACCAATGACCTGGGGTGGGAACTACATCGAGATAGATTTCAGCTCATTATGAGAATGAATGTTGCAATGAACAAGAGTCCAACAGGAACCAGACTGCATCATGAAATAATTGTCCATCAAAGTAGGTTAATCAGTCAGAGATGTAATTAGAGGAGGGACAGGGCATTAGTTATACTCTAATCCAGCCCTTGGTCTCTAAAAAGGCTATGGTCAAAAATAAAGAAAACAGTAATAAACTTAATCCATTTCCACTGAAGGAAAAACTACCTACTAGTCTGTCACTGACTAACAAGACAAAAGAGAAGAATACTCTCTGGTCAGGAATCTATTTTAAAACAACTGGAATACTATTAATACTATTCAGCTAGACCAATTACTCAACCGAAAACAAAGTTTGTTTCTTGCCACCATAAACTCAAATTATGTCTAACCAAGGAGCTTAGATTTAAATGTTCATATATTCATACAAACTGCTTTAAAAGAAAAAATGAAAAACAAGCTAAATGATACATGCAACCACATGGATATACATCAAAAAACTTTATCCTAAAGACGTAAGACACAAGAACTGTGTGCTATCACTTATATTAATTTCAGAAATAGACATAGAAATCAGAAGTTGATTGTGTAAAATGCAGGGAGAATGAATAAAAAGGGACATAAGGGAACTTGTTAGGGTCATACACATATTCTCTTGCTTTTGGGTGATAATCACACATCTGCATACAATTGTCAAAATTCATCAGACTGTACATTTAAGATCTGTATGGGTTTTCTTTTTGTTTTTTTTTTTTTTACAAATCACACCTCCGTAAAGTTAAAATAAATACTAAAAAATCATATTCACTTTGTGTCACTTCAAGAACTCAACACTCACCAAGTGGTTTCTTTTTACTGCAGAACATTATTGCTCCTGATTATTTTTCACCAGGTCTCAACAGCTGGCCTACAAAACAAACAAACAAAAAGCAGAAATGTATACAACACTGGTTTTTGAGAAACGCTCATTAACCATACGTTTACATCCTTCAGCTTCATTCCTAGTCAAATCTAGATAACTAGGTAACACAATAAGGAATAAGAGACCCCGCTTATCAGCCTTAACTGTAACAAAATAAGCATAATTCTATACAAAAATTATCTGTTTGTATTATAGTGGCTATATGGAACAAGTTAAGCACAAATATATCATTCAGTTTGGCATTAAAATATAGCCAAATTTGTTCATACATTCAAAACCGTGTGAATCAGAATATCTCAGGGGTGATGCTCCAGCACCTGCCTTTTATTCAAGCACCAGAATTGATTCCTTCCCACAGCCACAGCTGGGAACTACTGCTAAGCTATGGGAGATAACGTGGAAGAAAACTAATGGCCAGGCTCTACAGAAACAAAATACAATTCAAATTTTTTTCTCAATTTAATCTCATGTGTATAGTCTCTTCCACGTAATTATAAAAAAGCCAGAAGAATGCATTAAAGATTTACATGTAAGACCTGAAATCATAAAACTCTTAAAAGACAAAAAGGCACTGCAACCTTGAACATCAGTCTTAGTAATTTTTTTGGTGTGTTGGCAGGGACAGAACATGTCTCCTCAGGCGAGGGAAGTAAAAACGAAAATGGAATTATCTCAAACGAAAAAGCTTTGGCACAGTGAAGAAAACTATCAACAAAATGGAAAGCCTGCCTACTGCCTAGGAGAGGATATCTGCAAATGATATATCTGATAATGGGTTAATATGCAAAATATACAAAGAACATACACAACACAACTAAAAAATATTTTAAACATACTTTTTTTTAATTTAAAAATGGTCAGAAACATTTTTTTCCAAAGAGACATACAAACAGCCAATGAACACATACAAGAGGTTCTACATCACATATCATCAGGGTCAGGGAAATGCAAATCAAAACCGCAATGAGATACTACCTCACACCTATCAGAATGGCTATCATCAAAAAGACAACAAACAAATGTAATCAAAAATTCAGAGAAAAGGGCACTGTTTTCTTATGCACTGTTTGTGGGACTGTAAATTGGTGTAACCACTATGGAAAACAATATGGAGATTCCTCAAAAAAGTAAAAACAGAAAACAAAACACAAAAAAGTGTGATCCAGCAATTCCACTTCTGGGCATTTTTCCAAATACTATACAAAACACTGATTCAAAAAGACATATGCACCCCAATGTTCATCACAGCATTATTCCCAATAGCCAAGATATGGAAGCAACCTAGGTACTCATTGAGAGCTTAACAGATAAAGAAAAAAAAATAATATATATATATATATATATACACACACACACACACATATATATATATATATATATACACATATATATACACACACACACATACGTGTGTGTGTGTGTGTGTGTGTGTGTGTGTGTGTGTGTGTGTGTAGTGGAATACTATTCAGACATAAGAATGAAATCTTACCACTTTTGATAACATGGATGGACCTAGAGAGTATTATGCTAAGTGAAATAAGAGCAAGACAAGTACTGTATGGTCTCATTTATATGCAGAATCTGAAAAGTAAAAGAAATGAATAACTATAACCCCTCTCGTGCACACACACACACACACACATACACAAACCCTCAGAGATACAGGGAACAAAAAGGTGGTTACCAGAAAGGAAGGGGGAGTGGGAGGATGGGTAAAATCGGTATGAGATATTGAGAGGTTCAAACTTCCAGTGACAAAATAAATGAGTCATGGGGAAGAAACGTACAGTGTGGGGAATATAATCAATAATAACATAATACATCTGTATGGTGATGGATGGTAACTAGACTTACTACAGGGATAATTTTGAAATGTATAGAAATATTGAATCATGGTGCTATGCATCAGGAACTAACAGTATTGTAGGTCAATTATATTTCAAAAGACGAACAAAAAAACCACAGAAAAAAAAAAGATCAGATTTGTGGTTACCAGAAATGGGGGATAGTAGGAGAGAGAAGTGGATGAAGGTGATTAAAGTGTATAAACCTCCAGTTAGAAGATAACAGGAATTAGGGATGTCATGTACAACATGATGAATAGAATTAACATCGTTGTGTGCTACATGCGAAAGCTTTTAAGAGAGTAAATCTTACGATTTCTCATTACAAGGAAAAAACACTTTTTTCTTTTTCTTTCTTTTTTCATCTATCTGAGATGATAGCCTCTGATAATCATTTAATAATGTAGATCAAATCATTATTCTGTACACCTTAAACTTATACAGCGCTGTATGTCAAATTATATCCTAATAAAACTGGAAGAAAAAAAAGTATTTAGCAATAAATAGGGAAGCAGAATAATGTCATTACTGTCTTTGATTTTTTTTCCTTACATAAGGCCTAGTTTCCTTCATAAGATAAACTCTATTAAGGATTTAGAATGAATAAATAAAGAGGCAAACTAATAACTTCAACATTTAGAACTCAACAGATGATGGAAATGAACTCTTGGCAAACACAGGACAGGGTAGGCAGAGGTACTGAATGCATGCTCTTTAGGTTAAAAAGAGAAATAGCTTGTTTGTTCCTGGCTCAAAGAAGTAGTGTGGCAGGATGCATTAAACAAACATAAAAGAAGTAGTTGGTCAGTCATATGGAGACCAGAAAAGAGGAAGGATAATGCTTATGGCTTAACAGTTACAAGAAAAAGAGAATGCATCAGCACCTACTGTTCCACTACAAATCTCTAGAGTCTAAAAAGCCGGAAACCAACAATATTTCTCCCTGTTTTGCCCAGAGTTCCCATCACCATCTCCAGGATAAACAGCAGCCTGCTGAGGAAGCAGCCACCCCTGTGATGCCCCTGCTAAACAAGGCCATCAACATCATGTAAGACCCACTGCTTTTCCAGGGACAAGCCACTAGAACTGATGAACCCAACAAGAAGACAAGGCTACTACCTGCCAGGTGCTGTCAGAAGCAGGGATAGGTCCTCAAGTGTAATCCATCAATCACTCTTCTGTTTTCCCTCCCATGCCTTCTATCAACTGCCACCAAAAGCTGCCTAAGACGGTCCCCCCCACTTCCCCTGCTCACTGCTCCCAACCCCCTCTGGGTAGCAGATGCCCCTAGGACAAGCCTGCTGATCAGTGACTGCTTTCCCGTGCATTCCTCCTAGTGAGTTTCCCTGCCCCAGCCCTGGACACCTATCGACTAAGATCCACATTGAAGTCAGAATCATCTCTACAAAAGTTAAATGGCATCATGTCAAACCCTCCGATGACCTCCCACTGGCCTTAGAAAAAAAGATCAAATTCTAACATGACTCACTGGCCCCTCTGCAACCTGGCCCCTGCTAGTTTTCCTAGGTTGATTCTCATCACTCTCCTTACTACCCCCATTCCTCCTTGCACCCCCCTCATGTCCATTTTACAGAAATACTCAATTTAGCTTCTCTCCATTTGAGGGCCTTCACGCATGCTCTTCCCTCTGCCTGTAATAAGTCAACCCCATTGTCAACCCCTTCGCCCAATGAATTCATATTTGAATTTTCAATATCAACTCATACATCACTTCCTCTAGGAGCTCTCCCTTGGTCTCCCAAATCAAAGATAAGAACACTTCCTATCTGCTCCCATAGAATCCAGAACTTCCCATTTCACAGTCCCTATCATTCTAGAATGTGTCTGCCTATTATATTGGCTGTTTTCCCATTAGTGTACAACTCCAGAGGGGCAGAGACCTGATCTGTCTAGTCTGTAGTTGTAACTCCAGCATCTAATGCATGCCTGGATTACAGCAGTACTCAGTAAACATTTGCTAAATGAAAGAATGATTGTTGCTCTCAGTTTCTATGAGCAATGAAACAATGGTCTCCAGATGCTAAAATGCATTTCCCTTTTAGCAACTATCCCTTCCCAGACCCCAACCTCAAGTTCAAGAATGTCTTAGATCTTCCCAAACTGGGAACCATCGTGACTTTCTTGACTGCTCCCTCTCTCCAGCTGGTTCCCCATCCTCCTGCGCACCTCCCCAAGGCTAGGAAGAACCTCAAAGAACAAGAAGTATTTGATTAGCAATAGGAACAGGGTTGCAGGCAAACTGAAGAGCCAGAGAAAGGAGGAAATTTGCAAATTCAGGGGGAAGAGGGCAAGAGGAAGCACTATGGCTCTAGAACAGAATGCGCAAAAGGATTTTTTGAGGTAAAGCCTTTCAGCAAGAAATAACACAGACAAGTGGGTTTTTAATCCATAAATCCATAAAGGACTACCTATGTCCCAACAAACAGGTACAACAACACATATAAAAACGCAACATGGAAAAGGATGAATGGATTCTGTGACAATGACACCTGGATCTGGTGGCTCCATCTGGCCAGAGAGTTAAGGCTCATCAGCAAATTCTAAGCCAACTTGTTAGGGCTTGAAAACTCTCTCTAGGGACTAAGTAAACAGGTTCTGTTTTCATGGGCTCAGAGTCCCTTGAGCAGGTGAAAAGAAGAATGACTCTAAGCAAGATGGCAAAAGGGACTCTCCACTCTGACAGGAGGCAGAAGAAATAAATTCAATCTCTCAGGAAGTTATTAAGGGCACTGGCCAGTGGCCAACTTTTTCTTCCTTTTTCCTTATTGGTTTGCTAAAGTGCTTTGAAGGATTAGTACTAACAGATAGGCAGTATAAAGGATGAACTTAAATACACGATTATGTAATATAAAGGGAACTCAAGAGAAAACACCCATGAAACCCCTTCGTTCTCTTATTTTAGATCTTCCTACAAGCACTTTTCATTTTTAAAAAAAACCGCTCACAATTAAACATAAGGCAATACCATATTCTTCCTAAAATTACCTTTGAGCCATACAACTATTTCATTGCCTTTACTTTCTCTAATGCCACTTCCCAAATATCTTTGAAGCCTTTTTATTTTAAAGATAATGAAAAAATTCCTTTTTTAATTTCAGCCATTTTTGCTTTTGTAGAAAATATTCTCTATCACATAATGAATCCATAATAATAATACAATTACCATTGTACAAATTAAACAATATTTATGTAAGATTTGTAAAAGTTCTTTCTTATTAATGACCTGATTCAAGTGTTTTTACTTTCTAGAGCACATTACCACAACAAAAAACTAACAACTGAAGTTCAAGTCCATGTTTCCTCTAATCCAATCTTATTCTTGCAACAGCAGCAATCCCAACATATTTAATGGAGTATTCATACTAATGTAGCAGACCCCAGTGAAAATTTGAAGAAGTAAAATTTAGTCTTTTATTGTTGTACATATATCAGTTCACCAGAATACCCCAGCTAACATTCACTCCACCTGTAAAGGATGTCAAAGGAAAGAAAAAGCCATCTTTTGTTGAAATTTACAATCAGTGAAAGTCTAAGGAAGTAGACTCAAAAAAAATATCAAGTGATAAAGAAGGATTTGTAAATCAACTACAATCAAAACAAAATAAAAATAAAAAAGAAGGATTAGGAGTTCCCTTCGTGGCTCAGTGGTTAACGAATCCGACTAAGAACCATGAGGTTGCGGGTTCGATCCCTGGCCTTGCTCAGTGGGTTAAGGATCCGGCGTTGCCATGAGCTGTGGTGTAGGTCGCAGACGCGGTTCGGATCCCGCGTTGCTGTGGCTGTGGCGATGGCCGGCGGCTACAGCTCCTGTTAGACCCCTAGCCTGGGAACCTCCATATGCCATGGGTGCGGCTCTACATAAAAGACAAAAAGACAAAAAAAAAAGAAAAGAAGGATTAGACCCAAAAGTAGGAACTTAGGAGTTTGAAATTCAACCATTTACAAGTGCCAAAGCAAATATTATTTCCATGAATATCTTCCTCCTTTTTTGAAATCACCTCAAAGCAGAAGAAACAGAAAAACCTGAGCTGCTGGATAGATCTTATCTTACCCTTATCTTCATCTTATGCAAAGGATTAAAATGGTGCTTTTCTTGTGTCAAAGTCTTAGTGGGTTTTTATAAGAAAAATATGGGGAAAGTAGGAAGAGAGAGAAATGGAACCACAATAATAGCTAACCACTTCATGTGTATTAATTCATTAAAATGACTACTGTTTTGGCAAAGATCAAGAGCGATGCTTGCATGAAGAATTTGGGGCTTTTTTCATTTTAAATTCAGGTTTTGAAACTTGTGAAATAATTCTCCCAATGGGAAAAATGGCAAAGTCAAAGGAAAACTCCAGTTTGTTCAAGGGAAATAAGGAATTGGTTTCAGATACCTTGAGATCGAGGGCCCTAACAAAACATCCAAGATGGAAATACTACTTAAGCAGCAGTTTGCAGAAGAGGACATCCTGGTCATACTATGATTCCCCAAGGAGGTCTCTGCTTAAAGCGAAAATGGGTGCACCTGGGTGCAGGTGACAACACTTTAAACAAAGGATGAAAATGGAGCTTCTCTTTAATGATCAGAGGCCATTCAGCAATCAAGTTATTAGAGTTAATTCCCCCTGCTCCAATTCCAGGATCACCAAGCAATCTGCTGATAATAACTTGCTTTCCCAAAGAAATCTGCCTTCAGGCAAAAAAATACACCAGTCATGCATGCTGAAGTGAACATCCTGGCCCTCTTGATAGCTATATTGCATGTTTTAAATTAACAAATTGTCATTCATCTTACGTTACAGCATCAGTCTCCTGTGCTTGTATTAACCTGTCCTGGAAAGACAGATCTGTTTCGGGTATGCTGTTGAAATATGGTCCAAACTCTACAGGACAAGTGACCCACTCACCAAGAGGCCACTAAGGGAACAGCCTGCTGTCCTGCTGAAGGGGCAGAAGGACGTGGTGGCTGCCAGCTTATCACTGGGTGTCATATCCCACCTGATGCTGGATTCCTGCTTTTTCTACTAACATTACAGAAGCCAGTGCATGTAAGCTCTATAAGCCTCAAAATGTACCTGGGCAGGCTGCTGGGGACAAGAACACACAATGGAAGTACTTGCTAGATATTAGTTATCTCAAAGAAGCCTTCTGAACGTTCTCTGTCAAAAGATCTACATAAACATAGGATGAAATGAGGACAGTGGATGTAACTCCTTTAATATGCTCTGCCATAAAATAAAGGTGGTAAAGTGTGAGTGAGTAATAAGACTTTAAAGAGAAGATGTGTTTACAGTGGGGAGCCTGGGCCATGGTGATACACTGAGGGGATAGAACCAGTGAGAAGAGAGATTAGAAATGTGAGGGAGAGTAACAGGAAGGCAAAAGAATCAGAAGAGACTGGAAAAGAAAGGGGAAAGGTCGGGGCCAGGGCAGCTGGGGAAGAGACAGGAAGCACAGGTGAAGCCTGGAGAGCAGCAACGATAGATTCTTGGCAGCTCTCAGAGTGCTGCCTGGCTTCATCTCAGGATCCAGGGATAAACTGGAGCATCCATACTGGGAGATCCTCGACTGCCTGCAAGCAGCGGGTTCTCCCCCGGTTTCAGGACTCAGGGACAAGATGGGCCATGGGGAGAGGACCCACACAGCTTCAGGGAGCCCAAACCCAGCCTTCAGCCCAAGAGGACCTCCTGCTCCTTCCATTCAACTCTCCAGTCCCTTTTGTGTTCTGCTTACCTTCCCTTTTCCCAGATCTGCCTTCTCTTCCTCTTTGGGGACACTGTACTGTATCGGCGAGACGTTTAGGATAACAATCCCCGCTCAGTTACTTTCTATCTAGTGTTACTTTGACCAAGTCGCTTACCCTTCCTAAGACTCAGTCTCCAAATCTTTAAAACTGAGGTGATAATGCCTTCCTCTCAGGAGTGTTGCAAGGTTAAATCATGTGTAAATATAGTTCATCCCATAAAACTGTGATTCCTCCCCCTCCTTCCTTCCTCTTTGCTCTGTCCTCCCTCCTCCCAATTCCTCCCCTTTTCTCCTCTTTCATTCTCTCAGTTTCCTTTCCTGGTGTCACTGACTTTCCTTCCCATTTCTCACTAAGGCACTTGCTTCCCAGCCCAGCCCCACCTCTTTCTGAGAACTAACCCACAGGAGTGGGGGGCCAGCACTGGGCTGGGCTTAAGTGAACCTTGAAGAACCCACTTGCTTGAGCAAAGGAGGGTCTGAGAATGGGAAATGGGATGGCAGGATTATGGAATCAGCCCTTTCTTGCCTCTGCTGCCTCTATTGTCTCTGGCCCTACCCCTGCCCCTTCCTCCCTCCAACCCTAGGCCGCCAGGAGCTGAAAAGCAAAACCTCAGCGAGTTCTCCCATCCTTGGACATGGTGGCCTTGCCGTCATATCTGCTGACAGTCATGTTGACCAGCCCAAGAATATTCCCCAGGGCCGCCCACGCCAGTCCTCTAATGGATGAAGTGGGGGATGAAGCACAGTCTAAGAACCCAGGGAAGGGAGATGCCGGTGCAGCAGGGAAAGCTCAGCCTTGGGAGGATAGACCAGTGATGGATAAGGTGAGGAATAAGCCCGGGCCTCAGTCCTGCATGTGTGCAGCTTTGAGTGCTGCATGGGGGTATAAGATATAGATAATTCATCATTTTTGGGGTCAGTGTCAGCTGCCAAGAGCTATAGTGCTTGTGAAGTGTAGATACTGGGCAAAAAAATAGAAGTAAAAATTTTTAAGCCATTCTGTGTGAGTGTTTGTCAAAGTGATGGTTAGCACAGCCAAATCCATAAACTGCTTACCAATTATGTCTAATTACCATGCCTCAAAAACAAATCATTCTATTTTCTGTATAATGTATATTAAATTGATTTTGTTGTGAGTTGTCATGCCAACACTTAACGTCTGTTTATATCCTGTTAAGCATGCAGCTGTTACCCAGCCACAAAATTCCAAAGTAGTGGAAACCCTGCTTCCCTTCCTCCTCTTGTTTATCCCCTGCTTATTTTCCAACTTCATCTCCTAGTTTCCTTTTCTCTTTCCTTTCTCTTCCTTTCCTGGACCGCTTTCACTGCCTCTCACATGCGTTTTCACCTCCTCTCACATGCGTTTTCACCCTTTCTCTCCCAAACATGCCTCTCTGGCTTGATCATTTTGCTTCCCCTTCTAACCCCCATTCCTCCACTAGCTGGACTCAGACAGCCAGGTCTGGTCTTGTTAGCACTCTACCTCCAGCAATCCCCCTCCCTTCTAAGCCCTGGTTTTCTCATCTGTAAACAGAGACAATCAGGGTAACTCATGGGATCATTTAGCAAACTAAATGAGGTCATGCTTGTTAAAAAAAAAAAAAAAAGCAGCACAGTGCCTCCTACTATAAAGTTAATACCCAAGAAAGGAAAGCTATTATTATTTTTATTTTTCTTGAATGTATTTTTAACTCTACATACGTAGAAAACCTCCTATCCATTTGAGAGCACCCATATTGATGCTCGATCATCAAACACTTATCAGATTATTCTACGTCAAACCTGGGCTGGGAAGAGAAAGGCAAGGATCATTAGACCCTATCTCTGTTCTTCAAAAGGCAAGAGTCTGAGGTAAATAAGAATAGGTGCATAGAAAGGTCATTAGAATGGCAAGCGCAGGGCTATGGCAGGGAGGGACCGAGAACTATAGAAGGGAAAGAAAGGGGGCCACCAAGCCTGCTCTGCAGAGTTAGCTAAGACCTCACAGATAGTGATTCCAAGTCCTTTTGAAAAGAAGCGTTTGCTCAATAAAACAAGGTAAGTACAGGCAAAAGGAATAGCATGTGGAAAAACCAAGTGTTGTGAAAGGAAGCAGTGACTGTCCCAGCAACCAGATTACAAGGAGCATGGAGGAGTGTGCTGTGATGTGGGGTTGGTAAGGTAGATGAGATTCTGAAAGAAGGATTCTGAAAGAAGTCCTCATCATCATCACCATCATCACTCCTATTCACTAAGCACAGACAGGTATCATCGCATGTAATCCTCACCAGAACTCTGTGAACAGGGACTATCATTATCATTTAATAGCTGATTTGACACAGAGCATTGCTGCAGTCAAGGTGCTCAGGTAATGGGGAGGCAGAAGAGCTCTTTCTGCAGAACAGTGTGATTAGAATCCAGGCCCCCTTGTCCACAGCCATTGCTTCCTGTGTCTCTCTATGCAAGTGCATGCTGTCAGAGGTTTTAGGAGGGATTTACTCTCACAACATTCACTGGCATGAAAAAAGATGGGGCAGCAATGACAACAGTCAAGTGGAGCTGGATTCCAGAAATATTTCTACAGTTGCAAATGACAGAGTTTATAAACAGTCCATATGCTGGGGTGCTAAACAAGGAGGAATCTGGGATAACTTCCAGAGTTTTGGCTCAAGACAAGGAGAGGATAGAGGTGCCATTAACAAAAACGGCAAATACAGCAGAGAAAGAAGGAGGGGAGGCAGAAGGAGCAGAAGTAGGGATTGGGTGAATAATATATAAATAATCATAAATAAATTCCATTTGAACACACTAAGCTTGAAATGTCTCTTGATCATTGAAAATATCTTCGGCACAAAAGAAACATATTTGTAGACTTAGAATCATCAACATACAAGGAAGCACTGAAATCATGGGGAATGAATGATCTCATTTAGAAAGCACAAGAAGAAAGAGAAGTGGGAGAGGACCGAGGGTGAATCAGTAAGAAGATAAGGACAGAGTCCTAGGGAGCACTGAACCTCAAAAGAAGGGTCAGAGAAAAATATACTGAAACTAACTACTGTGGCTTTCCTATTGCCCTCATCCTCAGGGCATCCTGCACAGAGGCCGGCACTTGGTAAGCAGACGGTCAACAAACTAGCACCGAGTAAAGGAGAGGAGAGAGGAGAAAAAGATAGGCTCAAATTAAGGCAGGACTATGTTTCCAAAAATAAAATGATTGGTAATATTTAATATTTATATTTAACATTTAATCAGAATTTTACTTGTTAATATTTGGAAGATATTTAATTTTGCTAAGAAGTCAAGTAAGACTTTAGGCATGTGCTACAAATGTGAACCATTTGGAGGTTACCATTTTCTTTGACATCATTTCTCGAGAAATCCTAAAAACAAATACTAGCATCTGATTCTTGTACATGCCAGGCAAACATCTAGGATACACAAAGAATTTTTATTTCAAGGAGAGCCACAATTTCTGATTCACCTTGAAATGACAGATTAAGTCTTTTCCTACTAAATGACAATTTCCAATTTACCATGTAAGAACAAAATAAAATCCTCCTGAGCACAAAACAATCCTCCAGGGACACACACACACAAAATCACTGATGTCTCATTTTTAAAGATACATGCACGCATGATGAAATAATACAAAAGCACAAGATAAATAATATAGGTCAAAAATCCCTCTGAATTTACATTTGCTGTAGAGGCTGACAGGGAACAACACTGGAGCAAAGGTGGCCACTATTGGACACAGATGTTGGTAATCCCATACACAATACTGTATTTCTTCATCCCCTTTCTAGTAAGCTTTCAGCCCCCAGTTAGTGTTTCTCACACATCTCCTTTTTCTTCAGAACACCTAGTTGGCAACCAGGGACCTGAGACTCTCTCATGTCTATCAACCAAGCAACTAGAAGAATCCATTTTTCTGTTCATACAAGTTACAGTACTAAAAACATACTCCTTGAGCCTCAGAGGAAGAGCTTAGTGACAAACTGTCTATGTCCAAAGCATGAATTGATCATAAAATGAACAAGATCTTGAATGGGTACATCAGATAAAAGCCCTCTGACAAAAAAACCTGAAAAGCAACTGTTATCAAAGGAAGTGAAAACTACCCACAAACCTACAATAAATGGACATGGATGCTACACCCCTTGGCCAGGAAATAGGAGATGCTAACAGAATAAAAATTTGAACTTCAAATTAAAAACAGAAATGTCCTATTTCCCAAATCCAACTAACTTCCCCCAAAATTATTTTTTAATGAGAAGAGAATAATAAAGACTAAACTTCAACCACACATAAGATGAAAACAGAAAAACAAAACAGCAAACGGGAAAAGAGAAACAGCCCCAAAGAGCCCAGAGCTAACTTCCTTCTTGGTCTCACCAACCCGTGAATACTCCCCAGACTCACCTCAGCCTGGACCTAACCTTCTCCCCCAAAAGGGAGATGTCCCAGCAATGCAGCAAGATCAAACAGGTACCCATTCCGTGACCATATCAATGAGAACAGCAAGAAAAGCAAGGCTACTCTGAAAGCTCTAGTAAATTACATAGAAAACAAACTAGGTCTCTAGGAGACATTCTTGAAAACCTGAAATCAACTCCCGGAAAAACATTCTTGACCACTTACCACTACCGGAAGCTGCTAGATGGCAGATCAGAATCAGCATCTCACCAGAAAAAGAGAAAGGCGTTGCAGGAAAGCAGCTTCAATGCCAATGAGGAATTAGGGGAGGAAAAAACGGTCCTTGGAAAAGTACTAAAAGCCCAGAAGAGTTTCTCCTGTAGTTGCCTGCTGCTGCTATGAGGGCGGAACTGGTTAATCTTGGAGAAACAAAAGGAAGCTCCCTAGAGGCTGACTTCAGCAGGATGGCTCCTTCTGTGGGAACCAAGAGTTCAGTGGATGGAAGCCACAATGAAAGGGTCACTGGCTACCACTTCTGCTTACCAAAACTTCTGTCTGCCCTGGACTGAGGGAGATAAGTAAATATCTTTGGAGTTCGCACCTGTTTTTCCCAGAGATGAAGGAATTAGCAATGTCAGCTTCTTTAATCATTTTAAGGGAAGTTCAACTCTTTTACGGATGAAAGTTCAGCACATTCAAGCAACATATAATACACAGAGCGATGACACTTCTTCTTTCCTAACACCCTTAATTTCAGCTCAGAGGAAGCACACAATTAACCCTAAGGGTGCTGAGAAACAAATGCACATGGGAGTTGGATTTAAACTTTTTAGTTTAGAATCGCTTTGAGAGGGTTCTGGCTCTTAAGATGGGATTTGATGAAAACAAAGTATTTTGGCTCGTGCCTATTTTAAAAACAAAGGATTATGGATACTTTTCATCTAAAGCCATTTATGGATTTTCCAGAAGTTGCATCAGATTTGAAGTTTAAGTACTGAAACCAGATATGTTTTAATCATATGTCTTTAACCAGAGCAAGCCGATTACCTGTTCATGGTCAACTCCACTCTCCTGCAACAACGTGGTACTAAGCCAGATCAGAAAGAAAGGAGGGCACTGCCTGGTCAGGGCTCCACAATCATAAGAAAGGACAGATTTCTTATGACAAGAGTGGTGGCTTTCTTCCTTGCATGTTAAAAAGGACTAAGAACAGCCTATATGAGAAGCAATCGTTTCTTTAAAATACTTACAATGAAAAACTCTTCTAAATTACAAAAAAATTCAAGTATAGCCTCTATACCATTTTTAAACTATCACACTGGCAATTATTTTGTCTGATAACCACATTTGTTAAAGAATATTTAAGGAAATCTGCACCTTTCTCCCACTGTTAGTGGGAACAGAAATTGATAAAATATTTTTAAAGGGAAACTAAGAAATGCCTATCAAACACAGGAATGTGTACGTTTCTATCTCTTGGGAATTTTCTTTATAGATGACCTCAAACGTGCAAAAAGAAGTATAATAAGATTCATTGACAGCACTGTAATGGCAAAAAAACTAAAAATTGCTTCAATACAGGGGACTGGCTAAGTAAGATAAGGTATAAGAGTAGTTTGCAGCCGTCAGGAGCAGGGAGAACTAGCGTGAAGAATCAGATGGTCTGGGTCCACCAGGGATTGACCAGGTGCCTCTGAGCAGGTCCCCAAACCTCTCTGGGCCTCAGTTCCTCATCTGTAAAAAGGTTAAATTATAGTACTTATTATAGAAGATTACTGTGACCAGCGCTTGGAGAATAGCAGATACTCGACAGATATTAACTCTTATCAATGAAAGAGGTAGGCGTCTTCAGGCTGACATGGAAAGATGTCTAAGATACATTGTCAAGTAAAAAGAGCAAGTTACGAGAAAACATGTATAGGGTAATCCCATTTGGTAAAAATATTTTAAATGTGCTTGCTGCCTACCATCTGTTTCTTCCCACTAAAATATCAGCTCCTTGAGAACAGGGACTTTTGTTCACTGTTGCACCCCCAGTGGCCATCATCGGCATTCTATAAATAAATATTTGTTCACTGAATGAATGATAACAGGAAGGCTAAGCAAGAAGAAATAAGTAATAGCAATTACAAAGAAGGGTATGGGGGTGGAGGGGCTGGTGGGCACTGGAAGAAAAAGTTCTTACTCTCCTGTACCGCTGACATTTTTCAAAGTCAGCTTGTATGCCCCTCAGTGAAAATATAGCCCTTAGAAGAGAGTGGGTTTGTTTACTGAGAACATCTCGAGATCTACGGTTACCCCCACTATTAGCACACAGATGGGGGAGAAAGTGTTGATTCTCCCTATAATCTGCTAAATGAATGAGTCAGAAAGCAACTTACAAAAGAAGGAAGGCATGTGACTCTTTTTTCTTCTTGGCCTTCCATTGATCTTTCCAAAGTTACTCCTAGAATCTCCAAGCCAGGTCTTCTGCCTTAGTCCATAGGGACCCCTCTCCATCACCTAAACACCAAGTGCACATCCCTACCTTGTCATCTTTGCTCAGGCCATCCTCTCCTTTTGGGAGACCTTTCAAAAGGACCAGATCCTATACTTCTTCTTCATGCTCAGCCTTTTTTCACCCTCTTCCTAGCATCAGTGCTTAGTAGGTGCTTGATGAATGTTGACTAAACAAAAGAGTAGTGATAACATGTTGTACAGCTAAGCGATGCACAGCTATGTGTTGCTGACTATGTACCCATCCTCCTTTACTATGTGAGCTCTTAGTTCATTCTCTGCTGTATTTCAACAGTGCCCAGCAAATAGTAACTTATTCACAATTGAATTAAAGCTGAATTCTCAAGTATAGTTCTGTACAGGACACTTTCCATTTCTATTAAATTTTCCTTCATATTGGGCCCTTTACTTAATTTCTCTTAGCTCACTCCCCAGAGTAGTACTAGTTAGCAAGCCTAATTTAAATAGACTTCTCACAGGCATGTGGTGGTTAGAGTCAGATTTCAGAAACTTTTCTGAAGCATCTTGAAGTAACCAACTCCAGGGAGGAAGAGGAGGCTAGAGGAAAGAATAGAGGCCTATAGCACATCAAAGGTGAAGAAAGCAACTGCTCACTCTTTAGGGCAAGAACAGAGCAGACACACTTGCTCTGGATAACCAAAGAAAAAAGTGTATATGTTCTCAAAATCACAGGCAAAAATAAGGACTTAAAAGGTCTGCTTTTTTCCTCTCCTCAGTACATAACCAAAAGAATTGAAGGCCGGGACTCAAACACACAATGTTCACAGCAGCATTCTTCACAATAGCCAAAAGGTAGAAACAACCCAAATGTCCATCAGTGGATAACTATATAAGCAAAATGTGATATACACATACAATAGATATTATTTATCCTTAAAAAGGAATGAAATTCTGATACACGCTATAACATTATATGTGATATAACCTTGAACATATACGCTAAGTAAAATAAGCCAGATACAAAAGGACAAATATCATATGATTCCATGTATACGATATACATAGAAGAGGGAAAAATACAGTTTGTTAGGGGCTGGGAGAAGGAGAGAATGGAAGTTTCTGCTTACTGGGTATAGAGTTTTGGATTGGGATGATAAAAAAATTCTGGAGATGGATGGTGGTAATGGTTACACAGCATTCTGAATGCATTTAATGCCACTAAACCAAATACTTAAAATGGTTTAAAAGGCAAAGACAGAGTTCCAGTTGTGGCGCAGCAGAAATGAATCCAACTAGAAACCACGAAGTTTCCGGTTCGATCCCTGGCCTCACTCAGTGGCTTAAGGATCTGGCATTGCCATGAGCTATGGTGTAGTTCACAGACGTGGCTCATTTCCTGTGTTGCTGTGGCTGTGGCGTAGGCCGGCAACTATAGCTCCAATTTGACCCCTAGCCTGGGAACCTCCATAAGCCGCGGGTGCAGCCCTAAAAAAAAAGGGGGGGGGCGCAAAGGCTATGTTATTCCTACTAAATAATATAACCTGAACAAGCCTTAATCTTTAATCTTCACTAGGCAGCATGTACATTGTCAGAACACCGAAAGTTCTTTGTTTTTAAAAGGCCTTATTTTGCCTTAAAACCTTACTTTTTACAAATGTCCCTCATGTCTACAAGCTAGAGTGTCCAAAGAACTTTCTCAATGATTACCTCAACGTGTCCCCACAACAATCCAGTGAATTATGTTAAAGGAATTTTGATTAAATATCTGAACAACTGAGAGAAATTATTTTCCTAATTTACTCACCCTCTTATCTGGTCCTCCAACTTCACACACACTGCACCACAAGGAAGGGATGGACATGTTCATACCTAGGGATCTAATCCACACAGCTTTTCTGAACAGCATAAAGAGCTTTCTGTTTCTTAGAACCTGTGAATATGTCTGGTTTTATTACAAAGAGAGTTAAGAAAGCTAAAGAATTACTGTTTTAACTAAACACGTTAACCACCAGTATCACAAGCGGAATGGCCTGACCCATAGTTTGAAATCTACAATTGGAAGAAATGGATTTAACAAACATATCTTCATTCAACAAATCCAGGTGCTATGCTAGGCACTTTGTGAAACACGGAAAGATGAACAAAAATGTGATTTCTCCTCTTGAAACTCTTGCCATGTTCTAGGAGAAACCATACATGCAGATGAGAGGATTCTACTCAGAAAGGGGGAAACTATGGGCTCCATACTGAGAAAGGGACCACCTTTCTAAACAGTAGATTCAGTTACTTTGTGTCAGTTAAAATCTAATCCCAATGAAAGATTTAAGATTTAATGGATTCCCTGGAATTTACCCATTAAAGGAGTTTTAGGCTTTTTTGTTTGTTTGCTTACTCCCTTTTTTAATGCCTAGAAAGGAAGTTTCAGCTGACTGAAACATCAGACCGAGAACTGGTGTCAGTCTGAATGACAGAGCAATATCGCTGGCCTAAAATTACCATCTGGACACATGCAATAAAAAAGCAATGAAAATCAGAACAAAGGGTTCTCAGATTCTTAAACAACCCATCTGCTACAAGCAAACTAGACACCAGCTGGAACCTACTGAAGAAGCATCTCACTGAGAGGAGCTTTGGAGTCTGCACTACAAACCTACACGGCAAAACACAGGGATTGCTGAGGTATGAACCATACAATGTTGTGTGAATACTTAACTGCCTTAAAGTGTAGCCTCTTGGTTATAAAATTAGGAAAATTAAAACCTTAAGCTGTTTGTGATGAGCAAATGAGATATTCACCAAATGGATAACAAATGAATAAAAATGATGAGTGCATGTGCAGTGATAGAACAGAAATAAATAACACTTAAGCCAGCACCTGTCACAAAGTCTCCAGCAAAGGTCAATGTCCTTCTTGCTTTCTCTCCAGAATCTTCCCAAATGCCTATCAGAAGACAAAGAAGACAAAGAGTTCTGAGTTTCTCCACACATCCAGTTCTTCCCATCCTGATATGACCCCCTGCTTCTCCTCTTCTCTTTAGCATATCCTTTCAATGCGGCCTAAAACAGCACAAGAAATAGGCAATTTCAAAGAATGAGCTCAGTAAAGATAAATAGAAGTTTTAGTATTTTCTTCCTGCACCCCAGGGAACTGTTTGAAAGCCACTGCTCTGTGACAAGGTTCCACAGGTGACAGAAGTATGCTAAAAATGTCCCTGCTTCACCATGCCCTTTTTTTCTCAGTGAATGAAACTTACTTACTTCCTATTCAGAAATGGGCTCACCAAACCTTGAAATCATACCTACCCTCATGGTCTATAATAGCAAAAAAAAAAAAGTAGAGGTTTCTAATCTCTTGTAGTTTCATTTACTGTCTGGTACTTTCCATGGTGTGTTAAGCTGAAGTTCACCAAGAGAAGGTAACTCAGCTTCTCCTCCCCCAGTTTCCCTACCAATGACTTCCTGTTGGTTAACCTTTTATGTAAGGAAGTAGGTTTCCTTACATTGGTCAACATCAACGACCGACCCATGGTGATGGTGCCATTTCCTATGTGGAACTTTCCATTCTCTCCATCCTTGCTGAAAAGATTCACAGTTCAGTTTTAGCTATTTCTCAATCAACTCACAAAAAGGACGAAAAGGAATCCAGAGAATGCAAGAAGGAAGATATTTCTTTATAAAGTTAAGCCCTGAAGAGGGGCCCAGATTTAGGAACAAAAGAATTTCCTGCTCTACTATTAAAATTTCAGGAATTAAAAGTGAAATAAGTTGGTATGATTTAAAAAAAAAAAAAGATCCCCAAACTTCTGGATGCTCACGGTGACTTCTGGGGACCAACCCCTCCTAGCGATTTGGACTTTCCCTCAAGGGCTTCACTGAATATCCTTTTCAGTGCAGATACTCAGATGTTCAGTGCTGATACTCAGAACTTTGTTGTTATCTAAGGCCACTCACCAAAAGCAGGTGATTTGCATTTAACTTGCCCTTTCAAATGCATTCTCAACCACGTGTTCCAGAACTAGATGACCCAGCTCAAAACCAGATATCCTAACTCAAGCCAGACAACTGGTATCCCTAGTTGTAAAAGTCATTCTAGTAGCTCATTTCCAAATTGCAAATGCTTCACAGCCAAAACTGGGTCCTGGAATGGACTGTTGGCACCCATGACAGAAACACTCCCCAAAATGATGTATCTCTTGCTATCAGGGAAGCATGGTGTCTTCTATGCACACAAGTGCCCAGGAGATATTTTGGGGCTCCACTCTTTTATAGTTTGAAATCATAAGTCATTACAATAATAGTGGGCATTTGCTAGAAAGGAGGAGTCAGTCTGGAAGGGACTCCATCGGGATCAGTTTCAGGGTACCAGTGGTTCTTGCCATCTCAGAACCTTCAAGACACAGGAGTAGCCAGACACTCTTTTAACTCTCACTCCAGCCCCACTTTCTCCTTAGCAGGCTATTTTCCAGCAAGAAAGGAAGCCCAGGGCCACATGGCATTTTAGAGAACGTCCTTCCTTCATCTCTTTACCCTTTAGCCCTGTTCCGCATATCAATAGGTGGGAACCCTCCCTTACCCTTAACATGTCATTTGGAAAGTGTAGGATCAAAGTCTAAGAGCAAAGAAATTCAGGCTCACGACCAGGACTACCTATAGGACATTTCACACATCACCACCTTCTAAGCCCCAATTCTGAACCAAACCCCCTGCAAAGCACTGGGGATCCCAGAATAACCAAGACCTGGTGTCTTTCCTAGCAAGAACATTTCTAGTGGAAGAGAAACTAAGTTGTCAATGAGTCACGGCAATGTAATATAATAAAAACTCTAAAAAAGGTGTCCCCTTTCCACACATGCTTTGGCACATAGGAGAAGGAGGACTTATTTCTGTGTGTGTGGAAGCGTCAGGGAAAAAACCTCAGTATAACAGGTGAAGCTGAATCCTAAGACATGAGTAGGAGGTGAGTAGAGAGGATCTGTTTAGTTCCATGAGCTAACAGTCCAAGAGGAAAATGTCACCAATAGTTTTTATCTTCTCTCCTCAGCTACTACCCCTTCCCACCTCAGAGAACAGCAGCCCTCTACCATCACCTATGTTTCCAATTCAAATGACTGGAGTCACAGAAACACATCCTACAGCATTCATGAACGCAGAGGACAGAGGTAGTCATTATTTAAGTACCTCAGTGAAGGTTATTACTAGGTTCTGGTGGATCAAAAACCAGACACGGTTCAGACAGGAATTGAGTCATAAAGGCCTTAAGTGCGGCCTTGGCACCCTGCCTCTGAGGAAAGCAACCTAAATGCATTACGTGCTGACATGCACTTCACTGCAGAGTGCAAGGAAGTCCACACTGCTAGGATGCTGGACCACTGCATGGGGGCCATGTTGCAGGAGTTGAAAGCTCAAAATGATAAGAGGGAGGCAAAGCCGTCCTTAGCGACTGCAGGATTATCCCACCTTCTAGAGGTACCCATATCTAAGGGAGATGAAGGGACCCCATTAAAGGCTTTCTTTGGGGAAATTCCAGAAGTTTCTGAACACATCCCCACAAATGCTGAGCCACCTTGAGAAAGAATGCACTCCAGTCTCAAGGCCTGGGACCCACAGTGGCTGAGTGGATGATGCAGCTACTTCTGGGGCATTCCCACGTTCCTGTACACCCCTGGGTAAGGAAGGTGTTTCTCAGAAATTCCCTTATTGGTAAGCCAATGTCTCATTTTATATCCAGTCTGTCAAGAGAAGCAGGCATGAACACATTCACAGAAAAGACTGAGACATTGGGTTATGTCACACCAGGGACCAGAGGGAGAAGAGGAACACTGCAGGCAGACACCAAAGTCCTGGTTTTTCCCAGCCTGGGCCTAAGCTCTGAGAGAGAGTGGACGATTAGAACATCTAGAGAAATATAGGCACCTAGGAAATCTGGCTTAGTCACCTGTTTCCTCCAGCTTAAAAAGGTGACCTTGTCTACCATGGTATCAAATCCAGCAAGAAAGGAGCAGTAGGAGAGTGCTGGAGGAGAAAAGTGGCTTCAGACACTTCAGGCTGTGTTCCTGCTTCCTCGTAGCTGAAGACACTCAAGGGTCTGGGTCAAGATGAAGAGATTGCCTTGTGCACAGAGAATTCAGAAGACCTAGCTTGAATCCAAGGCTCTCACCTCCTTCACTGTTGGAGTCAAATGAGTCCTGCATTGGAATTCCCATCATGGGTCAGTGGAAACAAATCTGATTGGTATCCATGAGGACACAGGTTCTATCCTTGACCTTGCTCAGTGGGTTAAGGATCCGGCATTGCCATGAGCTGTGGTGTAGGTCTCAGATGCGGCTCAGATCTGATGTTGCTGTGGTTGCGGTGTAGGCTGGCAGCTAGAGCTCCGATTCGACCCCTAGCCTGGGACCCTCCATATGCATGGGTGCAGCCTTAAAAAGGCAAAAAATTAATTAATTAATTAATTAAATGAAACAAATGAGTCCTGCATTTACCTAGTTGCCATCCTAGAGAGGAGCTGGGAGAGCAGGAGGACACCCAGAGGCCCTAAGATACCTGGAGTTCTCTGAGCTCCGATAAGATGCTGCACTTGCCCATTTTGGCCTCTGCCTTCCTGTAATCCTCACTTACCCACTTGCCAAGCCCTTCAGCACTTGAGGGCAGCAACTCAATGTCTCACACATAGCACTGGGCCTAGCACAGAGTATAAGAGCTCAGGACCCTTGTGGTGAGACTTCTCAGGCCTTGATGAACAGTTGGGTTATCTTATACAAGTCCCTCAAAGTCTCTGGATCTCAATTTCTTCATCTGTAAAATAAGAGTCTCAGAAAACAACCCCAAAATCTCCAAGCAACCATCCCCAAACTAACATTCCATACAACTAGAGATAGGTAAGAATTCCAAATAGCTATACAGTACTTATTCTGCTCTATGTGCTGAACACATAGAACATAAAGCAACTTAGTCCTTTCTTATAGCAATCCTGTGAGGTGAGCTTTTTGCAAATAAGGAATTGGAGAATCAGAGATGGTAAGGAACTGTGATAAGACTGCAGAACTAGAAGTTGCTGGAACTGGAATCTGAACCTGGAAATCTAGTTCTAGAATCTATATGCAGAACCCATTTCTGCTTCTGTATAATGACGCCTCTTTTCATTCCATACAGGAACTAGTGTGAATTTATTCATCCCCAAGAGCTTAGTTGTGTCTGATTCCCCACTGATGTGCTAGGAATATAAACCCTGGTTCATTACAACTAGGTAAAGGAACACAGTAGCACCCCAATACCTTATAATTTAATCTCTAACACCAGGTATTTAATCTCTAATACCTTATAATTTAATCCCAACACTTTATAATTAATCCCTAATCCAAAAGCATTGTATACTTCAATAGTATCATTATTATGAATAATGCTAATACAGCTATGTATAATTAATAGCAATTATAATTAGTAGTATTTCAAAAAAGATTATAAAATCATGTTGATATTACTCTTGCATGTTCCCATACTCTTTCTCAACATTAGAAATAAAAATGTTTTCTTCTGGAATTTTAACTGATTATATTTATATCAGACCAAGCTTTTATACAGTTTATCCGATTTGTTCTTTTTAAAGGACATTACCTTTTTAAAAGTTAATAAGAAATATATATACGTACATATATATATATACATATATATATATATATATATCCAAATCACTTTACTGTACACTTGAAACTAACACAATATTGTAAATTAACTACACTTCAATTTTTTTAAATTGCTGAATTAAAATTTATTACTAAGGAGTTCCCGCTGTGGTGCAGTAGGTTGAAAATCTGACTGAAGAGGCTAAGGTCACTGCAGAAGTGAGGATTTGATCCCCAGCCTGGCGCAGTGGGTTAGTTAAGTGATCCAGCATTGCCACAGCTGCAGCATGGATTCAGTCTCTGGCCCAAGAACTTCTATAAGCCACATGTGCGGTCATAAAAAAAAAAATTTTAAACAAAACAAAAAAATTATTACTAATCTAAAAATAAAAATTGATCCTCAGTTCATTTACTGTAAAATCTTTTAGGTACATTTGGAAGAGCTTGGGTGTGTGAATCTACTTTCCCAATGGTAAATTTTATGAAATTTAAATACAGACTAGGAGTTCCCACTGTAGCAAGCAGAAATGAATCCGACCAGTATCCATGAGGATGTGGGTTAGATTCCTGGCCTCGCTCAGTGGGTTAAGGATCTGGCATTGCCATGAGCTATGGTGTAGGTCACAGACAGAGCATGGATCCTAAGTCGTGCTGTGGCTATGGTGTAGGCAGGCAGCTGCAGCTCTGATTGGATCCCTAGCCTAGGAACCTCCATATGCTGTGGGTGCAGCTCTAAAAAGCCAAAAAAAAAAATTAATAAAGAAAGAAAGACCAAATACTGAATATTGCCAATGAAAATAAGTGTCTGAATTGAGGTGTGCAATACATGTAAAACACACCTCATTTTAAAGACTTAGTATGGGAAAAAACAATTTAAAATATGTCATTGGTAATTGTTTATATTGATTAGAAGTTGAAATGATAATATATCAGATATACTGTGTTGAATTAAAGAAAATGTATTATTAAAATTAACTTTAATGATTAAAAAAATTAAAGCAAAAAACAACTGGTTCTATGCCTAATGAATTCACACTATAATAGTAACTTAGCAAGAGGACTATGGTTTGGCATCATGATACTGACATGAAAATAGGTAATAAAATTGACAACATTTAGACACAGACTGTACTATTTAGTAATTAAGTATCCTGCTTCCTAAATTGCATGAGCTGCAATAATGAAAAGTACAGAACCAACCAACCTAAGTTTGTGCTGGAGATATAAAAATTAATTAGACATGGATTCTTACCTTAAAAAGTTGGAGTTTAGTGGAAGAAATAAAGCATGAAATAAATTATTATGACACATTAAGTGGTGATAAATGCCCTTCTAATAGGAGAAAGAAAGTTGTGATGAAAAAGGAAAAAGAAAATACAAGAGACAATCAGGACGGACCTGGGGGAGAAAATATTTGTGCTAGGGTTTGAGGGGTTGGTATGGTTTATGTACACAACAATAAGGAGTGAAAGTCATTCAGGTAAAGAGAACAGCAGGCAGAAGGTCAGAGGGGTCAAAAAACTGTGTAGGCAAGGATTATAAAACACTGTACCTCAGTCTGTCAAATTGAGTGTACAGAAGGTGATCATGGGAATTAAGGAATAAAAGCATATGAGAGGATTAGATTATACCTTCTTACAATTATCTAGATAAGTGGTAACAGCAGCCTAATTTAAGGCAATAAGAATGGACAACAAAGTACAGATTCAAGAAGTATTCTGAAAATAAAATCAACACTTGGCAACAGGAAGGAAAGAGGAAGGGGAAAAGATGATGCCAAATTCTGAAACCTAATGGCTAAGGTGATGCTGGTGATACTGACAAAAATCAAGAGAAAGAAGACGGAATAAGTTCTAATCCATCTATCTGAGTTCCATGTACCAGTCTCAGCTAACTCGTCGCCAAGCAGGAGGAAGGAATATTTCAAGCCCAATAGTCTCTCTGTGATTCATCAGATGTGAAGGTGCAGTTACTTTCACTCTCACAAAGCTGCACATGATTAACCAGATCCTTTACAATGCCTGAATGTTAAGGCGGGCTGTCTTGAATGACTCAGTCTTCACTCAGAGCCTCAAAATTTAACCTTAGAGGAAAGTTTTAAAGGTTTTATGTTCCTACTCTTTAATCCTTAACCGATTGAAATCTGAAACCTGTATTTTCTCTTTTGCAGTGTAGTTGTGACATTCATTTCCAAACCTTCTCAGTTTCATCTACAGTAAGATGATCAAGGAGGTACTCTAGATTTCATCATTTGGTTTTACACTCTATCAATATTCTGAATAATCTTTCCATATGGCTGTCAATCTTTAATCACACACCGTCACTTGATGGTATCACACTTCAGAGAACCTTTCATTTTAACCCTGTTTCCGTGAGTCATTTTCTCTGTGGTTTGTGAGAAATGCTTGAGATATACCCAAAGCATTTGACATGTCACATCAAGATCACTTTGGATGACCTTTTCAGTGCACATTTATCTATGCTCCTAGATAGTCTTTCAAGTTTAAAAAAAAATCTGGGCACAAATTGCATATTTTTACAAAAGTATGGGGAGCAAACTGAAAAGCCAGGTGTAAGAATTCCAGGTGGGACTTCATCTAGCAACAAAATAAGCAGATGCTTTATGCTGAGCAGCGAATTAGAGCCTACTTCCTGGACCTATTTTCAGAGACTATCATAACTGAGACCTGATATACATACTGTAGCTAAATACCTATGATATTGGAGCAGAGCACTATAAAGAGAAATTTCCTAGGCTCCTCTTGCATCCGCCTGGGAAACTTTCAGTCCAGTTAAGGAAACACAGATGTAACTTCAAAGGGCCTCCAAAAGAGTGCAAATCCTGATAAACTCTTACCTTCCCAAGATCAAACTGTACAGCCCTCAGATATTTAATAATCTTCTCATATACATTTCAATGAAAGGTGAAGCTGTTTTATTTACTCCAAACTTGAGTTTGGAGACTTTCTTCTACTGAACTATTGATATAAGGATGACATTTAAATACACACAAGTAGCAGTCCTCCTGTTTGAATATCTTGATTGTGTCAATTACTGTGATGCTAACCATACCCACTCCATCCTGGAGTTTTAAGTAAACGGGACCACCCCTCTCTGCTCTTAGTGGAGGATTTATAGAGACTGAGGGTTTGGCATTCATGGAGATGTTGGCTTGCGCACCAGAGATTACACATACAATTATTGTCATATAATTTTTGGATTTTTCAAAAACTTCAAAGCTCACAACCTTCTGTGAACTTGCTATCTGGGAACATTTATCACGGCAGGCAATAAAGGGAGGAGCGCTCTGTAGAGACTTCAAACTATTCACAAATGCATTCTGTAAGTCTACAAAATGTTAAAATGTCCAGGAGATAAATGGAAAGACTAGTCTGTCTACCATCCACACAGGCTAGATCAGAAGTGGCTTCATTGTTGGTTTGGAAGGGCCATGTGATTTTTCCATGATCAAGAATTTTACCCTGGAGTTTCCACTGTGGTGCAGTGGGTTAAGAATCCAACTGCAGGGAGTTCCTGTTGTGGTGCAGTGGAAATGAATCCAACTACTATGCATGAAGATGCAGGTTCCATCCCTGCCCTCGCTCAGTGGGTTGGGGATCCAGTATTGCTGTGAGCTGTGCTATGGTTTGCAGATGCGACACTGATCCCATGTTGCTGAGACTGTGGTATAGGCTGGCAGCTGTAGCTTCTATTCAGCCCCTAGCCTGGGAATTTCCAAATGCCACGGGTGCAGCCCTAAAAAGAAAAAAAAAAATCAGACTGCAGCAGCCCAGGTCACTGCAAAGACATGGGATTGATTCCCAGTCCAGCACAGTGGGTTAAGGAGCCAGCTGTGTAGGTCCCAGCTGCAACTCAGATTCAGTCCCTGGCCCAGAAACTTCCATATGCCATAGTGGAGCCAAAAAAAAGATATCTTATCCTAATTGTTTCCTTTACTAAATGAGTGGTGTTTCATTGGTGAGTAGAAATGAGTTCACTTCCTCCCCCATCTCTTTGCTGAAAGTGACCAGATGTCCCATTTGGGGGGATTATCTTTGTGACATGGTACTGAGAATATAAGAGACCTTGTATGTTTTAAGAGGCCACAATGCATGAGAGTGAGAGGGGAGGTACTAGAATCAGGCTTGCTGTGAGTGAAGCCCTGCGCTACCACTCCACAGCCAAATACTGCTGGACAAGTTACTCTGTGTCTCAGTTGCCTCGTATGTAAAATGTGAATTATTACAATAGATCCTACCTCCAACTGTGAGGATTGAATAAAATAATATGTATCTAGTATACAGAAAGTATTCAATTAATATTATTTTATTATAATTAAAATGCTGGACAGAAGAATAAAATATATATTTCTCATCTCAGGGATTAGCCCCTGAAGGACCAAGAAAAATTCTCTTGTTGGGATTCTGAATTATGTATTCCCACAGCTTTTGTTCATACTTTACCGGTGCACTTAGAATAGTGATGTCCTCCTCTGCACCAAGCACTGTGCAACAGGCTTCTAGTACATATTATAAACACAGAATCAACCACTATGTTAATGTCAATCTTCCCATGAATATTTTCTTATTTATTCTCTCATTATGTTTTGTTCACCCAGTAAGAACCTATTATGTGCCAGTCAATGGACCACCCTTAGGCAGCTGCCCATATCCCTGGCTCTTACCAATCAGTGAGTACATTGATCTAGAAATGCCTAGATTCTCTATGCCAGAATGTTCTGGCAGATCTCATGCTGAGGGATGGCAAGTTATGCACCTACATTTCTGTGCAGTGCTGGCTGAGGAAAGCCACTATGTCCTTTAAATGCTGAGGGTCACCATGTATCATCGTGACTCACAGGTGATCCATCACAGAGTGGCATTTAAACTTTCTGACTAACTACCAGAAACATTTTGCTCCAGCCCTTAGAAGCTCCTCAGAGTGAATGTGCTCCTAGGGTAAGATCTGAATCACTGTCTCTGAGGGCAAAAAGGCATACTGACAGGAAATGCACAGCAAACAACCGAGGTACATGAACAGTATCGTTTTGTCGCTCTGCACCATGAGCACACGTCGTCTCTCCTCCCTTGATAAGAACACTCACCAGACTTCTCTCATGAAGTGCCACACTCACCCGTCATATCTGTATGCAGGGTTAGAGCTGGGAGGAGCCCCATCTTAGAGACAAGTGATGGAAAAGGGAGTGGAAGGAATCTAACATTCATTAAATTCCAAACCCAGGCCTCCTGAGTAGTACTTTAATGAACTTCCCACTGTACCACATTTGGCGGGAAGACTTCAAGATCTTCTGCTCAGCTATTCTTTTACCAAAGTTCCCACTGATTGACTTAATTATCAACATTTTGGTAAAGGCTGTGAGAACAGCCTGTCAACTGTAAGGGCTCATCACAGGGTCACTCCAGCCACTGAGAAAACGATCGCTTTCTTCTTCTGCAATCTGTAAGCCATGCTGGGACAGTCTCACACAGTGAGGGTAAGAGGGTGGACTGCTGCAACCTTTCTGGAAGGCAGCCCAGCATTTTACCAAACAGCACACACATGTATTCTATGTTGAGACTTAATCCTCCCCTTGCTGGTAGTATACACTAAGAAATGATCAGAGATGGGGCAAGCGTGTATATGTGGTAAGCAAGACACAAGGCATCACTAATCCACATATAGACGTATATGTAACTGAATTAAAGACATGTTCACTCACTAGTCAGTCACTTCGGTACACCCTGAAAGGCATCACTGCTCACCTAACGGCAGGTACGCAACTGAAGATATAATGCCAAGGATCAACTATCACATAAGAAGTATGTCTTATAAAGTCAACTGAATTTCACTGACTGCAAATATTCCAGTTTCAAACCAGAAATAAGAAAGGAAAAAAATCAGTTTAAAAAATCATTTTGCAGTCACTTTACTACTCCCCTTTACTGCTCTGTTATACCCACTGCTACCTCCACCAACAGCATCTCCACCTTCATCTTCCAAGAAGTCTGTCCTACATTGTAAATCCTTTTGTTTTTTTCCAAAGTCGAAGTAGGCATGAACAGGATTCAGTTGCCGATGTGAAGAATATTGTGTGAATAAATAAGGTAATTAAATGTATCTGTTCTGGAGTTTTTGTTGTGGCTCAGCAGGTTGAGAACAGGACATAGTGTCTGTAAGGATGCAGGTTCAATCCCTGGCCTCACCTAGTGGGTTAAGGATCCACTGTTACCACAAGCTGTGGCATAGGTATAGATACATCTTTAATCTGGTTCCACTGGGGCTGTGGCGTAGGCATATCACATTGAACCTAGTGGTTTAAATATTAGGTAGTTCTCACTGTCTACCATCTTTCTAAAAAACCTCAAATTTGAACTTGAGAAAAATTCAGATTATTATACGTATTAGAGGAAGTAACTTCACTTAACCTCTATGATCTAAATAAAGTATTTCTGTTAGAAATCACATTTTATCTTGAATCCCAGAATTCACCTGCATGGTGGGATGCTTTCTGTCTGATGAGCAGATAGAAATTAAACTGGAACAAGCACAAATAAGTAGCATCTTGCAAAGACAATAACACAAATAGTAGGGAGAGATTATCCCATAGGGGATCTTAGAGGAAGTACCTAGCACCCTATAATCAAGCTTCCACTGTCTAGGCCCAGCTTCCTCTGCCCACAGATTCTTCACCTCAGCCCCCAACCACAAGATCCTGGGACAAATCTGGTCCCTTTCTGAGCTGCACACCTTCATCTTACTGGCACTAAGTCTCAAGGCTCATACATTTCTGCACCATCTACTTTCTTACGCTTTTATAACTCTTGTAACTATTTACTTAACTACTTATAATCTTCCGTTTAATGATATTTATCTTCTCCTTAACACTCTAAGCTCCCTAATAACAGAACTGTCTTTCTCATTCACAGCTTTATCCCCAGTGCCTAGTACAATGTTCAACATACTGTTGGCGCTCAATAAATTTTGTTCCTGGGTTATTGTGACATATAATAAGAAAAATATATGTGGTCTTCATCCTTGTTTTTAGTATAGCACTCCCCAAAACCCTTGGAATTTTCCAAGTGATTAAAAGCAACTGAAGTGGCTTATCTTTTGTTGTGTTAATGAAGTGACCTCTGGAAAGTATCTAAGATTGGGGGCTTGTGGCCAATGGAGTTAACCATGTAATTAGAGGGTTAGGACATTCAGTGCAACCCGTTAACGTCCAGGTACCTTAGAAGGTGGGTGACTTTCTCTCACACCTAGCCTCTTACGCAAGTCTCTGCCTGGAACATAATTCCTTGAAGAGCGGGGCTCTCCTTTCGCTTACCAGACAATTCCCAACCTCCAGGGACTGAAGCACAGTCCCTGAGCATCCATGGGCCTCAGAAGGAGCTCATTTCAGCCTTCCTGAAAGGTTCACTCTCCCCATTTCCAAAAGCTTCATCTTTCCCCAGATGTGGGTCTCATCTCCTCATATGCCACATTCATCTCCCAGCCTTATCTGGCTTTTTAAATACCATCAGAGCTCCAGTTCTCAGTGTGGAGAATTGAAGAGAGACTCCAAGCAAACAGACCCTCAAAGAATCTCCAAATTCAAGACCTGAGTGTGGACAAAAATACTGTGATTTGACTTGTCAATGTAAAGAAAGTAATGTTGAATCACCCACTATAATACACTAAACTGTCCAAAACTTCAATAAAAGGCTCAATAAGAGCATTGAAAATACAGCCTACATGCGAACATGATTTATTCACAGATACGTATGTGAAATATTTTAAAAATTCACAAATGAAGCAAAATCATACTGCTAAAATGGTACAAACATAAGGGGAACTGGCCAAGATGGAAAGGTAATAGCCAAGAAGGTAGAGTAGGAAGGCCCTAACCTTACCTCTTCCCACAAGCACACCAAAATTACAACTATTTATAGAGCAAATTTTTGTGTGTCTTTTTTTTATTTTTAGGGCTGTACCTATGGCATATGAAAGTTCCCTGGAAACGGGTCAAATCAGAGCTTCAGCTGCTGGCCTACATCACAGCCACAGCAACATGGTCTCTGAGCCATGTCTGCAACCTACACCACAGCTCACGGCAATGCCAGATACTTAACCCACTGACCAGGGGCCAGGGATTGAACCCATGTTCTCATGGATACTAGTCAGGTTCATTGCTGCTGAGCCATGATGGGAATGCCTAAAGCAACTACTGATGAGAATGACCCAAAGACTAATAGATAAGATTTTTAAATAAGGAAATACAATGAGATGGTAGGAGGGGTGGAGACATGGTATAGTCAAGACTCATACCCTCAGCTAGGCACCCAAAAATGAGAAAATAATCTCACAACTGCAGAGGTTCTCTCCAAGGAACAAAGGTCCTGAGACCCATATCAGACTCCCAAGCTGGGGGACCTAATTGGGAAGATGAGCCCCCAGAACTTGCTTTGAAAGATAGAAGGAATTGTGTATGAGATAGCCAGAGGGTTCTAGGAAACAGACACTCTGTTCTTAAAAGATGAATGCAAAATCTCACACACTTCAAGACCCAGTGCAGAGGCAATAATAGGAAAGGAGCCTAGGTCAGTCCCAACTGCAGATGTTAGAGAGCCTCTAAGGGAAGTGAGAGACAACTAGGACTCCCTCCGTGGACACAGATACTGACAGTAGACATTTTTGGCAGCTCGTTCTACCACAAGGACACTGATGCTAACAAGCACCACTTTGGAGCCCCAATCTACCCTATCAGTGTTTAGGGGCTTACCCATCCACCGGCCGGTCAGCATCACTCTCAGGACTCCCTAGACCAAGAGCCAGCTGCACAGGGATACAGCCTCACCCATCAGCAGGATGGCACCAGCCCAAGGAACTCCAAGCCCTATACGCAGGCACCCTCTAATCTGGCTCCACCCACCAATGGCCAGAAGTCTCAGGAAAAGGCAAGACACGTCAGCCAAGCAAGAAGAGGGCCAGCCAGGCCTGAGAACACACCCACAGTAGTCAGCCCAGCAGGAGGGTCCATGCATCCCAAATAAGGTGTGCCCCTCCCCAAGAGCATATAGCTCTGGTGACAAGAGGGAAGTGTGCTACAGGGCCCCATAAGACATCTCTTACATAAGGCTAATTCTCCAAAATCATGAAACATAACTGACCTAGCTAATATTACAAATAAACACAGAATTAGGCAAAACTGGGAGATGAAAGAACAATATAAAACCCCAGAAAAAAACTAAGTGAAATAGAGGTTAGTAACCTATCTAATAAAGTGTCCAAGTTTCAAGGTAGTGATTATAAAAATGCTTGGTGAACTCAGGCTCAGGAGAAGAATGGATGAACAACGTGGGAATTTCAACAAAGGTTAGAAAATATAAAGAAAAACCAAACTGAAGAATATAATAAGTAAAATTAAAAATACACTAGAAGGAATCAACAGTAGATTAGATGATACAGAGGAACAATTCAGTGAACTGGAAGAGAGAGTAGTGGATATCACATGAGCTGAACAAAAAAAAAAAAGGAAAAAGAACTTCCTTAAAATGAGAACAGATCAAGAGGCTTATGAGACAACAACAAGCATACCACAGATTAAAAGATAGGGGTCCCAAAAAGAGAAGAGAGAGAGAAAGGGGCAGAGAATTTATTAGAAGAACTAATAGCTGAAAATTCCTTAATCTGGAAAAAGAAGCAGACATCCAGGTCCAAGAAGTATTGAGTCTCAAACAAGATCAATCCAGTGAGGAACACACCAAGACACATTGTAATTAAAATGTCAAAAATTAAAGAAAGAAAATCTTAAATGGCAAGGGAAAAACAATTAGTTATACATAAGAGACTCCCACAAGTTAATCAGTGGAAAATTTCAGGTCAGGAGAGAGTGTCATGATATATTTAAAGTGATCACAGTAAAAAATTTACAGCTAAGAACACCCTACCCAGCAAGGCTATCATTCAAATTTGAAGGAGAGAAAGAGAGTTTTACAGACAAGCAAAAGCTAAGAGTTCGGAACCACTAAACCAGCTTTACAAGAAATGTTAAAGGGACTTCTCTACACAGAAATAGAAAAGCCACACTAGAAATATGAAAACTACTTAAGGGAAAATCTTGTTGGTAAAGGCAAATACACGTTAAGAATAATAAATTAAACACTTATAAAGTGAGTAGGAAAAGTTTAAAGACAAAAGTAGTACAACAC
>PVHT020001751.1:13543245-13569065 GCA_004024745.2 Catagonus wagneri
GGGGTCTGTTAAAAAAATAATACCTTTTAAAATCACACCAAAAAAAAAAAAAAAACTAGAACTAAACGTGACCAAGGAGGTGAAAGACTTATGTGCTGAGAGCTATAAAATATTAATAAAGGAAATTAAGAATATGAAAAGAAAATAAAATATATCCCATGCTCCTGTATTGCTAGAGTTAATACTGCTAAAATGGCAACTACTACCCAGAGAAATCTACAAATTTAATGTGATCCCTATCAAATTACCCATGACATTTCTGACAAAACTAGAATAGCCCAAAAGTATATATGGAACCATAAAACACCCAGAATTGTTAAAGCAGTCCTGGGGGGGGGGGAAGCAGGAGGCATAACTCCCCCAGATTTCAGACAGTACTACAAAGCTATAGTAACGAAAACATTGTGGTATTGGTACAAAAACAGACATGCAGATCAATGAGAGAATAGAGGCTCCAGAAATAAACCCACACACTTACAGTGAATTAATCTTTACCAAAGGAGGCGAGAATATAAAATGGGGAAAAGACAGCTCTTCAACAAATGGTGCTGAGAAAGTTGGACTGTTGTATGTAAAGCAATGAAATTAGAACACACCCTCACACCATGAATAAAAATAAACTCGAAATGGTTTAAAGTCTTAAACATAGGACATGACCATAAAACTTTTGGAAGAGAATATAGGCAAAACATTTTCTGACATAAATTATACAAGTGTTTTATTAACTCAGTCTCCAAAAGCAATAAATAGAAAAACAAAAATAAAGCAATGGGACCTAATCAAACTTAAAAGCTTTTGCACAACAAAGCAAAACACATTCTAAAAGAAAGAGATTAAGACGGCAGAATAGAAGAACTGGAGCTCAGCTTCTCTCATAAAAACAACAAAATTACAACCAAATGCTGAACAACCTTCAACCAAATGGACTGGAAACTTTCAAAAAGATATCCTACTCCAGAAGACAAACAGGAGGCCACATCAAGATGGTAAGAGAAGCGATTAAGTGATATAAGCAACCCCATACCCACCAGGTGGGTAGCCCACAGACTGGAAAGTAACTGTATCACAGAGACTCACCTACAAGAGTGAGAGGTCTGAGCCCCACATCAAGTCACCAGGCCTGGGGATCTGGCATTGGGAGAAAGAATCCCCAGAGTATCTGGCATTGAAGGTCAGTGGGGCTTGTGTGCAGGAGCTTCACAGGACTGGGAAAAACAGAGACGCTATTCTAGAAAGGTGTACACAGACTTTCACGTGCACTGGGTCCCAGGGCAAAGCAATGATGTCATAAGAATCTGGGTTGACCTGAATACAGTTCTTGGAGGATCTCCTGGGAAAACAGGGGTTGACTATGGCTTGTTATGGGGCAAGGACACTGGAGGCAAAGGTCTCAGGAATATTCATCAGTGTGTGTTCCTCCTGAGGTGGCCATTGTGGGAAAATCTGGCCCCACCCATCAGTGCTGAGAAGCCCCAGGCCAAACAATAATCCAGGCGTGATCATAGCCCCACCCATCAATAAATAGGCTGCCTATAGAACCTCCAGACACACAACCACCTCTTATCTCACCCAGAGACAAGGCCACACCCACCAGAGGGATAGGAATCAGCCCCACCTCAGTAGGCAGGCACCAGTCCCTCCCATCAGGAAGCCTAAAGCAAGTCCCTGTACCAGCTTCAGCCAAAAGAGGGGCAGACATTAGAAGTAAGAGAGCCTACAACTCTACTGTCTGCAAAAAGGACATCATATCAAAAACGTATAAAAATGAAAAGGCATAGAACTATAACTCAGATAAGGGGGAAAGAAAAAAAAAACAGAAAAACAGCTCAGTGATTATCAGCCTCCAGGAAAAAGACTTTAGACTGTTGATGCTGAAGACAATGCAAGACATTGGAAATAAACTGGAGGCAAAGACCGATAATTTACAGGAAACACTGAGCAAAGAAATACAAGATTTAAAACTTAAGAAGAGATGCAAAATACAATGACTGAAATAAAAGATTCATTAGAAGCAGCCAACAGCAGAATACGAGAGGCAGAAGAATGAATAAGCGAAGTGGAGGACAGACTAGTGGAAATCACTGATGTGGAACAGAAAAGAGAAAAAAGATTGAAAAGAAATGAAGAGAGTCTCAGAGATCTCTGGGATAACATTAAATGCACCAACATCCATATTTATAGGGGTGTCAGAAGGAGAAGAGAGAGAAAAAGGGACAGAAAAAAATATTTGAAAAGACAATAGCCAAAAACTTCCCTAACATGGGAAAGGAACCACTTACTCAAATCCAGGATGCACAATGAGTACCATATAAAATAAACCCAAGGAGGAATACCCCAAAACACATATTAAGCAAAATGACCAAAATTAAAGACAAAGAGAAAATACTGAAAACAGCTACAGAAAAGAAACAAATAACATACAAGGGAACCCCAATAAAGTTATTGGCAGATTTTTTAGCTGAAACTCTGCAGGCCAGAAGGGAGTGGCAGGATATACTTAATGTGATGAAAGGGAAAAACTTCCAACCAAGATTGCTTTACCCTGCAAGGCTCTCATTCAGATTTGAAGAAGAAATCCAATGTTTTACAGACAAGCAAAAGCTAAGAGAATTCAGCAACACTAAACCAGCTTTACAACAAATACTAAAGGAACTTCTCTAGGCAGAAAAGAAAAGGCCACAACCAGAAACAGAAATACCACAAATGACAAGGGTCACCAGTAAAGGCACATATACAGTAAAGATAGGAAATCATCAATGCAGAATTATGCTACCAAAAAGAAAGAAAAAACAGCCTACAGAATGGGAAAAAATAGTTGCAAATGATGCAACAGACAAGGGATTAATCTCCAAAATACACCAAAAAAACTCATACACCTCAACAACAAAAGCATACAACCTAACCAAAAAATGGGCAGAAGACCTAAATAGACATTTCTCCAAAGAAGACATATGGATGGCCAATAGGCAAAGGAAAAAATGCTCAATGTCACTAATTATCAGAAAAATGCAAATCAAAACTGAGGCAGGATAATAACTCAGGTAGTTAGTGGAGGAGCATGGGCTTCAATGCATTCTTCAATACAGCCATTGACTAAGGTCTGTGTCTTAAGGGTTCCAGGGAGTAACATCCCCACAGACCTTGCTTAATATAGTATATCTCTTTTATGCTCAGATGGACATTAATCACTAACCCATTCCCCAACTGAAAGAAAAGGAAGAAGAATGGCAATTCTCAGTCTTAGGAAGAGAAGAGCAAAGAAACCAAAAAACTTATGTGGCAATTCCACCTCTAAGACCACTATTGGACAAGGACTGATATGGGTAACTGGGCAAGGCCAATGGAAGAAAACCACATCTTTCTGGACCCCATGTTGGTATCCCCATCTTTAAGGGATAAAAATCCATATAGGACAACACAGAGGTGGACTCTTCTTCCCTCTTCCAGTGTCTGTGCTGGGAGCTATTTCCTTTCCTGTGATAAAGACTTTTGCTTGCTTGCTGCCTATGTGTTCGTGAAGTTCATTCTTCAGCTCCATGAACAAGAACCCAGATTCCAGTAACATCTTTCCAGTAACAAAAATTACAAGGAGGTACCACCTCACACCAGTCAGAATGGCCATTATTGGGAGTTCCCTTCGTGGCTCAGTGGTTAACGAATCCGACTAAGAACCGTGAGGTTGCGGGTTTGATCCCTGGCCTTGCTCAGTGGGTTAAGGATCTGGCGTCGCCATGAGCTGTGGTGTAGGTCGCAGACGCGGCTCGGATCCCACGTTGCTGTGGCTGTGGCGAAGGCCGGCGGCTACAGCTCCTGTTAGACCCCTAGCCTGGGAACCTCCATATGCCGCGGGTGCGGTTCTACATAAAAGGCAAAAAGACAAAAAAAAAAAAAAGAATGGCCATTATTAGTAAGTCTACAAATAACAAATGCTGGAGAGGGTGTGGAGAAATAGGAACCCTCCTACACTGTTGGTGGGAATGTAAACTGGTACAACCGCTATGGAAAACAGTAATGGAGGTACCTCAGAAAACTAAATATAGAACTACCATATGATCCAGCAATCCCACTCCTGGGCATATATCCAGACAAAGCATTCACTGAAAAAAGATACCTGCACCCCTATGTTCACTGCAGCACTATTCACAATAGCCAAGACATGGAAACAACATAAATGTCCAATGACAGATGAATGGATATGTCCAATGACAGATGAATGGATTAAGAAGATGTGGTATATACACACAATGAAATACCACTCACCCATTAAAAAGAACAAAATAATGCCATTTGCAGCAACATGGATGCAACTAGAGTTGCTCATACTAAGTGAAATAAGTCAGAAAGATAAAGACAAACGTCATATGATATCACTTACATCTGGAATCTAATATATGGCACAAATGAATCTGTCTACAAAAAGTAAACAGAATCATGGACACAGAGAACAGACTTGTGGTTGCCAAAGGGCAAGGGGGAGGGAGTGGGATGGACTTGGAGTTTGGGGTTAGTAGACACAAACTATTATATTTAGAAAGGAACAAAAAGCTCCTACTGTACAGCACAGGGAACTACATACAATTTCCTAAGACAATCATAGAAAAGAATATTAAAAAGAATACCATTTGCTGTATAGCAGATATTTGTATGGCATTGTAAATCAATTATAACTTTTTTAATTATTATTGGAAAAAAGAATTTTAGCACAAGAAATGAGCTCGGTAACCAATTTATAAATAAATGATGTATTTATTGAATTAAAAAAAATGGGAGCAGCTTTCTCAGGGCTACCTGAGATGCTGTCTCCCAGGCTTAAGTCCTAATTTTGCCCCAAATAAAATTTAACACTCAAAAAACCTACCTGATTGATAACTGCAATTAGAATGCAGAAAAATTACTAATATAATCCAGCATTCCCACTCCCGGGCATCTATCTGGAGAAAACCATGACTTGAAAAGATATGTGTACCCCCAATGTTCATTGTGGCACTATATACAATAGCCAAGACATGGAAGCAACCTAAATGTCTATTGACAGAGGAGTGGATAAAGATTGTGTAGTTCTTTTTTAGAGTTTCTGTCTCTTTAGTAAAGTATTTCTTCTGTTCATTAATTTTATTCCTAAGTTCATTAAACCACCTGAGTTTTTTTTAATATTTATTGAGTTTCTTCATGATGGTTGTTTTGAATTCTCTATAAGTCAGACCACAAAATTCCATGACTTTAAGTTTGGTTTCTGGAGAACTGTCTTTTTCCTTTTGTGCTACAATGTTACTGTTGTTCTTCATGGGGCTTTATGAATTGTTCCTCTGCTGGTTCATTTAAGTGATGGTTTCGAAATTTGAATGCTTTCTTTTATTCTTCCAGTAGGTGGCACTATAACACAGGTTTTGGGTTTCTCTTTCCTGTGCAATCTCTGCTTACATAGGAGAGGGGCACTGTCCAACCAGTACCTCTTGGTAAGAGGTGTGCCTCTATACCTTCAGTTATTACACCTTATGCCTCTGGGGTCATTGCTGCCTGGCTTCTGCCAGAGCAACTGTAATTACTAAGACGGTGGCTCTTCCTGCACATCCAGGAACCTCTGAGTTACAGGCTCTGCCACCAAGGGGGAGGAGGACAGTGGTTAGGATGGTTTCCAGGATTCCACAAGTGCCTCTATCATGTCAGATGTTTTAAGGTTTTCAGGCTCCATCACTGCAGATGGGGGTATGGGGGTTAAAATGTGGGCACCCAAAAGGCTAGAGGGATGGGGTCCTCAGCCCTACGGCCACTGCTGTCTAAGTTACCTGTGGCTGTGGGCCCCAATTTGATTGGAAGGCTAGAGTCATGTACCATCTTCCTTGCTACTACTAGGTTCTCTGAAGCATGGAGTCAGATGCTGTGGTCAGAAGGCTAGGACTGAAGGCACCGACTTCACTCTTCCCTCAGTTCCCCCTCCTCTGTTCCAGTCCATCTGCCTTTAGATACACAAATGAGCAGAATTAACCAGCATCCTGTTGTTTAGGGCAGAGGCACCTTTACTGAGCTGTGGATATTTTACTGGTTGTAGATTTAAAGGGACAGCAAAAGGCAATTTTTCACTACATCATGTTACTGACGTCACCACAGTTGGGCCCCATGGAAGTTCTCATCTCCGGCCACCATGTCTGAATTCCAAGATATGTTGGTCATTTCTCTGGAGCAGAAGCTGCTGGATACCATAAGCTGAAGTGGAAGGCTCTGGAGTCATAGAGTGATAACAAGTTGAGGGGTAACTGGACAAAGGAAGATGATTCCCCAGAACATTTGGCTTTGAAGGGCAGCAGGCTTACTTCTGGGGGAGCCAGAGAGCTGTGGGAAACAGACTCCACTCTTAAAAGGTACACACAGAATCTCACATGCTCTGAGACCTAAGGCAGAAGGGCTATTTTAAAGGCTCCTGGGTCAGATCTACCTGCTGGGAGAATCTCCTGGAGAGGCAGGAGGCAGCTGGAGCTCCCCTTGGGGATACAGACAGCAGCCATTTTTAGGTGCTTGTTCCACACATGGGCATTGGTACTGGCATGGGCCATTTTGGTTTTTTGTTTTTTGGGGGGTTTTTTTGGCTTTTTGCCTTTTCTAGGGCCACACTCACGGCATATGGAGGTTCCCAGGCTAGGGGTCTAATCGGAGCTGTAGCCGCTGGCCTACATCACAGCCACAGCCACGCAGGATCCGAGCCACGTCTACAACCTACACCACAGCTCATGGCAACGCCGGATCCTTAACCCACTGAGTGAGGCCAGGGATCGAACCCACAACCTCATGGTTCCTAGTCAAATTCATTTCTGCTGAGCCACAACGGGAACTCCGGCATGGGCCATTTTGGAGCCCTCCCTTTAGCTTACTAGTTTCAGGACCCAGGCCCACCCTTGCCCAACAGCCTATAGGCACTAGTAGTGGGATACCTCAGGCCAAGTAACTACTTGGGTGGGAACACAACCCCATTAACCAGCAGGCAGGTTGTCTTAAGAAGTCCTAAGCTCACAGCCACCCTGAAATACAGCCCTGTCCATTAGAGAACCCAGAACCTGACCCCCGTACCAGTGCACAGCCACTAGTCCTGGGACCACCCAGGGCCCTACAGTCAGAAACCCTGGGACCCAGATTCACCCACCAGTGGACAGGCAACAGCCCCAGGATTTCCTGGACCAGGCCCCACCCACCAGTGAGCCAGCTCTAGCCTCAGGACCAGCCTTAGCCACCAGTGGGCAAGCACCAGCCACAGAACCCCCTGGATGCCAACCAGGTCCACCAGCAGGTAGTCACCAGCCCTAGGACCACCCCATCCCCCAGCCTACTATGGCAGACCACAGCCCACACACCAGCAGGCCAGAAATAGCCGCAGGACCCCCAGGGCCCCAGGTCCACCCACCAGCAGACCAACAACAGTTCTGAGATACTTTGGGACCCTCACCCAGCCAACCTAGGATCTGTTCCCACCCACCAGCAAGTCCACACAAGCTTTGGAACACCCCAAACCCCACAGTAAGCTATGTTAGGAATCAGCCCTGCCCACCGGTAGATCAACACCAGCACAGGGCCCTGCAGCTAGAGACCCCATGACCCAGGTCCATCCACCACTGAACAAGCAATAGCCCCAAAACCCCCTGGGGCTTAGCCCTGCACACCAATGGTTTAACATAAGCTCAGGTACCTATGAGCCCTGCATCCGAAAATCCCAGGGTCCAGCTTTCCCCACCAGTGGGAAGGCACCAGGCCCAGGAACACAGAATTACCACAGTCTGTCTTGTCAGGACCGAGCCAACAAACCACCAGGTAGGTACTATCCCCAGGACCCCCTGGGCCCTTGGCTGCCCACAACTGACGAACATCAGCTCTTCCAGCCTCACCCTCCAGTGGGGTGACATCAACTTCAGGACCCCCAAGGGACCCAACCATCAGTGAGCCAGCATTAGACCCAGAAGCCATGGATCCCAGGCCTACTTAGCAGCAGGTCAACACCAGCTCTGGGAGACCCCAGGCCTCAGCCCCACTCACCACTAGCTCCGTGGTATGTTGCGCTCCTCAGTCAGCCACCCGGGGATGCATCCCCACTCACCAGTGGGCCAGCACCAGCTCTGGAACATCTTGGGACCCATAGCAATATGTGTAAGGAACTGGCCCACCCACTAGCAGGCTGACATTAGATCCAAAACCCCACATCCACCCACACAGAATCGAGCTCTGCCCACCAGTAAGTCAACACCAGCCCCAGGATACACAGGGGTTCGACAGTCAGCATATCATAACCCAGCCCCACCAACAGGCCTGGAAACCATCTATATCAGAGGCCTGGTGAAAAAAAAGAGTGCACTTCTGGGACACATAGGACATCTCCTACAAAAACACCTTCTTCAAGATCAGGAAACATAACCAACCTACCAAATAAATAGAAATAAAGATAGCAAAGTGAGGCCACAGAGAAACATGTTCTAAATGAGCTAACAAGATAGAACTTAGAAAGATGAACTAACAAGATAAAACTTAGAAAAAGAACTTAAGTGCAGCGGAGTCACTTCCATCAGGCAATATACCAGATAGAGAGTTCAAAGTAATAACTGTAAAGATAATCAAAGAACTCGAGAGAAGAATGACCAGAGTTGAAAGTGTTTAACAAAGAGTTAGCAAATATAAAGAAGAACCAAACAGAGATGAAGAATACGATAACTGTAATGAAAAATACACTGGAAGGAATCAACAGTAGTTTAAATAATACAGAGGAATATGTCAGTGAACTAGAAGATAGAGAAAATAACTGGAGCTAAATAGAAAAAAGTATAAAAAGAAATGAGGACAGTAAAGAGACTTCTGGGACACCATCAAGTATATTAATATTCAGACAGGATTAAGATGACAGATTAGAAGGACAGGAACTCACCTTCTCTCATAAAAACAACAAAATTACAACCAAATGCTGAACAACCTTCAACCAAATGGACTGGAAACTTTCAAAAAGATATCCTACTCCAGAAGACAAACAGGAGGCCACATCAAGATGGTAAGAGAAGCGATTAAGTGATATAAGCAACCCCATACCCACCAGGTGGGTAGCCCACAGACTGGAAAGTAACTGTATCACAGAGACTCACCTACAAGAGTGAGAGGTCTGAGCCCCACATCAAGTCACCAGGCCTGGAGATCTGGCATTGGGAGAAAGAATCCCCAGAGTATCTGGCATTGAAGGTCAGTGGGGCTTGTGTGCAGGAGCTTCACAGGACTGGGAAAAACAGAGACCCTATTCTAGAAAGGTGTACACAGACTTTCACGTGCACTGGGTCCCAGGGCAAAGCAATGATGTCATAAGAATCTGGGTTGACCTGAATACAGTTCTTGGAGGATCTGGGAAAACAGGGGTTTACTATGGCTTGTTGCAGGGCAAGGACACTGGTGGCAAAGGTCTCAGGAATATTCATCAGCATGTGTTCCTCCTGAGGTGGCCACTGTGGGAAAATCTGGCCCCACCCATCAGTGCTGAGAAGCCCTAGGCCAAACAATAATCCAGGCGTGATCATAGCCCCACCCATCAATAAACAGGCTGCCTATAGAACCCCCAGGCACACAGCCATCTCTATCCACCCACCACCAGAGGGATAAGAATCAGCCCTACCTCAGTGGGCAGGCACCAGTCCCTCCCATCAGGAAGCCTAAGGCAAGCCCCTGTACCAACTTCAAAAGGGGGGCAGACATCAGAAGTAAGAAAACCTACAACTCTACTGTCTGCAAAAAGGACACCATATCAAAAACATATAAAAATGAAAAGGCATAGAACTATAACTCAGATAAGGGAGAAAGAAAAAACCCAAGAAAAACAGCTCAGTGATCTGGAGATTATCAGCCTCCAGGAAAAAAACTTTTTTTTTTGCCTTTTGTCATTTTAGGGCCACACCCACGGCATATGGAGGTTCCAGGCTAGGGGTCTAATCGGAGCTGTAGCCACTGGCCTACACCATAGCCACTGGCCTACGCCATAGCCACAGCAACGCCAGATCCAAGCCTCATCTGCAACCTACACCACAGCTCAAGGCAATGCCAGATCGTTAACCCACTGAGCAAGGCCAGGGATCGAACCCACAACCTCATGGTTCCTAGTTGGATTCATTAACCACTGTGCCATGACGGGAACTCCAGGAAAAAAACTTTAGACTGTTGATGCTGAAGACGATGCAAGACATTGGAAATAAACTAGAGGCAAGGACTGATAATTTACAGGAAACACTGAGCAAAGAAATACAAGATTTAAAACTTAAGAAGAGATGCAAAATACAATGACTGAAATAAAAAATTCATTAGAAGCAGTCAACAGCAGAATACAGGAGGCAGAATAAATAAGCAGGGTGGAGGACAGACTAGTGGAAATCACTGATGTGTAATAGTAAAGAGAAAAAAGATTGAAAAGAAATGAAGAGAGTCTCAGAGATCTCTGAAACAATGTCAAATGCACCAGCATCCGTTTTATAACAAGGACAGAGAGAAAGGGACAGAAAAAATATTTGAAGAGATAATAGCTGAAAACCTCCCTAACATAGGAAAGGAACCACTCACTCAAATGCAGGAAGTACGAGTATCATATAAAATAAACCCAAGGAGGAAACCCCAAGATGCATACTAATCAAACTGATCAAAATTAAAGACAAAGAGAAAATATTGAAAACAGCTATGGAAAAGAAACAAATAACATACAAGGGAACCCCAATAAGGTTAAGGGAAGATTTTTCAGCAGGAACTCTGCAGGCCAGAAGGGAGTGGGTATGACATACTTAACGTGATGAAGAAAAAACCTCCAACCAAGATTACTTTACCCAGCAAGGTTCTCATTCAGATTTGAAGGAGAAATCTAAAGCTTTACAGACAAGCAAAAGCTAAGAGAATTCATCAACACTAAACCAGCTTTACTAAACAAATACTAAAAGAACTTCTCTAGGTAGAAAAGAAAAGGCCACAACTAGCAACAAAAATATAAATGACAAGGCTCACCAGAAAAAGCACATATACAGTAAAGATAGGAAATCATCCAGGCACAAATATGCTACTAAAATCAGAAATGGTGAGTACAGGAGGGTACAAATGAGGGACACTGGAGATGCCCTGCAATTAAGAGACCAACAACTTAAAACAATCTTATACATATACTCCTAAATCAAAACTTCAGGGTAACTGCAAACCAAAAATCTACAGTTGATACACACACAAATAAGAAAAAGCAACTCAAATACAACACTAAAGATAGTCATCAAGCCTCAAAGGGATAGAACAAGAAAAAGGAAGAAAAAAGAGCAACAAAAACAAATCTGAAACAGTTAATAAAATGGCAATAAGAACATACATATCGATTATTACCTTAAATATAAATAGACTAAATGCCCCAACCAAAAGACATAGACTGGCTGAATGTATGCAAAAACAAGAACCATATATATGTTGTCTTCAAGAGATCCACTTCAATTTTAGGGACACATACAAACTGAAAGTAAGAGGATGGAAGAAAATATTCCATGAAAACAGGAATCAAAATAAAGCTGGAGCAGCAATACTCATAACCAACAAAATAGACCCTAAAAGACATAGAGTTTCCAGCTTGGCTCAGTGGTTAACAAATCCACAAGGAACCATAAGATTGTGGGTTTGATTCCTGGCCTTGCTCAGTGGGTTCAGGATCCGGCATTGCCATGAGCTGTGGTGTAGGTTGCAGACATGGCTCAGATCCCACGTTGCTGTGGCTGTGGTGTAGGCTAGCAGCTACAGCTCTGATTAGACCCCCAGCCTGGGAACCTCCATATGCCATGGGTGCGGCTCTAGATAAAAAGGCAAAAAAAAAAAAAAGACAAAAGAAAAGAATATTATATGACACAAAGAGAGATATTACATAATGATCAAAGGATCGATCCAAGAAGAAGAAATAACAACTGTAAATATATATGCACCCAACATAGGATCACCTCAATATATAAGGCAACTGCTAACAGCCTTAAAAGGAGAAATTGTCAATAGCACAATGGGGGAATTTAACGCCCCACTTACAGCAACAGATAGATCATCCAGACAGAAAATCAACAAGGAAACACAGGCCCTAAATGAAGCATTAGACCACATGGACTTAATAGATATTTATAGGACATTCCATCCAAAAGCAGAATATACATTCTTCTCAAGTGCACATGGAACATTCTCTAGGACTGATCACATTCTGGGCCAAAAATCAAGCCTCAGTAACTCTAAGAAAACTGAAATCATATCAAGCATCTTTTCTGACCCCAATGCTATACTACTGGAACTCAACAAGAAAAAAACTGCAAAAAACACGAACACGTGGAGACTAAACAACATGCTACTAAACAACCAATAGATCACCGAAGAAATCAGAGGAAATTTAAAAATACCTAGAAACAAACAACAACAAAGATACAACACTCCAAAACCTATGGGATGCAGCAAAAGCAGTTCTAACAGGAAAGTTTAGAGCAATACAGGCCTACCTCAAGAAACAAGAAAAAGCTCAAATAAATAACCTAACTTTACATGTAAAGCAACTAGAGAGAGAACAGACAAGAGCTAAAATTAGCAGAAGGAAAGAAATCATAAAGATCAGAGCAGAAATCAATGAAATAGAAACAAAGAAAACCATAGAAAAGATCAATGAAACTAAAAGCCAGTTCTTTGAAAACATCAACAAAATTCATAAACCTTCAGCCAGACTTATCAAAAAAAGAGATGACACAAATCAATAAAAATTAGAAATGAAAAAGAAGTTACAAAGGACCTCACAGAAATAAAAGGATATTAAGAGACTACTACATACAACTATATGCCAATAAAACAGACAGCCTAGAAGAAATGGACAAATTCTTAGAAATGTACAATCTTCCAAGACTAAGCCAAGATGAAATAGAAAAGATGGACAGACCAATCACAAGTACTGAAATTGAAACTGTGATTAAAAATCTTCCAATGAATAAAAGTCCAGGACCAGATGGCTTCACAGGCAAATTCTATCAAACATTTGGAGAAGAGATAACACCTATCCTTCTGAAACTATTCCAAAAAAACACAGAGGAAGGGACACTCCCCAACTCATTCTAGGAGGCCACCATCACCCTGATACCAAAACCAGACAAAGATGCCACAAAAAAAGAAAATTACAGGTCAATTTCACTGATGAACATAGATTCAAAAATTCTCAACAAAATACTAGCAACTGGAGTCCAGCAAGACATTAAAAGGACTGAACATCATGTTTAAGTGGGATTTATCCCAAGGATGCAAGGATTCTTCAATATCTGCAAATCAATCAGTGCAATACTCCACATTAACAAACTGAAGAATAAAAACCAGATGATCCTCTCAACAGATATGGAAAAAACCTTTGACAAAATCCAACACCCCTTTCTGAAAAAAAAAAAAAAAACCTTCAGAAAGTGGGCATAGAGGGAACCTACCTCAACATAATAAAGGTCATATGTGACAAACCCACAGCTAACATCATTCTCAATGGTGAAAAAAGCTGAAAGAATTCCCACTGAGATCAGGAACAAGACAAGGATGTCTGCTCTTGCCACTACTATTCAACATAATTTTGGAAGTCCTAGCCATGGCAATTAGAGAAGAAAAAGAAATAAAAGAATCCAGATTGGAAAGGAAGAAGTAAAACTATCACTATTTGTAGCTGACATGATACTATTCATAGAGAATCCTAAAGATGTTACTAGAAAACTGTTAGAGCTCTTCAATGAATTTGACATGGTTGCAGGATACAAAATTAATATGCAGAAATTGACTACATTTCTATATACTAACATTGAAAGAGCAGAAAAAGAAATTAGGGAAACAATCCCACTTACCATTGCATCAAAAAGAATAAAATACTTAGGAATAAGCCTACCTAAAGAGACAAAAGACCTGTGCTCTGAAAACAATAAGACTCTGATAAAAGAAATCAAATATGACACAAACAGATGAAAAGACATACCATGCTCTTGGATTGGAAGAGTCAATATTATCAAAATGACTATACTACCAAAGGCAATCTACATATTCAAAGCAATCCCTATCAAATCACCAAGGACATTTTTCACAGAACTAGAACAATAGCCAAAGCCTTCCTGAGAAAGAAAAATGGAGCTGGAGGAATCAGGCTCCCTGACTTCAGAGCATACTACAAAGCTACAGTCATCAAAACCATATGGTACTGGCACAAAGACAGAAATACAGATCAGTGTAGCAGGATAGAAAGCCCAGAATTAAACCCATGCCCCTACAGTCAACTAATCTATGACAAAGGAGGCAAGAATATACAATGGAGAAAAGACAGTCCCTTCAATAAGTGGTGCTCTGAGAATCTGACAACCACATGTAAAAAAAATGAAATTAGAACACTTCCTAACACCATACACAAAAATAAACTCAAAATGGATTAAAGACCTAAATATAACACCAGATACTATAAAACTATTAGAGGAAAACTTAGGTCCAACACTCGGACAAAAATCACAGTAATATCTTCTCAGATTCACCTCCTAGAGTAATGACAATAAAAACAAAAATAAACAAATGGGACTTAATTAAACTTAAAAGTTTCTGCACAGCAAAGGAAACCCTAAACAAAACAAAAAGATAATTCACAGAATGGGAGAAAATATTTGCAAATGAATTGACTGACAAGGGATTAACCTCCAAAATGTACAAACACCTCCTACAGCTCAATTACAAAAAAAAAAAAATCAAAAAATGGGCAGAAGATCTAAACAGAAAATTCTCCAAAGAAGACAGATGGCCAAAAAACACATGAAAAGATGTTCAACATCACTCATTATTAGAGAAATGCAAATCAAAACCACTATGAGGTACCACCTTACACAAGCCAGAAAGTCCATCGTCATAAAGTCCACAAACAATAAATGCTGGAGAGGATGTTGAGAAAAGTGAACCCTATTACACAGTTTGTGGGAATGTAAATTGGTGCAACCACTGTGGAAAACAGTATGGAGATTCCTCAGAAAACTAAAAACAGAATTACCATTTGATCCAGCAATCCCACTCCTGGACATCTATCCAGAGAAAACCATGACCCAAAAAGATACATGTACTCCAGAGTCAGATGGGCACAGAGAAACTTCTGGAATTAACATCACAATGGCTGCCCAAGGAGAACCCCCAGTTCCGTTCAAACTTGTATTGGTTGGTGATGGTGGTACCAGGAAAACTACATTGGTGAAGCATCATCTGACTGGAAAATTTGAGAAGAAGTATGTAGCTACCTTGGGTGAGGTCCATCCCCTTGTGTTCCATACCAGCAGAGGACCTATTAAGCTCAATGTATGGGATACAGCTGGTCAGGAGAAATTTGGCAGACTGAGAGATGGCTATTATATCCAAGCTCAGTGTACCATTATAATGTTTGACGTAACATCAAGAGTTACTTACAAGAATGTACCTAACTGGCATAGAGATCTGGTACGAGTGTGTGAAAACATCTGCATTGTGTTGTGTGGCAACAAAGTGGATATTAAGGACAGAAAGATTAAGGCAAAATCAATATATTCCACCAAAAGAAGAACCTTCAGTACTATGACATTTCTGCAAAAAGCAACTACAACTTTGAAAAGCCCTTCCCCTGGCTTGCTAGGAAACTGATCAGAGACCCTAACTTGGAGTTTGTCACCATGTCTGCTCTTGCCCCACAAGAGATGATCATGGACCCAGTCTTGGCAACGCAATATGAGCATGATCTAGAGGTTGCTCAGACAGCCACTCTCCAGATGAAGATGATGACCTGTGAGAAAACAAAGCTGGAGCTCAGTGCCAGAAGTCTAGTTTTATAGGCAACTGTCCTGTGATATCAGTGGTGCAACGTGTTTGCCACTTGATTATATAGCTAAGCAGAGTATGTGCGTCATCTTTGGGGTGCTGAAGGAGATAAATGAGCTTCAGAGTGAATGTGGCAGTTAAAAAAATATACCTTCATTTTTTGGACCTGCATATTTAGCTGTTTTGGAACACAATTGTTTCCTTCTTGAGTTTCAAATATAAGACTGCTACAGTCACATCACAATATTCTGTGGTGAAATCTTGTCTGTTACTGTCATTCCCATTTCTTTTCATTTAGAATGAGAATAAAGTTATATTTCAAATATCTAAAAAGAAAAGACATCTGTACTCCAATGTTCACTGCAGCACTATTTACAACAGCCAAGACATGGAAACAACCTAAATGTCTAATAGCAGAGGAGTGGATAAAGAAGTAGTGGTACATATACACAATGGAATATTACTCAGCCATTAAAAGGAAATAAATAATGGCATTTGCAGCAACATGGATGGACCTAGAAATTATTATGCTAAGTGAAGTCAGTCAGACAGTGAGACACCAACATCATATGCTATCACTTACATGTGGAATCTAAAAAAAGGACACAATGAATTTCTTTGCTGAACAGATACTGACTTACAGACTTTGAAAAACTTATTGTTGCCAAAGGAGACAGGTTGAGGGATGGGGAATGTGCTGGGGGTTTTGGATGGAAATGCTATAAGACTGGGTTGTGCTGATCATTGTACAACTATAAATGTAATAAAATTCATTACAAAAAATATGTTAATATTTGCATTATAGGAATTCTGGAAGGAGAAGAGGGGAAGGCAGAGAACACATCTGAAGACAGAATACTTGAAAACTTACCTAACTTGGGAAAGGTAACAGACATCTAGGTCCAGGAAGTAAAGAGAGTCCTGAATAGGACTGACCTAATAAACACCACACCAAGACACACTGGTAATTAAAATGGCAAAAAAAAAAATATGATAAAGCAAAATATTAAAAAGCAGCAAGGTAAAACAAACAAAGTATGTGCAAGGGAATGCCAATAAAGCTATCAGCTGACTTTCCAAGAGAAACTCTGTAGGCCAGAAGGGAGTGGAACAACATATTTAAAGTGATGAAAGGGAGAAACCTATAACCAAAATACTCTAACCATTTAGAATTTCACTCAGATTTTGATGGAGAGATCAAAATTTTTATAAATAAGAGAAAGTTAAAAGAATCCACCACCACCAAATTAGCTTAACAGGAAATGTTAGAGGTAACTCTCTAAGTGAAAAAGGTCACAACTAGAAACATAAAAATTAGAAAAGGAAAAAGTTCATTTGTAAAGGCAAATATACCACATACCAAGTTGGTAGGAAAGTTAAAAGACAAGAGTAGTAAATCACCCATATCTGCAATAAGTAGAAGATACACAAAAAGAGATAGAAAATATGATATCCCAAACAGTAATCACAGGGGAAGGGAGTGAAAAAAAAGACAGGGTTATTAAAATTTTTTTCAATTAAAAGTTCAGCAACATAAAATAAATAGAGAGAGAGAGCTATATATAAACCTTATGGTAACCACAAATCAAAAAAATCTATAAAAGGTACACATGCACAAAAGAGAAATGAATCCAAACATAACACTAAAGATGGTCATCAAATCATGAATGAAGAGAGCAAAAGCAGGAACAAAAGAACTATTAAAGCAACCACAAAATAATTTTTAAAGTGGCAATAAGTACACACCCATCGATAATTATTTTAAATATAAATGCACTAAATACTCCAACTCTCCAAGACAGAGAGTTGCTGAGTGGATACACAAACAAGACCCATAAATATGCTCTCCACAAGAGACTCACTTCGGATGTAAAGATGCACACAGACTGTAAGTAAGGAAATGTAAAAATATATTCTATGCAAATGGAAATCAAAAGAAAGCCAGGGTAACAATACTTATATCAGATAACATAAACTTTTTAAAACAAAACTGCAGAAAGAGGCAAAGAAGAACATCACATAATGATCAAATGATCAATCCAAGAAGGTATAACAATTGCAAATACATTTGCACCCAACATAAGAGCACCTAATACAAGTATTTTCATCTAAAGCAAATATTAACAGATATAAAGGGAGAAACTGACAGTAACAAAAAAGGGGACTTTAACATCCCACTAATATCAATGAACAGATCATCTAGAGAGAAAACTAAATAAGGAAATACTGTCCTTATGTGACACAGTAACAGATATATATAGAACATTCCATCCCAAATTCAGCAGAATACATATTCATTTCAAGTGCACATGGAACATTCTCCAAGATAGGTCACATAGTAGGCCACCAAACTACTCTCAGTAAATTTAAGCAAACTGAAATCATATTAAGCATATTTTCCATCCGCAATATCATGAGACTAGAAATCAACTACTAGAAAAAAAACTGCAACCATACACAAAATAAACTCAAAATGGATTAAAGACCTAGATATAAGACCAGAGACTGTAAAACTCTTAGAGGAAAACATAGGCCAAACACTCTCTGACATAAATGACAGCAACATCTTCTCAGATCCACCTGTTAGAGTAGTGACAATAAAAAATTTTTAAAAAGGGGGGATTTAATTAAACTTAAGTTTCTGCACAACGAAGGAAACCCTAAACAAAACAAAAAGAAAAAAAACACACAAACATGTGCAGGCTAAACAATACACTAATAAAGAACTACTGAATCAGAGTTCCCATGTGGCCCAGGGGTAATGAACCCAAATACTATCCTATGAGGCTATTGGTTTGATTTCTGGTCCTTCTTAGTGGGTTAAGGACCCAGAATTGCCATGAGCTGTGGTGTAGGCTGCAGATATGACTCAAATATGGCATTGCTGTGGCTGTGGCACAGGCCAGCAGCTGCTGCTCTGATTCAAGCCCTAGCCCCAGGAAATTCCATATGCCACAGGTGTGGCCCTAAAAATACCAAATAAATAAGCAAACAAACAAACAACTACTCGATCACTGAAGAAATCAAAGAAAATATGAAAAAGTATCTAGACACAACTGAAAATGAAAACACAACAATCCAAAATCTATGGGATGAGGGAAAAGCAGTTCTAAGAGAGAAGTTAATAGCAATATAAGCCTACATCAGGAAACAAGAAAAACACCAAACATACAACCTAACCTCATACCTAAAGGAAGTAGGAAAACAAAAACAAAACCTAAAGTCAGTAGGAGAGAAGAAATGATACAGACCAGAACAGAAATAAATGAAATAAAGTCTGAAAAACAATAGAAACTGGGAGCAAAAAAACTAAGAGGGGGTTCTTTTAAAAGATAAAAATTGATAAACTTTTAGCCAGATTCACCAAAAAAAAGAGAGCCCAAATCAATAAAATCAGAAATAAAAAAGAGAAGTTAGAACCAACACCACAGAAATACAAAGAATCATAAGAGATTACTAAAAATAAATATACCTCAATTAATTGGGCAACACAGAAGAAATGGATAGGTGTTCCCATCGTGGCACAGCAGAAATGAATCCGACTAGGAACTATGAGGTTGTAGGTTTGATCCTTGACCTCGCTCAATGGGTTGGGGATCTGGTGTTGCCATGAGCTATGGTGTAGGTTACAGAAGCAGCTCAGACCTGGCAGTGCTGTGGCTGTGGCATAAGCCAGCAGCTATAGCTCCAATTAGACTTCTAGCCTTGGAACATCCACATGCTGCGGGTGTGGCCCTAAAAAACAAAAAAAAAGAAGAAGAAGAAGAAGAAAGGAGGAGGAGAAATGGACAAATTCCTAGAAATGGACAGTCTCCCCAGACTGAATCAGAAAGAAACAGAAGACACAAACAGACCAATTATCAGTAATGAAATTGAAGCAGTGATTTAAAAAAAAAATACCCACAAACAAAATCCAGGAACAGATGGTTTCAAAGGTGAATTTTATCAAACATTTTGAAGAGAGTTAACACCTATCTTCGTCAAACTATTCCAAAAAATTATAGACGAAGGAAGACTTTCAAACTCATTCTATGAGACTAGTGTCATAGACACCGATACCAAAAACAAAGACACCACGCAAAAAAGAAAAATATAGACCAGTATCACTGATGAACACAGATGTAAAAATCCTCAACAAGAAAAGAAAATCCTCAACAAAATATTAGCAAAGCAAATCCAACAATACGTTAAAAGGATCATATTCCATAATCAAGTGAGATTTATCCCAGGAATGCAAGACTGGTTCAATACTCACAAATCAATATGATACACCACAATAAGAACTTGTAAAATAAAAATCATCTCAATAGATGTGGAAAAGAGTTTGACAAAATTCAACATCCATTTGTGATGGAAACTCTCAAACAAGTTTGGTACAGAGGAAACATACCTCAACAAAGGCCACATATGCTAAGCCCACAGCTAACATCATACTCAACAGTGAAAAGCTGAATACATTTCCTCTAAGATCAAGAACAAGACAAGGATACCAAATCTAACCACATTATTCAACATAGTATTGGAAGTTCTAGCCAAAGAAATTAGGAAAACTGAGAAAGAGTGGGAGGGAGGAAGAGAGAGAGAAAGAGAGAGGGAGAATCCAAACTGGAAAGGAATAAGTAAAACTGTCAGCATTTGCAAATGACATGATACTATACACAGAAATTCCTAAAGACACCACCTAAAAACTAATAGAGTACATCAATGATTTCAATAAAATTGCAGGATACAAAATTCATATACAGAATGCCTCATTTCTATACACTAACGATGAACTATCAGGGAGAAATCAAGGAAACATTCCCATTTACCATCCCATTAAAAAGAAAAAAATACCAGAGTTCCTGTCATGGCTCAGCAGAAACAAATCTGACTAGCATCCATGTAGACTCACGTTCGATCCCTGGCCTCGTTCAGCAGGTTAAGGATCCAGTGTTGCCTTGAGCTATGGTGTAGGTCGCAGATGTGGCTCAGATCTGGCATTGCTGTGTCTGTGGCATAGGCTCATGGCTGCAGTTCTGATTCAACCCCTAGTCTAAGAACCTCCACATGCTGCAGATGGGGTCCTAAGAAGACAAAAAAAAAAAAAAAAAGAATAAGAAGAATAAAATACCTAGGAATAAACCTACCTAAGGAGGTAAACAACCTGTACTTGGAAAACTGTAAGACAATGATCAAAGAAATTGAAGATGTCAGAGTTCCCATTGTAGCTCAACATGTTAAGGACCCAACATAATCTCTGTGAGGATAGGGGTTTGATGCCCAGCCTTGCTCAGTGGGTTAAGGATCTGGCATTGCTGCAAGCTGTGGGACAAACTGCAGATGCTTGGATCCAGTGTTGCTGTGGCTATGGTGTAGGCTAGCAGCTGCAGCTCCAATTCACTCCTAGCCCAGGAACTTCCACATGCTTCAGGTGCAGCAGTAAAAAGAAAGAAAGAAACTGAAGGTAACATAAACAGATAGTAAGATATACCATGTTCTTGGACTGAAAGAATTAATATTTAAAATAACCATAATACCCAAGGCAATATAGATTCTATGCAATTCCTATTAAAATATCAATGGCATTTTTAACAGAACTAGAACAAATAAACTTAAAATTTGTATGGAAATACAAAAGACCTCAGACAGACAAAACCTTTTTTTTTTTCTTTTTAGAGCAGCATTCATGGCAAATGGAGGTTCCCAGGCTAGGGGTCAAATCAGAGCTGGTAGCCACTAGCCTATGCCACAGCAACAGCAACAGCAACATCAGATCCAAGCCATGTCCATAACCTACACTACAGCTCATGGCAACGCCAGATCCTTAACCCACTGAGCGAAAGGTCAGCGATCGAACCTACATCCTCATGGATGCTAGTCAGATTTGCTTCCACTGAGCCACAACAGGAACTCCCCAAAACAATCTTGAGAAAGAACAGAGTAGGAGGCTCCCCGACTTCAGGCTAGCCTACAAAGCTACAGTAATCAAAACAACATGATACTGACACAGAAACAGACATATATATATATCAAAAGAACAGAATGGAGAACCCAGAAATAAACCTGCACACTTGATCAATTTATCTATGACAAAGGAGGCAAGAAGATACAATGGAGAAAAGAAAATCTCCTAAGTAGTGCTAAGAAAACTGGACAGCTACATGTAACAGAATGAAGTTAGAACATTCTCTAACATCATAAATAGAAATAAACTCAAAATGAATTAAAGACCTAAATATGAGACCAGAAAATCACAAAACTCCTAAAAGAAAACATTGGTTCAAACACTTGCAGCAATATTTTTTGGATATGTCTCCAAAAACAAAGGAAATAAAAGCAAAAATAAACAAATTGGACCTAATTAAAAGCTTTTGCACAGCAAAGGAAACCATCAAAAAATGAAAAGGCAACCTACTGTATGGGGGAAAATATTTGCAAATAATATATTAGATAAGGAGTTCATATCCAAAATACATAAACAGCTCATACAATTCAACATAAAAAGATATTAAAAAGTGAGCAGAGGACTTAGACATTTTTCCAAAGAAGACATAGAAATGGCCAAGGCACACATGAAAAGATGATCAACATCAATAATCATCAGGGAGAATCAAAACCACGAGATACCACCTCACACCTGTTAGAACAGTTATTATCAAAAAGACAAGAGACAGGAAGTGTTGGTGAGGATGTGAAGAGAAGAGAAACTTCATACACTATTAGTGGGTATGTAAAGTGATGTAGCCACTGTAGAAAACAGTATGAAGTTCTCTCAAAAAATTAAAAATAGAGCTACCACATGACCCAGAAATTGCACTCCTGGGTATAATATTCAAACAATGAAAACACTATTTGAGAAAATACACGCACATCAACATTCACAGAAACATTACTTACAATTGCCAAGATATGGAAGCAACAGGTGTCCATCAGTAGATGAATGGTTAAAGAACATGTGGTACACATAGACAATGGAATACTATGTAGCCATAAAAATTGAATGAAATTTTGCCATTTGCAACAATATATATGGACTTGAGGGCATTACACTAAGTGAAATAAGTCAGAGAAAGACAAATACTGTATGATATTATTTATATGCAGAATCTTAAAAATACAACAAACTAATGAATATAACAAAAAAGAAAGAGTCATAGATACAGAGAACAAACTAATGGTTACCACTGGAGAGAGGGAAAGGAGGAGAGGCAAAATGGGGTAGGGGATCAGGAGGTACTCATTACTATGTATAAAATAACTACAAGGATATATCATATAGCATAGGGAATATAGTCAATATTTTATAATAACTTTAAACAAAGTATAACCTATAAAATTTCTATCACTATGTTGTGCACTCTAAAGTAATGTAATATTGTAAATCAACTAAATCTCAATTAAGAAAAAAGATATATATGTCCAGCCAAACTGTCCACCATGTGTCAGAGAGATCAAAGACTTTTCAAACATCCAAGGTCTAAGATAAATTATCTCCCATGTTCCCTTTATCAAAAAAATAAAATAAAAATAAAGTTCATAAGTGATTCTAATGTGCGAGGGGCTTTGGGAAGTCCTGAGAATGTTTCATAAAAGGACATAGCTCTCAATTATTAGACTGTCTTCAAAAGAGCAAAAAGCCACCAGTACCTTCCAGAGCACCACAGAAGGACCTGTGGGTCAGAAATCTCCGGCCCAGTATCTGTGACCCCCTAGAACACTCTTGCTCCCTGGGTCCACCTGCTCTGTTTTTCTTTTCCTTTTTCCTTTTCCTTTTTCTTTTCCTTCCACCCAAACCCTGGTGGTTCTGCCCCCTCCTCAAATGAGCTGCAGCAAAGGCATCTGTCTTCCTCTACCTGCTTTGCTGTCCCTGTAGTTAATAAGCACACAAGTCCTTTCCCTTTTAAAGGATGTTCACTGATGATTACTACAAAAGTGGGGGGGGGCAACTAAAATAGGGGAGAGAGAAAGATTCCAGACTCTCCAGGGTCTTACCATCACGATCCTGATCCATGGTTCTTGATTCTCTAATTTAGAGAGATGAGCCAGGTGGGAGTTTTGATAGCAGAGCTGCCGGCGTCAAGTGGTGACATAGGAGGGTCCTGGACTCACCTTCTCCCAGAAGACACACTGAATCCACAGCTACATGTGAAACAACTTCCAGCGGGGGAGGGTGGACCCCAAAACCTATCTTAACAACTCCTACACTTGAGGCAAAAGAGGGAAAACCCACACTGAAGTGGGTAGGAGGGTCTGAGACACAATCCTGCCATAAACGTCACCCCTGGCTCAGCAGCCCACAGTCGGGAAGGAACTGAGACCTCGGGTTTCGCCCTGAGGAGTGAAGGGTTTGAACCCCGTGTCAGGCACTCAGGCACGCCAGCTTTTACAACTTACACCTGACAGAAGAGCCCCACAACACCCAGCTGTGAAAACCAAGCGAAGCCCAGGCATCCCACAAGGCTAAGCGGCTCTTAAAGGGCCCTCGGGCTGGGACCCACGTGGAGGCACTCACACCCTGTGTGAAGGAGGCTCACCTGTCAATACTAAAGCATCAGCCTGGAGGTGGGCAGGCATCTAATTTAGCACAGGAGGCCCGCTGGCTTGTGGGCATCATCCTTACACTCTCCTTCTGCCTCATTCTAGCCAGCAAGCATCATCTTTTTCTCTCTTTCTCACTCCCTCTTTTTCCCAACAGGCACCATTGATAGCTCTCTGTCTTCGTCATTCCAGTGGGTGGGCGCAGTCTTCACCAAGCTCCAGAGCATCAATATCTCCTGGAGGGGAGCTTTTACTCGCGTCTGATAGCCTAGTTTTTGTGCTTGCCACCCAGGGGATTCCACTTGATTACCTGGATCCCGAGAGCAGGGGGCTTTCCCATCCCGGGTATCATAAGACTGCACCCATCAAAGAGGCTGTTCCCAGCAGGCTACCACCCCCAGCGCACAGAAAAATGCCCCAACTCTCTGTGAAGGGGGTCTATTGGCTTGTTCAGGAGCTTTGGCCTAGGGGTAGGCTTCTGGTCGGGCACACCACTAGAAGCCAATGGAGGGGCTCTCAGAGAACAGAGACTGGTGGACACTAACTTGGTGTTCTCTCTCTTTGCCCAGATCCAATTCGCTGGCATCACCCAGAAAGCAGCTTATGCCCTTGTCTGGTACCCTGGTTTTTGTGGCTGTCACAAGGGGACATCAGAGGGTGGCCAATTAGCTTACATCTGTAGGTCCCACGAAAGAAGAATTCTTAAACAGTTACCACTCCAAGGCCCAACAAAAGGAAACAGACCCAGAGCTCAGTCTTTCTGTGAAGGTGGGCTACCACCTTAACATTATAAATGCAGTCTGAGAGGCAGGCTTCTAACTTAACACACATCCGAGAGGTGACTAGTCCTTTCCGGAAACTTGGGAGGCAGGCACTGTCTTCACCTCTCCCCGGCCATGCTCCAGAGCACTAGTATCTCTAGAATAGGAACTTTTACATGCATCTGGTCCCCCAGTTTTTACAGCTGGTGCTCAGGTTTTTACAGCAAAGGGCCTGGGAGATGCCACTCAACTACTGGTAAATGTAAATATACTGTAAAGATAATGGATTAATCACATATAAAGCTAGTAGGATACCCTATAGTATGATGTTGGCGGTGGAAACAGAAGGGAAGAGTGAAAGATATTATCAAATAATTCTAGCGAACATGCCACGTCCAGCGCTGCAGGGCAACAGGGAATCCTGGAAGAGGGACGGCGCGCTATAACAAAACACACAAGACTCTTTTAGATTTAGAACGTGGGGGACCAGGAGGCACTCTGTTCTGCCGAACGGAGTGAAAAAGGACCTGGGCTTTGGCCCACATGACTTTTATTGAGGAATATGATGAGATTAGTGTGGAAGGTGACAAGATTAGTGGGCAGGAATAGGTATAAGCAAAAATGAGGTTATCTTCTTAGCGATATCAATGGGTGTATCCTTAAGGCATAATGCAGCTGTTTACATAATAACATGGTTAATGCATTAAGTCCTTTATC
>PVHT020001751.1:13569165-13660214 GCA_004024745.2 Catagonus wagneri
CGAACATGATAGATTTTTGTATTCACAATCAAGTCATATTTTTCCCCATTCTTTCATGTAATAATGCTGTATTATAGATGGCGTGACTTGCAATTATCCAGCTTTCCTTTTATCCACAGTGCCTACCTTTCCCCAACCAATAACTCTTATCTGCTATTTCCTTCAGCACCTTTTTCAAAGTTCTCCTTCTCCGAAAAGCCTCTCTGACTAGTCTCAGCTGACAGGATCACGCTTCTCCTCTAAATGGAAACAGCTGGTTCCTTATCATATTACACAAATGAATGTCATGCTTGGCCTTGCTAGGTGACTTCTGGGGACTGTACCTGCCGCTTCTTCAAATTAGAAGCCCTCAACCTCAGCCCAGGCCAGAGCTATCATGAACCCATGTAAGAACTCAGCAGCCAGCTAGCAAGTGGGAGGCAGTGAAAAAACAGGATTCAGAGGAGTTCCTGTCATGGCTCAGCAGTAAGGAACCTGACCAGTAAGTATCCATGAGGATGCTGGTTCGATCCCTGGCCTTGTTCAGTGGGTTAAGGATCTGGCATTGCCGTGAGCTTTGTTGTAGGTCGTGGATCCAGTGTGTCAGATCCAGTGTGGCTGTGGTGTAGGCTGGCAGCTGCAGGTCCGATTTGACCCCTAGTCTGAGAACTTCCATATGCTGCAGGTGCTGCCCTAAAAAGCAAAAAAAAAAAAAAAATGTGATGTAGAATCCTGTAGCTTGACACCTGGCATGGAGTTTCCAGGCCTGTTCCCAAGCATTCAAAGAAGTGGCTTTTTGTAGTAAGACTCTTTCCACATATGCCTAGCTGCTGGAATATACCTGCAAATGGAAGATACTTAGTTCTTCTAGCCTAACAGAGCCAAAAAAAGACCATGACTGTTATTAAATAGTACTTCTGCAAGTTCTGCTGAATTAATCAAGCTTACGGTATTACCTAATTCCTGAAAATACTTGCTAGTTCCTAATCTGAGTTAGAATGAATCTTGCTATTTAGTTTACTTTTCACTTTTGTCTATTTTCTTGTCTTTAAAATCAGGATCAAAAAATATTGAACTAAGAATAAAGGGGCTAAGATAATTTCAGCAAAGAAATTTTAATTAACTTTAGGTTTAAAATACATTTTACTGAATCATAAAGTTATTTTTAATATTGGCTCTTCAGACATCATCAAAAAGTCTACAAACAATAAGTGCTGGAGAGGGGGTGGAGAAAAGGGATCCCTATTACACTGTTGGTGGGAATGCAAATTGGTGCAACCACAGTGCAAAACAGTATGGCGATTCCTCAGAAGACTCAAAATAGAATTACCATTGGATCCAGCAATCCCACTCCTAGGCATCTATCCAGAGGAAACCATGACTCAAAAAGACACATGTACTCCAGTGTTCATTGCAGCACTCTGTGCAATAGCCAAGTCATGGAAACAGCCTAAATGCCCATAGACAGAGGAGTGGATAGGGAAGATATGGTACATACACACAATGGAATATTACTCAGCCATTAAAAAGAATGAAATAACAACACTTGTAGCAACATGGATGGACCTAGAAATTATTATGCAAAGTGAAACCAGTCAGACAATTAAACAGCAATATCCAGTGCTACTGTTTACATGTGGAAACTGAAAAGAAACAATGAACTTCTTTGCAGAACAGACAATGACTCACAGACTTTGAAAAACCTATGGTTTCCAAATAGGGCAATCGGGGGCGGGGGGGATGCACTGAGGGTTTGGGATGGAAATGCTATCAAATTGAGTTGTGATGATTTTTGTACACAATTGTAATAAAAATCATTAAGCAATGGAAAAAAAAGTAAGCCTTGGAAATGCTAAAAAAAAAATATTGGTTCTTTATAGCGTCTCGTCTTATTTGAGACTATCTATAGATTAACTCAGAGTCATAGTCTTTCTCACCCTCTCTCTGTCTCTGTTTTTCAGTATATTAAATTACTGAAACATGAACAGGATTGAGAATGAGATATTTTAAGTTAAATTGGTATGATCTGAAGACTAAATCCATTTAAAAGATTTCTGCATTAGGCAGGAGACTGTACCAGATGAATTCCAAGTAGGTTTATCCCTTTTTGGGAACACTTAGGAACCTTATTTCTGAGGTGTTCCTGCCACCTAGTGTAAATTTTACTAGATGTTTTCTCAAGGTGAATTTTCCTCCCTACTCTCTCCCCCCACCACTCTCACCAGCCATTATTTTCTTTTTCTTTCTCTTTATGATAGGTTCCCTCAGATGCAGCCACAACAGATAATGTTTGGCCAGTCATCAGGGACATCCTTGAAATATGGGGCCTTGTGCCAACAAAACAACAATATTTCTATTCAGCCAAAAGTGATTTGGAAGAAGAGAAATTTGAAATTAAAATATTTTTGTGTGAAGAAATAAAAAATAAATTTTAAAAATTGTAAAATTAAAAGTATATATGGCATGTTACCTTTTATAAGAAAAGGGTTAAAATTTTAAAATATGTGCTTGTAATGCTATATATCAATTTAATCTCAGTAAAGTGGGGGGGGGATATGTTTGTTTATTTTGTAAAAGGCAAAAAGAATAAACCTGAAATTAATGGGATTGGTTACCTAAAGTGAAAATATGGGAAGGAGTTGAAAAGATAAAGAAAACAATGGAATTACTCTGATTATAGTTTAATATAGTTTTGATTTTTGGACTCTGCAAATGTTTTTATTTTTGAAATATAAAATTAAGTCAACAGGTTGGTAGGACTCTAAACCGAACAGAAACAGAAACAATTCAACCTAAGCATGATCACATCAATAACATGGCTATTTAGAAAAAGAAAAAAAAACTATAAGAAATAATTGCTGAATGCAAAATTAACTTTCCACCTTCAGGGGATGTTCCAAGGATAATAAGAACAGCAACAAAACCTTGAACTCAACCTGCTGAGTTTGCTGTTGGCAGAAGTTCTGATACAGTAATTCTGTAGCTATTTTTGTGTGGACTTTAGAATGCCAAGTAAGGAGTTCCCATTATGGCTCAGTGGTTAACAAACCTGACTAGCAACCATAGGACATGGGTTTAATCCTTAACCCTCACTCAGTGGGTCAAGGATCTGGCATTGCCGTGGCTGTGGCGTAGGCCAGAAGCTGTAGTTCCAATTCGACCCTTAGCCTGGAAACTTCTGTATGCCATGGGTACGGCCCTAAAAAGCAAAAAAAAAATAAAAAAGGTATTACACATTAAACTTTTCAAAAATTGGTGAGTCTATACCTATCCTTAAAAAGAGATGAAAAAAGGATACCCATAAATTTTGCAGAAGGAATTATGGAAATGATAAATCATAATTTTAGAACTACCATAGGAATAATATTTCCAGGCAAGGACCTTCAAAGAATTCTAAAATCATTTAGTGAAAAACTGGGACAGGGAATTCCCATTGTGGCTCAGCAGTAATGAACATGACTAGTGTCCATGAGGATGCAGGTTCAATCCCTGGCCCCACTCAGCAGGTTAAGGATCTGGCGTTGCTGTGAACTGTGGTGTCACAAGCATGGTTTGGATCCTGTGTCACTGTGGCTGTGGCACAAGCCAGTAGCTGCAATTCCCATTTGACCCCTAGCCTGGGCACTTCCATATGCTGTGTGTGCAGCCCTAAAAAAAAGAGCAAGAAAAAAAAAAACTGGGACATAAAAGAATATTTACAATCTGAAACTATCAATCGACAAAATATGTAATAATTACAAAGATTTACATTTACAGTGAGTCTGGCAGTACTTTGGCTGAGTGAATGAAATTAAAATGAGTGATAAAGCGACAAAGCAAAGGCAGGGACCTCTTCATATGACTCACTAAGGAGGATACAACATCATTTCTGTGACAGTCCTGCCAAAACTGCATGACCTGCATCTATCTTGAGGAAAAGGTAAATAAACTCAATTTAAAATATTCTACAGGGAGTTCCCTTCGTGGCTCAGTGGTTAACGAATCCGACTAAGAACCATGAGGTTGCGGGTTCGATCCCTCGTCTTGCTCAGTGGGTTAAGGATCCGGCGTTGCCATGAGCTGTGGTGAAGTTTGCAGACACGGCTCGGATCCCGCATTGCTGTGGCTGTGGCGAAGGCCGGAGCTACAGCTCCTGTTACACCCCTAACCTCTATATGCCGCAGATACGGTCCTAAAACGGCAAAAAGACAAAAAAAAAATTCTACAAAATAACTAGCCTGAACTCCAAAACTATTAATGTCAAGATAGACTAAAAAAGACCTGAGAAGTGCTCTTGATTAAAGGAGACAAAACAGACATAATTAAGTATACTGTTGTGATGATTAAAAGTACCGTAAAAATTGCAGGTTAGATCCCTGGCCTCCTCAGTGGGTTAAGGATCCAGCGTTGCCGTGAGCTGTGGTGTAGGTCGCAGATGGGGCTCAGATCTGGCATTGCTGGGGTTCTGGCGTAGGCCGGCAGCAATAGCTCCGATTAGACCCCTAGCCTGGGAACTTCCACATGCCTCAGGTGCAGCCCTTGAGAGACAAAAAGCCAAAATTAATTAATTAATTAATTACAATAAAATTACCATAAAAGACATTGTTGAAATAACTGGAGACATTAGAATAGGGACTCATACTTGGTAATGATATTAAATATAATATTAGATAAAATTGTATCAATTTTAAATTTCCCAAGTGTTACAGCTCCATTGTAGTTTAGATTAGAAAATGTTCTTGTTTGTAGGTGATACAAAGTTTTTAGGAATAAAATGTTCCAATATCTATAGCTACCTCTCAAATTGTTCAACATGGTCTCATCCATTAATTTATCAGTGTGCATCTCAAAAATATAAGAACTCCTTTTAAAAAATAACAATATGACATAGTATTTTTTAAATGTCCCTGGTAATTCTATTGCCCAGCTATGGATCAATACATAGGTTACAAGCAAAGCCAGTCTCAGAGATCAAATCTAATAATTTGGTGATGATAGTTTAGAGCACTGTGTTAAGAATGATTTCTAATATGTGCTTAGCCTCAGCCTGAGAGACTGCCGTGATTGGTTGGCTAGGCCTGCCTGGGTGTTCAGAAGATTCCTATGTATTATCTGGGTTGGGTCATAAGCATGCAAGAGAGTAGACATGAAAGAACAAGTTACAAACTAGAAGATAGAAAGGAAATCCAAGCATCATTAGTTGAGGCTACAGTTTTCTTATATAGCTAACCTCCTCCCTTTCAAGGAAATGAGGACAAGACCTATTTTTCTAGTTATTATGATTAACATTGGCAAGTTATGGGGGTATGTATGTATGTGCATGAAAATTTAAAGAAATCTTTGGTCCTGCCAGAGTCCACCCACATGAGTAGGAGGAGCTCTTTAGAGTAACAGCCACTCTTTTTAAAATGCATGAGCAAATGGGGAATATCAGCAAAGATGGAAACTACAGGAAATAGTCAGGTGGAAATGCTAGAAATAAAAAACAAAATGCCAGAAATGATGGGTTATTTAGTTAGGCTTATCACAGCTGAGGGGAGATTGGATTAAGATGGTGAAACAGAAGGACTGGAGCTCAACTTCTCTCCCAAAAAACAACAAAATTACAACCAAATGCCAAGCAACCTTCAACCATACGGACTGAAAACTTTAAAAAAGTTATTCTACCCCAGAAGACAAAGAGGGGACCACATCAAGAGGTAGGAGGGGCGATTACCCAATATAAGCAACCCCATACCTCCTGGGTGGGAAGCCCCACAGACTGGAGAGTAACTGTATCACAGAGATTCACCTACAGGACTGAGAGTTCTGAGCCCCACGCCAAATCCCCACGCCTGGGTATCTGGCACAGAGAGAAAGAGCCCCCGGAGCATCTGGCATTGAAGGCCAGTGGGGTTTGTATGCAGGAGCTCCACGGGACTGGGGGAAAAGGAGACCCCATTCTTGAAAGGCGCACACAGACTTTCACGTGCACTGGGTCCCAGGGCAAAGCAAAGTCTCCATAGGAATCTGGGTCAAACCTCACTGCAATTCTTGGAGGGTTTCCTGGGAAAACAGGGGTGACTGTGGCTTGTTGTGGGGGAAGGGCACTGGAGGCAAAGCTCTTGGGAATATTCATCAGCCTGCATTTCTCTGGAGGTAGCTATTTTTGGGAAAATCTGTTCCCTCCCATCAGCTCTGAGAAGCTCCAGGCCAAACAATAATCCAGGTGGGATCACAGCCCCACCTATCAGTAAACAGGATGCCTATAGACCCCTCAGGCACACACCCAGCCTCTAATCTCACCCAGAGACAAAGCCCCACCCACCAGAGGGATAGGAATCAACCCCACCTCAGTGGGCAGGCACCAGTCCCTCCCATCAGGAAGCCTACAGCAAGCCCCACGCCCCCATACCAACATCAGCCACGGGGGAGGCAAACACCAGAAGTAAGAGAGGCTACAACTCCATTGTGTGCAAAAAGGTCACCACACCAAAAACCAAAAAAAAAGAAAAGACAGAAAACCATAACTCAGATAAGGGAAAAAGAAAAAACCCCAGAAAAACAGCTCAGTAATCAGAAGATTATCAGCCTCCCGGAAAAAGACTTTAGACTGTTGATGCTGAAGATGATGCAAGACATTGGAAATAAACTGGAGGCAAAGATTGATAATTTACAGGAAACACTGAGCAAAGAAATACAAGCTATAAAAATTAAACAAGAAGAGATGCAAAATACAGTAACTTATCACAGCTGAGGGAAAAACTCAGTATGTGAAGACAGGCCAAGAAATTCCCCAAAGTGAAGCATAAGGAATAAAAAGAATGAACAAAATACTGTGCATCCAAAAACTGTTGTAAAATATCAAATGGCCCAACTATGAATGAATGGAGCCAGAGATGGGAAAGAGAAAGAAAATAGGGCAGAATAAATATTTGGAGAGATAATGACCAAAACTTTTTCCAAAATTATGAAAGACGTCCAAACAAATCAGAATTTCATAGAACCCCAAACAGGACACATTAACCACCACCACCACCCCACACACACACACCTAGTCTAACTGCCAAAAACCAAGATAAAGAGAAAATCTTGAAGATAGAAAGAAAAAAATAAATTACATACAAAGAAACAAAGATAGGAAATACAGCAGTCATACCCCTTCCTACCCGTGTACCCATTATACTGATTGTAGATCTTTTCAGCTATTTCTGAGGAAAAAGTACAGGCATAGATGACTGGACAGGAGGAAAAAAAAAAAAGGATGGCAGCATGTCTTGCAGCCAGGAAGGTACATTCATGCACGAGCTCACTTGTGTGCTCACTTGTGTGCTCCTTTCTGGATATGTCCTTAACCAGTTGTGTTCAGTTTTCCTATCTATCAGCTGGCGATAACAGTGTATACTCTTGGTGGGGCACTGAGAGGACTAAATTCAAAAGTGCATTAAAACACTCCACACAGGGTCTGGCACAAAGTTAGGGTCCATAACTGTAAGCTTAATTATTAACAAAAGCTTTGGGTCTATGTCTTAGAAAATTTTAAACAAGTGAAGAGGTTTAAATAAACTGTCTTGGACTCATCTCAGTTGTTTATGTCTACCTCCTCTCTGCAGTATTTCCAACACATTTCTGTGACCAGGTCTAAAAGCTCTCCGATCAAAAATCTTTCAGAGAAAATCCAGATTCTTCTATTTGCCATTCAAGGCAATTCCTACTCTTTCAGTCATCTACTAATCGATGTAACTTAAATTCATTGTGGGCTGCTCCCTTGAATCAAAGGCACATTCTCTCCTCTTTGGAAACTCTGAACAAAATTTGTGTACGTCCCTGTCACTGCTAACAGTGATTGCCTCCAGGGGAATCTGAGGGACTTGAGATCAGGATGGGAGGAACATTTATTTTACATGCTTTTCTTCTTTTATTGTTCTTTCTCTTTTACCATATTCATGTGCTATTTTTTTTTAATTTTTTTGTCTTTTGTCATTTGGGGGCCGCATCAGCAGCACATGGAGGTTCCCAGGCTAGGGGTCTAATCGGAGCTGTAGCTGCCAGCCTGCGCCACAGCCAAGCAACATGGGATCTGAGCCACATCTGCAACCTACACCACAGCTCACGGCAATGCCAGATCCTTAACCCACTGAGCAAGGCCAGGGATCGAAACCGCAACCTCATGGTTCCTAGTCGGATTCCTTATCCACTGAGCCATGATGGGAACTCCTCATGTGCTATTTTAAAATAAACATAATTTTTTTTTTTTTTTGCTTTTTAGGGCCACACCCATGGCATATGGAAGTTCCCAGGCTAGGGATCTAATCAGAGCTATAGCTGCTGGTCTACACCACAGCCACAGCAACAGCAGATCCAGGCCGCGTCTGCAACCTACACAACAGCTCACGGCAATGCTGGATCCTTAACCCACTAAGCAAGGCCAGGAATCGAACCCTCAACCTCATAGTTCCTAGTTGGATTCATTTCCACTGGGCCATGATGGGAACTCCCAAAATAAACATAATTTAAAATTACTGGGAAAATAAAAAGAAATACTGTAGTCAAAAACTGTACAAACCAGAAGACAACAGAATAACATCTCAAAAGTACCAAAAGATTGAAACTATTCATACCAGAATTCTTTACCCAGTGGAAATATCATTCAAAAATGAAGACTTTTTTTAGAAAAAAGCTGAAAGAATCTATTGCCAGGAGATGTACAGATCAAGAAATGTTAGAGGAAGTTCTTCAGACAGAAGGACTATGATACCAGACTTGGACCTACACAAATAATCTTGCTGATAAGTGTGGCAATTATAAGTTATGATATTATAATTTATTAATGAATAGAAGTTAATTATCCATGACTGCTGTATGTGGTAGTCAGGAAGAATTCAATGGAGACATTACAATCTGAAATAAACAGAAGAAAAGGATAAGACCATGTGTTTTACCAGGCCCACAGTCCCATGAAAGGAAAATTTCCAAGTCTCTACTAGTGAGTACCCTATAAAATTACAACGTTTTGATTTGCTTTGTTTTAAATTTTTATTAAAATATAATTGAGGCGTTCCCATAGTGCCTCAGCAGCAACTAATCTGACTAGTATCTGTGAGGACATAGGTTTGATCCCTGGCCTTGCTCAGTGGGTTAAGTATCTGGCGTTGCCATGAGCTGTGGTGTCGGTCGTAGATGCGGCTCAGATCTGGTACTGCTGTGGCTGTGGCATAGGCCAGCAGCTACAGTTATAGCTATGATTCAGTCCCTATCCTGGGTATCTTCATATGCCACAACTGTGGCCCTGAAAAGACAAAAAAAAAAATAAAATAAAATATAATTGACTTATAATGTTGTGCCAACATTTGCTATAAAGTGGCTCAGTCATATATATATATATATATATATATATATATATATATATACACACTCTTTTTTTTTTTTTTGCTATTTCAGGGCCACACACATGGAGGTTGCCAGGCCAGTGGTCGAATCAGAGTGGTAGCCACTGGCCTACACCACAGCCACAGCAACACGGGATCCAAGCCCCAACAGTGATCCATACCACAGCTCACAGCAATGCCAGATCGCCCATCCACTGAGCAAGGCCAGGGATCGAACCCGCATCCCCATGGACCCTAGTCGGACTCACCAACTGCTGAGCCACAAAAGGAATTCCTATAATCTTTTATATTTTTATAGTCTTTATATTTTTTATATTCCTTTTTTAGATTTTTTCTATTATAGTTGATTTATAATGTTCTGTCAGTTCCTGCTGAACAGCAAAGTGACCCAGTTATATATATATATATATATATATATATATACATTTTTTTCTCACATTATCCTCCATTATGTTCCATCACAAGTGACTAGATATAGTCCCCTGTGCTATACAGCAGGATCTCATTGCTTATCACTCCAAATGCAATTGTTTGCATCTACTAACCCCAAACTCCCAGTCCAGCCCGCTCCCTCCCTCTCCCCTTAACAACCAAGTCCATGAATTTGTTTCTTTTCTTTCTGTTCTCCAAGTCCATGAATTTGTTTCTTTTCTGTAGATAGATTCATTTGTGCTGTATATTAGATTCCAGATATAAGTAATCTCATATGGTATTTGTCTTTTTCTTTCTGACTTACTTCGCTTAGTATAAGAGTCTCTAGTTCCATCCATGTTGCTACAAATGACATTATTTGGTTCTTTTTTATGGCTGAGTAGTATTCTATTGTGTACATGTACCACATCTTCTTAATGCAGTCATCTGTTGATGGACATTTAGGTTGTTTCCATGTCTTGGCTATTGTGAATAATGCTGCCAGGAACAGAGGGGTCCAGGTATCTTTTTCAATGAAAGTTTTGTCGAGATCAATGCCTGAGAGTGGGATTGCTGGGTCATATGGTAGTTCTATATTGAGTTTTCTGAGGTACCTCCACACTGTTTTCCACAGAGATTGTACCAGTTTACACTTCCACCAACAGTGTAGGAGGGCTCCCTTTTCTCCACACCCTATCCAGCATTTGTTGTTTGTTGACTTGTTAATGATGGTCATTCTGACTGGTATGAGGTGGTACCCCACTGTAATTTTGATTTGAATTTTTCTAATAATTAGTGAAAATTAAGACAAACCATCAAATTCCTAGAAGAGAAAACATTCTCTGACATCAACCATTCAAATGTTTTCTTAGGTCAGCCTCCCAAGGCAACAAAAATAAACCAATGAGACCTAATCAAACTTACACTTTTGCATGGCAAAGGAAACCATTACAAACAACAACAACAAAAAAAAAGACAAACTACAGAATGGGAGAAAATAGTTTCAAACAATGCAACCGACAAGGGCTTCATCTCTAAAATATATGAACAACTTAAACAATTCAACAAAAAAAAAACCAACAATCCATTTGAAAAATGGGCAGAAGATCTGAATAGACATTTCTCCAAAGAATATATACAGATGGCCAACAGGTACAGGAAAAAATGCTCAACCTTACTAATTATTAGAGAAATGAAAATCTTTTATATTCTTTTCCACCATGGTCTATCCCAAGAGATTGGGTATAATTCCCTCTGCTATTCAGTAGAACCTTGTTTTACATTCTTTCTAAATTTAATAGTTTGCATCCAAACCCAAACTCCCTGAGTGACCATGTTTTAAATCAGGAGACTCCATCCCCCTCCCTCTTCCTACCTCCATGCATTTCCATGCATACACACAGCTGATTGAATCATGACCATGTACCTTACTCAACTGCAATAATTATAGGTTGGACGGAAGCCTGTGGATGATATTTGCTTTAAGAATTCTATACAACTGGAGTTCCTTTCATGGCTCAGCGGTTAACAAACCTGACTAGGGTCCATGAGTTTGCGGCCTCACTCGGTGGGTTAAAGGATCTGGCATCAGTTGCAGACACAGCTCAGACCTGGCGTTGCTGTGACTGTGGTGTAGGCTGGCAGCTGTAGCTCCGATTCAGCCCCTAGCCTGGGAAGTTCCATATGCCAGGATGCAGCCCTATGGATGATTTAGGCTATCAGATTTATCTCAAGAATATGACCTAGATATTCAATATCTTGTAGTAACCTATAATATAAAAGAATATATATATATATATATATATATAACTGAATCACTTTTCTATATACTTGAAACATTATAAATTAACTATATACTTCAATAAAAATATGAAATAAAGAATATGAACTAGGAAATTAGGAATATGATTGAGCAAGAAGAGAGTCAAAGCTGAAAGATTTTCAGGGAGAAGGCAATAATCACATGCCATAAGGTAATAGAAGACATGATTTTAAGCAGAATCCATGCAGTGGGCAAGGGGAAAGTGATTTATAGAACAGATGGTGAAATTTGTGGCAGGAGCATCATTTAACCCACAATACTTTGTATACCAGTGCCTAACTAGGAATCAGAAAACCTGGATTATATATAGTCACTGCTCCATAATTTACTTGCTGTGTCTGACCTCCAGCATACTGGTTAACCTCCTCGTATCTCAGTTTGCTGATCTGAAACTGAGAATAATAATACTTGCCCTGCCTGCTTCACTGTGAAATAGTGTGCAACTGGTACACATTAATTAAGTCCTTGATGAATAAATTAGTAAGTGAGTGACTGAATAAATGAATTCATGTGGAGGCATGCGGTATGCTATATCAAATTAAACCTGGAACTCAGGAGAAGGTTGGGGCTTAAGCATCTAGACTTGGGAGTCCTCAGCATCAGTAGGAATAAATCAGCCTACCCAGAGAGAAAGAGACAGAGAAAAGAGAATTGAAGTCATGCCCCTAAGAAATTTTTACATTTAATAAGTGGACAAGAAGATATCACAAGAGACAGGAAAATAGGAGCAAAAGGAGTAAAACAGTAACCCACACATTCAGGAATGGAGAAGAGTATGGTGTAACTGGAACAGGGAGTTGTGGGTTGTAGTATAATACTGGAAGAGGAAACAAAGGGTTGTTGGACAAGTAGAAACCCAATGTCGTGAAGCACACGTTAGCACTAGAGGCAATCATCATTCACTAAGATTTTCCCCTCAGTTAGAATTCAACACCAAGTCAAAGGCATTCTGATTAGAACGAATGAAAGCAAACACCTTTTCTCAAATTGTGTTTTGTCTTGATTGTACAGTTAGCAAGCACTGCGGGGATGCCAAAAAAAAGGAGGAGCCCTTCTCCTTCGTGTCTAAAACCAACAACCAATTATGCCAGTATCTCCTTTGCTTCATTCTCTGAAAGAAGGGCCAATCTCAGCATATGCCATCTTTACCAAACCCTTACCATTTCCCTACACATCCCCTAGATCTATACTCAAATGCTACTTTGTTAGGCATTTAACAGGATAGCAGGCACCCACATTTCAAAAAATACAATTTGATTCATGACAAACAACACAGTCAGAGGTGAACCTTCCTAGAAACTACTGAATGGATCAACTGCACAAAATTCCCATCTGTACTAAATAATGTCACATACATAGCAGGCTTTATCACATACACATTTTATGTCAACAATATTTCCTGTGCATTAGGTGCCTCAAGGCCCACAAAAATTAACACCAGGGAGTTCCTCTCATGGCTCAGCGGTTAATGAACTTGACCAGTATCCAGGAGGACATGAGTTCAATCCTTGGCCTTGCTCAGTGGGTTAAGGATCCTGTGTTGCTGTGAACTGTGGTGTAGGTCACAGACGTGGCTCGGTTCTGGCGTTGCTGTGACTGTGGCATTGGCAGGCAGTTGTAGTTCCCATTCGACACCTAGCCTCGTAATTTCCATATGCCACAGATTCAGCCCTTAAAAACAAAACAAAAAAGACAAAAAAAATTAACACCAGATGCTGTGAGAGCTCAGGTAACTTATCTATGAGACCTCAATCAACATGAAAAAGATGAGGACCTAAACCCAGGTCTTCTAACTTCAAAGCTCATGCTCCATTACTTCATCCCAGGAAGCTGAATCCTAGTTGGGGAGGCAAAACTAACAGGCATGAAATAATCACAAGCCAAGTTGTGTGGTAGCTTTATAAGTTCAGTACAAAATATGGCTCCACATAGCTGGAGTTTTCAGAAGAAAGTTTATGGGAACACTCCTGTCATGTGAAGTCTACATGGAAATCCAAGAGATAAAAGAGATATACATAAAGTTCCTCCCATTGGAGCTGGCTTGGGCCCCCTCCACATGCTCTGTAATGAATTCTCCTTGATGGCTGCTTAGAGGTTCTTGGACTCTGCTGGGCAGCTGGGGAATGACGGGGTTACATGAGTGGTTCTCAAAGTATAGTCCTTGGACCAGCAGCTACAGCATTATCTGGTAACTTCTTAGAAATATGAATTCTTTAGCCCCATCCAAGACTTACTGAATCAGAAATTCTGGAGGTGGGGCTTAGCAAGATGTGTTTTAGCATGCTCCCTGGGTAATTTTGAAACCTATGAAGTCTGAGGACCAAAAAGTAGGAGGGGAGACCTGTTTTTAAAGAGCATTTCAGGTTAGGGTTGGGGACACTGAAGGATGGAGTTAGGAACTGCCACTGGGAGGCTGTAGAGAAGGATGAGTCTGGGTAAAGCATCAGTGGAGAACTGACCAAGGCTAACAGGTGTCCACATGGACTCCAGTTATCACATCTATCTCCTGAAATCCTCCTGCAATGCCTCAGAATGAACCAGAAGAGAATGGGCATTTGAAGGAAACTAGCGCTCTGGGTAGGAAGTTTAACGAAAAGAGGAGTCTAGGAGGCTTCATTGAAGTGACTGGCCAGGAAGGGACTGGAATCTTGATGCAGGTAACAAGCAGGCTCAGTGGATGTGGGAGCATGGGAGAGGTGGGGACTTAGCAGCTTCAGTAAGGGTGTGGGTGTGATTCCTGGAAGCTCCATGTTTGAGATCTCAGTGATGAAACAATTCTACGTTTTATCAAAGCCCAAGAGGTTTTGTTCTAATTCACGCTTCTATTCAAGCCCGAGAGAATTTGTATTTATTTTTTTTAACTTACTGAATTTTATTTCATTTATAGGTGTACATAAATTATCACAAGTGAGTTTTATAGATTTTGTGTCCCAAACCCACAGTGCATCCCCCCACCTCCCAGATTGTCTTATTTGAAAAATCAAGGTTTTCCAAAATCTGTGAGTCACTGTCTGTTCTGCAAAGCAGTTCACTGTGTCTTCTTAGTTTCCACATGTACGCGGTAGCATTGGGTGATGCTGTCTAATTGTCTGACTGAGAATTTGTATTTCTTAATGTTCAAATTGCATAGAAATAATGTCTATGTAAAAAATCAATAGATATTGTATTTTTATGCATTCAAAAATATTTTAATTTCTACATTTTTTATATGTTGGTATAATGTCTTCATCCTTCCTTGAAAAGAACTATACTTTCCTTTCTGTGTGTATAATTTTGTGGTAAAATATACATAACAATAAAATTAATCTTTTTAACCATTTTTAAGTGTATCATTGTTATACTTTCTTTTTTAGTGTTAAAAATGTCATTCTTTTATGAAATAGTAATAAAAACAGACTGTAGTTATCTGGAGTGGAAGTGAGCTGATTTTACTTGAAAAAATTTTAAGTTGATTCTTTATTTTGAAATACTATTGGGCTGAGAAAACCAGAAATCTGTGAACCATTGCTAGAAAGAACGGGACTTTGGAGTAGTGGATAGTTCAAGGGTAGAAACAGGCAAGAACAAAATCATACAGAGAAGAAAATGAAAGGCATTTTTAGGAGGGTCTAGATCAGACTCATCAAAGCAAAGTGTTCTTGTGAAGTAAGTCAGACAGAGAAAGACAAATAACCATAGGAGATCACCAATATGTGGGATCTAACAAAGAATGAAACCAGGGAACTTGTTCACAAAACAGAAACAGACTCAAAGATTTTAAAACTAAACTTTCGGTTACTGAGGATGAAAAGTTGCAGGTGAGGTTGGAATTGACATATACACACTACTATATATGGAATGGAGGAGTAAAAAGGACCTACTGTGTAGCACAGGGAAATCTATTCAACACTCTATAATGACCTACATGGGAAAAGCATCTGAAAATGAACAGGTCTATGTACGTGCATTAGTGACTCACTTTGCTGTATACCTAAAACTATCACACTGTAAGACAACTATATTCCAATAAATTTTTTTTAATTTTTAAAAGTGTTCTTGAAAAGGAGTAGTTGAAATTAAGTTCTGATCCACTTTTAAATATTCAGTGCCTAATGAGGTTCTGCTCATAGTAGAAACTCAATAAATATTTGTCGAGTGCAATTGAAGTCCAAGTCAGAATTAGAGGAGACAGAGAATAAAGCCTGAACTTCATTTTATAAATCAGAGCTTACCAGCAGATGTTTCTAGACTAGGTAACCAGTGTGCCAAGCTACCAACCCTCTTCCTCCTTGAGGGAGCCAGGCAGGACCCAGGGCATCTGGTCAGCTCCGGCCCAATGTGTTCTAGTATGCTGTACAAGTATGGTAATGGTCTACAGATGTCATGAGTGGAAGAGGATGGGAGCAATGAGGGGGCCACCGAAGACAACTGAGTGTTGGAGATATAAGATGATAGCAATATTTCCACAAAGACTATTAGGCTGGTGGTAGAGCACAAAGTGGAGCCCAGGCTTGAAGCTACAATCATTGGGAAAAAGAGTTCCAAGACATATATAACAAACACAAACTAACTGACTCCCCAAATTCATTTCTTCTCCCCCATTCCCTTTTTGATAAGATCCTGATATTTTCCACAGTATGGTGTAGGTGGGATTGACTGTACCACCAGCTCCAAGAGTGAGCTCTGATTGGCTTCAACCAATCAGTGTTTCTCTCCTCCCAGCCCACAAAGACAGGTGCACAACCCAGTAAGAATTTTCTTTTTCTCTCTTTTAATTTTTTTATGAGGACTTCTAAGGAAAAGATTCTTATATTTGTCTGAATCCAACGTGCGAAGCATGTAACCTTAAGGGATTAGCAGCCATCTTTGGACCACGAGGGGAAAGCCCACCTGAGAACAGAGGAGGTGGAGCAAAGAAATGGAGAAAGGAAAACTTTCTGGTCCCAGCACTTAAGCCATAGCAGGCGGTTTACCTGAAGCCTATCCTCCCCCCTGGACTCTTGAGTCTTAAATTCGTATGTCTGCTTAAGCCAGTTTGGGTCTTGTTCTCTTTTAACTGAAAAATTGTGGAGGCACAAGGCTAAGATGATCCTCAGAATAAGAAAGTGGGCATTTGTGGCAATCAAGCACTCTGGAGAAAGGGTACCTGTTTAATGACAAGACAAGAGGGGTCTAGGAGACTACGCAGAAGTGATTAGTCGTGAGGGGACCATGTGGCATTGGGATGGAAAAGAAGGGTTGTCTCTAGCTTCAACATGAAAAAAACAAGTGCACACCAGGATGGTTTCTGTCCTGACGCCCGCTTTAACACTACAGCCTTCTCTTCAGGGATAACCAAGGCCCCTGGCTCCTCCTCAGGGAAATGATGCAACATTAGACAGTAGGTGGATTCCTCATGAAAGAAGAAAAGGGAAAGGGTTTCTGGATCAGGTCCCAGGGATAAAAAGATGGGGATTTTTAAAATGGAGGAAGGGGAGATTGTGAAAGGAGTGGGCCGGGGAGGTGGGGGGATTGCTATAGAAAAAAAGAGAGAGAGAGAGAGAGAGAGAGAACACGGATAGAAACCTAGGGAATCAGAGAAGCCTAGGAACGTTGCTAAGATAAAGAGTGGACCCTGGGACCAAACAGGTACCAATTCCAAAATCCCATGCATCACTTACTAGCTGTCTTAACTCACCTCTCTAAGCATTCCTTTCCTGTCTATAAAAGCCTGAAAGTGCCACCTTTAGATGACTGTGAGGCTCCAAAAATGTCTTACGGAAGTCCCTAGGAGAGCTTCTGGAAGCGGTGAGCATTCACTACTTGCGGTTGTCTTATAAGAATAAAATGGGTGGACGCAGGAAGTCAGGAGAAGAAGAAAATAAAACGCTGCTTTACTTAAATTCTGACCCTCCTCAGTAGCAAACAGCCAGTGTTCGCTCTGTATAGAAGCAACACAAAGGGAAATTAAAGGACGACACTAAAAGAAATGGCTTCTGAGAAATGCCAATAACGTTTACTTTATTTCCTGTGTGGTACTCTCTCACAGAGCCACTTAGCATGTTAAATTGAATTGGCCTGACAATACTTGAGAATTTTCAGCATACGGGGTGGAGAAAGAATCTCTTCAAGACTAGCACTTTATAACAAATCAAAATCTTGCCGGAGCTTGATTTCAAGGGGCGAAACATGGTGCTACCTCACACCTAGTATGGGCTAGCTGGGAGGGGCGGGACATCTCAGATTAGAGCGTCCTTTCCTCACGTACTGCCAAGGAGCTGGGATTAGCTGAAGGACGATTACCGATGCTTTTGTTCACCCTGGAATTCTTTCTCCTAAGAGCCCTCCTGGCCATTAGGTTGGGGTTGAGCCGGGACCGATGGGGTGGGGAGTGGCGGAGAGCGAATGTTGAGAAACAAAGACACAGGCAGAATGCTCCTGGGACTAGGAAAGAAAGATGAGATTCTGATTGGACAGTGGCGCCTGGCACCCGATGCTAATAAATAATAGGACTGTCCCCCATTTATAAGGCACTTTACTGACAATAACTGGCATCTCGACAAATCTTTCTATTTGTATAGCAGTAAATAACAATCTCCCTACGCCTGCATTATCTTCTCTAATCTTCTCAACGTTGGCTAAAGAGTCTTACGATCACCATTTTGATAAGGTCACGACGTCGGGGAGGCTACTCTTGCCCCCAGACCTCCAAACCCTTCCTCCAGAGGCTTCCACGAGGGGGAGGTACGCAGGGGCTGGCTGGGCGCTCAGGTGGCTGCACCCCCACAAGGGGGCGGGCTCAGCCGGCAGATCGCGCCCGCAATCCTCAGCAGCCTAAAAGCCACTCCACCTGCCCAAAAGCCCGCAGCGGTGCCAGCAGCCCAGACGCGCGCCGCAGTCGCCTCCGCCTCGCCACAGGCCCCCGCGCTGCCCGCCAGTCGTCCGCTGGGAGCCCGCCCTACCGCCGCGCTGCACGCCCGGAGTGCGCCCTCTACCCTGGAGGGGACAGGGGGCACCGCTGCTGTCATGCTGCCCGTCATCTACGCGGCCCTGGCGGGGGTACTGCTCCTGCCGCTGCTGGTGAATCTCTGCTGCCCCTACTTCTTCCAGGACTTGAGCTACTTCCTGCGGGTGGCCAGCGTGGCCCGGCTGGCGCGCAGCTACGGGCAGCGCCGGCCAGTGCGCACTATCCTCAACACGTTCCTGGAGAGAGCGCGCCAGACCCCGCACAAGCCTTTCCTGCTCTTTCAGGACGAGACGTTCACCTACGCGCAAGTGGACCGGCGCAGCAACCAAGTGGCGCGAGCTCTGCGCGACCACCTCGGCCTCCGGCAAGGAGACTGCGTGGCGGTCTTCATGGGTAATGAACCCGCTTACGTGTGGCTCTGGCTGGGGTTGGCCAAGCTAGGCTGTGCCATGGCGTGCCTCAACTGCAACATCCGCGGGAAGTCCCTGCTACACTGCTTCCAGTGCTGCGGGGCGAAGGTGCTACTAGCCTCCCCAGGTGAGCCTTGGGGAACGCCTCGCGCTGGCGCTGGGCTCCTCTGCACGTTGACATCCCCGCCACAGCGCGGCATAGGGCTTAGGAGAGGAAGGTTCAAATCAATTGCAACTGGAGGTGAGAGGGATGGGATGGCAACGCTTCCTCAAAACACTAGTGATCCTTAGAGCCTTCAGTCGTGGAAGCTGACTGTGCCAGACAGTGTTAAACACCACACATAATGTTGTTGTTAATGCTTACAACAGATAGGGTTGACTGTGGGACATTCTAGATCAGACAGACTGCTCAGGGCGGAGAGGTGAAGTCTTATGCCCAGATCACAGAACTGAGAGGAGGGGATTAACAAGGTCTATCTACCTTCAGAATCCAGGCTCTCAACCAGTGCTGACAACATCTGCATTAAAATGCAGAGGGTCTTGGGTGTAAACTTCAGAGGCTCCAGAGAGACTGTTCTCACCTCTGCTATTATACTGGCTGTGTGATTCTGCGAAATTCACTTCCGCTCTCTGTATCTTGGTTTCCTCCTCTACAATGGAAAAGACTGCTTCCAGCGCTCCAATGCAGTTAGCTCTCCAATGCAGTCAGCCTCCCTGGATTCTCACTGCATAAAAAGGTGGCCCCCCCACCCCATCCCCAAGGAGAAGGCTTTGGGCATCCGCTGCAGGTGCCCTAGCAAGCCCTCACTACATCTATAGTAACAGCGACCTTTAGTTCTGTAGTTACCTCCATGGGTCGAGACCTGAAATGGTCACTTCATGCTCCAGTGGTAACCCTGTCAGAAAGAAACCGAGAACCTGTTGTCACCCATGAAGCTGATGAGTTTCCCTTCCCAGAAAGCCTGTCACTGCACTGGAATAAGGATCAGGGGTTACTTCTCTATTAGTAAGAGGAGACCTACCCAGATGTAGGCTAAAAGACATGGAGGACTAGGGATCCAGGAGCCCTCGCCTTTCTGGAAGGTCTTTCTGTCCAAAGCCCTAGGCTGGATGCTTGTATTACCCTGAGAACTAACATATCATTACCCACTGCCATTCAGCTGAGGAAACTGGGGCTTAAAATTCTAAGTTACCTCTGTCCAGTTTCAAAGCCCATGACTTTCCTTATACCATGCTGCCTTCTTCTGCATGAATGGAAAGTGTTACCGCTGCAAGAGACGAAGTATCCATCTGCTCTCCCCCTTCATTTCATGGCAGAGGAAACTGAAGCGAGCTAAGGAGTTTGCCTCCTATCACAGAAAGATGAGATGTCTGTTTACTTGTGGGAAACCAGGAAACTCACACACCTGTTTCACGGGGCATGAAATAAATAATCCCCCCCCCTCGCCCGCAAATGAAGGCTTTGTGTAAAAGTTTAAAAGCAGGGGGATAATTTTAAAAGCAGCCAAGTTATATGAAAGGGGAGGGTCCTTTTAAGAAAATTCCCAACAATTTCTCATTAGCCTGGGAAAAGAGACAGCTTCATTATTTAGTAACTGGAAAACTCTCTTAAACCTATTACTTTACCAGTTGATTCAGAAGAAAGTTATTAGCACAGCGATCTTTGTACCTCTCAGGAGGGATTTAAATGCTTCTCAACTGCATATTATCCCAGGCCCCCATGAGGGAGGTCAAGGACTAGGAGTTTTATTGACAAAGAAGCTTGGATTTAAATAACTATAAGAGAGTTTGATTCTGTAATCAGATCAGAAATACAACCAGGAGTTCCCATCATGGCACAACGGAAAGGAATCTGACTAGGAACCATGAGGTTGTGGGTTTGATCCCTGGCCTCGCTCAGTGAGTTAAGGATCCGGTGTTGCCATGAGCTGTGGTGTAGTTTGCAGATGCAGCTAGGACCCCGCGTTGCCGTCACTGTGGTGTAGGCCGGCAGCTATAGCTCCTATTGGACCCCTAACCTGGGAACCTCCATATGCGGCGGGTGCAACCCTAAAAAGCAAAAAAAGGAAAAAGAAAGAAAAAAGAAATACAACCAAATACCTCTTTCCCCAGTCAGGCAGCAGTCCTCTGCCACTGAGCATTGTGCTTTGGTCACTGTATTTGGAGAGTGTAATGACGTTCAGATCAAAGTTAAACTCTCCATGGACCTATTGCACTCTGACAGTAAACTGACCTTTGAGAGAGGCCACACATTTGAAGAATATGCTGTTTTTCCAAACCACTGAGAGACCATTACACACCATGCAGAATTATGCCCTGATCTGAACCGGTTCCTGCAAAGGGGATAACAGAGTCCAAAGTTGCACGCTTGTTAGTAAGCGTGTCCATGTGTAAATGTGTTGAATGGAGTGATTCTTAGAATTTTTTAAAGCTTGTAAGAATCTTAGAGATATCCAAATCCTGTAATTCTCCAACTCATAGTGTGTTATATTGCAATCAAAAGTTTAAAAGAGTCACTTTAATAAGCATAAGAATCACCTGGGAAGCTTATTTTAAAAAGATTCCTAAGCCTCATCCCGCCCCCTCCCCAAACACTGATTCAGTAGGACTGTGATGGGGGCCAGGAATGTGTATTTTTAGCAAGCCCCGTCCCACCCCAGATAATGATTTTGAAATAAATCATCTAAGGACCAGACTTTGAGAAACAATCAGTCTGATTCCCACTTGTTTAATAGTTGAACAAACAAAGGCCCTGACGGTTGATATCAATTGCCCAGGATCAGAACTCAATTTTTTTTCTCATTTCCAGGTCACTTTTTATGATTCTATTACACCATCTGAACATGGTACCTAAAGGTGAGAAGTTTTAGAAATGCCTGAGGGGTGACAGTTCAATGGGGTCTGATTCTCTGAATTTCAGCCTCAGGGCTCGTGGACAAGTAAGAGCTCTTGAGTTCCCACTGTCCATCAAATTCTGGAGTGTGTGTAAAAGATGGCATGGTGGCATTTATCATGGAGATTGAGTCACTTGTCATGAGGTTGGGGGACTCCTCATAAATTCCTATCAAGAATTTCAGTACCCAATTTTTTCATCAGAATGAACTAATTTTTTTCCAGTTTTTAAAGTTTTACTGAAGTACAGTTGATTTACAATGTCGTGATAATTTCTGCTGTATAGCAAAGTGATTCAGATATACATATATACACAAAGAATTTACTATACTTAAAACCAAAGACTCACAAACACATCCCTGAATCAAAGAGAGGCACCCATCTCCCAGAGAAGATGATTTTCTCTCTGTAATAGATTTCAGGATCCTTCTCCATAGAAGAAAGATGATGCAAGTGACTATCTGGAAAAAATGCCTTCAGCAGGTGGAACCTGAATCAATATTGTAGTTGACAGAAACCAAGTTTTTCGAACAACTTCCAAAAGATAGAATATGGGAAAGACAGGAAGCCATATTTAATTCCATGCAACAGAGGATATTCTGTAAAAATAGCCAGAGAACCCCCAAAATAGTAAATTTGCTTTGTTTCCATTTATGCTAGCATGAAGATTGTCACTAAACTAGCTCCCTGCTGAAGGATGACCTGAGGTCCTTCATCAGCTCACTGGCCTGGTCTACACTGTGTGGCTCAACGTAACTATGCATGGCTCCCACAGTGTCTACACTACTCTTGTATAAAACTTTAGTAAACCATTAAAGATACTCTATTTCAAGATTGAAATCAAGAGAGATTACAAAATGTTTCTGATAACCTTTGACCTGGTTTTTCAAAGCTGTGAAAAATAAAATTGGACCTCCCCCCACTTTTTTTTTTAAAGCCCACACCTATGGCATATGGAAGTTTCCAGGCTAGGGGTCAAATCAGAGCTGTAGCTTCTGGCTTACACCACAGCCACAGTCACACAGAATCCAAGCCGCGTCTGTGACCTACACCACAGTTCACTGAAGGAGGCCAGGAATCGAACCTGCGTCCTCATGGATACTAGTCGGGTTTGTTACCTCTGAGTCACAATGGGAACTCCAAAACTGGACCTCCTTTAAACAACTTGATAAGAAAAAAATGCTTCCAAATCTTTCAAAAACTATGGCATCATGGAAAGTTCTAGAACAGAACTCCATAATAAAACTAGGGTCAGGACCAAGCAGAACTCTTATCAAACAAACTTTTGAGGTTAGACAGAGCAAAGAAAATGGTACGACAACTTGATTTCATATCAAGAAACATTTAGAGAGTCCCTACAAGGTGTAAGTTAGTTTCTATGGTGGGATAGGGAGAGAAAAGCTGAATTAGTTCAAGGCCCCTACAGTCGAATAGGAGAACTAAGCCACACACAGAAATGATTGTGACACCCGGGAGAACCTGATAAGTATGCTGGGAGAACTACAAAGTGCTGTGGTGGGAGAAGAACAGAGGGTGAAGGCTGCTTGAGGGCTTTAACATCGGAGCTGGTCATGTGCAGCTGGAGAGGGGAATTTATAGGCAAAAGGAGCCCAGAGGCAGTTTTCATCAAGTTCCCAACACAGTGAGATGCTTCATTAAAGAACTGTACTGTATAAAGACAATAGCAGGCTAGACTTAAATAATAATCATTTTTGGAGTTCCCATTGTGGCTCAGTGGTTAATGAACCTAATATCCATGAGGATATGGGTTCGATTCCTGGCCATGCTCAGTGGGTTAAAAAAAAAATCATTCTTTTAGCAGTTTACTAAAGAGACTACTCTAGAGAGAGTAGGGACTCTGAGAACCCAAGGAATGGCCAACAACCGTAACCGTGGCCTCACTTCCATGCAATGAGATAATTTTCCAGTGAAAACTTTAGTCAAGGATCAAGGCATAGAAATATCTTGTCTCCATTCCTTTCATCTTTCTGGGCTGCCTAAGGGGTAACTAAGAGTTGTTGCTTCAATGTACTTTGTCTCAAAGTCTTACGGTCCCCTCATATACCTTTGAGTAATGCCCTAGTAATATCCAGCATATAGAGGTCACTCAGTAAATATTTGTTGCATTACTGTTCCATCATTCTGGTTGGTGTAACAGGCTTTCTTCTCTGAAGTTTAAGAACCATTGGGATGGGCATGAGAGCATGAAAAATGATGTAAAAAATACCAAATATATCCTAATTTGAGAAAATCCTTTTAGATCCCACCTCCTCCAGGCCCATCTCCCTACCACAAACTTGTCTGACCTCGCAGTTTACTTCTGGCAGTGGGCTGAAAGAGAGAGGGGCTCTCTCTGGTCTCATTGCCAGAGGGGGAGCTGGTGATGAGCACGGGATGGACTGGGAGAGTCTGTTCCTAGGATGGTAGAGGACAGAAACCCAGAGACCAAATGAGGAGTGTATTCAGGAGCTAGGATCTCAGCCAAGTAGCCCAAGGTCTGATAGAGAGCCTGAAGACATTCTCTCAAATTTTTCTTCTTGCCCTGCTCATAACTAAAAGTTGCAAGGGTGGGTGGCTGTACAGCTCCATTCAGAATCAACCTAGCACATTGCTAGCATATTTGTGAATGCTTAACAGTTCATTTTCTTTAGAAACGGGAGGGAGCGCAGAGGTAAAAACAAAATAAAACCCTTAATCAGCTGTTGTTAATGTTGTTGGATCGGAAGAAGGACAGAGTTCAGATCATTCTGTATAATGAGGGGCCAGTGTTTGAAAAGGACCTCCTACAGTCTCTGAGAAACAGGGAAATAATGTAGTTGGTAGGTAGGTGACTTGGTTGCTCATGGATATCAAACTATGATAATTACGTAAGGCCTCTGTGGAATGGTAACCGCATGACAAGGAATTACCCTTGAGTCCAGGGCTATTTTTTTTTTTGGCTGAGTCTACAGCATGCAGAAGTTTCCTGTCCAGGGATCCAACCCATGCCAGAGCAGTGGCCTGAGGCACAGCCGTGGCAGTGCCTGATCCTTAACCACTAGGCCTCAGGGGAACTCCTCCAGGGTTAGTTAGAAAGCGAGATACTTTAACTGAGCGAGGACTTTAATTAGGAGAAATGAAAAATAATATTAAGAAATTATACGTATGTATAAACAAAAATAAAAAATAAAAATTTTAAATTTTAAAATATTTTAAAAAGAAATTATGTAATTACATAAATGTAAGATGAGTATGTATCTCCCAGTTAAAGATTTACTTACTCCTGGTGGAACTTAACCTTTCTGAACTCAGGGCGATTTGTGTTTTGGTGGGGGATTGAGAGGGGTATGCATGTGTCTATCTGAAGCGTGTTCTACTACGTAGTGCTGATGTACAGACTGGATGCTAGGTTATTAATTACCATAATTCCAAACTATCAGTGATAGAGATGCAAAATCACAGTTACAAATAGTATTTTAAAAACTATTTTCAGGGAGTTCCCGCCGTGGCGCAGTGGTTAACGAATCCTACTAGGAACCATGAGGTTGCGGGTTCGATCCCTGCCCTTGCTCAGTGGGTTAACGATCCGGTGCTGCCGTGAGCTGTGGTGTAGGTTGCAGACGCGGCTCGGATCCTGTGTTGCTGTGGCTACGGCGCAGGCCAGTGGCTACAGCTCCTATTAGACCTCTAGCCTGGGAACCTCCACATGCCGCGGGTGCAGCCATTAAATGACAAAAGGCAAAAAAAAAAAAAAACTATTTTCAGACTGTCTCCAAGAGCTGTGTTAGAACCAGTTTGTTTCAGTTGCCTTTCTGAATGAAGGAAAGATCAATCTTCCACCCTGATTTGTGCATCCACCAACCATATCACACCATCCTGAAATTCTAATCAAAACCTCTTTCCGGAGTTCCCGTCTTGGCTCAGCGGAAACAAATCTGACTAGTATTCATGAAGCCACAGATTTGAACCCTGGCCTCACTCAGTGGCTTAAGGATCCAGCGTTGCTGTGAGCTGTGGTATAGGTTGCAGACACGGCTCGGATCTGGTGCGTTGCTGTGGCTGTGGCGTAGGCTGGCAACTGTACCTCTAATTCAACCCCTAAGGGGTCAGCTAAGAGCCTTTCCAGGACTTACCTTTGCTTGAAGAAAGCTGCTTTGCCCAAGATCAGGCACTCCCACCCTCAGCCTGCACCCAGTGACTGGTTGGTGGGCAGGCGGGAAAGTAGAGCCCACTTCGCTTCACTGGGGGACAAACTGAAGGGCCATCCCAGACTCAGAGTTCCCGTAGGATCAGTTGAAGGAGTTCCCTGTATGACTGCATCGCCATCTCTCCCTCTGTCCAGTCTACTTCCCTTACAACCCCACACATGGCATTCTCGAGAGCACCCCCTACACACAGATCTCAGTGTCCCAGGGAGCTCAACCTGCAACAAGTAGAATTATTTAAGCTTACACATCCTGGCCGATGGCCACTTTTATCTGAAGTAAGTAGACTTTATACTTAGAAGTATTTTAAAAGATACATGTGTGAAGCAGAGGGGACCCCCATAAATGATTTAAGACACTGAATATCAAATACATAGTTAGCGAGTAGCATTCACAGCCAGAATTTCCCTTTAAATTTCAATGTGTGTGTGTGTATATATAACCAGCATCTTTATTTATACATATATTATGCATAAATATCAGCATCTTTGGTTTAAGGGAAGAAAGTCTGCTACCATAGGACATATGAGGTGTGCCCCAATACAAGTGGCGGGCCACTGGAACCTCAAGTCAATGTCCAAATGCAAATTCTACTCCAACAGCCCAGAGACCACGTAGGTACACTGTGTTAGGCAGAGGCAATGGCCTTCCACCAGATGAGATGACTTCCATGAAAGGCCAAGGATCACGAACCAAAAGCTACATAGCAACATTCGGGAAGCAGAAGACACAATTTGCCAAAATGCTTGAACTGTGAACAAGCATACCTGCTCAGTTCCACTTCCTTTTACTTTCATTATCATGCTTATTAATTCTAGATTTATCACTAATGCCTGAGTACATTTTCTTTTTAAATTACAGAAAAAATTAAAGTTCCCTTTGACCTATAATTTTTCTCTCAAGACTGTTGCCAAATCCTGTCTATTTTACCTCCCAAGCATTTCTTAAATGCATCTATTTCTGTCTACTATCTGCTGCTACCTTAATGCAAACAAGCTTGTTCTACCAAATGGTCTCCCCACTCCTGGCCTCGCCCCCTCCAACACGTTTACTCAACTTAAGCCAGGGTCCCTAGCTACACCACAGCCTCTTTTCCCATCCTTCTTCCCCTCCCAACTCTACACTCTCAGAGAATTTAGCCTCTTTGAGTGACTTTGACACCATGCTGTTGGCCTCTGAGTCTTTTCATAAGCTGTTCCCTCCACTACAAACAGGCTCAGTCAATCTCACTGGACCTTCATCTTGCCAACTCCTGCTCATCTTTCAGGGCTCAGTTTAGATAACACTTCCTCTGAGTTGTCTTTCTGCTCCTCCCCTGTGCCTCCAAAATACCACCTCCTTATCCTCTTGTGACACCTATGACACCATATTTTAATGGATTATTTTTTTGTTTCCTCCCCCATTAGATCTGGGATCTATGAAAACAGGGACTTACAATGGTTTGTTCAGTGTTGTATCCAGTGCTTAGAACCATGCCTGGCACACAGGGAACACAGGGAGAGAGAGGAGGGGAGTAAGAACTATTCCAGGTAACTTATGAACACACTATTTAACTATATAGCTTCAGTCTCAGGTGGTGGGGAGAGGGATTTTTTTAAGTAGCAATAGCAGTTTTGCTTCACTTTTAATTTACTTTCTTAGGCCTTTACTTCTGTGCAAGGCATACCTCTATCACAGAAATGATTTGATTTTGCATTTTATTTTATTAGAGATTTGCAATATCCAAATCCTTTAAAATCAACAGTTTTAGGAGTCCCCTGGTAGCCTAGCAGATTGGTGGCCCAGCATTGTCACCGCTGTGGCTCAGGTTACTACTATAGCACAGGTTCAACCCCTGGTCCCGGAACTTTTGCATGCCGTGGGTGCAGGCAAAAAAAAAAAAAAAAAAATAGCTTTAGCTTATTCCTTTGTCTCTTCCACATTGACAAATACTTTGTGGAGATTTTTTCAATTATAAACATTTGTTGAGCAGTTACCTAATGGTGAGGGTAAGGAGGGTGCCAAGATGATTAATTTATAGCCTCCTATTCAGTACCTGTCACAGGGAAGGCAATAACTTGTTGTTTATGGAATCAAAAAAAATTATAGTCCATTAATCGCAAAGTGTTCACTGTATAATAGAGGAGAAAAATAAGTAAATCATGTCACACCACATACTAAATACCCTGATAGAAGCATATGCAAGCTTCTATAGGAAGGTCACAGAGAGAAGGGTCTTGAAGGATAAGCAGGAGTTTTCCCAGTGATTGGAGGTAGAAGGGCATTCCAGTCAGAGGAAACCACCTGGACAAAGGTAGTTAGATGTGAGAAGTATGGATACTTCACACATAGATCAGTTCACTTCACGTGGATCAGTATGGTTAGAGGGAAGGGGACAAGAGGTGGAAAAAAGGGAGGCTATAACATCAGAAAAGTCAGCAGGGGTAGACTGTGAATAACCCCAGGACCTCACACGCTGCATAAGGAGAGTGGATCCTATCACAGGGGGTGAGCAGCCATTGATGGGTTTTAAACAGCTGGGCAGTGGTGTGACTGATAAATTGGAAGCAGGGAGAGGTTAGAGGCAAGGAGATCTCAGTTGGGAGGCTACTGTGATGATCTAGACAGGAAATGATGAGGACCTGAGCCAAGGCCCTATTGAGGGACAGGACTGTGTTTTTACAACAGTAATATTTTTGGTGATCTTCCTGAAATACTGAAGTACTAGAGAACAACCTGTCAAAATAAAAGAGTGGAGGAGAGCAAAAAAAGAGAGAGAAGCTGATCTGCTGGAGGTTGAAAAATAATTGAGGCAAACAGGACAAGAATTGAGGCAAACAGGACACTAAGGAATAACAGCCAAGAGAAACTCCAGGAAAAAACTGTCCAAGAAAGGAAAGGTGATCACAGTGTGTTACTTGGCTCTGCAGTCACATTTCCGAATAATTCCATTGTCATAATCTCTGATTATTGGTTCTAGAGCTTCTAGAGCCAACACACAGACAAAGCTAGAAAGATGGAATTATAGTCTCAGAATAGATGTAAATGCCATTAACCCGAAGATGTAAAGTGAAGATAATAACTGTTGAGAGTGGACAGGGGTAAAATGGGGACAGGGATCAAACTGATAGATCAAGAGGTAGAAGGAAAAGCTTATCATTTGTTGATGGAAAAGTGATTGCTAGAAGAAACAGCTAAAAATAATTGGAAGTCACTGCCTCTAGGCAGCAGGTTTAGTTGTGACGTAAGGGCCTGTTGATTTTTTTTTTTTTTTTTTTTTTTTTTTTGCTTTTTAGGGCCACACTTGTGGCACGTGGAAGTTCCCAGGCTAGGGTTCGAATGGGAGCTACAGCTGCCAGCCATAACCACAGCCAGCAATGTAGGATCCATGTTGCATATGTGACCTACACCACAGCTCACGGCAACGCTGGATCATTAACCCACTGACCAAGACCAGGGATCAAACCCCCACCCTCATGGATCCTAGTCAGGTTCGTTAATCACTGCGTCATGAAGGGAACTCTGTGTTGATTTCCTTTGTAAGCTCTTTTGTATGATTTGATTTCTGTTTATCAAGTGCATGAATGCTTTGGTTTAAAAGTTTTAAAACTGGGAGCTGCCGTCGTGGCTCAGTGGTTAACGAATCCGACTAGGAACCATGAGGTTGCAGGTTTGATCCCTGCCCTTGCTCAGTGAGTTAAAGATCCAGCGTTGCCATGAGCTATGGTGTAGGTCGCAGACTCGGCTCGGATCCTGTGTTGCTGTGGCTGCGGCGCAGGCCAGTGGCTACAGCTCCGATTAGACCCCTAGCCTGGGAACCTCTACATGCCGCGGCTGCGGCCATAAAATGACAAAAGGCAAAAATAAATAAATAAATAAAAGTTTTAAAACTTTTTAATGCATCTATTCAGATGATTCCTCTTGTCTTGATGGAGACATCATCCATAAACATGAGAAAAACAAAGTATGTGAGATGAATCAGGAATAGCCTCCCTAAGGTAATTCCCTGGGATATTGAGTCACCTTCTTATTAAGAACAAGGCTATTTGCTTAAGTTATCACAATTCAAGACAGGTGAAGCCTAAAGACCATCTCATCTTATGGACTAAGGACACAAGAAGCCAAGTATATGAAATATGAAATATGCTTTGCATATTAAATCAATGCCTTTAATTCTTTTTTACCTTGACCCACTGTAAAAACTGCATTTGTGTGTGACTCAGCCCTCACACACCCACATAATTGCAACAATGCTTTAAAAAAGAAAAAAAGCAGTGCTTACCTCTTCCTATGTGTGATCTGAAAAATCCTATTTCACTTTATTTTTTAGAATAACTGCCACTTTAAATGAATCTAACAACCCCTTACACTCTTGTAACCCACAGTTTGAAAAACAAACTAGTTGGTCCTTTTGTTCCAAGGCCAGAGAATGTGCTTATGGAATTTGGAGCTTATTTCTCAGATCAGCTGAACCTTCCTAGTGGAACTACTTGTTACTGATATATTAAAAAGAAATGTTATATCAAGTTGGCTTCTATCATCTTTGTTAGCATGGCTCCCTCCTTTTCATTTCTCTTCCTTAAAAATTTTCTCTTTTTCTCATCACTGGCCCTGTGGAGCACATATTAGAAATAACTGAATTCATTTCTGGAGTATTTTGAGATACGTATTTCAGATATGCATATAAGTCATGCATTTATATAATCTTGGATTTATCCATATATCCATTTGTTTGCACTTTCCATGTAAAGTACAGATTTCAACCAACCATCTGGTGCTTATGAAACCGTCAAAACCCAACCTTCCTTTTAATATTGGGATCTTATGATATTTTCAGATGTGGTAAATTCCATCTTAAAAATGCATAACTAGGAGTTCCCTGGCGGCTCTGCAGATTAAGGAGCCAGCATTGTCACTGCTGCGGTTCAGGTTGTTGCTATGGTGTGGGTTCGATCTCTGGCCTGGGAGTTTCTGCATGCCATGGGCATGGCCAAAAAAAAAAAAAGGTATAACTATAAGCATCACTGTGTTTAGCTGTTTTAGCAAAAAGTTTAATGAAAACAAAATCACTAATAGAATGTGAATGGACTAATTTAGTTTGCTTGGATTTTTTTTTTCTTATTAAGAACTACAAGCAGCTATTGAAGAGGTGCTGCCAAGCCTGAAAAGAGATGATGTGACCATCTATTACGTGAGCAGAAGTTCTAACATGGATGGAGTCGACTCTTTCCTAGACAAAGTGGATGAAGTGTCAACTGAACCAATTCCAGAGTCCTGGAGGTCGGAAGTTACCTTTTCCACTCCTGCCTTATACATTTATACTTCTGGAACAACAGGTAAAAATAGAGAGGATTCTCAAAGAAATGGACATCTCCTGAAGGAGTTAAGTGTTGGGTTAGATTTTGCAAATGCTCTCTTTCTTTGGCAGAACTTATTAGATAGCTAATACTTCAGGGGATTTAGCTCTTTCCCTGTGGGAACTGATCTTATTTCATAGCATATGAAACCATTGGAGTTTTTCTAAGCTACGCATATTTCCCCCTAGTTGGTGTATAGAACAGATAAAGAGGTTAAGCAAGAACTACAAAAATATTTATGATGATGGATAAGATTTGGCACTGAATAGGTTGTTGGACTTTTTTAAATGATTGCTGCATTCTGATTATACAATGGCTAGAGTCTATATATAATATATAACCAATCATAAATTGGCCACCAAAGAGGGCTGCAGGACAATAATGGGTTTATATTTATTTTGACCACTATCTTCACATGCAACATTGACTTGGAGCTATTTGGTATGTGTATGTAGGATGGCCCTTAGATCAGGGCCTAGAATAGTGTATTTCATCAAATCTAGGATGCCTTCCACTGTAACCTGCACCATTGCTGTATAAGCCTTTTAGAGAAAACAGTCCCAATTATCACTATTATTGGAATACTGCTATGTGGAACTGGCAGTATAAAAGATAAGCTGTACTAGGTGCTCTTCTGACACTTGTTCATACAATTCTCCCACAACCCTTAAGATGGGTACTATGCTTATTCTTATTTTACAAATTCAGAAACTGATGCTTAGAGGTTAAGAACTTCCCAAGATGGGAAGTAGAAGTGTCAGGATTCACCTTGTTAGCCTGACTCCACAGCTCATACAACTGACTGCTCTGCCAGAATACCTCCCAGTTCATCCATTTAACAGATATTTGGTGTCTGCCTACTCTAGGCCAGGAGAAATGCTACCAAAAATGCAATCATATGAAGCCTGAGGGGTATATTTAGGAGGAACATAGGAAGCTATCCCTCACATCCTAATTATTCTTATTAATATTGGGAAGTTGAATATGTGAATCATTTATCTCTTTCAGTTAATACTTTAAGCAGGTGATACCAGCATGGCTTCTCCTTGTAAAAGAACCAAACATCACAAATAAGGCAAAGAGTTCCTTTGAGCCTATTATCTCAATGTCAACCTGTAGGTACCTACCCTCTCCTTCACCTCCACTGGCGCTCAGCACCCATCTGATCTCCCAGTCTCTGGACCTGAGTTAACTTGAATGTTGGCTTCCTTTCAGACTGTCGCTTTTATTAAATATTTTCTTTAAGAAAATAGGGAAGGGACACTAGGGTGACATATTAAAGCTGATTCCCAGAGCATAATGTCTATCATTGTTTTATTTGTCCAAAGTTATATGGTGCCACAACAACAGAACGGTCGGATGACATAGTTAACCAAATGCTTCCGCTACATCCAGACACCACCTTAACATTTGGAACTTTTACTCTCATTTCTTAACAGAATGGTAAAACCAAACTGTGAACTTTGATTTAGGAAATAATTGAGATAAAACAGTATGAGGAGTTCCCGTTGCAGCATAGCAGTTCAAGAATTCAACATAGTGTCCATGGGGACGCAGGTTCGATCCCTGACCTTGCTCAGTGGGTTAAGGATCTGGTGTCACCGTCAGCTGCAGCATAGGTCACAAATGCAGTTCAGATCTGGCGTTGCTGTGGCTGTGGTGTAGGCCTGCAGCTGCAGATCCAGTTCGACCCCTAGCATGGGAACTTCCATATGTCACACGTGTGGCCCTAAAAAAAAAAAAGACCCACACATTTTAGGGGAAAAAGAGAATAAGCACTCTTTAATTTAATCCTGTAATTTAGAATTTAGTTTTAATTGGAATATAATTGGGTTGATGTTTATGTTATTCTTCTCTCTGAACAAAATATTTGCTAAGTTACTTTTGTAAACATTAATTAAAAGAATTCATTTAAGCATTCAGAGAACAAAATGTTTTTCCTGTTCCTCAAAGGCAATCATTAGAACAAAACTGTGTAATAGTTACCAAGTAGTTTTCTTTCTTCATTAATACAAAAATTTAAATTAGGAACGTTTCCAAAAGTACCTCAAAGCAGCAAAAATGTGCATTTCTTTTTTCAAGTGTAACTCAGAGCTTTTACTATCTGGATGATGTTTTGTCAAGATGAATACAATTTATTTATTGAAGCTTTCTTCTATTTCTTTTTTTTTTTAGCTTCATTTTATTTCCTATTGCAAGAAATAATATTTCTGCTCCTTTCTGGGCACAGTGGTACGTGCTGGGAATCCAGCATGAGTGCAAACTGTGTACCTGGGAGGCCAGTGTTAACATTACTCAGATCATAGCACAAACAGCATAAACTCACCACCCTGCCATGTGCAGTGCAGGAGTTCTATTTAACATTAGTATAGAATAGGCATTACTACTGACAGCATAAAAGACCATGAATTTTGCATTGTGTTTTTGATGGTAGTTGTTTTCCCGCCATATCACATTGCCTTACAGCAGACTGCTGTTATTTGGGCAATACCTGGCTAAGGTACCATCAAGTCTAGAAGCATGTGAGTCTGCAAGAGAACTGCCTTCCTCCTCACAAAGTCAGTTTACCCACTCAGGTCTTAAACTCTAGCCACAGCCCCTTAGTAATGACTTCATGCCCTCCCCAACTAACCTGGCTTCCGTGGGAAACAATATAAGCATACTCTTTCAATAGAGTCTTACAAAAAGCTTACATAAATTATAGTTAAGAAAATGTAAATGTACTTAGTGCACTAAAACTACACTGAAATACCACTTTTCACCTTTCAGATTGGCAAAAATCCCAATATTTTAAAGCACACCTTGGTAAGGCTGTGAGGAAATAGGTACACTCTTGTATTGCTGATGGGAGAATAAATAGGGACAGCCCTTATGATTAGAATGTGATAGTGTCTATCAAAATTACAAAGACATATCTTTTGGCCCAGCAGTCTCGCAAAAGCAAATTTATCCTACAGATGGAACATCATTCATAGTGTAAAGTGCCATGTGGACCAGGTTATTCACTGCAGCATCATTTGAAATAGCAAAAATAGCGTAAATACATAGAGAACTATATTCAGCGCCCTACGATAAACCATAGTGGAAAAGAATATTTTTTAAAAGAATATATATATATATATATATATATATATGTGTGTGTGTGTGTATATATATATATACACACACACATATATATGAGTCATTTTGCTATACAGCAGAAATTAACATTTTTTAATCAACTGTACTTCAATTCAAATAAAAATAAATGTTTTTAAATAAAATAAATATTTAATAATGTAAATAAATTAGAACACACACACACACAAAGGACTTGATGCAATTAAGAGAATGAATGAAAACATTAGGGAAATTTCTGCACACAAATATGGACAGAACTCCAAAATGCATTTTTAGGTAGGGGGGTGGTGCAGAAAAGTGTGCTTTCTTTAAATGCAGGAAACAGCAAGAACATATGAGCAAATGAGCTTGTATTTGTATAAAGAAACTCTAGAAGAGTACATAAGAAATTCATAAAAGTGATTACAAAGGAAGGAGATAGGATGGAGAGGCTGTTTAATCACTCTTTATCTCAGCCTTCTCATCTGTGAATTAGAGAATACAATCCTGCTTATCTCATTAATTATGAGAATTAAATGAAATTTTGAAAACTTTGAACAATGTGAGGGTTGGGTGTACTGACCTTGCACACAGTTGCAGATCCGTGCGTAACTCATAGAGGGCCCTCCATTTAGGCAGTTTCTCTGTGTCTATGACTTCGCATCCATGGAGTTAGCGAACCTCGTTGCATTTACTGTTGGAAAAAAAACCGTGATGTAAGTGGGTCCAAGCAGTTCAAATCTCCATGATTCAAGGGTCAGCTGTAACTTACAAAGTGGTATGCTCAGAGCAGAAATTCACTAGCCATTAATTCCTTTCTCTTCAACATACTGCTGTTGGAACCATCTAACTCGCAGGGGTTAGCAAACTATGGTCTGTGAGTCACAAAGAGCCCCCACTTGTTTTTGTAAATAAAGTTTTAGGGGGACACAGCCAAATTTTTGTTGTGTCTGGCTGCTTTCAGCAAAATAACAGTGTTCAGTAGTTGAAATAGAGACTTATGACCCTGCAAACTCTAAAACATTTACCGTCTTATCCTTTACAGAAAAAACTTGCCAACTCCTGGTCTAACTGACCATGGCCTTACCCTATGCAATTTTTCAGTCACCAGGTGGTGAATTATCCTAAGCTGCATCTCTCTCCCGGACCCTGTGTCTGTGGATGACCACTCTTGGTTCACTCATGCCTTCTCTTATGTGTTTACAAAGGTCTGCCAAAAGCTGCAATGATCAATCATCATCGCATATGGTATGGAATCGGCCTTGCTATTGCCAGCGGGGTTAAGGAGGATGATGTCATCTATACCACGCTACCCTTGTACCACAGTTCTGCGTTGATGGTTGGCTTACATGGATGTATCATGAGTGGTAAGCTTTTTCTGTCAACAGGGTGTTGGAGCCCAGGACACATTCACATGTGCTCTTAAGGAAAAGTAATACAAAATGTACCATATTCCTGTGTGCCAGGAATGATGTTTAATTCCCTTTATGATGAGGCTGTTTGGCTCATACACAGCAAGCAAGTATCTAAAAGAATTTATGTTTTTTCATGACTTCTTGTCTAGTAATATAATGCTATAATTTTTCAGGACATCAAAGAGGAAAATTCTTTAAAATATTTTAGGTCTTTATCCAGGTTAAGAGAGCTGATCCTTAGATTCCATAAATAATTCTCCTATGTCATTTCTGTCTTCAGAAATCTGCATGCTGATCTCCATTAGCATCTGATTTAAACTCTCCTTCAGTTGTCCCATTCTACTTTATTCTTCCCTCCTCCCACAGATCCTCAGCTCTGGTCAGAATACCTGGCCTTCCATCTCTTCTCATTTATTCTGAAATTTTAACCATTTAAATTAGAATTGCAGGAGTTCCCATCATGGCTCAGCAGAAGCGAATCTGACTAGTATCCATGAGGATGCAGCTTCAATCCCTGGCCTCACTCAGTGGGTTAAGGATCCAGGGTTGCCATCAGCTGTGGTGTAGGTTGCAAACACGGCTCAGATCCTGCATTGCTGTGGCTGCGGCATAGGCTGGCAGCTACAGCTCCAATTCAACTCCTAGCCAGGGAACCTTCATATGCCTCGGGTGCAAAAATATAAATAAATAAATAAATAAATAATAAATAAGAATTGCATCCTGTCTCCCATCAGGAGGATTTCTGCCTCTTGTATACATTAAGGCTCAGTCTAATACCCACCTCTTCCAGAAAGCTACATCTAACTTTCTAACTAAGCTGAAAAACTTAATTTTTTCTCCCATGTGGCATTTCATTTTAAATAACTACATATGTATATATAGTAACATATGTGCATATACATATACAAATATATGTATGATTGCCCAAGCCTCTGCTCCTTTCTCTCATCAACTTATTGATCAACTATAAAACAGTGCAGCATCAGTGCCAGCCTCCAAATCAGCAAGAAATGCCTGGACCTGATCATTGCTGGGCCTTTCAAGAACAAGGTGATACTGAAGCTCCCACAGAGACAAATCACTCATACATTTTCTTAAGTGCCATAGGTATACTCTAAAAAAGAAAATATGGTATTTTTAAAATTTTCTCCTAAAACATTGGACTTTTGTATATTTAGAAATAGAAATAAATTCATAAAAAATATTTGACTTTTTAAATTTCACTTCACTACATTTCTTGCCTATGGATGGGTTGGAAATGATATATTAGTAGTTTTACCCATTGTGTTAGTTTCCTGTTGCTACTGTAATAAATTACCACAAACCTAGTGGATTAAAACAACACAGGTGTATTTTCTTACTGTTTTGAAAGTCTAAAGTCCTAAAATCAAGATGTCAGCAGGGCTTCATTCCTTCTGAAAGCTCTAGGAAAGACTCTATTTTCTTGCCTTTTCTGGTTTCTGGAGGCTGCCTCCATTCCTTGGCTTGTGGCCCCTTCTTTCATCTTCAAAGCACATCACTCCAACCTTTTGTTTCTGTCATCCTTTCTGCTTCTGCCCTTGACCTGCTTGCCTTCCTCTTATAAGAACCCTTGTGATTACCTTGGAATCTCCCAGATAATCCAGGATAATCTTCCCACTTCAAGATCCTTAACTTCATGACACCCACATAGTCCCTTTTGTCATGTAAAGTACCGTATTCACAGGTTCTAGGGATTTAGATATGGACCTCTCCGGAACCATATTCGCTCTACCTCATCTGTTAAAGAAGAATTATCTCCTCCTTGCTCAAGACCATGGCTCTCTATCGCCTACAAAATTAAGTCTGGCCATTCCACCTGGCACTTGCAAACTCTCCAGGACTGTACCCCTAGCATTTTCTCCAGATTCATCTCCTTGACCCACCCACCTTTCACCAACCCAGTCACAAGCCAAGTGAGCTTAGTCTTGGCCACCCCACAAGTTTCTGGACTGTCCTGTCTTTATGCTCATGCTTTTTCCTCTTCCAGGAATTTTCTCATCTTTCTCCATATTCATTTCTCAAGACCTAATTCAAATCCCCCACTAGATTGTAAGCTCCTATGGGACAAAACCGCGTCTTATTCATTTTTTTTTTTTTTTTTGCATTGACTGTAAGCAGTACCTAGTACTTGTTTGTGAATATCATTCATATTTAAACTTCTACAGTTCAAAAATGACACATATAGGGAGTTCCCGTCGTGGCTCAGTGGTTAACGAATCTGACTAGGAACCGTGAGCTTGCGGGTTCGATCCCTGGCCTTGCTCAGTGGGTTAAGGATCCGGCATTGCTGTGAGCTGTGGTGTAGGTTGCAGACGTGGCTTGGATCCCGCATTGCTGTGGCTGTGGCGAAGGCCGGCAGCTACAGCTCCTGTTAGACCCCCAGCCTGGGAACCTCCATATGCCGCAGGTGCGGCTCTAGATAAAGGCAAAAAGACAAAAAAAAAATGACAAATATAATTAGGGAGGGGGTTTTTTTGACAGCATTTCTTTCTTAGTACTCTCTCTGCCTTCTCTGTAGGTGCTACTTTTGTTTTACGGACCAAATTTTCAGCCAGCCACTTTTGGGAAGACTGCAGAAAATATAAAGTCACTGTCATTCAGTATATCGGTGAACTGCTTCGGTATTTATGCAACTCTCCACAGGTAATGCTCCGCATGTTTCATTATCTGTTTGAAATGTGTAAGATGGGTATTCAAGTCACTTTGAGTCATGCTAGGTTTCAGCTGCTTCAGATCTATCAGTTTTTAGTTTACACTACAGTTGTTTCTCAGACAATAAAGTGCTTGGCACCACACCTATCAAAGGGGATTTACTATATGGCAGTTGCTGTTAATAACATTATCATTCCCCACCTTTGTACCTGTTTTCACATCTTACCTAGCATATTCTCTGCTTGCTTCTCTACCCGTTTAAAGCCTAACCCCTGTCAAAGCCAAGTTCAAGTGATACCTCATTTGTTAAACCTATTTGGGTCACCCCAACAAAAGTCATTGCTCCCTTCTCCTGCATCATTTAGTTTCTCCTCCCTTGTGGCCCTTGTTTCACTGCATGTGTTTGTCCTCATGCCTCCTGACCTCCCTAGGCTGTAAAATCATTGATGGCAGGCACCACATCTTGTCTCCTTGCCCTCTCTATTACCACAGGCATGCAGGATAGTTTTACTTAATGTTGATTAACGAATAAACCCCCCCTTAACTTTGAAACCATCTGACAAAAACCTGTCACCAAGCTTAGAACAGATGCCTCAATGTAAGTAACTCTAAGGGCCTTGGATCTGCCCTATCTGCAGCTATCCAGACATCTCGATGGGGTTGTTTGAAAGAGCTACTTCTGCGCAGTCCCTCAGCTCTCATCAGAGATGGCAGTCTGACTGGGGACCAGATCAGTGTTTCTCAGCAGTGGCACTGCTGCTTTTTTGGGCCCATTCAATCTCTGCTGTCTGGACTTATCTCATGCACTATAGGATGTTTAGGAGCAACTTTGGCCTTTACCCAGAACATGCCAGTATCACCCTTTAGTCGTGGTAATCAAAACATCTTCAGGAGTTCCTGTTGTGGCTCACTGGAAATGAACCTGACTAGTATCCATGAGGACACAGGTTCGATGTGTGGCCTTGCTCAGTGGGTTATGAAGCTGGCTTTGCCATGAGCTGTGGGGTAGTTGCAGACTCTACTTGGATCCCACATTGCTGTAGCTGTGGCATAGGCCAGCAGCTGAAGCTCCGATTCCACCCCTAACCTGGAACTTCCATATGCCATGGCTGTGGCCCTAAAAAGCAAAAAAAGGAAAAAAAAAAGAGTAAACAAGGCACAATACAACGACGTGTGTCTGTACCAGCTGCATTTTGAAATAAGGAAGTGTAAGATGTTTTTGCCTCACTTTGTTCAGTCTCTGCCCATTTGTCACCTCATCAGAGAGGCCACTCCTACTAATTCTCAAACGTACTGCCCTACCCACTACCATTCGTCTCATGGGTTACTGCTCTTTGTGGCATTGTCACTCCTGACACAGTGCAGGTTTATATGACTGTTGTCTCTCTCCTCCAATTAAATGAAAGCTCCATGCACCATGGGCATTGTTGATTACTAGCTCCTCAGCACCAAGATCTGTATCTGGCACTTCCTAGGCATCAACAAATTTTGCTGAATGAACCTCTAAATTCTTACCCCTGAAATGTGTATAATTGATGGGGGAAAGTAATGTGTTCCCCCAAAATGTCTGGGCTTAGCACATATTGTTCTGATTTGGGGGCACTGACTGAACAGATTCATGAGGGTCATAATTAGCTGTAAACTGGGTGAAGATGTTTTCCACAGCGATTTCTGTTAATGTCATTATTGAATTTTTTTTCACATTAGTATTCTATCTGGTCCTCCAGACTGCATGCCTTTCTCTCTTAAAACCCAGAAATCCCTGTAGGGCCCTTGTGTCTGGCTTTTTTCTCTGCCTTTGAGACACCACCCTTATCAGTTAGAAGTTCTGATAGGAGCCACCTTTGAACTTGAGAAAAAAATAAACATGTTTGTGCAACAGTTCTTTCAGGCTTGAACAAACTCGCACATATACACCATTCTGCCTTTCCTTTGTATTAATGTCTTCTCAGATGCTGGAAAACAAAGAGTTTGAAGTTTTATCTTGTCAAAGTATATTGTAATTTGATGTACCAAATTACATGGATGACCTCTAATCTAGAAGTAGATTTGGAGTTTCTGTTGGCCCTTGCTTCACGCCGGCCCTGAGTTCCATTGTCTGGAAGATATTTATAAATATTTTAAGTGCTCAAAGCCATCTCAAAAAACCTTCAGTTAAAGATTTTTTTAAAATGATATGATCTTATATATAGGAACCCTAAGGACAAAAAATTTGTTAAAACTAATAAAAGAATTGAGCAAAGTGTTAGGATATAAAGTTAATACACAAAAATCAGTTGCATTTCTATACACTAACAATGAACAGTCTGAAAAGGAAATTGCAAAAAAAATCCATTTACAATAGCATTGAAAAGAATGAAATACTTAGGAACTTATTTAACCAGGGAGGTAAACATATAATGAAAACTACAGAACATTGCTGAAAGAATATATGAAGACATAAATAAATGAAAATACATCCCATGTTCATAGATTGATTAGAAGGCCTAATTAAATGCCTCTACTTCCAATCTACAGATTCAGTCCAAACCCTATCAAGATCCCAATGATGATTTTTATGAAACTAGAAAAACCCATCCTAAAATTCATATGGAATCTCAAGGGACCCTAAATAGCCAAAGCAATCTTGAAAATTAGAGTACTTATACTTCCTTGATGTCAAAACTTAATACAAAGCTTTAATCAAAACAGCGTGATACTAACATAAAGTACTAATGAACCAGAATAGAGAGTCCGGGAAAAAACCTTCACATATATGGTTAAATGATTTTTGACAAGAGGGAAAGAATAGTCTTTCCAACAAGTGGTGCTGGAAAAGCTGAATATCCATATGCAAATAAAGTTGGACCCTTACCTAATATCATATATAAAAATTACTAAAAATGTATCAAAGACCAAAATTTAATACCTAGGACAATAAAAACGGATCAAAGATCAAAATTTAATACCTAGGACAATAAAATTCTTAGAAGAAAACATAGCATAAAACTTCACAACACTGGATTTGGTAATGATTTTTTAAATATGACACCAAAAGCATAAGCAACTAAAAAAAATATGGACAAAGTGGACCTCATGAAAAATTTAAAATTCTGTGCCTCAAAAGACACAATCAACAGAGTAAAAATACAACACAAAGAAGGGAGAAAATATTTGGAAATCTTAGATATGATAAGGATTAATATCCAGAATATATTGAGAACTCCTAAAACTCAACAACAAAAAATAAATAAAACAACCTGGTTCAAAAGTAGACAAAGGGCTTGAATAGACATTTCTCCAAAGAAGATCTACAAATGGCCAATAAACACATTGAAAAGATTCTCAGCATCACTAATCATTGGGGAAATGCAAATCAAACTGCTTCATGCCCATTAGAATGGTTACTATCGAAAAAACAGAAAACAGTATGTGTTGATGAGGGTGTGAAGAAATTGGAATGCTCGTGCACTATTGGTGCACAGCTGGCAATTCTTCAAAAAATTAAACATAAAATTACCATTTGATCCAGCAATCTCACTTCTGGGAATGTACCCTAAAGAACTGAAAGCGAGGTTTCAGAGAGATATTTGCATATCCATGTTCCAACAGCATTATTCACAAATGGCTAAAATGTGGATAGATGAACGGATAAGAAAAGTATGGTATATATATTCCATGAAACATTGTTCAGCCTTACAAAGGAAAGAAGTTCTGCAGTATGCTACAACATGGATGAACCTTGAGGACATTATGTCCACTGAAATAGCCAATCACCAAAGACAAATAGCGTGTGATTCCACTTTTACGATGCGGACTACTCAGAGTAGTCAAAATCGTAGAGACAGAAAGCAGAATGGTAGTTGGCTGGTGGCTATGAGGAAGGGAGTAATAGGGAATTTAGTGGGTATAGAATTTTTTTTTTTTTTTGTCTTTTTAGAGCCGCACCAGCAACATATGGAGGTTCCCAGGGTAGGGGTCAAATTGGAGCTACAGCTGCTGGCCTATGCCTCAGCCACAGCAATGTGGCATTCGAGCCGCACCTGTGAATTGCATCACAGCTCATGGCAATGCCAGATCCTTAGCTCACTGAGCAAGGTCAAGGATCTAACCTGCGTCCTTATGGATGCTAGTCAAATTCGTTTCTGCTGAGCCACAATGGGAACTCCCTTAATGGGTATAGAATTTAAGTTTTCTGAGATGAAAGGAGTTATGAATATGGATGATGGTGGTGGTTGTACAATATAATGAATTATTTAGTACCACTGAACTGTACAAATAAAAATGGTTAAGAGAGTAAATTGTATGTGTATTTTACCACAATTTTTTTTTTTTAAATCATGATTAGAAAATCCAGGAATTCCCATCGTGGCTCAGCGGAAACAAATCCGACTAGGAACCGTGACATTGCGGGTTTGATCCCAGGCCTCACTCAGTGGGTTAAGGATCCGGTGTTGAAAACAGAATGGAGAGAGACTAATTTGACCTAGGGGCACTAGGGCAGAGGTAGACCAGGGGAAGGACAGAGAGCATAAAGGAAGATTTTCAAGAGAAGATGAGCTGTGGTGTAGGTTGCAGATGTGGCTCAGATCCCGTGTTGCTGTGGCTGTGGCTGTGGCATAGGCCGGCAGCTGTAGCTCTGATTAAACCCCTAGGCTGGGAACCTCCACATGCCGTGGGTGCAGCCCTAAAATGACAAAAGACAAAAAAAGAAGAAGAAGAAGAAGAAAATCCAGATTCTATGGATTTAAAGAGAGCTTAAAGAATGATGGTATCAAAAGGACTTCTCAAATGTGGATATAAACTAGAATTGATGGTGGAAGACTCTGAATCAATGTAATCAGAAATTATTTCACCCTTATAGCTGCTACCACAGGCTGGTCCTGGAGCAGCTAACACTTCTACCAGCCCCAAGGTACTGGGTACCAGAGAGGCATCTCCTGCCTTAGCAGAACATATGTGCCATCCACAGACATGGCATAGCTCACCAGGAGAATCAGGGGCATGGTAAGGAGGTGGAGGCCTCTATGCTTCTCCTCCCTCTCCTTAAACCTGTTCAGGAGCTCCCTTGGTAGAGCAGAGGACTAGGGAGGAACGCGCCCAGCCACCTTAGGGCAGGAGTTCAGATTTGGCTGAAGGAACTTAATATCATGCTTAAGAGCGAAGACTCTGGAGGTAGTGGGCCTGAACTCTGACTCTACCATTTGAGCAGAATGGTTAACCTCTCTAAATATCAGCTTCCTATCAGCTAACAGGGGGGAAAATAGTACCTATCTCATAGGAGGCTGTGAAGACAAAATGAGACATTGTACATAAAGCTTGTGGCAAAGCACCTGACACTTAGTAAATGGTAGCCATTATTATCATTATTTTCAGTGCCTAAGAATGTGTGGCTCGCAGTAAATGTTCCATACATATCATTGAATGAATCAGTGAAAATTCTGCCCTCCCCATGCATGAAGGAAGAAACAAAAAACATTTAAATAGGTTGATCTCTATCATCTCAGGCTGAGTGGGGTTGGAAGCAAAGCTATTGACTTAGATGATTTTACAGTATTATTGATGAATATTTTGTATCTACTTTACCTGCTTTCCAATGTTATATTTGGGTCTTAGCATCCAGAGTACCTGTTTATATAAAGAAAGGCCAGTATGGTTCATCTCCCACAGTGTACAATTGTCAGCTTCAATTTTGTTTTATGTACTTGCCCGTGAAACAATGTCATTCAGGCAAAAAGTATTTATTGGAACAAGATGTAGCTACAGCTGAATGTTTCTCTATGGTGATCAGGGATTGAAGCTAGAGAGGGGTCTGAATGAGGCTTTGAACTGCCTACAGGGAGTGTGAGCAGGGTGGGAAGGGGAGAAGCAGGAAAAGGGAACCAGAAAAGACTTCCAGATGCCACACGTAGAAGTCCTGGTATTTCGAAAGGAAAATAGATAGACCGGAACCCTGAAACAGCTGAAGACTCAACTGACCTCCCTAGTGTTGTCTGCCTTCCTTCCCAAATTAGGTAACCTCTCTGGCCCTTTCCTAGCCTAAAATGACTATCTCTGCAGCACCTCCCTTTTGATAGAAAACAGAATGGAGAGAGACTAATTTGACCTAGGGGCACTAGGGCAGAGGTAGACCAGGGGAAGGACAGAGAGCAGAAAGGAAGATTTTCAAGAGAAGATGAGTTTTGAAGGGTGCAGAGAAGTTCTCCAGCCATACAGAAAAAAAGAAGGGCTAATGGTTAACTGGAACAGCATGTGCAGAGCAGTGGAATGAAGGACCTGGCATATTGGGAACTGCAAGCAGCGTGGCAGGAGGCAAGACTGATTGGCTGGGCCAGGGAGCAAGAGTTTTTCTGTGCTGAGATTCAAGTGTGAATGTGATAAAACACCACTCAAGGGCCTGAGAGTGATGTGGGAGGTGGTTTTTTAAGACAGTCCCCTTGGCTGAAGTGGGACGATACACTAGAGGCAGTAAGGTCTCTTCTGTAAAGCAGAAAGGGTTCAATTTCACCCTTTCACTCCTTTCAGTGGATGCTTTCTTTTCTCCTCAGGGAGCCAAGCAAAAGTATAGCATATTTGCGGTTAAGAACACAGGAAACTATATCTAAACATTTATGATAGAACATGATAGAAGATAATATGAGAAAAGAATATATATATATAAACTGGGTCACTTTGCTGTAGAGCAGAAAATGATGGAACGTTGTAAGCCAACTATAAAAGATAAAGGGTATTCCCAGGCCTAGAAAACAACTAGTCCAGATTAGAGCAGAGATAAAAGGGAGAAAAATGGTAAAAAGAAAATTAAGTCATTGGATATATTTCACCATGGGGAATATTGCATTTAGAGGCTTTGGGAGAGTAAGGAAAAGACTTCAAAGAGAAACTAAGACAGTGAAGCAAATGGGCAGGGAGACATTTATCCCAGGAAAAAGAAAAGTTTGTTCAAGAGTTTGTTGCTCCTGTATTCCTTGGCTCATCAGTGGTGGATTAGGGGCAAAGTTATGTGAGCACTGAACATTAATTTACCCAAAAATTGTGATATCAGAAAAATGGGACAGAGCTTACTCCTTATCCGGCACAACAGGAAATCAATAAATAATGTTTAAACTGATTAATAAAAAGATAAAATAAGTATTTAATTTAGAATTACAGAGATAAGAAGAAACAGTTACCAGGGTTAAAAGCGTCTACCTCTTTTGGGTAGGCTGGACCCAAAAGATGAGGACGATAAGTGAAATAACAGCATTCTGCATTTAAAAGCTTTCATTTCGGAGTTCCCTTCGTGGCTCAGTGGTTAACGAATCCGACTAAGAACCATGAGGTTGTGGGTTCGATCCCTGGCCTTGCTCAGCGGGTTAAGGATCCGGCGTTGCCGTGAGCTGTGGTGTAGGTCGCAGACGCGGCTCGGATCCCGCGTTGCTGTGGCTGTGGTGAAGGCCGGCGGCTGCAGCTCCTGTTAGACCCCTAGCCTGGGAACCTCCATATGCCGCGGGTGTGGCTCCACATAAAGGCAAAATGACAAAGGAAGGAAGGAAGGAAGGAAGGAAGGAAGGAAGGAAGGAAGGAAGGAAGGAAGGAAGGAAAAGAAAAGCTTTCATTTCAATCTGATTCTTAAACTGTATGTGTCACCTTTTTTTAAACTAAGGAAAAGGGTGTTTTATGAAGTCATGTAGATTTGGGTTTACATTTGGGGGCAACTATGTTGCTCCCTGTGTGATCTTGGGAAAATTATTTTAAGCTTCTCAAGGCTGTGTCTCCCAGTGGTAACATAAGGCAAATATTTAATTCCCTCTCCCATCCTTAGACCCTTAGGTAAAATAGTGCAGGGCAATTGCTGACACATAGCAGAGCCCTCGATCAAAGCTTCTGCCTCCTCTGACTACCTGGTGCAACGCACCCTCTTGGGACACCCTGACCTCTCACCCTTCGTCAGTTGTTCAATCTCGGTTCGGATTAAAGTCCCCTAGGTGTGTGTGCCTCACCTCTAGTGTAGAATGGAAGGTTCTATCTTTGTTAAAGAAAAAATGAGCAGGTGGCCCTTGACCTAAAATACAGCACCTCTGAGGAGTGGCTTTGTTTCTCCTTTTGGAGAAATACCAGGGGTCCAGGATCTCCCTGTTTGTGTCCACAAACACTTCCAGCCTAGAGCTTTAATCCCCTCTGCTGGTGTAATAAGATCCCTCAGTTTATGGTGAAAACTGAGCCAAAGGTATTATGACTATGATCCCAGCTCCCTGCCACCCAGAGGTGACAGCTGCACCTGTGAGGCTGGCCCACTTCCCACATACCCAGTGCACTGTGGCCTCTTGCACCCAAGTCCTGCCCTAGTGCTATGTCCTGGCCATTAACTGCTCTGCAGGGAAGTTGAGGGTTTCTTCTGTTACAGGAATTGCCCTGTGTGTGAAACACTGGTTTAGGCACTGTGGCTGATATAAACCTATTTGGCCTCAAAGAAGCTTATAGTCTAATGGGAGAGATAGATGTTCACCACCCATTAGACAAGGAAATGAACTTAGAGGGCGACTGTGGGCTGCGTATGGAAGAAGTGAGGGCTCGGGTTTATGCACTAGAATGCTACTATGGAGCTTCTCGTGCAGCCCTGGGACCAGGTCAGCCCCAAGGCAGGGGATTCTTTCTAAGAGAAAGTAAGTATTTTACACATATGTGTGATGTTTTATTCTCAGAGTGGCAGTGAGGAGGCAAGGGTGGTCTCTGGAAAGCTGATGATCCTTGCTGAGGAGAGAAGTGCCTTATGGACAGGGTGACCCTGTAAACCATTATCCAAACAGGGACATTTGAGAGTGAAAGAAGTGTAGTTAAAAAGCACTTCAGGACAATAAGCATAAACCAGGACTGACCCTGGCAAGCCAGATCCAAGGTCTCCTGACTTATACATTCTGAGGAATTATAAAACGGAAGTGATTCAGTGACCCTGGGACCAGGGAAGCTGATGAAGAGAATAGATTGCCACTCATTCAGAACGAATAGGTTTATGCAGCTTCAGAAGGCTTTGAAGATAAGTCTCCTTAACACCCTGGTTAAGAACCACTGGCAGCACAACTAGAAACTCATCCTAAGTGAAGTAAGTCAGAAAGTGAAAGACAAATACCACATAATATCACTTATATCTGGAATCTAAAATATATAACAAATGAACCTATCTACAGAAAAGAAACCAACTCATGGACTTGGAGAACAGACTTGTGGTTGACAAGGGAGAGAGGGAGGGAGTGGGATAGAGGGGGAGTTGAGGGTTAGTAGATGCAAACTATTCCATTTGGAATAGATAAGCAATGGATCCTACTGTACAGCACAGGGAACTATATACCATTTCTTGTGATAGAACATGATGGAAGATAGTATGAGGAAAAGAATATGTATATACATATGTGTGTGTATAAATATATATGTGTATATATATATACACACACATATATATATATATATTTATATATGAATGACTGGGTCCCTTTGCTGCACAGCAGAAATTGACACAACACTATTTATCAGCTACACTTTAATAAAAAAAAATTTTTTTTTAAAATAACCACTAGCACAAAGCCCCTAGTCTCTCTCTCTACACATTACGTCCTCAAAAAGTCTGCACAAGGGGCTCAGTTTTCACTAGTGACAGGTGTCACCCACCTCTCTAGTTAGGACTCCTGAAAAAGCGTCACCACGTAAATTTTGACCAAAGTGCTCCTGAAAAGTGAAGGGCATCTATGCTGCTCCCCTGGCCCCTTGGCTCCTCCCACCTGGAAACCAATTCATCATTTGGTTGGTTTTTAAGTGCTGTGTCAAAGATCCTCCTCTTGACAGAGAACTGCCAGCCTCTCTCTTCAGTTCTTTTCCAGAAAGCATCTCTTATGCCAAAATCACTTCACAGTGATTTCACAGAGTAGGAAATGATGTAGAAAAATGCTCTTTAGAGCATTTGTTCTTTTAAACAAATTGCTGTTCAAAGAAATTCATCTTTCATAGGTGAGGAGAATCCTAGTTACCTAGCACTCGTACCTCATGCCGTCCTGTTACCTATTTTGCAAGTTAACATTATACTTATTTACCTGTCCCTCTAGGCTGTGATCTCCTACTTGGCATCACATCAGCTGCCTTATTAATATAAATCATCTGGGATAGAACATGATAGGGGATGATATAAGAATGTATGTATGTGTGTGTATATATGTATATTATATATATATATATATATATAAACACACGTGTGTGTGTGTGTGTGTGTGTGTGTGTGTGTATACAACTGGGTCACTTCAGTGCAACAGAAATTGGCACATTGTAAATCAACTATACTTTAATAAAAATGTACATATAGGGAGTTCCCGTCGTGGCTCAGTGGTTAATGAATCCGACTAGGAACCATGAGGTTGCGGGTTCTATCCCTGGCCTTGCTCAGTGGGTTAAGGGTCTGGCGTTGCCGTGAGCTGTGGTGAAGGTTGCAGACGCGGCTCAGATCCCGCGTTGCTGTGGCTGTGGCAAAGGCCGGCAGCTACAGCTCCTATTAGACCCGTAGCCTGAGAACCTCCATATGCCGCGGGTGTGGCCCCAGATAAGGCAAAAAGACAAAAAAAAATGTACATATATAATTATCATTAAAATTACCAAGGTTTGGACATATTTGTAGGGCCTCATGTATGTGGTTGAATGGAAAGCAGCCCAGTCCTCACCCACTCCTCTTGCTGATACAGGCTGTCCTTTCAGTTCTTACACTCAGAATGGCTTTTCCTTTGTGATTTTTATTTATAGCAAAACCTGTTCCTCCCAGGCCACCTGAGGCAACTGGGAGCCAGCTTCCGCCCTCTCTTCTCCCTCCCATCCCATCGGGACCGTTTCATTGTGTTGGTTCAGTTCTACTTGCTCTTGTGACCTCTGGGTCTATTAAATGAACATGAGATCAACAGTCTTCTCCCCAGTTCTGCCAGGCCCTCCCGTGAATTCTCTGTAATGACCTATGGAAAAAGATTCTCTCTCTCTCCCTCTCTCTCTCTCTCCCTAGACTGCATTCCCATTCTCTTCCTTATCCAGTGGAGGTCATTGCTTCAGACTGTGTCAGTCTCTGACAGACTCTCCCCATGGGGCCCGTCCCTTCTGGCCTTTCCCTGAGATTCACCAGCCTCATTAAGAAAACCATCAACCCATGGTTTAAGCTTCAGATTGGGTATGGATGAAATGTTGCCATCACTTAATTCTGTCAAATTGTCTCACCCTGACTCTTAAAAATCAAAATGGAAAAATCCAAGTCTTGTGGCTCCCAAATCAGAATTCCCACTGTCGGCCCGTACTGTGAGAGGGAGGGGGACTAATGTGTGAAGGTGACAGAAAAGGCAGGCACTGAGGTGAATTCATAACCAACATAAACATGGGAAAACATAAAAGGCCACTATTAATTTGGAAGTACAGGCTCCAAAGGTGTTTTAATTTGGTCTCTTCTTCCTCCTGCTGCAGAAACCAAATGATCGTGACCATAAAGTGAGAATAGCCATAGGAAATGGCTTGCGAGCAGATGTGTGGAGAGAATTCACCAAGAGATTTGGGGACATGAACATATATGAATTCTATGCTTCCACTGAAGGCAATATCGGGTTTATGAATTACACGAAAAAAATTGGTGCTGTGGGAAGAGTAAACTACCTACAGAAAGTAAGTATACTGAAAGATGAGGGCATCTCTAACCAGCTTTCAGCTTTAGAGATTTCTAAAAACCTCTGTCAAGACAATATTATTATCAGAATTCCATCCAGCCTCAGAGCCATGGCCCATCCACATCACCAAGAGATGTTTTGCTTATTGTCTGTGACCATGACCTAAAAATGACAAGATCCTCTGATTTCAAAATCTTAATTTCTGTCAATAATTATGTCTTTGTCACCTGCAACTTGCATAAGTCTTCTAATTCCATTTATACTTGTATATAATAAAACACCTGAAGGTTATTAGTTCTGGACGTTTACCGCACACTGTGAAATGTGATATTTCCCTTTCAACAGGCTGTGTGTTGACATCATCTGGGGATATTTTTCTACATATAAGGTGCAGGGCCACACCCCCTGAGCCTCAGATTCAGTTCTGAGCGGGGACCCACACATCAGTGTTTTTTTCAAAGCTATACAGTCAGAGTTGAGAAGCACTCCTATACACCAAAGTGAGTTTGACATAAGAACCAATGCTTTGGAGTTCCCTTCGTGGCTCAGTGGTTAACGAATCGACTAAGAACCATGAGGTTGTGGGTTCAGTCCCTGGCCTCGCTCAGTGGGTTAAGGATCCGGCGTTGCCATGAGCTGTGGTGTAAGTTACAGACAAAGCTTGGATCCCGCGTTGCTGTGGTGAAGGCCGGCGGCTACAGCTCCTGTTAGACCCCTAGCCTGGGAACCTCCATATGCCGCAGGTGCGGCTCTAGATAAAAGGCAAAAAAACAAAAAAAAAAAAAAAAGAACCAATGCTTTGGTTATGTGTAACTTGGTGAAATTCCTTTGGTATAAATAGTAAATATAGTCAACATGATGATGTGGAGCTAGAATGTGTCCTGGTGACACCGTGGGTCATCTCCTCCTAAACCTAAGACAATGGTCCTGAGATCCTAAATTGTCTTTCCTCAGCCATCTGAGTTTTATCCCTACACCAAACTGTACTCGAGGAACAGGACTTAGGAAAATGCACAATTATAAACAAGAAAGAATATGCATCAATTTCAGCTAACCAGAATATCCCTCTTGTGTGTTCTGATTAAGCAATGCCTTACTGAATAGAAATAAAACTCTAATCTTGGGGCAGGAAGGAAGAACCACTCTTTTGAGAAAACCAGATGCATCCCAGTTCTAGGACCTAGTAAACATTTTGTGTTCACCTACTAACTACACCATAAAGTCACTTCTTATGTGAAAGCCAGCTCGCACAACAGTCTCTTTTCTCTCTCAGTCATTTTATTGCATCATCTCCAGACAATCTCTTTGCCTGTTACTGTGCTTGAGCAGTCCATCTTCCAGATGATCACATAGTCTGCACAATTCCAGAAAAAATCAGCAAATGCTGAACCTTCACTGGCGTGGGCAGTCCTTACTAGCATTATGCCACCTGGGCATGAAACGGCCACAGGCAGTTGTGTCCCTAGGGACTGATCAGCAAAGTACAGAGGACAATAATCCACGTGCATAAGAGATCTAGCCCAAGAGATCAGATTTCACCAGCAGCACAGCCAGCTGTACAACCTCCAGCATGCACTTGGTGCCCAACTTCAGAATCTATAAAACAGAGATAGAAAGAGAAACCACAGAGCCTTATGCTTGGTCCAAAGTCAGTGTTAATAAAAGGAAAGAGGGCGTTCCTGTTGTGGTGCGACAGAAAGGAATCCAACTAGGAACCATGAGGTTGCAGGTTCAATCTGTGGCCTCGTTCAGTGGGTTAAGACTCCAGCGTTGCCTTGACCTGTGGTGTAGGTCACAGAAGCAGATCAGATCTCATGTTGCTGTGGCTGTGGCATAGGCTGGCAGCTGTAGCTCTGATTAGACACCTGGCCTGGGAACCTCCATATGCCTCAGGTGCAGCCCTAAAAAGCAAAAAATAAATAAATAAAAAGGAAAGAGTTGTTGAAATGATTCCATTAAATAGGATTTAGCCCAGTGCCTGTCATATAATAGCCCTGAATAATTACCAGCTATAAAGGTTACTATAGTTCTGTTCCTTATATTCTGGCCTGATCTCCAGGCATCCCAAGTCCAAGGAACCCCTCTAACAATAACAGCCAAACCTACACTACACATGTGTGTCCCTCCACTTCCTCCACACCTGTGCCATCCAATACTTTAGTCCCTAGCTATATGTGGTTATTTAAATTATGTCTCTCTTTTTTTTTTTCTGGGGGCATGTGGGTCGAAATACAGGTGCAGCTGCTGGCCTATGCCATAGCCACAGCCACACCTGATCCAAGCCACATGTACGGACAACATACGATCCTTTACCCACTGAGTGAGCCTGGGAATCAAACCTGCATCCCCACGGAAATTGCATCAGCCTTAACCCGTTAAGCCGTAATGAGAACTCCATAAATTATGTCATTTTAATCAGTTCCTTGTTTGCCCTAGCAACATTTCAAGTGCTCAGTAGCCACGTGTGTTTAGTAACCACCACATTGAGTGGCACAGTTATAGGACATTTCCATCATCCCAGAAAATTCTACTGGGCAGCACTGCTACAAACTGAGCATTGGTTTCCTTCTCCTCACTGGGACTGCTATTGAGTCAGTCAAGCTTCTCTATTTAGCTTCAGGCCAACCTGGACTAGAACAAACCCTGGAGACCCAGACTAAATGCAGTTCAGAACAAAAGAGGGCAGAAAGCTGAGCTGAAGCCTGGTGCGAGTTATCTGTGTGGTCACTACTGACCCTCAAAAGTGTGAATTGCAGGAAAATTTTTATTTCAAGCCAGACCTGACGACCTGAGAAGCTGGTGCTGTATATTCTTGCTTCTTATCCATTGATTGCTGTTTTATTGTCAGTTTTTCTTTTCTTTTCTTTTGCCTTTTCTAGGGCCACACCTGCAGCATCTGGAGGTTCCCAGGCTAGGGGTCTAACAGGAGCTGTAGCTGCCGGCCTACACCACAGCCACAGCCACGCCAGATCCGAGCCATGTCTACGACCTACACCACAGCTCACGGCAACGCCAGATCATTAACCCACTGAGTGATGCCAGAGATCGAACCCACAACCTCATGGTTCCTAGTCGGATTAATTAACCACTGCGCCACGACGGGAACTCACTGTTTACCCTTTCTAAATATAACAGTTTGCATCTGCTAATCCCAAACTCCCAGTCCATCTCACTCCTTCCCCCTCCCCTGCGGCAAACACAAATCTGTTCTCCATGTCTGTGAGTCTGTTAGACACACAAGATTTTTAAAACTCACGTGTGATATGTCCACCAAAAAAAACATGTATGAGAATGTTCATAAGAGATTTGTAAGAGTCCAAAAACTAGAAACAGTCCAAATGTCCATTAACAGGAAGAGAGAGAAACTGTGAAAGTTGCATGGTAGTAAAAAGTGAAGCACTGACACAAATACCAACATGGAGGGATGGACGTCACAGGCATTATGTTGAGTGAAAGCAGCAGATACTAAGGCATGTATTTAATTTATTTGATGCTTAAGACTACTCGATAGTTATAAAAGTCAGAAGAGTGGCTAAATTGACAGAAAGGGGCAGGGGGAAACTTCTTAAGGCAATGAAAAATATTTAATACCTTGATCTGGGTGGTAGTCGCGTTAAGTATAGGCACACGATAAAATTCATCAAGCTGTATACTTCAGGTAGGTGCACTTTATAGACTTTACATATGCTATACCACAATAAAGAAAAATCTGTGGAAGAATGCGTGCTAAAAATAATGTTTTGATTTTGCTAGAAAGTCATAACTTATGAGCTAATTAAATATGATGTGGAGAAAGAGGAACCTGTCCGAGATGGAAATGGATACTGCATCAAAGTTCCCAAAGGTACAATGGATTTTTTTTTTCAGTTAACCTGGGCCTTTCCTTACCTTAAGCAAGTGACTCTTGAGAACTAACACATCACAGCTAAAATGAACACATGGTAAAACTTATCAGAGTTGGGGAGGGGGTGGAGGGAGAGGCTTATTTTCGTACACTTGGAAATAGAGAAATTCCAAAAGGCAATAATTTACCACTGTATGTAATGTAAGTATAATTTGAAACCTAGCTTAACAACTTCTTGATTATGAGGTAAGCATTTTGCAAAAGGGGAAACGTAATTATGATTGCAAAACTACAGTTAGTTGTAGGGGGTCTTTACCTTTAAACTTAGACAGTGATGCATTTGTCCAATTATGTGTGTAAATCATTATTTAGTAACAGATTCACACTAAAAGAATTAAAGGTATATACCCTGACTCCTCCCTAATTCTTCAGAGCAGTCCCACAAATCTGAGAGGCTGTCTTCCAGGCCTAAGTCCTCAGCTTTGTCCTTCAGATAAAACAGAATTCTCAATTTTTAGCTTGTGTATTTTTTTCAGTGGACAGTACAAAACCTGAAAATACATACCACTAGGTAGGTGATACCCATGACCAATGAAACGTAATTTTACTCATATGACAACAGTATACATAAAGGATGATGAAAATCTCTTGTTAATTGTATGTGAACAGATAGGAGGAGAGTCTTTGTTAATTGGAGAAGTGCCATGAGTGTGGCTACTGTGCCAGTGGCCAATGATTTGGTCAAAAACTACCTCTGCAAAAAGCATTCAACTTTAAGACTGACCTAGATAACACTCACACTGACACAAATAAAGGCAGAGGAACTTCTAGCTAGCTATTTTAATGTTCAAGAAAAACTGGTGAAAGGGAAATTTTTTAGCAAATGAAAAATTGATCACTAATGAATTTTCCCAGTCATTGAATTTTCCACATGCTGATCATTATTTTGCTATTCAAAAGTCTTTTACTTTCTTATTTTTAGTTTATTTTTAGCCAATTGTATATGTCCTGTGTTATATGAATTCGGGAGATGCTAGAAATAATTTGAATGTTTTAAAAAGGAGACTGGTTGAATAAATTATGATTTATCCAGGTAAGAAGTACAAATGTATGGCCATATAGAATAATGTACTGTGTGCGCACATAGCATATATGTGTGTGTATGTACTTGGAAATTTGTGTACATGTGCATGGAAAACAACGCTTCCCGCAGCCAGCTTGCTGCCAATGGTTGTACAGTACCAGTTTTAAGCAAAGGTTAGTAATAAAGTTGGCCTGCTGCTAGCAAATAAGATAATTTACTTTCTTCTGTCTTAGGTGAGGTCGGGCTCCTGGTTTGCAAAATCACACAACTTACACCATTTAGTGGCTATGCTGGAGGAAAGACTCAGACAGAAAAGAAAAAACTGAGAGATGTCTTTAAGAAAGGAGACGTCTATTTCAACAGTGGAGATCTCTTAATGATTGACCACGAAAATTTCATCTACTTTCACGACAGAGTTGGAGATACTTTCCGGTTGGTTTCTCTGAATTATTGGGCCAAAAACAAATACATGCACAGTTTGGTTAACTCCTAAGTTAGAATCTCATTCCATGTTGGTTATGATGTTCGATTTCTTTCTACCTCTTTGGTATGTCAGTCCAACGCCCTGAATTCCCAGAAAATGTGCAAAATGGATGAGGTGTCTCTCTGAAATGCACAGTTAACTTGGTTGAGCAACACCAGATGAGAATAGGAGAGAAAGCCTGTGTCTGATCTGGGGCACTTAAATAACTTTGCCTGTCCAATTCCCTTCATTTATCCTCAGTTCTTGCCCATCACTCAGGTCAGCCAGGGATTTTCACACTCTTTCCAAGCAGAAGGCTTTTCTTCAGATAAAATCGAACGCAAATGTCTGTGAAGCTGATCTAGTTGAAGAGGAAGCAAGGGGTTCTGAGCCGCATCTGCTCCCTTCCTTTCCGCTCTTCATTCCCAACCAGATGGTTTCCCGCAGAACCCCCGAGTCAGCACGATGGAGTGTGAAAGTCATCATAACAGACCATGAAATTAATTCCCAACAAGAGCACGGTCCTCCAGCCTCAGGACACTTTTTTTAACCAGCTTCCTTCCTGTGTAAACTCCCTGAGGCCAGGCCCTATGTCTGCCTATTCACACCCCCTTCCCAACATCTAACACCTTGCCTGATACACGTGATTACTTTTTGCATGAGTGAATGAGAAAAGCATGGAAGTTGTCTGGCTGGAGTAAAAAGAACACGGATGTAATGAGAAGAGCTGAGCTCCCAGGCCAGCCCCTACCCCTAAGCAGGTAACCTTCCCCCACCTCGATTCCTTCACCCATGAAATGAGGGTCCCAAGGATCCTCAGGGCTCCTTCCATCTCTAATATTCCATGACTCATTATTTTATGCCACCTTCCTGTGACTAAGAAGATGCTTCTGGGAGATCTACAGAATTGTTCAATGTAAGACAAAATGTAACCCTTCATTAAGTGGAAAAATAGCACCTGGTTGGGCACTAACATTATTCTCCCTACAAATAAAGCATGTTATTTTCTTTCATTTTAAAGGCTTTCTTGTTGCTCTGAGGCCCTGAAATACAAGTGAGAAATTCAATTTAATAGAAATTTACTAAGTGGGATTTCCCTTCGTGGCTCAGTGGTTAACAAACCCGATTAGTATCCATGAGGACGCAGGTTCGATTCCTGGCCTCACTCAGTGGGTTGAGGATCCAGCCTTGCTGTGAGCTGTGAGCTGTAGACCAGCAACTACAACTCCAATTCAGCCCCTAGCCTGGGAACCTCCACGTGCCGTGGATGTGGCCCTAAAAAGGGAAAAGACAAAAAAAAAAATTCACCAAGTGAACGAAATAGTGACCAAAGTTAGTGAATAAGGAAAGCAAGAGACCTAAACACAGCAAAAAAGTCATTGAGATTGACTATTGCTTTCCAGTGCCTTCCCTAGGCCAAGCCTGTATTTTAAAATTAGATCATCCTTCTGTGTATCACATTGCACATGGCGAGGTCAAAATTCTGCACCTTATTATTTAGGTCTTTGCCTTAGGTTTTATGCCTCAAGTAGGATGCTTGTGCCTTGATTAATTTGGGGAGTTTGGGTGGGCCAAAGTGAGGAAGATGAGTGCAGCACCCCAAAGAGATCTGGAGGAAACACCTTTGGTCATTACAGCCTGGGCCACAGACTACCAGTGGCCTCCGCTAATCTCGCCTTTTCTTCCAGGTGGAAAGGGGAAAATGTGGCCACCACTGAAGTTGCTGACGTAGTAGGACTGGTTGACTTTGTCCAAGAAGTGAATGTTTATGGCGTGTCTGTACCAGGTATGTACAAGATACTATAAATCAATGCCAAAACCCGTAGAGTAACAACATAATTTTAACCCCAGGGCAAAGCTTGTCATCGCTTTCTCCTACCAGCTGGAGATTCAAACTCTTTCCCGGCCATGGGGGAGCAAGAGGCTTATGTCTGGTTTAGATGCCATTATAAACTAGCCAAGTTAGTATAGCTGAACCTGGCCTTCCTCTGTGGTTCAGCTCCCCAGCTGTTCTTTGGCTGTCAAGCCAAGTCTCTCTGAGATGCAGGGTCCATGCTGCGTTTGGCAGGCCTCAAGAAAAGATGTGTCATGCTTGATAGCTTGGAAATGGTACCTTGGCTTCCAAACTGGGAGGCACAAATAAGAGCAAGTGCTGCTGCTAGGGGAAAAAAAAACCCAAGAGGAAGCTTATTTTTTTTTTCAGACTCTTCTTTTAAAGCAAGTCCCTCACCCCAGGTCACCCCACTGAGTTTCAGAATCATCACACAAAGTGATGTCACCAAGCTTCCATCTGTAGATCTGCTTCTGCCAGCAGAGTGGGGAGTGTGACTTTGGGTCCTGGCTCCATCACCTGCTGTTTGACTTCAGGCAAATCACTAAATTAGAGACAATGCCAGCCCTGCAGTTAAGACTGTCGAGAGAAGTAATCCACCTTAATTACATAAATACCAAATGTAATCAGATATATACGCGATGGTTATCATGAAAATAATTTTTTTTTTTTGTCTTTTTTAGGGCTGCACCCATGGCATATGGAAATTCCCAGGCTAGGGGCCAAATCGGAGTTGTAGCTGCTGGCCTACACCACAGTCACAGCAACCATATTCAAGCCACATCTGCAACCTACACCACAGCTCACAGCAACACTGGATCCTTAATCCACCGATCGAGGCCAGGGATCGGACCCACGTCCTCAATGCATATCTGTCGGGTTCGTTACTGATGAGCCATGACGGGAACTCTTGAAAAGAAATCATTTTAATTCTGGATGTCAGAGAGGATGAAAGCCTTCAAATCATTGTCCAAATACAAGGTACTAGGGGTATTGTATCCCCCAGCACCCAGTATTTGGGATTCTCATCTATATTCAAAATGAAAACCCAAGAGTCCCTTTTTCCTGAGCTATGATGATTTCACATTATATCGTGCTGTCTTATTTTTCAAAGACTATTCTAGGGAGTTCCCATCATGGCACAGCGGAAACGAATCCGACTAGGAACCATGAGGTTGTGGGTTTGATCCCTGGCCTGGCTCAGTGGGTTAAGGATCCGGCGTTGACGTGAGCTGTGGTGTAGGTTGCAGATGCGGCTCGGATCCCGTGTTGCTGTGGCTGTGGCGTAGGCCGGCAGCTATGGCTCCAATTAGACCACTAGCCTGGGAACCTCCACATGCCGCGAGGGTGGCCCTAAAATGACTAAAGACAAAAAAAAAAAAAAAGACTATTCTAAGCTTTCTCTTGCCTGTTCCTCTTCAACCCGATGACAATGACATGATAGGAAGTACAGCAACATCTCAGGCCAGAGACACATGCTGGACTTCAGGCTGAATTAACACAAAGACCCATGTCATGTTGTCAACCAGCACGCCATGCTGTACTCTCACAGACCCCAAATGGAATGTTGGATGCACTTCTACGTGCTGGATTTTTAAAGAGTAGCAATACAAAAGAATGCATAGGAGAAGGTAAGAGAATCTGAGACGTGGAATGAAAAGACCTAATCCACTGCTCTGCAAAGTGGAGCTCCTGGACCAGCATCATCACCCAAGAGCTTGTTAAAAATTTGTTATTTCTCATGTTAAAAATGCCCACTCCAGACCTACAGAATCTCTGGGGTGGGGCCCAGGGAGCTGCGTTATAACAAGCCCTCCAGTGATTCTTAAGAACACCTAAGGTCTTGTTTTAGAGTGCTGAAAATGTTTTGGAATAAAAGAGACAGTGCACCACATTGTGAATGCACTAAATGCCACTGAATTGTACACTTTAAAACAGTTAAAATGATGAATCATATGTTTTACCATAATTTTTTTTTGTTTTTTGTCATTTTAGGGCCACACCCATGGCATGTGGAGGTTCCCAGGCTAGGGGTCTAATCGGAGCTACAGCTGCTGGCCTACTACGCCACAGCCACATGGGGATCCGAGCCACGTCTGCAGCCTACACCACAGCTCACGGCAACTCTGGATTCTTACCTCTCTGAGCGAGGCCAGGGATTGAACCTGCAACCTCATGGTTCCTAGTCGGATTTGTTTCCGCTGAGCCACGACAGGAACTCCTACCACAATTTTTAAAACACTGAAGTCTGAGAAGCACGGAAGCCTAGTGGTTCTGAAAATCTAGTCAATCCTCAGAATCATCTGGGAAACGTTTTAAAGCTCAGATCTCTGGGGTTTGGGACTCAATCTTTGTGTCTTTTTTTAATTCGCAAGTGGGTCTAACAACCAGTAAAGTTTAGGAGCCACTAATAGAGAACAAAGAAGAGGAGGCTAATGGGTTTCAGTGACTGGAAGATGCTCGGGTAGAAGAAGGCGCAGGCGTCATCGTGTTGCTCTGGCAACGAGCAGAATGAGAACTGATGGATTGAAATGACCAGGGAGCATGTTTCAGCCTGAGAACTCTCCTGTAACCAGAGGGACCAACAACAGAACAGGCCATCTCCTGGGTCAGACAGTGTCCCACCCACTGGGGCGTGTAAGGATGTCCACCGGGGATCCTGTGAGAATTCTTGTAGCCCTGAAACTAAGATTTCCCCTAGCTTTCAGATCCTATGATTCTCAGTGCTGCTCTTTCAGCCTAGAAGTGTGGCAAGTCTGTCTAGAGTGAGGCATCAGTCCACCAGGGTGATTCTCAGTTCCCAAGGGCTGAGATTCGAAGATCTCAGCTTTGGACCCGGACAGCACTTCTCAGTTTGGGCCTAGACTACAGATGACTTTTTCTGGGTATCACACCAGAACTACCCAACCACTCTCTAGAACTTTATATTATCAATAACACTTTATTTTCTTTTTAGGGCTGCACCTGTGACATATAGAAATTTCCAGGCCAAGGGTTGAATCGGAGCTGCAGGTGTCGGCCTACACCACAGCTTGTGTGAGGCCAGAGGTTGAACCCACATCCTCATGGATACTAGCTGGGTTCTTAACCCACTGAGCCACAGGGGGAACTCCTCAATAGTACTTTCTACAATGATGAAAATGTTCTATATCTGCACTATCTAATAAAGTAGCCAATAGCCACCAGATGACTCGTGTGCACTTGAAATGTGGCTAGTGCAACTGAGGAACTGAATCATTTTTATTTAATTATAATTAATGTTAATAGCTACATGTGACCAATGGCTACTATTATGAATAGTGAAGCCCTAGAGAAACCCTGGCCCGAACTACTGCAGACAAGAACCTTCTACCTCAAGCTGAACTAGGCCCAACCAGCCTCTGAGAGTCAGGACAGAGGCTTGAGCCCCAGTAGCCCCATTCACGTTTCAACTGGGCAGTGCCTCTGCCAGAGCAGGAAGCAAGGAGCCAGTTGATGCCGAAGAGTTCTGTTGCATCAGCCTCTGCTTGAATTCTACAAAGGGCTTGTTGGTGACGTTCAAGTTTCCTGAGCCCAGAGCCTTTGAGACAGCTACCAGGGACCCCTAGAGAAAGAGGGTCCAGTGCCCTGCTTCTCTCCTAAGAGGCAAACCAAATGAGGATGCATTTCCTTTCTTATAATTTTCCTCTTGTTTTCTGCCTTCTTTAGAGTTATAGGTAAACACACAATCACCATGGGAGAGATTTCGAAAGCTAGGGCCCCAGTGACCAAGGGCGGCTCCTTCCCCTTCTCTAATTACAGTTAAGTAGTTCAGGGAAGTGGACCTGGACTCCCACTGGGTCTACTGGATCGGGTAGAAGATAGATTAATACATAATTACCACTGTTCTCACAAGAAAACAATGATAATTGTTATGAACAACTCTCCACTTACGGCCCTGCCTGATAGGGAAGAAAACTGTTCAGCTCTCTTTTCTTTGTGGAGAGCACAGCCTCCCGGGCACAGAAAGCGTTCAGGGGAGGACACCCAGCGCTCACCCTTGATCTCACCTTCATCCTCCTGTCCTGCACCTTCTCTGAAATACAGAGGCAAAGCTATTGGGAAACATGATTAAATAAGTAAGTCTCAAAGGTGATGTTTGTGCCTGGAAGCGCAACAGACCTGAAACTAACTCAAGTACCAGCTGAGCTCATTTATTCGTGATCCTGGAGCAAAGCTTTTCACCAGAGTCAAAAAATTTCCCCTAGCCCTAGTTCCACCTGTTTTCCATTCGGGTGTTTATATCTCGGCTGCTAAGAAAGATGATGGTGACAAGCACAGGATCTGGAGACAGCCTGCCTTAGTTCTATTTCTGGCCCTGCTAGTATTTGCTACGTGAACTTAAACAGGTCTTTTAGTGTCCTTAAGCCTCACTTTCTTCATCTATAAAAGAGATACTATTTGTACCTCTTCATAAGGTAGTTAGGGTTAAATGAGATAGTACATAAAACACGCTCAGTAAAGGGCCTGACATATAATATTCAGTCAAAGTACAGCTGTTGTGGTGTTGGTGTTGTTGTTGTCATTATATTCACTTTGGAATAACTCCGACATGCATTTGAAATAAAAATTGCAGCTATCCAAAAAAAGCCCAGGCCATAATTTTGTCTGAGTTTACTGCTCTTTAAACTAGCAAAGCACCATAAGTAAAATAAAGAGCTACAACTCACCTAATTTTCTCTCACTTATCTTTAGGTCACGAGGGTCGAATTGGCATGGCCTCGATCAAGATGAAGGAAAACCATGAATTTGATGGAAAGAAACTCTTTAAGCATGTGGTCGATTACCTGCCCAATTATGCAAGGCCCCGCTTTCTAAGACTACAAGTGAGACCTCTTGTTATCAAGTTCAGTTGTCCTCCCTCTTGGAGACTCCTGCCTCTTAGGGAACAATTCCCCTTCTATCGTGGTGACCACACTGGCCAAATTTTTACTACCCTTTCAGGAAGCTCAATAAGGAAGCAGAGGAGTTCTCACTGTGGCTAAGTGGAAATGAATCAGACTACTATCCATGAGGATGCGGGCTCAATCCCTGACCTCACTCAGTGGGTTAAAGATCCAGCGTTGCTGTGAGCTGTGGTGTAGGTTGCAGACACAGCTCAGATCCCGTGTTGCTGTGGCTGTGGTGTAGGCCGGCAGCTGCGGCTCCGATTTGACCCCTCATCTGAGAACTTCCATATGCCATGGGTGTGGCCCTAAAAAGAAAAAAGATAAAATAAAATAGCAAATAAGGAAGAGAAGTATTAGAAAATACAGCTAGCTGAAACCAAATCCTAATCCCTTTCTCCCTAAAATGACAGGCAGTTCATTCAGCAACAGTGTTAGCTAATAACTCACAAAGCCTGTTTGTTGAGGTGTAACAAACACATCAATCAGAAGTGCTCCAACCTCTTGTTTCCAGTTTTAAAGAATGGAAAAATCCACTAAAGTCCTCTGCCTTTCTATGGCATGAAATTTAACTGGGCATCATCAGCCAGTAGTAATTACCAAAAGTTAAGCTATGGCCAAGAGAAGGATTTTTTTCTTTCTCAAACATTAACCCTTTAGTTAAATACTCTCACTTTGGGAGCTTAGCTGAAGATTTGAGAAGTGGTAGGCTAGCAGATATTGCTAACATTATACGGTTATACCTGCTGATGTTCATTAAGCACTGACATTTGCTTCACAATGAGGTGATTGAGAGACATGAAAATTGAAATATCCTCAGATCATCACCTGTTTATTGAAGGAGAAACAAGTCTCCAGTCTAACAGGCTGAAAAGACAGAGTTGTCTGGGTGTAGATGATCCTTAGCCCCACCCCACCGTTAATCAGGATATTCCAGTGATTTCTGAAACTCATCAAGCAACAGACTCCTCTGCTCTGTATTCCACTGTCAGCTTCGCTTCTCCCCACAGGTGACCCTAAAGCTTTAAGGGAAGGAAAACTACTTTCACAAAGAGCCCCCTGGTGGAGGTTCTGAAGACAGGCTGTATTGGTATTATAGCAGAACTCAACATCCACAGCTCTCAAATGACCATTTGTTGTTTTTCAGGACACCATTGAGATCACTGGAACTTTTAAACACCGAAAAGTGACCCTCGTGGAAGAGGGCTTTAACCCTGCAGTCATCAAAGATGCCTTGTATTTCTTGGATGATAAGGCAGAAACGTATGTGCCTATGACTGAGGACATTTACAACGCCATAAACGATAAAGCTCTGAAATTCTGAATATTACCAGAAGGGTAACTCAGTGTATTTCCAGAAAGAAACTGAAGGGACCTACCTAGTACAACCACTTGATATAATCCAACTTTAATTTTGATTGACGGTTGTGAGGTGCAATTTTCTTATGCATACCAGGAAGGGGAGACTTTTTTAAATTACACCTGAACGTTTGCAAGTGAAAAGATTTAGAGATAATTATTTTTCAAATTGGCATCTTCACTTTGTATTTGCAAACTAAGCTTGTTAGAGGAAGGATGTTATTTTTTTAAATATGTAATAAAATAGATGAACACCAACAAATGAGATGACACTGTCTTTTTCCTGACTTGATTCCAAATGCAAACGCTGAGCCTGACAGACCCATTGGTAATTTTTCACAGATGTCCTGCTTATAGTGACAATGGTATGCTAAGTAAAATATGGCAAGTTGGGAGGTGAGGGGGTAGGAAGTCCAGCTCTGGGGTAAGACCAACCCTCCTCCTCTGAGAGCCTCCTGGCCCTTGTCTACAGACTAGATAGCATTAAACAACAAGTGATCATGCTGCTGATAGTCGCTGAAGGAGCCTAAATCTAGAGCATCAGAGTTTTACGCGTAAAAGGTGTTCAGTAGGTTTTTTTAGCTGTATCAAGTGTTGCACACCTAAGCGTCTTTAGGATTATATTGGTGATGTGGATGAGAAAGGCAGGTCACAAGTGACTGTGGAAAACTTGGGGGACAGCCGCTGCACAACTTCAATCAGCTTGTTATTCCCATGAGGCTATGTAGCCCAGGTGCGTCAGAGAGCCTCTGATTATTCGGAAAACAGAAATCTGGGTATTTACGTGATTCTCACAATTTTTAAGGTGTCAAGTGTCCAATTTTTATAATGTCTATGCATCCCAAACAAAGTGTATCTGTGTACCAGCAAAGGCCCAGATGTCCAGCTACCAGTCCCAGTCCCAGGTGCTCCTCAGGCCAGAGCTGGTTTCATTCCGCATCCAGTCTCTGGCCAGAGAGCCTGTTCAAGGACTGCAGGGCCTTTGGCATGGCAGGGGACAGTTTGGGGACTTTGAATAGCTCTCTCAGACAGGCTCTCTGTCCTTACACTCAGCTGCCGCCCTTGCTGAGGGGAACGCCCTAAGCTCTGCATGGGTCAGTCACACAGAGTTCCAGGAACAAGTCCTTGGTGGTGGCCCTCAAGATGACATGTTCCTCACTATTGCTTGTCCTAGGTCACAGGAGCATCAAGGTCACTAAGTTCACATCTAGAAAGTGTGAGTCAAGTTCACCCCAGCCTCTTTAACGAAGGTGAATTTTCCTTCCCCAGAACACCCTCCGGTGACCAGGAGCTGGAAAGGAGCTCTAATTCTTCCTGTTTTGTCCCCCGAAAGCCCCAGGTGAATGTATTCAGGGGTCTTCAATGATATATGATGAGGTGTGGTCATGCCCACCCCCAACACAGTGTTAGAAATATTTTTAAACTCTCTTCACTCTTTTAAGTGACTCCTGAGAAGTCTTGTGACCAGAATCCCCTCCCCAGCTCGTTAGACCCAAAAATAAACATTTCTTGAGCACTTACTATGCATGAGGGACTTGAAGATGGCCTAAGGAAAAGTTTGCTATCGCTGCAACTTTGAGAATTTTACCAGTAATTTAGAATAATTGCTGCTTGTGAGTCAGCATTGGGAATTTTTGCAAAATTCTGGGCTTCTCTGCCTTTGCTTTATTGTTCTCCCATTGAGAATGTGAACCCATGTGGTGGGAGGTGGCACAGACTTGGCTTTTGAGAGTATAACATGGAGCAGTTGCACTGTTTGGAATCGTGTTACAGTGATTCAGGTTGGAAGCAGAGATTATGTTAAAGCAGTGAGGTCTTTCTGTGCCACAAGGGTGATCTTTTTGGGTAAGAGGTCAGCACTTTCATCACTAGCCTGAACAGTAGTGTTTCAATAAACAGAGCCTGCTGCAGTGTTTCAATAAACAGAGCCTGCTGCGGCCTGACTTCTTTGACCCACATTTTAGACTTCCTGTTTAGAAACACTCCCTCCCAGCCTGATGGCTTCCTCTGTCTCTCACTTCCCTAAATGTCCATGGTTCAAGCTAGGAACCCCGGCCCTGTTGCAATGGATAGAGGCACCAGCACAATGTCCTCAATACCTGGGTTTGCATCTGTGTAAACAAAATTTAGCCATCCTGTGGCCGATAATCCACTGATTTTTTTCTTTTAAAAGGGTCAAAAATTGTGTCTGTAGAAGTAGCTGTACAAATCGTCATCTTCATTTGAAAGTACAAATGGATTTTTTTTTTTTTTGTCTTTTTGTCTTTTAGGGCTGAGTCAGAGGCATATGGAGGTTCCCAGACTAGGAGTTGAATCAGAGCTGTAGCTACCACAGCAACGCGGGATCCGAGCCGCGTCTGCGACCTCCACCACAGCTCACCGCAACGCCAGAGCCTTTACCCAATGAGCGAGGCCGAGTACTGAACCCGCATCTTCATGGATGCTAGTTGGGTTCGTTAACCGCTGAGCCACGATGGGAACTCCCAAATGGATATTTTTTTAAACATGTAGATACTCATGTAAATCATTCAAGAGATCTCTGATTTCGAGTGTATTGTTTGGAGACATGTAATGAGTGCATAGATAGGATGTTACAGACACCAAATAATTGGAGGGTTAAGTGTCAGCCTCTGGAATGGAAGCTAACAAGGATCAGTATAGGAGTTCCCTGGTTACCTAGGGGTTAAAGATTCGGCGTTGTCATTGCTGTGGCATGGGTTCGCTGCTGTTCCGTTCTGTCCCTGGCCTGGGAACTTCTGCATGTCACGTGCATGGCCCCCCAAAAAAGAATCAGCGTAAAAAAGTGACCCTCCTGAAGAAATGATCTGTTAAATGTGTTGCTCGTTCATAGGTCAGCTCTACAAACATTAAGTAGGTCCCTGCTAAGTACCAAAAGATGAGTTCAGCACAGGGTGATGGAGTTTTCCAAGCCTCTGTCTGGGAAGTCAGGTCAGGACTTCAAGGCAAACTGACTGGAAAGATCCCTGGAAAGAAGGCCAGAGTCCCCTCCATGTGTTTTAACTTTTTGAAAATAATTATTTTGTCCTTACAGTTTGTGGGGCTGCATGAAGTGTGGAAAGAGGAAGCTAACAGGAAAGAAAGTGTCACTCAACATCACCGAGGCACTGCTGAGGGGGAGGTGGGCTCACTGGCCCACACAGGTTTCTCACTGGTGTGGCTGTCAGCTCCCCAGAGCACACAGAGCGCCATGCTGTCATATGCATATGTAGCTGACGATGCTATGTATTGTCAGTTTCCCTTTGCACAGATATCATGCTTCTGTGAAGCTGTAAGCTCCATGAGACTGGAGAGTCCATCTATCCTGCTCATCATCATATTCCCGGGGTCTGGCACATAGTGTGTTGCTTTCTTATCAAGCAACCCTGATAAGCATCTGGTTCCCATGCGAGCTTTTCTATATGGGGCTGGTGCGGGGGGAGGGGGGCTGGCGCCGGGACGGGGGGGACAAAAAGGATGAGCTAAATAGATGGTCTAAGTCTGCTAGTTCATGTGCATTCATGAATCTCAAACTTCAACACTGAGAATCACCTTCACCAAGCAGTCTTGTTAAGACACAGACTGCCAAGACCCATTCCCCAGAGCTGAAACTGGAACTGAAATTCCCAGGTGATGCTAATTCTGTCGGTCAGGGGCTGCATTTCGGGAACCACCGACATAGAGAAAAAACAGCCTGAGCTACACATTATGTGTGCTTCGTTGGTGTAAACCAGTTCCTCATACATAGATTATCTCTCACTGAAGCTCAGCTCTTAGATCTGGGGTGACTCAAGGTGCAGCTCAGGAAATACCCAGCATAAAGCAGCACTCTGTCCTCTTTAGCCTGCAATTGTTCTTGAAAATTCACATTAACTGTGTCTATTTACTAGATACACACGTATTATTTGCTACAGCAGAACTAATAAAAAGCAATCCTAGAGAATGTCTAATCAAACCCCTTTGTTTGATAAAAGAAAAAAAAGAAAAAGCCTGAGGAGGAGACGTACTTACCTTAAGGTCCCACAGCTCCGTTAAGCTCCCACGTATCTCTTACAGAAGAGGCAACCTCTTTCTAGACTAAGTGGTTTTCGGAGTATGGTCCCAACAAGCAGCATCAGCTGGGAGCTTGTCAGACATGTAAAGTAGCAGGCCCCACCCTAGACCAACCAAATCAGAACCACCGGGGATAGGCCCAGCAATCTATTTGTTTGTTTGGTTTTAGAGGGTTTTTTGTTGTTGTTGTTGTTTTAGGGCCACACCCGTGGCATATGGAGGTTCCCAGGCTAGGGTTCAAATCAGAGCTATAGCTGCCAGCCTACGCCACAGCCACAGCAATACCAGATCCAAGCCGCCTTTGCAACCTACACCACTGCTCAAGGCAACGCCGGATCCTTAACCCGCTGAGTGAGGCCAGGGATCAAACCTGCGTCCTCATGGATGCTACTCAGGTTCGTTTCCACTAAGCCATGACAGGAACTCTGAGATCTATGTTTTAATGAGGCCTGCTGATGACTCTGATACAGGCTTAATTTGAGAACCTCTGGCTTAAAGCAGTGCTTCTCGAGCTTAAAGAAGCATTGGGAATGCCAATGCTTCTGGAGCACACACCCCTGATGGAAGGGCAAGAAACTAAGACAGTGCTTCTCAAACATTGCTGTATGTTAGAATCACTTGGGGAGCTGTCGAAAGTCCCGAAGCCCCACCCCACCTCATACCAATTAGATCAAGTTTTCTGGGAGTGAGAGCCAGGCATCAGTACTTAAAAAAAAAAAAAAAAAAAACCTCCCAGGTGATTCCAGTATGCAGTAAGGTATGGGGATCACTGGTGGACAACAAGGGGCAACATGGAACGTTAAGCTCCTGACAAAGATTCTCTCCTTAACCAAACCCTGCCCAGGCTCCTCTGAGCCCTTCTCCCTAACGAGCCCTCCACCTTGGCATATAAAGACTTGCACAAAACATAGCATAGTTTCTAACAGTGCAAGGCCACACCCCCAGGATGATCCTAGATCACCTTAATATGCCTGCCTGAGAAAACTCATGGCTGCCCAAAGATTTACTCTTTGCTGGAGTTCCCATTGTGGCTCAGTGGGTTAAGAACCTGACTAGTATCCATGAGGATGCAGGTTCGATCCCTGGCTTCACTCAGCGGGTTAAAGATCACAGCAGCATAAGTCACAGATCCAGCTTGGATCTGGTGTCGCTGTGGCTGTGGCGCAGGCCGACAGCTGCACCTCCAATTCAACCCTTAGTCTGGGAACTTCCATATGCCATGGGCGCAGCCATAAAAAAAAAAAAAAGAAAGAAAGAAAGAAAAAAAGAAAAAAATTCTGTTTGTTCCAGCCAGCACCTGCAGTTACGGTCCCTGCTGCCCACCGTCTGTCAGAGGTACGAGCCTAAACTTCCAATAAGCAGAAGTTAGCAAACCCAGATGGGCTTCCCATGGACCAGACCCCCTCTTACTGCCTTTTGTAATGTTTCACTTCCCTGACTCTGTGGAGCCCCTGCTTCCACCCTCCCTCTTCCCTGCATTCACCCTGTAAAATGCCCAGTGACCTCTGTACAAATCAAAGTTGAGCCCAGTTCACACCAGACTCTTTATTCTACTTTACTGATTAAAATCTGTCCTTACCGCTTTAACTAGTGTCCAGCTTTTTTACCTTTAACATCGTTAACCAATTTACTACTCCCTGTAAAAATGAATAGAATATGAATAGAAAAATGGATAGAAAATTATTTTTTTTTTTTGGCCTATGAATTCACTATGGGTAAGCTGCTTGTGAGCACGGTTTTTATTTGACTACAGGATCCAGAAAAAAAAAAGAGAGAGAGAGAGAAATGCACAAGTTCCAAAACTAGAAAGGGAACATTTAACTGTAGTGAAGGACTAGAGAGACCTGCTGAATGGTGAGCTTCTGATCAAGTTCAACCTTCAACAGTTAGGTCTGGTGCCAATAGCCAGGACTTTACTGAAGACAAAGAGGCCTGAGTTTGCCCTTTTATAATCCATGTGACTTGGGGCCTCCATTTCCTCATTTATAAACTGTTAAGTCACAGTGCCTGACCTAAGCTTCCTCCCTTCTTCGTACCAAAAGTTTCACCAAACTCTTTTTCTCATAATCAAAGTCATTTAGTCTCCAGAACATGCCCAGTTTAATCAATCAATACTTCAGTGGTCAATTAAGTGACACAGGACATACTTTTTTCAGGGACAATCACAATTTATTGTCACATTATAGTTCACGTCACAAGCTAAACCACAGAAGCTGCCTGTCAATACACTACCCTAGACCCTTTCTCTCTCACCAGCCTGCTGGAAACTTCTGGACAATGCTGGCTTAAACTCTCCATTTGTGTCATGTCATGAGTCATGAACCCTTAATGAGAACCTGATAAAAAATTATGAGGTTTCTCCCAAGAAAAATGCACACACACAGAAGCACAAAAATTCAGCATGCAATTTAGAGGAGTTCAGAGACTCCCTGAAACACATTCGTGGACTCTGGCTGAAACCCCTGGTCTAAACCATTGCCTGCAGGGGGCAGCAGGGCAGCTGGAACCCACACTGAGAGCTGCATTCAGGAAAGCTGGGGACACTGTAGAACTTGATTAGTTTTTTGAAGGCACTCTTCTTTAGCACCATCATCTCTTCAGGAAACCTAGAAAAGATTCTGACCCGGGAGGAGCCGCCATTCTTCACAGAGCCGTCTGTGGGCAGTGGCTTCTGAGCACTTACAGGCACGCTGTTGCAACTGAGGGAACGCACTGCCTTCTTCTTATTCTGCACAGACAAATAACTGAACAAAAAGGAGGACAGCTTCTGCTTGGTGACATCTGGGGCCTCTTCCGAAAAGCAGTCATCAAATGGGTCCTGCAGGATTTCAAGACGGTGGCTGCCTCCCCCCCTCACAAGACTGGCTCCCACACGCGGAGGCTGCTTGATGATCTTCCTGGCCTGGGCGGGGTCATCTCCTGCCCCACTGACAGACGGGAAGAACGCTTCCTCGGCCGAGGCTCTGGGGCCCCTGGTTTGGGGGACGAGGTTCCCCAGCCGAGGGCTAGGCTGGGAAGTACAGTGCTGACTCAGGATGAGAGTGGCTGCATCGTGAATGAGGTTCCAGTCTCTCAGGATGTCATCCCTGGTGGTGAACTGGGAGGTCACAGTGAAACGGATGATCAGCTTGTCCTGGATCGTGGCTGGGATGAGGAAGACACGGCCAGCTTTAGCTATTTCCTTTAACACACTTTCGGTGAGACAATTAGGACCCTGTTTGAAGGATAAAGAGAGGTCGAGTCTGTGTCACATTCCCTGCAAGCAACCCCAGAAGCCCAGCATTTACATTTCCAAGAGGCTGAGAATCACCAAATGACCCCCTTCCCACGGGCTGGAAGATGGCATTACCTTGAGACGAAAAACCACCAGGCCAAGGTGCCTCTTGGCAGGAATTTCAAAGAAAGGGTCATTTCTGACCAAAGATTCAAAATATTTAGCCATTTCAATACCCTAGGGTTGTAAACAGAGAGAGAACTGAGATTATTATCAGGCGAGAGATGACCAGGCGTAAACTTTCACACACTGCTAAACAGGCTTAAAAGAGTCACATCTCTGAGCCATAGAGATCTAAGTGGCTTCTGCCTGCTATTTGATTTTGCTCATAAAACCTCCGATGGCTCCCTGTGTCTTGCCACATTAGGTCTAATTTGAGATTTCATGTCTCAAGGCCTTCTTTCAACTCATCCGCCAGAACCAGAAGGCATGTGCTTTGCCATCAAGGCAATGTGACTTCCTAGTCCAGCCTCATATAACTTGGCTTCCAGACTGGTCAGGGGAGCTAAAAAGGGCCAAACCCATCCCGTGAGCATCCCTGCCAGATGCCTCATACAGGCTGCAAATTCTTAGAGGAAGTATATGTTTGTTTCTACTACACAAAAAGGCACGGTGTGGACTGTCCACAGCCCCGCCTCCATCCACTAGTAAAATAAATTGAAGTAAATGTTCCTTCAATAAATATCTATAACATAAGGCGGGGATGTTTGCTCCAGGTTTGGTAGGACGACATGCCCAAGCCAGGAGAGCCTTGTTTCCAGCACAACCGTACTAGTGACCCTAACTTTCAGACAGCCTTACAATCAGAGTGATTTTTTAAAAATACAGGTCCCTACCCTGGCCACATGCTGCACTTCGATTTACTTTCAGTTTCTTTCTCTGCAAACCAGGCTCTCGGGCCACTGCTCCCCGGGGCTCAGTGATAACAGAAGGAGAAGTGAGACGCTCAGGCAGAGGGGACAGACCCCAGACAGACCTCAGGGTCGAGTTCAGCTCAATAAGATCCTCTAACTAAGAAAGAGATGTCTGCCCTGAATAGTCAAGTCCCAGGAGCTCTTAAACAGGCCCAGACACCTGAGCCATATATCACAGGTCCCCCGGGGCAGGTCTGCAGAGCAGAAACCAGCCCTCCTCCCCACTGTGTCTCAGAAGGAGCCCAGGATCCGCCCACGGTCTGCCCACTACATACATGCCTAACATGTGCTTGAAGATTCTTCACCCCAAAGGACCGAATCACGAACCAGAGTTTAATAGAGCGAAACCGCCGGCTCAGGGGTATCTGCCAGTGCTAGAACAGAGGAACACAGGGCCCACGGTTAGAAACGGGGACCTCCACTCCCCCACTCAGCACTCCTGGGCTTCATCATCTGTTGCCCGCACAGCCCTCCAGGGATGTGCGGTATCACCATGGCTCCCGAAGCTGTTGCTAAGGAGAAGCTGAGGCGAGTCACCCAAAGGCTGCCTCGTCCTGTGACCAAACCCTGTTGAAGATGGCCGATAGGCCCTTGTCCAAGAGCAGGATGGGTGGAAAACAAGGCCATGACCCTGAACCAAGGAGAAGACACTTTGCTGTAAATGCCGCTTTAAATATTTCATCCCAAGCTGAAATTCAAGATAGGGGCAAAACATTTTTTCTCTGAAAGAACCTATGTCCCTTGAATAGAAGAAAATAAAATTCCATTTCTATTCCCCCCAAAAAACAGAAAGTGTAGTAGTCAAGACCTCAGATGCTAGAGCCTCACAGAACTGAGTTTCTCCTCCAGCTCTGTCTCTTACTGGTTGTGATCTTGGGCTTTGACAACTCACTAGCTCCTCAGAGGCAAAGAATGAACAGAGAGTCACAGGATGTTGTCAATAAGTGCTGGCTACTTAGATGACAAAAGTGTAAATATAGGAATTCCCATTATAGCTCAGTGGGTTATGAACTGGACTAGTATCCATGCGGATGAGGGTTCAATCCCTGGCCCCACTCAATGGGTTAAGGATCCAGCGTTGCCATGAGCTGCAGCGTAAGTAGCAGATGTGGCTTGGATCCCACATTGCTGTGGCTGTGGTGCAGGCCGGCAGCTGCAGCTCCAATTTGACCCCCAGCCTGGGAACTTGTATATGCCACGGGTTCGGCCCTAAAAAGAAAAAAGAAAAAAAAAAGGTAAGTACAAATCACAGTGGTATTTCTGCCTAGAACCAAGATGATCATTAGCTAACCTCTCTGTCCTGTCCTGATTTTGCCTATGACATCTCTGAGCCCTCAGGAGGCAACACCCCAGCCTCAGATTTCAGATAAGCGTCCACACCTTGGTCTCTATTAGACTAAAACTGACCCTTTGTTCCTGTTGACCAAGTTCAACAGAGCTTAAAGTTCAAGACTGCAGGCACCAAAGATCTGACAGTTTTCTAATCAATGCCGAAACGATTTCCCAGAACTAAAACAGGACAAAGGGTTTGGAAAACATTTGCAGGGATTAGTTAATGTGATTTCCAGTGACCTCTTCCTCACATGTCAGAAAGCTCCACCAATTTCTTTGGCTGAAAATAAATATTTGTCTGATCAGATTTTTATCCACTGCAACAGAGGATTGCCATGTCCTCAAAACTGTGATTACCTGCGCCTCAGATTCCTGACTCAGGCACAGTTCAAACCTAACCCCTTGTTTCTCCTCTGTCAAGTACTAAGCCTTTGATTTCCCAGCAGACACTCCAGTGCTGAGAACGCGCTTGGGGACTTTCTTCACCAGCAGAGGGTGTCTAAACCTGGACATGGAACAAAATTCCTGTAACAGAGAAAGCATCCATTCTATGGCTTGTTAGATAGATACTATAGATGGAGAAAAATGAATGGATAAAGCAGCCTTCTCTGAAAACATTTTCCAGATGGTGATGGCCAATTGACTACTTTACCAGCAAGTTAAAATGAGCTGCAGAGGTGATTTTTTTTTTTTAATGGCTGCACCCAAGGCACATGGAAGTTCCCAGGCTAAAGAGTTGTGCCAGCCTATGCCACAGCCACAGCAAGGTGGAATCCAAGCCACATCTGTGACCTACACTAAAGCTCATGGAAACACCAAATCCTTAACCCACTGAGCGAGGCCAGAGATTGAACACGCATGCTTGTGGATCCTAGTCGGGTTGGTTACTGCTGAGCCATGACAGGAACTCCTCAGCAGAGGTGATTTCTTCTTTTTTTTTTTTTTAATTTTTGCATTATAGGTGGTTTACAGATTTCTATTTAATTTTCCAACTGCACCACGTGGTGACCCGGTTACATGTACATATATGGATTTGTCACATGTGATTAGACAGAGTTCCTTACACTATACAGCTTGATCTTGCTTTTCCATCACCGAAGCACTAGTCAACCCCATTCCCTCCCACTCCCCCCACCCCACCCCCAGCAACCGCAACAGAGGTGATTTCAATTTTTATTTCTTTACACTCTGTGCATATCCCCAGTTGTTCCTCTTGTTATTACTCCAAAACCACTCCATGCTAACCCAGCAGGGTGGTTCTAGCTGATATTTTCTGTGGGAACAGGAAATCTGGACAGGGCTCTCCATTAACTCAAAATATTCCCAAGTCTCCTCTGCATCCTTTCAAAGTTTTGCAGGTCTCCTTGCCAAAAACAAGACAATGCCCCCTCCACTAGCTGGGGAAAGAGGGAGCTTCCTGAGGTCAGAAGAATCTAGCCCTGATTTGGGGTGGCCCCAGAGCTCTAGGAATCAAGCCCCTAAGTCCACTTTCCCAGGACACTGCTCTATTTCTGGCTTATCTGAAACCTGGCTGGGCTTCTATTTAAAGCTACGGCCACCTGGGTGAAAAAAGCTTGGGGCACAGGTCAGAGTAGCAGTGAATACCCTCGGGATCATAACAGAGAGCAGCTTCAGTTTTCTAGGAGTTTCTTCCAGACTTGAAAATTAAATCCTTAGGCTTCGAGGTTGGGGGAGGAAAACATAAAGCAGCACCTTCTGGATATAGAAATATACATAATAAGGTTCTCCTGGACCAATGCCAAGAAAAGTTCAATTTAGTAGTTTTATAAGGGATCTAGAAGAGGACAAGCACTATAAAATCTCCCGACTGATGGAAATGAACCACAAGAGGATCCTGAGATAACTGCTGTAGACAGAAAACGAAAACACAGAAATGTAACACAATATCCAAATTGGGCCAGAGTAAGGAAATGCCCTTAAGTTATAATGATCCAAGGTCACTTATAGGAAAATGGACATCATTTCACATGCAGGAGAGAAAAAAAAGAATTATCCCTGAAGATATCTGCTCCTTGGGCTGCTGTAGAAATGCTTTTTAATTAAAAAATTGCTGAAAACCCAGCAGACCGGGTAGTGAAGATCAAAGAACCATTATTCTTTCATTTTTATCAGCCTCTGGAGGATCCGTCCCCACCATTGCAAGCTTACTGCCTGTAATTTCAGTCAAGAAGCTTCAAAAAACCTAAAGAGTGTGAGCTGGTCTGAGGGAGAACAACTAATATCAAGAGGTGACAGATTATTTTAGGACTAAAGGGTCAAGATACTTTTGTCCAAGGAAAGAAGACAGAACCGTCTCTTTGCAAAAAATAACTCTGCACATGAGCTCTCCTGTGGCGCAGCAGGTTAAAGATCTGGCATTGTCACTGCAGTAGCTTGGGTCACTTCTGTGGTGTGGATTCAATCCCTGGCCCAAGAACTTCTGTATGCCTGAGGTGGTGCAGCCAAAAAACAAAAAAAAGGGCTCACAGATTTCAGGCATTTCTCTCTCTACGTCACTATACTAATTCATTTAATCCCCACAGCAAGCCTAAGAAGCCAGCACTGTTATTATCACCCTCACTTTACAGAAGAGAAAACCAAAACAGTTTAGGTCATTTGCCCAAGGCCACACAAGTTAATAAACGGAAGAGTCAGAATTCTAACACAGGCCATCTGGCTATGGCACCTACATACTTAACCATGTCACTATACAACAAATCTCTGCAGCTTAAAAGAAGAGCTTCTAGAAATTTCATGCCTACTATTTATTAAGCATGTGCCACATTTCTGGTAATAAGTGATCTAAGCGTATGTTCCCATTGCAACCTCAGAATACCCTATGAAATCGGTGCCACTATGCCCATGGTACAGATGAGGAAGTCAAGGCTGAAAGTTTCCTAAAGGCTCAAACCGAGCTCGTCCCACTCTGCCTCACCCTCGACCATGTTATGTGTAACTTATTAGTTTATATTCCTGTCTTTCCTACAATCAGAGGAAGGGCGTGTCTTCAAACTGAGGGGGTGATCTGAAGAAATGTTTCCCCAACAGACAGTACAGTTTGAGAATGTGGGCAGGGTTGAAAGACTGAGGCGCACTGAGTGGGCAGGCCAGGAATACTTGGAGGTATCCAAAAGCTTCAGGAAGGGGACCCAGGACCCATCCCCACCATGGCGCCTCCCACAGGGCCTCTGTGGGGACAAAAGGGTAAAAAGAGTTTAAGCAAGAAGCCTGTTTTCCTATCCTTAGAAATTCTCCACCCTGCCCTGCTGCTGGGGAGGAAGCAGAAAAGATGATCCAGGATGGAGGCAGAAGAGAAATATCACGACTACTATTTATCGGTCCTGTTGTGGGACGGAGAATTTTTAAATGGCACAAATGTTCAGGAAATTTGCATACTGCCTCAAAAGTTGGTCTCACTCTCCAGGGTTCTTAAAGTTTTCTGGGTTTCATCCTATATGCCTATCGGCACAGCTTGAAACTAAAGACATCCAGCAGGATGGGCTCGAGTGTGGTGTTCTCTGACGGAAAAAGACTCTCAGGGGTCACCTGCAGCCTGTTCCCATCTCAGAGGCCACCAGGCTGCCTGTTGCTGGCCACTCACCATGAAGTCGGTGGCCGCGCCCGAGTTGGCATGCCTGAGGTAGACGGGGTTCACGCTGAAGGTCTGCTGCAGCTTGTACTTGTTCTTGACCCTAGGGGGTTCCAAATGGGCATTAGTGCCTGACCGTTCTCCAGAGAAAGCAAGGCTTTCCTGCAGGCTGGGAGCTTGGCTGCCACACTCACCAGAACCCAGTACAGTCAAAGTGCACCATCATCCACTTGGAAGGATTAAACGTGAAGGAATCGGCGTACTCGATGCCCTTCAGAAACCCCCGGAACTCGGGGCACAGGAAGGCGGTGCCTGCGTAGGCAGCATCGATGTGGAGCCACAACCCCTCTCTGGCACCTGAAGAAGCAAATGTCACCTGGCTGGGAGGCGGCACTGGGGGTGGGAGTGGGTTGTTCCCAGCCAGCGAAAAGCCATCTCTCGCCTGGCCTCGCCAGCTGCTGGGCTGCAAAAGAGGAGCTGGGAAAGGATGGGTTGCTTTGGCTAAATGAGTTGTGGAGGCAGGCGGACATGGGGGGAGGGTGCCAGTGCAAGGAGTGGGTTTAAGAGGCACGGCCACCCGCTACAGGGAAAGCCTGTAGAGAATCACCCTGGCCTTTATCTCGCTGACCCTCTTAACCTCCACCTAGACCTTTCAGGAACAGAAACCAGCTTAGCCACTGGCCTGGAGAACAATGTTAATGCCTCTGATACAGATGTTAGAGAGGGGGCGTCTTTCATTCCTACTGGGTTTCTTGCTTGAGGATTTTGAACAATCAAATTCAGGTTTCTGTTCTGACTTTAACTCCCCCATGGTTTCCCCTACCCTACCCTTTTCATTTTCTTGGCCTAGATTAGAAAATATTCCACTCTGCCTCATTCACCCTGTATTTTCGGGTTTTGAGGGGCTTTTTTTGTTTGCTTGCTTTTTTTTTTTAGGGCCACACCCACAGTGTATGGAGGTTCCCAGGCTAGGGGTCAAATTGGAGCTACAGCTGCCAGCCTACGCCACAGCCGCAGCCACAGCAGATCCAAGCTGTATATGCAACCTACACCACAGCTCCCAGCAAGGCCAGATCCTTAACCCGCTGAGCGAGGCCAGGGATTGAACCCGCAACCTCATGGTTCCTAGTCAGATTCGTTTCCACTGCGCCATGTCGGGAACTCCTCACCCTGTATTTTGGATACGTCCTGTTTTAAGCAGATTTCAACACACAGGTGAGAGGGTGAGCGACCTGAGGCCTACTCCCTGTTGCCTCCGAGGACAGGATGCAAGAAGCATAGCTCTAACCCTTGGTCCCACCACTGGGAAAAGCAGTGACCCCGTTGCCTGGAAGAAGGTGCTCTTAACCTTTTGTGGCTCCTCCCATGCTTTCTGCACTGACCAAGGAGGGACAAGATAATTCCACTGAGCTGGTTCCAGGCTCTGGCTCTCAGAAACATTTTAAAACTCATTACTTGTCTTCCTAGGCAGACGGGGCAGACACTTACAGATGGGGCCCAGCTCCGACAGGCAGTCAAATGCACAGACGCCAGTGGTCCCCAGTGTTGCACAGACCTGGAGGAAAACAAAGGAAGTTAACATGGGAAGGTGGGCTCCTGTAACACTTTGGGCCTGAAAAAGGATTCCATCACAGATATCCCACCCTACCAGAACAGTGTATATTTCACACCACATTTTATCATGACCCATAGTAAGAAGTACATTATCTAGCAACCTAGGACATATACACATATATGTGTATCTGAAATAAAAATTGCACCAATGTGTATTCTCACTACAGGAATATGCACTGATTATTTTTCACTCTATTTCTCTCTTTTATTTATTATTTTTGTTTGTTTTTATTTGTTTGTTTGTTGCTTTTTAAGGCCACACGTATGGCATACGGAGGTTCCCAGGCTAGGGGTTGAACCTGAGCTGCAGCTGTGGCTGTGATGCCACAGCCACAGCAATGTGGGATCTGAGCTGTAGGTCACAGGACCTACACCACAGCAGGCAGCAGTGCCAGATCCTTAACCCACTGAGTCGGGCCAGGGATGGAACCTACATCCTCATGGATACTAGTCAGGTTTGTTACTCTGAGCCGCAACGGGAACTCCTTTTTTTTTTTTTTTAATGCTGGTTATGACCCACAAAATTTATTTTCTAACACACTAACTCATAATTTGTAAAACATTGTGTTTGAGGACATTTCTGCTTTTCTCTGCAGCACGTACTTACCTGAATTCTGCCAAAATTCCTTCTTTACCTCCCAGCTCTATTGCTTTAAGCTCAGAACACAGGCTGACTTACAAAGACAGGCACCAAGCCCCGCTCCCTGTCCTCCTCAATAGCTTTCTGAAGAGCTTCCCCTCGGAGCGAGAAGTTGTCATCCACAGGCAGAAATTTCATCTTGACCAGAGAAATCAAACCAGCCTTTTCCACTGAGGAGTGGGCCTGCAAGGACCGCACAGATCTGTCAGCACCGCATCCTGGCATGAGCAAGCCCCAGAAACTGCTGAAACCAGACTAAGGGGAACAAATTTAATATCTGAGTCTTCACATCCCTCTGTGGTGCCTTGGACAACCTCCAAGGCCTGAGCTTAAATGAACCCAGGGGGCTCAGGTCTACAAGGAAATCACTCAAAGATGAAGACTCCAGAAGCCAAGAACTACCTGAAGGTTCGGCCTCTGCGGAGCAACTTACCTGGTCGGAGGCATAGGCGATGAGCCGGGCATTCAGGGAGGACTCGTCTGCCCCGGGCTCAGATACTTTCATTTCCAGGATTTTGTTCTTCCGTGCTGCCAGCAAGGCGATCAAGGTGGACTCGCTGACTGTGCTCTGCAGCAGAAGAAGAATTAGCACGGGCAGCCTCTCCATGTACTCTCTTGGCAAATTCCTAGGCTTCATATGAGTGTGTGTGTGTGTGTGTGTGTGTGTGTGTGTGTGTGTGTGTGTGTGTTTAACAGCTATTCTTAAGGAAGTACATAGCTCCTGCCTAAGGGGCTGTCCTTCCTCCCCAACTCATATCTCATATGCCTATTCTGCATTTTCCACTCACAAATTCTTATACATTCCTGGAACACCTTCCTCTCCTATAATTTTCAGGGAAGGGATGAGAGTAAATTTTTACCAACATCTTTATTAGGCCACAGAAACCAAAAAAAGAATGTTCAGCCCCTATACGTTTGCTTGTAGATATGTTTGCTCCCTGCTCCCTGTGTTAAAAAAAAAAAAAAGAACTTGCAACATTTTGGGTATGGAAATGGAGTATGTTTGTCCAGGGACCTCCCACAGAGAATGGGTCCTGGCCTGTGGGAGATGACTCTGGCCTCAGTTTCATTGCCAATGGCTCTTGTGACCTTGAGCCAATTATTGCCCGTCCAGAAGGCTCTTTTACATTTATAAATGGAGACCATCCCTTTAGGTGCATCCCAGAGTAAAGCATCGATTATTAAAAAAAAAAAAAAAAGTTGGGCAGGTTCCTGATATGGCCATGATTGGTAGAATCCTAGGGGCCATCTCAGCAGCCTCACAGGAATGTTGACAGCTTCTGGCCATATCCACGGTGTATGGCAGTTCCCCAGGCCAGGGATTGAATTTGAGCCTCAGCCGCAATCTACACCACAGCTGTGGTAACACCAGATCCTAAACTTACTGCACCGCAGCAGGACCTCCTCAATAGGCCTGAGTTTGAATTCTCATTCTTCCACTTAGCAGCTGCATGACCTGGAGCAAGTTTTTATCCTCTCTGAGCCTCAGTGTTATCTCAAAAATTGAGGATACACTGTTTACCTAGAGGGTTCTTGAGATAACTAGAAAAAAATCAAGATCATGCCCAGCAGCTATTTAGCGTGTTCTTCCAGATACATATCTGAAGCTGAGACTATTTCCTAACAAGCCAGAAGGTTCACAACATGCAGTAATTTGTCTCTCTTGTGAGGTTCAGATTTTAATCTTGGCACAAGACTGGATGGAGGAAGGGAGTCACTTAGCTGGGAAATGGGCCCAGCAAACTTCCCGGCTCTCATCTCAGGGCAGCATGGCTCTTTCTATTTAATAGAAGAATTCACTGAATCCTCACATCCATCCTTTAGGGAATTATTATAATTATTATCACTATGTCTCTATCATATATCATAAAATCAAAAAAATTACACATTACGGAAGAATTCAAGAATTGGAGGGGTCCTCAAAGATCTCAGAACCAAACCCTCATGAATGTCAAGGGTCTACAGATTCAAAAAGTACCTAGCAATGTGTGTGGTCTGCAAGAAGCACCCAGCGAGCTCCACTCTGCTGCACTACTCAACAAAATAAATAAGTAAATATTTTAAGAACCATCATTTGACAGGTATTCAAAAGACAGGATCACAGGATAAGATAAATGGATCTACAATGTTAATTCCTTTCTCGGCCAAGGATCTCCTGGCCTTAGGAGGGAGGCAAAGAAGTCTCTAGGATCGCCATCTCTTTTCCACTTACCACAGGGGTAAAATGGGACAAGGGGAGAGGGAGTTGTCAGATTGCAAACTAAGAAAACTTGAATCAAGTATTACTGGGAACGTGACAATGTGCTGACTTTTTCATCTTTTTCAAAGGAAAACTGAAAGAAGAGTGGAGACAGTGGTGGCAGCAGTGTAAACGCAGTGGAAGTCAAAACGGCAGTGGCCCCAGTGGTGATGGCAGGGTTGGTGGAGTCAGGGATGACGGTGATGAGGGTAATGGCGATGCTGGTGGCAGTGAAGGTGGTCGTGTGAGTGACATGAGGGGAACTCCATGGAAAATATAAGAATTGCCCAGGCAAGAGTTTGGGCTTCTCTTCTACTACTTAGCCCCGATTCTAGCAGAAGCTTTGCCAATGGAGGCACCTGCAAGACGCCTCCCCCCTGGCTGCTGGGGTGATGGTGCAAGAAGTGCTCGGGGAGTCCCAGCATTTTTGCCAGCCAGTCCATGACGTTCATCTCCAGTTCCGTGCACACAGGGCTGGAAGCCTGAAAGAGGGAAAGCAACTTCATCTGGATTGCCCTAGGGCTCCAAGATGCCCCCGCCAGCCCCAGAAACACATCTGTCTCTGCCTTGACCCTCTCTGGGCCTCACCTGTCTTGACCCTAGAGGAGGACCCACCATCAGGCCCTGTGCCCCATCCCTACCCAATCCTCTGCCAAACCAAAAAAAAGGGAAAGGATGTGGGGCTTTGGTTAATGTCACCCTCAATGAGGTGGATTATCCTATAACTCCAAGGGGCTATGGAGAAAGAGCCCTAGAAATGACTGCTTCCACCGGGTTCCCCAAGTCCTTAAAATAACCCAGCTGAGAAGCATGCTAAAGGCCAGGGAGAAGTTTTAGAACTAAGAAAGCACTTCCTCCTGGAAAGGTAGCAACTCTCCCAGCTCCTAACCTCCCCCACACCCCCTATAACAGCTCAGGCTTAAAATATAAAGCTGTTCTAGGAAACTTCTGGCATAATTTAAAGCTGATTGGTGCTTAAGGAGTCATTAAGGGAAGTCCTAGGGCACATTCCTAACTTCTCAAAGACAACAGCATGGGAGAAGTTGTAACCACGGGCACAGAAGTGCTTAGTGAGAGTCACAAACTGTGGCAATAACCAGATCTCAGTGTAAATCTCATCTCTATGAGCTGTTTGGTCTTGCGGAGGTAAGTTACCTAAGCCTTAATTTCTTTATCAGCCTCTAAAAAATGGGGCCAATGCTTATAATTCCATAGGGTTAAAAGATAAGATGAGACAATTTATATAAAGCTAATGCTCAAAGAATATAACCATTGTTAGTATTTAACTTGAAATCCCATTCAGAGACCAGGACATCCTGCCCCAGGATGTCACTTTCTGCTGTATTCCCCACCACTGGTTAGAGCTACAGGCACTGCTACTCACCCAGGTAAATCCCAAGCAGTTGATGGCATCAGCCAGCATGTCTCCCAGCAGTGACGGCCAAGAGGTGAGAGCTGGGTAGTAGGCGTGCATATGGGGGCTTTGCCAGTGTACCACCTAGAGGCAGAGCATGTACACAGGTGGCTCCAGGAGCCAGGTCATAGAGGCTTTCCTCCTGCAGAGACCCTCCCTGGCAAGGGGAAGCATCCACTCTCGAGACTGACTGATGCTTTTAAGACAAACAAATAAGTGACACACACCCATAAAAATAAGACATATTCATGGTGTTCTTGCCACCCACACCTCGCATACTCTGAGCTAGTCCTTCGGTGAAGCATTTGCACACATGCAAAGACCAGAAGGGAATATGCAAAATGAAAACTGCTCTAGGAATTAGAGCGGTGGATTCTGGGTAGTGTTTTTATTAGTCTCCAGTGTTTACCCCCCACTCCACTCCCACCCAGTAATAAAAGGGAGGGGAGACTGTGAGCTCTAGAAGAGCAGGTTGCTCTCATCCAGTCTCTTGCCAAAAGCATCCTGCATTCTCTGGGCACACAGCTCCTGTGGAGGGTCAGTATGTGTGGGTTCAAAGTGTCTTTAGCTTCCCACTGGGGATTGAGAGAAGAGAGAAGAGAAGTACTAGCTTAAGGGCAGGGGACCTTTGAATCCACAACGAGATTAACCAGAGGTAAGGAAGAGCCAGTAGACAGGAAGGGCCCCATATAGCAGGTCTCGGAAGCATCCTCAGTGGCTCATTGACTTCACTGATTATCTAAACTGGCTTCATCTCACTGTTCTGCAAACACGCCCTGTTCATTTCTGCATTCATGACATTGAGCAAAGCTGCGTCCCTGACAGGAAGGCACTTGTCATACAGATATGACCTTCTAAAACCTGTTAATTCTTAGAAAGCTACTAAATACTCATTTCCTCCATACCCCCTCCCCCAAGCCCATGGAACAATCTCATTCTGGAACTGAGGACTCATGGGATAACATTTTAGTGTGTCATCAAATTATTTAGTGTGCACAAATCGCTTTAACTCTTCAAGAGCAAGGAGAGTGTCCTGGACAGTGTGAAGGGTAGGAAGGAGCATAATATCTAAGTCCAAGGACACAAGTGCCTGTCCTACCCTGCCCATAACCAGCTGGGTGACCTTGCAGATTTATTGTGAAGCTGATGAACTGAAGTGCCAAGGTCCTACATTTGCGTGGGTCTCTTTCAAGATTCATTCTTAATTTTTTTTTTTTTCTGAAAGTGGGTGCCAATTTTTGCATCCAGTTCAGACCTCAAAAAACCAGGATCCTCCTCTGTACCTCTGACAACCTCAGTTTCTCACCATAAAATAAATTTTGTCCCCTGGGATGGTTGAACAGATCAGCCTGGGAGGAAGTTTATAATATGGAAAGCACTTATATTAATGGTAAGCTAGTCACATGGTGATAGATATATCACATATCCTGACATGACTCTTAGATAATCGAGACCTCTTCCTCTGATTTTCACCAGGCAGACGCCATCATAGGTAATAACAATATTTTCCACTTTCCAAACGTTTTATCTCATTTCATTCTCACAACAGTCCTACTAGGTAGGTGCTACCATCATCCCTGTTTTGCAGATAAGAATTGGGGCCAGCAGAGAGAGGCAGCCTCCCCGCGGGCACACACACCTGGAAGAGACAGATGTCAGAAACTCAGAGCTGCCTGACTCCGGAGCCCAGCACCTAAGCAGGATGGCACCCTGCCTTTCCCTCCCTGCTCTGCTCTCCCTCGCTCATGAACAGTAGGTGGGGTTTCTCTAACCAGGGTTGGAATTAAAGCAAAAAGACAGTTTTCTTCTCTTGCCATCTAGGAGACAGCATGGAGGGTAAAATTGTTCCAGTTTTCAATGAGGTGCTGACCTAAATGAGACAAAAGCAAAGGGCCAGCCGCTCTCAGGCCAACTCTCTGTGGCTGGTGCAGCCTGAGATGAGATGAAAGATCGGATCTTCATTATCGTTGTGCTTAGCAACAGTATTTTGGAAACCCCGGAGAAGGGCTTCCACCTCCTCACCCTATCAAGAGGCAATTGTCTGTTCTTATGAGAGACGTAAGATAAGATAAGCCAGAGGAATGCTTATCAAAACAGACAGACTTCTGAGTCCAGAAATGAGCCTCTTCAACCACACCCCCAGCAACTGCTGGAATTTCTTTCAGTCAAATGAATCAGCTCATTTCCACCTCTTCTGACAGTTGCTTTCAGTCTCACTACCAAATTACAGTTGGCCCCTCCGCAGATTACATTTTACAGAATGAAATCCGTGAGATAATCTTATCGGAGGGCTAGCCTCCTTGGTAGAGCTTTACTGATACAGAAATTTTCAAACGATGCTTGTGAAATAGGCTGCGTGATCAGAAAGAGATGAGTGTTTGGTTCTATGCAAACTTCCCATCACTTTCTGAGTTTGAATAGTATCTCACCCCCGCCTCCGAGTGGATTTCTGTCACATCTAAATCCAAAGCTCCTGAGGGGGGATGGAAATAAATATTAAGTCATCCTGGGGAAAAGCGGCCAAACACCTGCAGTACAGGACACCGGAGCACCAAGCAGGGAGAACTATGAATTTGGGAAGACAACCAACTTCTCTGAGCTGCAGTTTCCTCATCTGTAAAACAGGGATGATAGGGTTACCCTCGGATAAAACGAGTTAGCCTATAATGTGGCTGGTGCAGGGCCTGGCACATGGCATGGGCACAATAAAAGACAGCCCTTCTGTGGGAAGAGGATGGTACCGGTCCAGCAGGAGCGTCAGGCACAGCTCCTCACCCTGGCGGAGGGGATGTGATCACAGCCCCAGGCGTCAGCCAGCCTCTGTCTGTTCCCTGGTCCCACTAGTGCTATCACCAGGCTGTGCCCCTTGTGTCGCTGAGAGTATAGCTGATTCAGGGAAAGCTCCTTCCTGCTGCTGAAAAGCAGTTCAAATTTGAGACCTCCCTTGGTTACAAAGGACATGGTTCCCACCTCACAGAGGAGAATGGAGGGTGCTGACAGGGGCTCTCTCAGCTTCCCGACCCCCTTGGCCTGACAATCAGGGCGCCCGCTGAAATGCGTGCTCTTGGCTCCCTCCTTGCCTTGGGCACACTCAGGATTCTGGAGGAGAGTCTGTGGCTTTTCCAGCTGGGGCTTCAGGCACCGTCTCCAACCTGCTCTCTCCATCTTGCTCCCCACAGTCACTGTGTCCTTTCTGCTCGGTCCCAATTTTCACCAAGCAGCTCGGCCCATCCGATTTACACCCTACTGTCCGAAAGGCTCTGGGATGCAGTCTTTATTTTCTCCAGCTCTCCACCCAACTCTCCAGGGCAGCCCTGGCACCACAAGCCTAATTTCAATGGAAGTCCTTGTCATCCATGGGCCCAGAAGACAGGCCAGGACGTTGGTGATCAAGGGGCTGAGGGACCATCCCAGGTTTACCCGTGACAGGGTTTCCAGGCCTGTTGCCCACCGTCCTACACCCCAACATCCAGAATCACCCCGTGGTGACTGCATCTCACCCCAGGCATGATGACTCGCTCGATGTCCCCAAAGATGCTGTCCCAGCTGTCCGGCTCCTCAGGAGCACTCTCAGGCAGCTGGCCTCGCAGGTAGCCAGGCCTCACGTCTGGAGTCACGCGCCGCTCCCGCACAGTGCTCAGGTACTGGCAGATGTAATCCACCATCTCCTTTCCTACAAGGGAGGCAGAGAAAATCAGGTCCATGGACGGGGACCTGGGCAATTCATGCCCGTTGCCCTCGGGCCAGGGCCAAGGGGACTGGTGAAGAAGATGGATTCACGGGCTGAGCTGGGAAGGGTCTGAGCCCCAGCATACGGCTTGTCTTCAGTTAAAAAAAAATGAATCAAGGAAGAGTTCCCGCTGTGGCACAAGGGGATTGGTGGCATCTTGGGAGCGCTGGAACTCCCGTTCAATCCCTGGCCTGGCACAGTGAGTTCAGGATCTGGTATCGCCACAGCTGCTGCATAAGTCGAAACTGCGACTTGGATCTGATCCCTGGCCTGGGAACTCCATATGCCGCAGGGAAGCCAAAAAATGAAAAAAAAAGAAAGGAAAAGAAAAGAAAAAATGTGTAAAGGAATGAACGAATGATGGAGTGTGTGATTGAATAAATGAACAAAAGGGGAAATCTCCAAGGCATCAAACTCCAATAGCAAAGAACAGCTTTTTTTGTTTCCCTTCTCTTCCTTTATCCAGATCAGTCTTGTGCAGCTCTCTACCTTTCTTTTCTTCTCAAAAACAGAGCCTCATTCATCACCTGGGAGATTTAGCAGAAATGCTGTGCCTCTTTCTATCCAGATATTGCGTGTGCACACGCGTGCGCGCGCGCACACACACACACACACACACACCATACTCTTTGTTGGCTGGCAAAGACGGCAAGCTCCCAGGCCAGGTTCTGATAAAAGGTTAAAATCTATTTGTTCACCATTCCCACCAGACCAGTAATTCCCCACCTTTTGGACCCCTGAAATTTTTCAAGAATTTCTGTAAAACTGTAGGCTTATACACACACACAAATGTGTATATAATTTTGTGTATAATTCCTGAGGCTCGTGAGTTCCCTAAAGCACAACCATAGGCCTAGACTGAGAACCTGCACTGGCCTGAAATCCTGGGGAAACGCAGGACCACGTCTCTATCAATTTATCTCTCTCCCTTCCACCTCTACCAACACCTCAGTGCCTAGAATAGTTTTTAGATGCTCAAAACTTTTATCGAATGAATGAATAAACGAATAAGGAGGAAAAACAGCCAAGTCAAATATCTGAAGCCATTCCAAGTTTTCATCTTTCCGGGAGAGGGTCTCTGTCTTCAGAGCTTCTGTCACTTCCTCTCTCTTTCCCCTCCCTGTCCCCCCCACCCTCTCTTTCTCTCTCTCATTCTCTGTCTCTCTCAAAATCTGTCTTTCCTTCTTAATCTGCCTAGGCTCCTTTTCCTCCTACAGAGAAGAGAGAGAGAGACAAAGGGAGAGACAGAGATATGAGGGAAAGGAACACAGTGTCCTCCCTCTGCGTCAGCTCTTGTTACACTCTTAGGAGCTGGACCAGTCCCAGACAACACTGTGAAAACTTTCAGCACCCTTCTCTCTTCTCTGTGCTCTCCTGCAAGCCTCCCACGACCTGATGCCTCTCGTGACTGCAGTGGCATCCTTCCCATGGCTCCGGGCTCTGAGAGCCCTGAACCCTCCACCTTTCCAGGGACTGTATGAAATGTATTCATCTTCCACTCACAGGATAAATGCCACAGGAAGCTGCTCTCAGCTGAGTGCCTCTGGAAAACAATGGAATAAGCTAATGCCCACTGAAGTGTAAAGACTGGAATGTAAAGATAGCCACTTATGAGTTACGTCTGGGTGGAGGAACAAGAGGAAAAGTTGGAATTTAACATGGGTCCACGACTTACAGCACAGAAATTTTAGGTAAAATAGCCTACTAGTAAGGATGAGGATAAAAAACTTACAGAGAGAGAAATTATAAGCAGCTACCTACCTTCCCTGTTAGGACAGCCATGCCTGACAACAGGATAACCATTTGATTTTGCTCATCACACAAGACCTGAGACATAAGAGGTGCTCTTTAAATATTTACGGAATGAATGACTAAAGGAAAGAACACTGCAGGCAGATTCACGCCTGAAGAGATGAATAGGAAGAAAGATTAGATTTTGCGGCGACTGCAGAACACACAGGGAAATCTTCTTCCTATTTCAGAATGTGAATAATCCTCTTTTTTCCCATTTAGTGGATCAGAAAGCCAAATCCCCCATTCTACGGCAAAGTAGAAAGGAAAAGCATGGCATGGGTGGTGTGGAGTTACACGAGAGCTGGTGTCCGAGAGGGAGAATGACAGAGAGGTTGAGAACAGTTTTAAACTCTGATCTCACAGGCAGTCCCTTCTCAGGAAAGAGTTTGCAGAAGCCATCTCTCAGAAGGCAGTTCTTGGGCTCCTGTCAAATGACACCCCAGACCTAAGCAGCAGTTCCTACACGGGCAGCGGCGGGGAGGAGGGCCAGGGATGCCCCGCTCACCTCTCTCTCTGTACTCCTCAGGCCCCATCATCTCCCTCGGGCTCGGCTCCTTCTCACAGGTGACGCGAAGGAGGAGGTGGACAGGGATGCGCTCCTAGGCAGCCCGCGCGCCCTTTATTTAAAGGGTTCTCTTCCCTTCCACCTTAGCTCCGCCCTGCAAAGGCCCTTCCTCTAGGCTGAGTTAATTCCACGCCCCCACCCTCCCACCCCCACCCCGAGTCCTTGTCGGGAACAGTGAACACAACTTCAGCCAGTCCAGAGATCTAGGATAAGAGGCACTTGTAAATTAAACACGGCTCGGAACAGGCAGCCTCCAGGTGGACATGGTTAAGAGCCCTCCCTCCTTTCGGCCCCCTGGAATCACACAATAGAGCCCAAGCCTCACACAGAGCTCCCGGCTCAGGAGCCCAGAACAAAGCCAAGGGTGTGCCGTGCAGAAAAATTAGCATTATTGGTATTATTCCTGGCACTGTGTGCCTGCGGGTGGCAAGAAGGGAGAAACAAGCACCTGGAGCAATGCTGTTCCGCCGCCTTCACAGTGCTCAGGCATACGCGGATGTTATCCGCTAACACAACGGATTTTTTTTGTAGTATGGCTACACAGTACTTCTTGCTGTAGAGAGATAAGAAAACACAGATAAGCAAAAAGAACAAAAATTGAAACGTAACCCAGATGTAACAGTTTTAGCTTTTAAAAGACTGTGTGCATGTGCGTGTGTGTAAAGGGACAAGCAGAAACTCCTGGGGGTGGGGGAGAAGGGAGGCTCTTGAAGCTTCGTTTCTGAGTAAAAGTGATCAAATGCATTCAGATCGCCCAACTGAACATGTGGTTTGTTTTCGGTCTTCATCTTCCTGGTCTTCTGGGTGGAGTCTGATGGTTACTCCCCAAAGGCACCCCCTCTAGGGCTCCTCATCCCACCCCTCTGGCTGTTTTATTTTTCTTTTTTTAGGGCACCACCTGCAGCATATGTAAGTTCCCTGGGCTAGGGAGGAACCGGAGCTACAGCTGAAGCCTACACCACAGTGACAGCAACACCAGATCTGCACCGCATCTGTGATTTATGTCAGAGCTTGCGGCAATGCCAAATCCTTAACCCACTGAGGGAAGCCAGGGATTGACCTCGCATCCTCACAGACACTATGTCGGGCTCTTAACCCGCTGAGGCACAACAAGAACTCCCTGCTGCTGTTCGTCTCCTCCATCAGGCCCTTAAAGGTGTGCCTGCTTCAAGGGATTGCCCTCCTCTTGTGTTTCTTCTGAGCTGGCCTTATCCATTTCTGTGACTTTAAATGTTACCAGATGACATTCCTCTTTTTTTTTTTTTCTAGCTTTTTAGGGCCGCACCCCACGGTATATGGAGGTTCCCAGGCTAGGGGTCTAATCAGAGTTGTTGCTGCCAGCCTACGCCAGAGCCACAGCAACGCCAGATCCGAGCCACATCTGCAACCCACACCACAGCTCACGGCAACGCCAATCCTTAGCCCACTGAGCAAGGCCAGGGATCGAGCCCGCAACCTCATGGCTCCTAGACAGATTCATTAACCGCTGTGCCACAACGGGAACTCCTACCAGGTGACATTCTTACAGGTGCAAACCACATGTCAAGCTTACACCACAAGGTCCTCCCAGTCTTCTGAGCTCCAAAACCTTGCATCCAGCTGCATACCTGACAAGGCCCCTTGCACAGCTCTTAGGCACCTCAAACTTGACATGTTACAAAACCAAATTTTAGTCTTTCTCCAAACACTTTCTTCTCCTTCAGTCTTCCCCATCTCTGTTCATTGTATCTCCATCCATCCAACTACCCAGCCCTCCACCCACCCTTCCATCCATCCATCCATCCATCCATCATCCATCGATTTACCTATCCAGATTCTCAAGACTTAACCACAACTCTTCTTTCTCCTTCATGCCCCTGGCCGCTGCCTGAAACCAGTTCACTCAGATCCAAAATAATCCTCTCATTTATAAGGTTCTCCTCACTTCCAAGGCTACCACCTAGTATGGTCCAAGTCACCATCAGCACTCACCTTCACTAATGCAGGAGCCTCCTAGGTGGCCTTCGCTTGTCATTCCGGACCTCTTTCAATCCATTCTCTACATAATGCTCTTTTCAAAAACACAAATCTGATCACAATATCCCATGATTAAAAAGGCTTTAGCATCTAAAAAGCTAAGGAAATTCAGTAAGGAACGTGATACAAAATTGAGTTTTTATTTATATAACAATAAGTAATTGGAAAATACCACCTTTAAAGACCTTATTTATAACAGCAAGAAAAAAAAAGTCTATGAAGAATAAATAAATGTGTAACACCTATTTAAAAGAAAACCTAGGG
>PVHT020001751.1:13666420-13720646 GCA_004024745.2 Catagonus wagneri
TACCAAAACTAGACAAAGATGTCACAAAAAAAGAAAATTACAGGCCAATTTCACTGATGAACATAGATGCAAAATCCTCAGCAAAATACTAGCAACTGGAATCCAGCAAGACATTAAAAGGACTGAACATCATGACCAAGGGTGATTTATCCCAAGGATGCAAGGATTCTTCAATACCCGCAAATCAATCAGTGTGATATACCACATTAACATACTGAAGAATAAAACTATATGATTCTCTCAATAGATGCAGAAAAAGCCTTTGACAAAATCCAACACCCATTTCTGATAAAAATCCTTCAGAAAATGGGCATAGAGGAACCCACCTCAACATAATAAAGCCCATAGATGACAAACCCAGAGCTCACATCATTCTCAATGGTGAAAAGCTGATAGAATTCCCACTGAGATCATGAACAAGACAAGGATGTCTGCTCTCTTGGATTGGAAGAGTCAATATTATCAAAATGAATATACTACCCAAGGCAATCTACAGATTCAATGCCATCCTTATCAAATTACCAAGGATCTTTTTCACAGAACTAGAACAAAATATTTTAAAGTTTGTTTGGAAGCACAGAAGACCCAGAATAGCCAAAGTCATCCTGAGAAAGAAAAATGGAGCTGGAGCAATCAGAGAGTCCCTGACTTCAGACTATACTACAAAGCTATAGTCATCAAATCCGTATGGTACTGGCACAAAGACAGAAATATAGATCAGTGGAAAAGGATAGAAAGCCCAGAATTAAACCCATGCACCTATATAGTCAACTAATCTATAACAAAGGAGGCAAGAATGTACAGTGGAGAAAAGACAGCCTGTTCAAAAAGTGGTATTGGGAAAACTGAACAGCCACATGTAAAAAAATGAAACTAGAACACTTCCTAACACCATACACAAAAATAAACCCGAAATGGATTAAAGACCTAGATATAAGACCAGATACTATAAAACTATTAGAGTAAAACATAGGCCAAACACTCTCCAACATAAATGACAGCAACATCTTCTCAGACCCACCTGTCAGACTAATGACAATAAAAACAAAAATAAACAAATGGGACTTAATTAAACTTAAAAGTTTCTGCACAGCAAAGGAAACCTTAAACAAAACAAAAATGCAACACACAGAATGGGAGGAAATATTTGTAAATGAATCAATGGACAAGGAATTGATCTCCAAAATTTATAAACACCTCCTACAGCTCAATACCAAAAAGCAAACCACCTCATCAAAAAATGGGCAGAAGATCTAAACAGACAATTTTCCAAAGAAGACATACAGATGCCAAAAAACACATGAAAAGATGTTCAGCACCACTTGTTATTAGAGAAATGCAAATCAAAATCACTATGAGGTATCACCTTACACCAGCCAGAATGGCCATTATCAAAAAGTCTACAAATAGTAAGTGCTGGAGAGTATGTGGAGAAAAAGGAACCCTATTACACTGTTGGTGGGAATGCAAATTGGTGCAGTCACTGTGGAAAACAGTATGGAGATTCCTCAGAAAACTCAAAATAGAATTACCATTGATCCAGCAATCCCACTCCTGGGCATCTATCCAGAGAAAACCATGACTCAAAAAGATACATGTACTCCAGTGTTCACTGCAGCACTCTATACAATAGCCAAGTCATGGAAACAACCTAAATGTCCAACGACAGAGGAGTGGATAAAGAAGATGTGGTACATATACAGAATGGAATATTACTCAGCCATTAAAAGGAACGAAATAACATCATTTATAACAACATGGATGGACCTAGAAATTATCATGCTAAGTGAAGTCAGTCAGACAATGAGACACCAACATCAAATGCCACCACTTAACATGTGGAATCTAAAAAAAGGACACAGTGAGCTTCTTTGCAGAACAGATTCTTACTCACAGACTTTGGAAAACTTGCGGTTTCCAAATGAGACAAGTTGGGGGGTGGGGGATACACTGAGGGTTTGGGATGGAAACACTATAAAATTTGGTTGTGATGATTGTCATACACTATAAATGTAATAAAATTTATTAAGTAATTTAAAAAACTTTACCTTATCTCATATATGTGAATGTATGTACACATACTGTATGTTATATAACATATAATGTAATATTGTAGTAATATAAAATATATCTTAGATAACATAATATACAAATTATATACAATATTATTTTCTATATTCTTTTTTTTTCAGAAGTCACACATTTTTAAGGATACCATTTATAATGGCACTAAAATGTATTAAGTGCTTGTGGATAAATATAAAAGAGGCATATACCTATATTTTTTAAAACTATTAAGTTTTAATGAGAGACATTAAAGAAGACCCAAACAAATGGCAAGATAGAACATGTTTATACATAGAAGAGTCAATATTATAAGCATATCAATTATATCCAAACTTTTTTTGGCCACACCCACCGCATGTGGAAGTTCCTGGGCCAGGGATGCCAAGCTACTGCAGTGAATATCAGATCCTTAACTCACTGCACCACAAAGGAACTCCCAGTTATATCCAAATTTTGATTTATATATTCTTTGTCATTTCAATCAAAATCTCAGATTTTTTTTTTTTGTCTTTTTGCCTTTTCTAGGGCTGCACTCACGGCATATAGAGGTTCCCAGGCTAGGGGTCTAACAGGAGCTGTAGCTGCCGGCCTTCGCCACAGCCACAGCAACGCAGGATCCCAGCCGCGTCTGCAACCTACACCACAGCTCATGACAATGCCGGATCCTTAACCCACTGAGCAAGGCCAAGGATCGAACCTGCAACCTCATGGTTCCTAGTCGGATTCGTTAACCACTGAGCCACGACAGGAACTCCAAAAGCTTTTTTTTTTTTAATCACTTTTTTTCAGGAACTTGTCACAGCAATTCTAAAATTCATACAAAACTGCTAAAGCTTAGGCACAGCCAAGGTACTCTTGAATAAGAACTTTTGTGGAAAGACTTGCTTTCCTAGATCTTCTTTTCCCTCTGAGTTTCAGTTCAGAAATTTATCTCCAACCTATCTTTGATTTCTTTCTTCAGATATATCTAATATGATGATAAACCTGTTTATTGATTTCCTAATATCAGTATTGTATTTTTTCTGTGGCCTTTTTTTCTCACAATTCATATATTCAACAGAGAACACACCCAGAATATATATAAAGAATACCCACAAATCAATTTTAAAAGACACTAAATAGATAACAGATTTGAATGGGTGATTCTTCAAAGAGGATATTTAAACAGTCAATAAATATTTTTTAAAAAGATGTTCAATCTCATTAGTCATCAGGGAAATGCAAACTAAAACCACAATGATGTATTACCACAAAACCCAGAATGACTAAAATGAGAGAGACAGCAAATATCAAGAGCAATTGGAGCTCATACACTCTGGTGGGAGTATACATTGAAACAACTATTCTGGAAAATATTCTCTCATAGTATCTTCCAAAGCTGAACATATATATAGATATGCTACAACCCAGCAAGTTCAGTCCTAAGTACTTAGCCAACACAAATACTCTTAATATGATCAACATAAGACGTGAGTACAAGGATACTCACAGCAGCTGCATTCATAACAGGTAAACACTGGATTCAAATGTTCATCACATTATGGATAAGTAAATACATTCTAGTAAGCCAAAAGAGTACATGCGGTACAATTCCATTATGCAAAGTAAGAACTTATACAAAACAAGTACATGATGTTATGAGTCCGGATAGTAGTTACCCTTTATAAGGGAATGACAGAAAAGAGACTCAAGGGGTCTTCTGGGATTCTAGGTTTTTTTTTTCGTTTTTTGATCTGGATGCTGGTTATATGGGGGCACTCAATTTGTGAAAATTCATTGAGCTGAAAACTTAGGTTTTCTTTACTCTTTTGCATGACTGTTACACTTCAATAAAACCTCAGAAGGAATCACTGACATGTTTTATTATGCCTCGGAGTCCCCTAGTTGGTTGTGGTGTTCTTTGCTTGTGGGCTAGGAGGCAAATAATTTCTTTGTTTCTAGCTTATCATCCAAAAAATGGATTAGTGGATTTCCCATCGTGCTCAGTTGTTAACGAATCCGACTAGGAACCATGAGGTTGCGGGTTCGATCCCTGGCCTTGCTCAGTGGGTTAAGGATCTGGCGTTCCCATGAGCTGTGGTATAGGTTGCAGACGCGGCTCGGATCCCGCGTTGCTGTGGCGAAGGCCGGCGGCTACAGCTCCTGTTAGACCCCTAGGCTGGGAACCTCCATATGCCGCAGGTGCGGCCCTAGATAAGGCAAAAAGACAAAAAAAAAGGGGGGGTTAGTATTTACTCCGTTTTGTAGGAATCTATGAGGTTGAATTAATGAATGAATTTGCTGTAAAGGAAGTTAATGAAAGGAACATATCTGAAGCAAGTCCAATTATTTATTGAAGTGTTTTATCATTCAGTTTCCTCCTACCCCATTGGGATCTGGCACATAGCCTATAGTCCTTTCCAACTATTCTCATAATTTTCCATTTATTTATACTTGCAGTCCTTGTTGCTCACAGTAGCTATGTAAGTTATGCAAAAAAACAAACAAACAAAAAAAACAATACAACTTGGACAATTGGTTATTTTTTGTATGGTTTTCAACCTCTTCCAAATTTTTTCATCTTGACCAGCATTTTATTGAACATTATAGACATAAGGGTTTTTTTAATTGCTACTGAATGATTTAAAAGAAGACCTGTATGAATGGAAAGACATGCCATGTTCTCAGAGAGCAATACTTAACATCACAAAGTTATCAATTTTCCCTAAATTAATTTATAAATTTAACACAACCTCAGTGAAAATACTGGCAGGTTTTTTTGGGTGTTCTGTTTTAGAATTCAGTAGCCATGTTTATAGTTAATAAGGAAATTCCATCAACTAGAATAATGAGGAAAACTCTGTAAGAGAAGAGGAAAAAAGTTCTGCTCCTACCAAGCAAGTATTAAAATACTTTATAAAGCTTTCCCTGGTGGCTTAGTGGGTTAAAGCTCTGGCATTGCCAGTGCTGTGGCTCAGGTAGCTGCTGTGGCATGGGTTCAATCCCTGGCCTGGGAAATTCTCATGCTACAGGACCAGCCAAAAAAATGTTTTTAACTTTATGGATATTTAATAATTTAAAAAATGCAATACTGGTATATGAAGAGGCAAAAGGAACAAATAAACCCAAAGATACATGATAAAGATAGCAACTCAGGAGTTCCCGTCGTGGCTCAGCAGTTAACAAATCCGACTAGGAACCATGAGGTTGTGGGTTTGATCCCTGGCTTTGCTCACTGGGCTAATGATCCAGCATTGCTATGAGCTGTTGTGTAGGTGGCAGACGCAACTCGGATCTGGCATTGCTGTGGCTGTGGCATAGGCCAGCAGCTACAGCTCCGATTTGATCCCTAGCCTGGGAACCTCCATATGCCATGGGTGTGGCCCTAAAAAAAAAGATGGCAACTCAGATCAAGAGGAAAAAAAGATGAACTTTTAATAAATTGTGCTGGAACAAAAGAGGTAGCAGCCATCTGGAAAAGAAAATAAGTTGAATCCATTCCTCATACCATGTACCTGGATAAATTCCAAAAACGTCAAAGATTTAAAAGCATAAAATCACATGAAACCATCACTATAATCAAGGTAATAGACTGCTTCACAGGTGTATGCATATGTCCAACTGATCAAATTATATGTAATAATATGTGTTTTTTGGTATATCAATTATATCTCGATAAATTTCAAAAACAATTATGAAAATTTAGGATGTTTTCTGTTCGGTCAATCTCAGAGTAAAGGATACCTTTCTAACCATGGCACAAATGCCAGAATCTACAAATTCAACCATTATTTATTTATTTATTTATTTGTTTGTTTGTTTTGCCTTTATCTAGGGCCGCACCCGCGGCATATGGAGGTTCCCAGGCTAGGGGTCTAACAGGAGCTGTAACCATTTTTAAAAAATAAGAAAAGTCAAAAGATAATGACTGGAGGAAAATATTTGCAACTCATAGCACAAGTCAGGAAGAAAAAGACCAGCTCTCTGATAGAAAAATGGGCAAAGAATAGAAAGAGAAATTAGCAGAAAGAAAAATACAAAACCCATAATAGAGAAAATCAACTGAAATCTACACTGAACTACCATGTTTTACTTATCAGAATAGCAAAACCTCAGTTTGCTAATAAATCCTGTGGGAAAGGTTGTAAGGAAACAGATGCTCTCATAGAAGGAAAGGTGGTAGGGCATTCTGGAAATACCTACCAAAACTACAAATGTATTTTCCTTTGACCTAGCTATTCCACTTCAGGATATCCTTGTACATGTGTGAAATGACAAGAGAACAAGCTTATTCTTTGCAGCACAGTTTGCAGTAGCAAAAGACTAGAAACAACACAAATGTCTATGGCAAGGAGACTAATTAAACTAAAGCACATGGACACATGCAACTCTACTGGAGGAGAAAAAAAGGGGGGGATAAAAAGGAGGAAGCTCCCAGGGGGAGAAGAGAGCCTTGCAGAACAGAATGTACCATTCGTGTGAAAAACAGGGGGAAAACGAAGGCGAAGCATATATTTGCTTTTATGTGCTCTGTACCCCCATGTGGAATTATTAGTAAGCAATTAATAATGGTAGTTATCTAGAATAGGAATTGAGCAGATGTGCCTGGTGATAGGACATCTCACAGATGCCTTTTATAACTTTGTTTTTTACTGTATCATTTATTTACTTCCTTATTTACTTATTCAATGAGCATTTAGTATCTATTAAAAATTAAATTATTTTAAACACTATAATTATAAAAATTTCACCTTCTTAAAATGGCCTTCAAGGCCTCCAATGACCTGACCCCTGCCTTTTTCACCCTGAGCTTCTCCTTCACCCACACCCCTTACTCCCCTCTCCACAGCCTCAGGATTGCCTTTTAACTTCTCAAAAACTCCATTTATGTCTCACCTCAAGGACTGCTTGTCTAAAAGGTGCAAATGAAAATTCAGCTTAATAAGCTCTCTTCAGAAAGACTGAAACCATGAAGCTGGGCACCATGATCTGCTCCGGGGATCCCCCCGCCCCATGGAATCCTTTCCCCAGGGGGATGGAGAACCTGGATAACAAAACATTTCCAGTAGTTTGTTCAGAGGACATTTGGCAAAATCTGGACGCATTTTTGGTTTTCAAAACTTGGTGGAGCAGGAAGTCTTACTGGCATCTACTGGGTAGAGGTCAGGGATGGCACTAAACACCTTCCAACGGATAGGACAGCCCCAAAACAAAGAACTCTTCAGCCCAAACATCAATACTGCCAAGGCTGAGAGACCCTAATCTCTGAAAAAAAGAATGAAAAAGAGCCGGGGTTTATTTATGACCCTCATTACCTGGGGAAGTTCTTTTATCTCCCTCATTGCCCTGTGTGAAATATAGACCTAATTAACATTATTTTGTTCTTTCAAAAAACAAACAAATTTCATCTAGAAAAATTAGGAACTCTGATACACAAGGAGGAGAATGTAAAAATCCCACCGTCCAAAGGACCAGAGCCGACAGTCATTCATTCATTCAGCAAGTGTTTGTCAGGGACTTTCCTTGTGCCGGCCACTCATCAAGGCTGAGGACTTCACGGTGAACTCTCCATGAAGCTTATATTCTGGTGGTACAGAGAGAAAATAAACAATGGAAACACATAGTATGTCAGAAGTTATAAATGCAGTGGGAAAAAAGACAGAGAGCGCCAGGGAAGAGGTAAAAAGGGTGCAAGCTAGGATAAGGTAGAAAACTCTCCTAGGAAAGGAGAAAAAGTCAGAAGGAGGTGAGGGGAGCCTTACTTCTATCTGGACAGAGGGTGCTTCAGGCAGAGGGAACGTTATGTGCAAGGTAACGAGGTGAGGGGGCCCCCTTGTGTTTGAGGAACAGCTAGGAGGATACTTGGCTGGGATTTCAGTGATGGAGCCAAAGATTAGGAGAAAACAGGGTCAGAAAAGTAATGGGAAGAGGTGGGTCAGATCAGGGAAGGACTTTTAAAACACTGTAAGCACTTTAACATGTACTTTGAGCAGGTTAGGAAACTGAAAATATCTGAGCAGAGAAGTGACATCAGCCAGCTTCATTCTTGAGTGACTCTGGCTACTGTGCTGGCAGTTGATCTCAGAGAACCAGGAATCAGGGAGCCAGATAGGAAGGAATTATAATTATCTAGGTAAGAGATAATAGTGGCACTAAAGGACCAGTGTGAAGTGATCAGATTCTAGATGTATTCTGAAAGTAAAACAATATTTGCTAACGGTTTTGCAGATGTAGGAGATGAAAGAAAGATGAGTCAAGGATGACCTCAAAGTTTGGAGCCAAGACACATGAAGGAGTCGAGAGAAGTTCAGTTTTGAACACGTCAAGTTTGAGATGTGTATTAGATGTGTAGGAGGAACTACTGAGGGAGTAGTTAGATGAGTCTGGAGTTCCTGAGAAAAGCTTGGGTTGGGGATATAAACTTGGCAGTCACCAGCCCACAGATGATATTCAAAGCCTTAAAACTGGATAAGATTACTGAGCATGTGAATATGGAGATAAAACTACAATGAAGTATGTCTCGTAGCCTTCCAAATACTTCATATTCAGAGTTCTCACACTATTCCCCCTCCACCACCCACTCATACTATTTTCTTCCCTACCTTCTCACCTGCCATACTCATACTCACTGTGCACCTTCCCTCTAACTCCCTCCTTATAACTCCATGTATCAGCTCATCACACACACACACCTCACACTTACACATCTACATAAAGTTTTTAAAAATTTAATTATACTGTACACCAGAAAAAGTATCTGTTTAACATTTTAAGGGTTATATAATATTCCATCACATGCATATACTCTAATCTTCAACCAGTTCTGTATTGGACAGTTAAGTTTTGGGGTTTTGGTTTGTTTGTTGCTATTCACAAGAATAAGACCAGCCAACAGGGACCTGCTGTATAGCAGAGGAAACTCTACCCAATAGTCTTTCCCCAATGGTCTATGTGGGGAAAGAATCTGTATAGATGTGTGTACACGAATAACTGCAACACTTCGATGTACAGCATAAATTATCACAACATTGTAAGTCTATACTTCAATGAAGCTTTAAAAAATGAAATAAGGAGTTCCCATTGTGGCTCAGTGGATAAAGAACCTAACATAGTATCCATGAGGTTGGATTCCCAGTTTCTCAGTGGGTTAAGGATCCACACTACCATGTGCTGCAACATAGACTGCAGATGCGGCTTGGATCTGGCATCGCTCTGGCTGTGGTACAGGCCGGCAGCTGAAGCTCAGATCTAACCCCTAGCCTGGGAACTTCCATATGCTGCAGGTGTGGCCCTAAAAATAAATAAATAGGAGTTCCCTTCGTGGCTCAGTGGTTAACGAATCCAACTAAGAACCATGAGGTTGCGGGTTTCGATCCCTGGCCTTGCTCAGTGGGTTAAGGATCCAGCGTTGCCATGAGCTGTGGTGTAGGTTGCAGACGCGACTCGGATCCCGCATTGCTGTGGCTGTGGCGAAGACCGGCGGCTACAGCTCCTGTTAGACCCCTAGCCTGGGAACCTCCATATGCCGCGGGTGCAGCTCTATATAAAAGGCAAAAAGACAATAAATAAATAAATAAATAAATAAATAAATAAATAAATAAAAATAAAATTGTTGCAAAGGGAAAAAAAAAGAATGACATAGACAATTTTGCACCCTTAGATATTTCCCTAAAATAAATTCCTAGAAGTAGAATTGCTGCATGAAAGAGTTTGAGTTCCTTTTAAAAAATGCCTCTGAGAAACATTAAGTGTATCAGTGTTTCCCCATGTCTCCACAAGTGGGGACATTGAATTCTGTTACCTTCTTATAGATGTGATTAGATTATATAAAATAAAACTATAAGCTATACTAACAATTCTTTATTTTTATACAATTTGTTGTTTGGAAAGTTTTAAGTTCTGCTTAAAAGAATTGAGTTGTGAAATCTTCCACATTTGGTCCATCCTTTCCACTTATTCAGTTTAGGAAAGAAAGAGGTTAGTGGCATGTGCCTTAAAGCCAGGCAATAATATAAATAAAAGCCTGGAACTCCAACTTCGCTGAGAAACTCCACAAAGTATTATGCTTGCCTGATTAACAAGGGAAGTGTGAACTATAGATGAAATTGCCACCAAGGAAACAAGAGATTTTACTGGAAACAGGCACTTGAGACAGGGAGCTATGCCTTTCAAGGAATTGCTTAGAACTAAGGAATTGGTTTCATTTTCAACCATGTACTAAAAGGGGATTTTTTTGCCCATAGTAATGGTGTTTTACCCCTGAAAAAGCACTGGATACAGATGTGATACAGATGTGAGCTAGCATCAGTCTTCAAGAAGCTACATGATAGGAAGGAAAAGAAAGTCCAGCTTCCTCCAGGGAGGAACCAGCTGTACAGAGTCATCAGGCTTAGTTGCTTACTGGGGAAGGTGGCATAAGGATGGAGCCGACAGACAAATACTACAACAGAAAATCATATATTTTTGTCCAGAGGGAGAGGGTGGGGCTGGGATGACTGACAGTCCTTTACATACTTTCAGTAGCACTCTTCCTCTTCTACACATATCTTCAAAAAATACTTAGCAGGAGGAGTTCCCGTCGTGGCGCAGTGGTTAACGGATCCGACTAGGAACCATGAGGTTGCGGGTTCGATCCCTGGCCTTGCTCAGTGCGTTAAGGATCCGGCGTTGCCGTGAGCTGTGGTGTAAGGTCGCAGACGCGGCTTGGATCCTGCGTTGCTGTGGCTGCGGTGTAGGCCAGTGGCTACAGCTCCGATTAGACCCCTAGCCTGGGAACCTCCACATGCCGCGGGTGCGGCCCTAAAACGACAAAAGGCAAAAAAAAAAAAAAATACTTAGCAAATGTTTACTATGTACTGACCACTATGGCTGGCACTTCTAATACACACAATTTGATAGAAGGGAAAGCCATCTTCTATCTCATCCTTGAGAAACTTAGTCTCAAGGAAATTGAAATATTTGGCTAAAATTACACAAAGTAATAATTGAATGGTCCAGGATTTGATCCCAGGACTATCTAATCCAATACCCATATGCTTTCTCTCACACCAGCCTGCTTCTCTCAACTTTGGTGTTTACATTGTTTAAGACACCAGACCTCTAGGAACAGGAGCAAGTAGAATTTTAACTGAAAGCTCTGCTTAAATGCTTCTGAACACTTTAGTACACATCACATGCAATAACCCAAACATTCACTGTCTTTTCAAATATAATTCAAAACACATAACTCTAAAGTATCAAAATAAAAATTTAGAGCAAGAGTTGAAAAAAACTACGAGGTAGTATATCACATCTTATAAAAATGTGTGAAAATTAAACATTTCTCTCACTAAATTATCTGGAAAAGCATACATTATAAAAAGGAGAAAGTATTTAGCTAAAAGAGAAAAAGAATCAAGCTGTAAATTAAAATTTCATTCCACTTTTAATTATAGGCTCCTTAAGTGTTAGACTGATATAACACTTGGAATTCTAACTCATGCTGGCATTGAGAGGTGTGCATAACAGACACTCAATAAACATGTACTAATTGAGACAAATATTTTTAAAACTTTTTTTAAAGTCAGACACTGGGAGAAGATATTTACACCTTACACAACCAGAAAAGAGTAGTTTCCAGAAAAAGATTAAGTCCAAGAAATCAAAAAGAGAAACTACTCAATAAAAGAATAGGCTATGAACTAGCAATTCACAGAATAAATACTGAAGGACAAAAAACAACAGGGAAAAATGTTCGACCTCACCAAAAATAGGGAATTGCAAATAAGGAACAGGTTCATACCAACGTAAGTGGGCAAAAACAGTGTGGCAATATCAGGTGTTAGTGAAATGTGGAGAAGTGAGAATTCTCATCACTATTTCACAGCCACTCTGGAAAGCAATTTGACAATGTCTAGTAAAATTGCTGACCCTTGATCTGACAATTCCATTTTCTGGGGAAACCTAGCACATACATGCACATAAAGAGATAGCAGTGTATAAGGAGGTTCAATAAACTATTTATAACAGTCCAAAATAAAAGATGATGTACCTATACATAGAATTAAGGATAAATACATATGGTATATTTATTTAATTTTATATAACAAAGAGATTGGATTCAGACACAAAAGTTTAAAATATTAATAAACTGGAAAAAGTATGTAGAATGACACAGAGAAAAAACTTTAATAAAGTTTAAGAACCACATAAAACTCTACCCTATATTTATAGCGAAAGAATGAAAATGCAGATAGAACAAAACATTTCAACCTCAGGATAGTAGCTGTCTTTTAGGAGAAAAGAATGAGATGAGAAGGGGGAAAAAGAGCTTCAACTATATCGGTAACATTTAGTTTCTTAAAAGATTTGAAGCAAAGAAGGTAATTTTAAGATTTATTAAATTTGGGTGGTAGGTACACAGATTTTGTTAACTTATTCTCTGTGCCCTTTAGGTTTTAGTTTTCACTGAAACAACAATAGCTGAGTATTGAGTTGTATCTAACAAAAGTAATGAACATTCTTAATAAAATACGCTTCAGTGTTTGATGTCAAGAATCTCTATTACATGCAGCAGAAATGTTTGGAAGTAGAGTCAGTTCTCTGGCAGACTGAGAACTTTTTTAAAAAGGAAGTGTAAGTTCATGAACTTACACTTTTTTTTTGTCTTTTTGCCTTATCTAGGGCTGCACCTGCGGCATATGGAGGTTCCCAGGCTAGGGGTCTAACAGGAGCTGTAGCCGCCGGCCTTCGCCACAGCCACAGCAACGCGGGATCTGAGCCGCGTCTGCAACCTACACCACAGCTCACAGCAACACCGGATCCTTAACCCACTGAGCAAGGCCAGGGATCGAACCCGCAACCTCATGGTTCTTAGTTGGATTCGTTAACCACTGAGCCACGAAGGGAACTCCCTAAGCTTTCTTAATGTATGTTATTTTTCTACAGCAAAATATGTGAATGCAATTTAAACTTAAAATAATTTTTGAGAGTTCTAAGGATAGCAAGTAGAAGATAATTATGAAAAACAGTAATATAAAAATAAATCTTTACTAACTTACCTGGCATGGGAAAAATATTTTCTTACATAAATATCAAGGAGACATTAAAATAGTTTTAAAAAATACAAAATTATAATCCATATAATCTAGCAATAGACTGTAGTTGTATTATACAGTATTATATATCTATATATGTAGAAAACATACTATGTATCAGCTATACACAAGAGACCTAAACTATTCAAATGAAAAACTAAGCAGTTAGTAAAGAATAGTGGACAGAATTGCAGAGATCAGGTCAAAAAATTTTCCAGGAAGAAAATCGTAGTTTTGGGGGGAATTATAATACTTAACTAAAAATGAAGAGCCCCAAGAACCATATCCAAATTGTAGTCAATATTTATTTATCATTAAAGTGAAATATTTTTAAAGGAGCTCGGGGTATCAAAATTATTTTTAAAACTATAATACTATTTATATATTTGGAAAAGTTTTAATAAGTCACAAAAACATTGATATCAAAATTTTGATTTGGAACCAGACACATATTTCCAGTGATGATACTGTGTTTTCCACCATAAATTACAAAGACTAATCTGAGAATGAATTTAGAGAGCTTACGTCAAACTGAATCCACATGCATTGAGATGTTCTCACCAAACACAGAGAAAGCAAATAACAAACATCAATCAAAACTCTAAGACTAGTTATCTATAATGAAATGCAAGTACAGTAAATATTACTTAATGAAATAACACATATATTAGTTAGTTCATTCCTAAGTTGATCTGACATGATGAAAGGTGATATTTACTCAACAGAAGCTAGGTGAAAAGAAAACATTTTTTCTATTTGTAATATAGGCCAGAATGTTAATGCCTTGGGAACCCACCCATATGGATGGAAAGGTTCCTACAACTGTTTTGTGGTTTTATCTGAAAAGGTTTTTCTTTTTTATACATTTTGAGTCATCTCTCAAGATCTTTTAGGTATTAAGGCACAAACAAACTTTATAAGTTTTTTTCTGGAAGAAACTGTATAGAGTTATACAAAAAATCTGCCATAGCAGCATAAGGCATCATTAAATGTCTATCAATGACATCATTTCCTGTTGTGGACAAGGGCTTATTTTAAGTTTCAATAAATTATCATAAATGACCATGTTGAAGAAACATACTGGCATGGATTTTCATTAGCAATATATTTCTTTGTTAAAGCAAATATAGTCCAAATTATATGGGACTTCACATTTATTTTATTCTCTCTTCAGATGTTCTTTTGAATGTCACAGCAGAAAGCTAACTCCCAATCCTCCACCATCATAAACAAATAGAGAAATCCAGTGGTAGAGTAAAAGAATAACTACTCTGCTGTTGATATCAAGAAAGACTGACGTAATAACTTCGAGAAGCTAATAAAGATAAATGACATCACAAGCCCTTTGAAAAAATAATAAATGAAAATTAGTTGAGAAGCACAGTCTCTGCAGATACCAGTCATCAGATGAGACCTTCAGCAAGCAGAGACCCAACCTAGAATCTTGTAATCTCAGAGTACCAGAAACTGTACACAAGAAGGTTTTTAATTTTAATCAAGTAATTAGGCAATCAAGACATCTAATGAGCTCGGTGTCTAGATAGTACATAACCAGTACTATCCAGATGTGTGGGAAAGAAACTCATTATAAGAAATTAATAAATATTAGGCTCTAAGGTTTGGGAAATTAGGGCTTGATTCTCTCACAGAACCCTGGTTGAGAAGCGCTGCCCTTGAAGGTGTTTGTTCACACATAAATGGAAATGATTAACTATCATTATCACTATTACGATGACCTTTACCAACAAATCCATCATTACGCAGTGGAAAAACATTAAGTGTGGATACATGAAAAAACATATTTTATTCTGTCAGTTCTTTTAATCCTCTGTCCATAACACCATAGAAAATATCTTGAATGCAAAGCTTTTCTAGGTCACCACAAAAGAGAGGCTTAAAAAAAAGAGAAAGGAAACCCTTTTTTAATTACAAATTACTGTGATGATGACTGAAGAATTAAACAAGTCCAACATGACAGACATCCCCCAAAAGCATTTCTATATCTACCTGATACTACCATAGACTTACTCCTTTTAAGTAGACTTATTCCTTTTAAGTACCAATTATTTTCTCTCGTCTATGCCAAATGTTACTGTAGAACAAATTCTTTCATGAACCAGGTAAAGTCTCTAGCAGGACAAGAGACTAGAAATCAAAAAGACGTTAAATTAGCTTTCAGAAGTTTGTTTCTAACACTGTCTCAAGGCTCCTCAGGGTCAATCTGGTCTTGGAAGCAAAACTGTACAGTGGTTGCACTGGGGGGTGAACACACTGGCCCCTCTCCACTCTGACATATGTCAGGGTGACGTGCCTCAACAAATCCATAAATACACAAAGGTAGTAAAAAGCAGACATAGAAAATTAGTTTCATTTGACTGAAAATATGACTTGGCATTTGTAAAACCCAGTTTTAGATACCTATAAGACAGCATGAAGAGCATGTAATATTTTCATATGCTAGAATATGGCTCTAACACACAGAACAAATTTTTAATGTGTGAACGAAATGTGGTCAAAATATAAATCTACACTGAACATATGTGGAAAAGATATTTAATTGTAAAATAGAAAAGTAGGCCAGAGTACAGTTTTAAGGGTAATTGCTTCTTTATACAGTATAGGTAATCTAGAAGGGTTTTAGGGTTAAACATTTTCATAAAGCAATAAAACATTAAAAAATAAAACAAGAAAAAAGGGCCTGAAGTTATGTTTTACAAAAAAGGGACAGTATGTCAGAGTTTAATGTCCATACATTGTGGAATTCAACAATATTGCAATGAGCTCCAGTCACAACACAGACATACAGCTTTCACGGGGAAAAATAAAAGTTATGGTAGACGTATCTAGAGCATCACTGTAATACAAAACTTATTCTACATACAAAAGCAATTTTTTTCCATAAGAATAATTTCATGGGGGGGGAATGAGTCCATGAGATATTTCAGAAACCCATATGCTCTGAGTTTTCCAAAAACATTATCTTAAAATCCAGTGCCTTGAAGTGCTTTCATGTGGAAATCATGATGGAAGGCACAGAATACAGTTTCACGTCCCCACTATGAAATTTTCAAAAAAGCAAAGATTTTGCAGTTTGCAAATTCAACGTATCTTGTAAGCTGCTCCTTCCAAGAACATTGTCATTCCAATAAAAACAGCTGCTAGCTTACTTAGATTCAATGACCTATAGAATAAAAGGGTTTCCTTTTTTTCCAAGTAACTTTCATCATCTGTTGTGGGAAAAATACCTATGCAAGTGATGCATTTTGAAATTATAAAACATGCAGAATATGTACAAACAGAAAATTTTAAAAATATTTGCTCCTTATACATGTAAATCTACTTGGGTTATAGCTGAAATTGAACAAATATAAAAATTTGCTTTCTAAAAAATGTTTTCAGAGAATCTGAGACAACTTAAAGCTGTACAAAGATTTCCTGGGAGAAATCTTCTGTTCATATAGAAGTTTATACCTACAGGAGTAATTCCAGCATCAGTCCACCACATAATTATTACAACATTTGGTCTAATCAACAACGATCACCCTTAAAACTGTTCTGTTTCTGAGAAATTAAGGTTTGTACTAAAATCAAAAAGAATTCACAAAAACAGTGGCTTCTTGTATTTTTGGATCTCTTCAACAATCTTTATCAACTCATTTGGAACTGTAAAAAAAAAGAAAAACTATTTACAGAATTCAGTTTTAAATACATTTAACAACTTCTAAAGTTTTATGTTACAAGAATTCAGAGCTCATGGCTTAAGTCCAATTATCAATCTGCAGTCTCTCCTATTATCCTGTCTTCCCATGACTGCACCTTATCATGTACAGTTCAAGATTGTATTCTTCCTTGACCAAAAGTAAACTCAAACTACATGTTCACTTCAGTTAAACAGCTTCTTTATTAGTCTGAAGACGAGTCATAGCTTCTAACTTCTGTCTGTAGGCCTCTGCTTCCTGTTCTTTCTTTAGAAGCTGCTGTCGATATTTTTGTGCTTCTCGATTAGCTTCATCCAGCTGTTTCTGAAGAGCTTCTCTCTCCTAATTAAAAAAAAACGGTTTTTTCAATTGTTACACGAATACATTAACACACACAAGCATGCATCCTTCAAATGAAAAAAAAATCTGTAGTAGCTCTAAAAGTAGCCATCTATTGGTATTTCCAAGACATCTTGCCTTTTCAACCAATTCATCTATAATTAAAGCCCTAATTTTGAGCTCCACACTGAGAGATCCAGATCAGTTTCTGACCTCAAGGTAATTATTTCCTAATTAGATATACATATATAGACTAACATCATGAACTCAAATTGATTACCTGTACTTTTATAGATACTACAAAAACTAGTGAAGAACTTTAAGAGGGAAATATACAACCATATCTCTTCACATGTTTGTCTATGATGTTTTTATCTAAAGCTAATTATAAAAAAATTAACACTTATTGAGCATCAATTATATTGATTAATGAGGTAATTTCCAGTAACAAGTCTCTAAGATAAATATTACGCCCATTTTACAGATGAGAAAAATGATGCTCAGAGATGTAGCTTTCCCATTGTAACACAATAGGGAGTCAGGTTCATGAGATTCTAAAAATATTGCTTTTTAAATTTCTTTTATGTTTGCACCTCAGCATATGGCAGTTCCCAGGCCAGGGATGGAATCTAAGTCACAGCTGCAACCCATACCTCAGGAGCACCAGCGCCAGATCCTTTAACACACTGCACGAAGCCAGGGATCAAACCCGCACCTCCACAGCAACCCAAGCCACTGCAGTCAGATTCTTTTTTTTTTTTGCAGTCAGATTCTTAACCCATTTGTGCCACTGCTAATATTACTGCTTTTAAAACTATCTTTCCTTATCATAGCAAGCAAGACTCCTCATCTTTAAAATGAAGAGTGCTGGTCCAGATTAGTGTTTCCTAAATTCTGCCACTTTACAAACCAATAAAATACTGATTTCTCTACTGTGATTCATTATATTATACATGTGTAAAATATATGTATTAAATTCTTCAATACACTGAGAGGAAAAACACAAATCCGGTCCAATAAAAATGGTATGTTCTCCTCCTCCTCACTTTGCCCCTATACAGTTGCCTACGGGAAAACATTTCAAAGATGCCTTTTCTTTATCTCTATAGAGTAAACACAGCGACAAAAAGTCCACTTGCACAGGCCCAAATTCAACCTCATTACAGAAACCCAGGTCCTCTTAAGAGGGTGCAGGCTTAGGGTAAGACTACTAATCAGAAAAAAAGGCCAGGTTCACAGTGGACAAGACACCTGCCCAGAGAGAACAGAAGGTGAAGGCGAAGGGTCGGCAGCTTGCTGGGGAAGAGAACTGTAAGAGGTTCTCTTCCACAGCCTCCTTGACTCTTTGTCCACTGTGAACACCAAGAGATTCCCTCCCCTTCACTATTCACAGGGTCCCCAAGGAGGTACATGTATAACACTCCTGCCTCCTGTGATCCCCATCCCTTCCCCACACAGGGAGTGAAGCTAGATCTATCATTTCTTTTTCCCATGGGTCCACCAAACGTGGGAGTGATGATTATACAAGCAGTCTCCAAATCTTCCAATTACACAAAATGTGCAGTAGAGAAAAAGGTGCCCCTCATCTCCAAGTAGAAATGCCTAAGCCCTACCCTGCTACCCTTCTCTTCTTACTACAGACATGATGCCAGCCTCATGTAAGCAACTGACACCAGTCCCTGGCAATGAACTATGCAGGACTTTGGGCATCAATAGAAAGGGTAGGAGCTCCCCTCCACCATCTCTTGCAGGAGCACCCACAGCCATGCAAAAATGTTTTACAATTTTACATGTACTAAGTAATAAGATCCTTTGGCAGCCAAATTTTTCAATATGGATTAAAAACCTGCTCTGATTTGGAAGGAAATATTAGAAAAGATTAACTCTAAGGTATCTTCTAGTATGAGCTGTTTATTCACAGAGAGAAACAGTAAGATTCATCATTATTTCAAAAGCTGCAAGCAATAAAGACATTTATCTTATACTCCAAACCCAACCAATATATTATTAATAAGTTGGGCAACATAATAACAGAGCAAAGAAACACTTCAAGTGTGCTTTTTTTTTCATTTTTCCAGACAAGATTCTTGAATTCTGCTTCAGCTATTAGCAATTACCTTTTAACAGTTTTATCACTTTTAACATGTAATTTCCTAATATTCAAATTTGTTACTTTAGCTATTATAAAGAAAAAAATCTTTATAGTGGTTTATCTTCTACTATACTTAAATATAAATTTTATTAGCAACTAACAGTTACTGAGCATTTACTATATGCCCACTACTGTACTAGTCTTTCACATGCCTTCTCATGTAAATCTTACAACAATGTGATAATGTTTGTGTTATTATTTCTCCTTTTTTACTGATGGAGGAGCCAAGCCTTGAAAGGGTAAATCACTTGACCAATCACTCTCAGAAAATTATCATTCAAACCTAAATCTGATTCCAGACTCACATCCTCAACCATTACATTTAAAAAATGAGAGAGAGAGAGAGAGACAGAGAGAGAGAGGGAGAGAGAGAGAGGGAGAGAGAAAGTTCTTCTGTGGCACAGCGGGTTAAGGATTCAATGCTGTCACTGCAGCAGCTTGGGTCCCTGCTGTGGCACGGGTTTGATCCCTGGCCTGGGAACTTTCATGTACCACAGGCACAGCCAAAAAAAAATTTTTTTTAATAAAAAAAATAATACAAGAGAAACTGGGCATGGTGTGTGTGAGCTGCCTGCTTGTACATAAACATCAATTTTGTAACTGCCAAGGATCAAATATAATCCTGTTCTTTATTATAAGTACAGTTTTACTGAAATACTGTCAAACCTACTCATTTCCAAATTGCTTATGGCTGCTTTTCCACTACAATGGCAGACCAGAGAGGCAAAACACACACTATAGGATGTTTAGCAGCATCCCCAGCTCTACCCAATAAATGTCAGTGGCATGTCCCTCACTGTGACAACCCAAAATGTATCCAGACATTGTCAAATTTCCCCCAAGGTCAAAATTGCTCCAGTTTTGGGAGTTCCCACCGTGGCTCAGTGGAAATGAATCTGACTAGTAACCATGAGGTTGTGGATTCGATCCCTGGCCTCGCTCAGTGGGTTAAGAATCGAGTGGTGTAGGTTACAGACGTAGCTCAGATCCTGCATTGCTGTGGCTGTGGCGTAGGTTGGGAGTTACATCTCCGATTTGACCCCTAGCCTGGGAACTTCCATATGCTGTAGGTGCGGCCTTAAAAAGCAAAAAAAAAAAAATAAAGCTTCAGTTGAGAACCACTGCTTTAGAGAAACTTTTGGGGTTAATGGCCAAGCTATCACTTAGAAAGGAACATAAAAGTATGCCCCTAAAGGTAATTCTATTGGTTATCTAAGAAAATGAATTCAAAAGAACTACTTCAGGTATTATAAGGAAATGATTACCTGGTTTGATGAAAACATTGCAGGTCTCTCTTCATTCTACATCCCCTGCCTACATCTACCATCTCCACTCACTGTATGCTTCAAGGTCTCTCTGTAATAGCTCTAAGATCATGCCATCTTGGCTTGAACATTTCCAGTGACGAAGAATAAGATTTCCATTACCAAAACGCCCTAATTATCAAAAATGATGCTAAGATTCTAACTCCCTGAAGTTCTTCTTCATATCAAGCTTAAATTCCACCTCCCTTAAATTCTATCTCCTTGGTTCTAGTTAATTTACACACCTCAACTCATACTTTCTTGTTATTTGCCATTATTCTCCTTGGTCTCTAAAAGACTATCAGAGTAGAATTAGGCTGATCTTTGAAGAAAACAGCAACTCTCATGGGTTCTTAGGCATATACAGGTACAGGCTGCAATGTTTTAAAAATGTTGAACTGATGTGAATCAACTATATCCTTGAATTTTTTAAAAAGGATGGATTGTGTCAGTTTATGTTCAGTAAAATATCAAGTAATTTAAAAATGTTTTTATTAAATAAAGTACATGACAAAATCTTTCTCACACTATATGCCACAAAAAAACGCTATCTGACTTATCAGTAAAACTTATTAAACATTACTAAATAATATGTATACTCATATCATTCACTGAAATAAACTGTTAGTCTCTAAGAACTCTGGTGTACTGATGAATATCACTTTAGATTTGAAGAAATAAAACTCACCCTCAACAATTTAAGTCATAATTTTACCAAACATTCTAATTAAACCATGAATCATATTCTTCTTAACTCAATAGTATATTCTTTGAGACTGTGACCAAAGACATACCAGTCTTAGATTTAAATGAATTTGGTAAAGGATATTTTCTAACTGTTCTCAGCCAGAAAACTATATTGCCTTGAAGTGACATTTTTAAAAATCCTCTTTCATAACAAGAACCTCAACAAAGAATTCATAGATATCCAAAATTTACTATTCACATATATTAGATATTATGAATATGTACATAAGAGTATGCTGATTTTTTCAATTCTCATAAAAATCCTAAATTCCAATGTGGGAGAAAATAAAACAGAAACTCACAAAGGTAAGACAACTTGCCACAAAGCAAATAGGGCACGGCTAGCGATGGGATTCAAATCCAGTTTAATTTCAAGTCTGATATAGTTTTCTTTACATTGCAATTGCTCTTTAAGTTATTCGATAATGACCTACTTTCACTTGAAACAAGTTACTATCAAATTTGAGGAACATTATTTTATTTATAGTAATGTGAGGGGAAAAAACAAACCTAGGAGGTAACTATGGTTTGGTTACATTCAGAAACTAGTTTACAATTACAAACTAGTTTGAGAGAAGGAAAACAAAGATGACATTTCCTCTAGTGATTTGTGAAAATGATGTATTAACAGAAAATAAAGGATGGAGTGCAAGAACCAAAGACATTTCAATGTTCCATGATGACAGACTTGGTTACAAACAAATTCTTCACTCATTCATTCATTCATTCAATATTTATTTATTAAAGGCTTGCTATATGTATAAGGCAGAAAATTAGACAAAAAGTACTATGTTATTTGATTCTATATCAAAACAATATTGTAAGCAATAAATATAAAAGACAAAAAAGAAAAAAGAAAAGAAAATCGAATTTATTTTGGATGACTGCAGCAAAACACACCGGGTAAAAGACTCCTTACTTCTATTTCTGCAGACTCCACCCGGTTTTCAATTATTTCGATACATTGTCTCTTGGCTGGTGGTTCTTCACTTATGACAGTTTCTTCAGCAATATCTGTTGCTGGTACTGTTAATACTAAAATGAAAAAATGTACATATTACTTCATTTTCAGATAGGTTTAGAATAATTAAAGATTCTAGTCTTGAGACTGTTGATGCAACTCATCTAAAATATCTTCTAAAAATAGTAATTTCAAAACACTGATCTGCTTACTATAAGAAATGTCCAGCTTTGTCTTCACTTTCTTGCCTTTTCACTAAAAACTATATTAAAGTAGCTACTTACTTTTTCAAATTTTTGTAGACAACATATTCATTCATATGGCTCAAAACTGAAATAATATTTAACAAGAATATTTTAAGGGGCCTAACTCCATCTCTGCTAACACAAATAATCACTTTTACCAGTTTCTCTTACGTTGTTCTTGTGCCTATTTACATAAAAACAAACATGAATATATACTGCATTTTTTCTCTTCCTTACACAAAAGGTAGCATACATATAAAATATACTTTCAAACATACACTCAAAAGATACACTGTTCCATGTGTTGTTTTCACTCCATATAGCTACGGTATCTTTCATCAATACATAGAGAACTTTCTTTAATTTAGCTGCATTATATTCCACTGTATGGATATACCATTAGGAACACTGTCTGTTTGTAAACTTTGCTTGTTTTCCCACTGGGTTGTTGGTCTTAGTCCCAGTTTTTAATATCTCTTTACATAAATGTAAATATACAAAGAGCAAGAGGCTGTCCCTTGCTTTGCACAGCACTGTCAGAACATAAAAATGACTGTGCAAGATGACTATGCAAAGCAATCTTAATAATCAATGGGGAAAATCAAAACTGTCTCATAGCCTTTAAAGTTTTTTGTCAAAACATTCCAAGTTCTCCTACTGTCCTTTATAAATGTAAACAAATGAAAAAATAGTAAAACTATCACTTAGTATAATGCAATTAAAAACATTAAAAATATTCTGGGAGTTTGGGTTAGTAGATACAAGCTATTACATTTAGAATGAATAAGCAGTGAGGTCCTACCATACAGCACAGGGAACTTTATCTAGTCTCTTGGGACAGACCATGATGGAAGCTAATATAAGAAAGGGAATGCTTTTATATATGTATGAATAGGTCACTGTGCTATATATATATCTGAAAGTGGCACAACAATGTAAATCAACTATACTTTAATTTAAAAGACTTCAACTAAATAAACCAAAAAAAAAAAAACAACACTGAGAATTACAGTATTTTTTTTAACATATCACATTACATTACACATACATGTTTACTCAAGAAGAATTGAGAACCTTTTATCTGTTTCATTGGACTGTCTACAAAGTCATATAGTCATATGCCGCTTATACATTTTTAAATTTTGAAGGCTAAAGTTTATTTTAGTATTCAGTAGGTTCCTCACATTGTTCTTCTTTTCCAGTTTTTCTTATTCTTCTTCCCTCCCTCCCCACCCCACCCCCATCAATACAAACTTCAGAATCTGTTTGGCTATTTCCAAAAAAAGACTGACTGGTCTTTACTATGGCCTGAGTTATGTCCCCCTCAAATGTTTAAGTCCTAATTCCCAGTATTTCAGAATATATTTGAAGATAGGACCTTTAAAGAAGTAAGGAAGGTCATCTGGGTGGGTCCTAATCCAGTATGACTAGTGTCTTTATAAGAGGTTAGGACACAGACAACACACACAGACTGTGGAAAGACTAGTGAGGACAAAGCAAGAAGGCAGCCATCTGCAATTAAGGAGAAAGACCTCAAGAAAACAAAGCTGTCAACACCTTGATCCTGGACTTCCAGCTTCCAGCACTGTGAGAAGATTAAATTCTGTGGTTTATGTCACCCAGTGTGTGGTATTTTGTTATGACAGCCCTAGTCTTTTTTTTCATATCACATTACATTTATCAATTAACCCAGGAGGCATTGAGAGCTTCATGATAGTGAGTCATCCTATCCAAAAACATAAAGTTTCTTTCCATTTGTTCATCAGTGAGATTAGAGTGTGTGTATAATCTCAGGTTTTGGAAACAATGTTGTATTTGCTTAATGCAAATACTTTAAAGGTTTCTTCTCTTCTATATAATTAAAATTAGTTCTTTAAAGCTATGTGAAAAGTACCTGGGCTTGATCCAAACCCTGGACCATCAGCCGAAGATTTCTGCAGAGCAAGAAAGAAATGCCTCCCAGGCTTCATGAGTCAAGGGTTTCCTCCTCCACTGCTACAGGGACAAAATCTTTCCTCGAGAACTGGTCTCTCTGCCAGGCCATACCTTCACTGTCAACCTAAACCAAACCTGATTTAGGAGAACCTCCACCTCTAGCCCTTCCCTTCCCCAAGTCTTTCACAGGCCATGAAGAGACTCAGTATCTGCAATCCTAGTCATTTTCCAAAAGGGTATACGTGCACATACTTTTTGGGTGAGGGGGAAGTGGTACTGGGTGCAAGGAAATCCTTGCTCAGATAGGAACCTTTTGCTTCTCTTTCTGCTTCCTCCAGCTTTCACGCTCCAGTCTATCTTCACCCTACTTGCAGGCCTTCCTACTCAAACTGGGCCCTGTCTTGCTGGGACTGTATATTTACTGCCGATTTCTGAGCCCATCCTCTTTTCTTGATGCACAATTGTGGGTTTCTCTGAGGGTTGTCTTGCCCTGGTTTAGATCTTAATGTTTCTGGTAGCACTTAAAATATGGAATTTTGCCGTTTTCTCTGCCTTTTAGTTTCACTGAAAATGTAACTGGGGCTTATGTTTTGCCCATCTTATTACTAATTTCATTACTCAAAAGAAAAAAAAATGGGACAATTATCAACGAGGCTGCTAAAAGTTGACACCATGTTCCTACTCTTAGTGCTAAGTCCAAGTTCTTCTTAAGTAACCTTTTCTAACATGGTATTTCTAAAAGCTGGTATGATATTCGAATTTCATTAAATGGCCTAGGAAAATAGTGTCCGATGCTGACTTTGAATTATTTATTTAAGCTCATTTTCCAACCAGGATACTTTGGGACCACTTCTTCTTTCCACCTAGTACACACTCAGAGAAAGTAGGCCATCTTTAAGAGTAGCCTAAACAAATAAAATTAGGCAATTAAGTCTGTCGTAAAAGGTTACAAAAACCTAATTTAAGGCAAAAATGAAGGCATTGAAAAACATGTCACAATTTCCTGAGAATTAAAAATGAACACAAACTTTATGTAAATGCCTTCTACCAACCTTGTTGTCCATCTGGCATGGTCACAATGATGGGCTGACCTATTCCACTGGTTGGAATGGAGTGCAAATTTCCAAGCTGAATTCCATCTGTAACTATCGTGATGACTTGCTGACCCCCTGAACTAACTACTTGCTGAATTGCACCATCCACAGATTCTGCAGTAACTACTTCCTCCGTAGCCACTACTGGAAAAAAAAAAGTAAAAATCAATGAACATATATAAAAGTACGAAGAGAAGTTTATTTTTGCTCTGCTACTTTTGCTGGCCTCTTTCTTATTCAGAAAAGCTTTTACATGGTTTTTAAATTCAGCTTCCAGTGGTACTGTACATATCTATGTAAACAGCTGACTACAAGTCCTACAATTTACAATGAGTTCCTGCTACCTATGCATCAATGTGTTTATTAAATAAGCTAACTTCGGGGGTTCCCATTGTGGCTCAGCAGTAATGAACCCAACCAGTATCCATGAGCTTGCAGGTTCAAACCCTGGCCTCACTCAGTGGGTTAAGGATCCAGCATTGTCATGAGCTGTGATGTAGGTCACAGATGCAGCTCAGATTCTGCTTTGCTGAGGCTGTGGCGTAGGCCAGTAGCTGCAGCTCCACTTTGAACCCTAGCCTGGGAACTTTCATATGACACACACGCAGCCCTAAAAAAAAAGGGGGCAAAAATAAACAGATAAATAAACTAAGTCATTTAGTTCTATGAGGTATGAAATCTATAAGACCTCCTAAGGTCATAAATATGACAAGTTACACCAGACCAGCTTAACAAATTTCCACAGAAGAGAAAATACTATATGTGGTTACACGACATTCACATTTTCATATGAGTTGATAAACATTTCCATATCCAAAAAAATATGGAAATTTGTATTTTTCAAATAGAAAAAAACAGTATTCCTTTTTTGGGCTGTGTGAACAAGAAAGGATTGCCTTAATAATAAGTGGTACTGTAGGATAGTGAATAATGCAATATATTAACATTTACATTAATAAAATCTCAAACTATGCTCTCAATACTTTGAGAGGCTCAGAGAAGATACTGGCAGCTGAAAACAGCACTCCTCGTCTTGCTGAGGTAAAGAAACTGCCAAAATCTTCTCCCACAGGCAATCCTATATCCAACTACTGAAAACTACCAATATAAACAACGTTTTAATATAACTAGTTCTGAAAAAAGAAATGACAAAAAAAACTGTTTCTAAATGATATGCTTTTTTGAAGTGTGTGATTTAAGGCAACACTTTACTAAAAGTGCACTTAGATAAAATCATTCTCTCTCAAAGTCATGCTACCCTTCAGATTCACAGCTGCTCTGAAACATGCTAAGGTGCTACCAACTTCCAGCAGAATGTCATGGATATCAATGACCACAGAATATACTAAATACAGAGAGACTCTAATTATATAAACTCCTTTGGGGAAAAAAAGGGCAAGTAAGTCCTAGGACCCTAGTTTTCAAGGACGAACTTTTAGCAACAGGCCTGGCTGCAACCCTGTCACTGTGTTATTTGGGTAATCAAGGGTCACGATACAAACCTCAGATGATATTCAAAATGCAAACAACCTTTATGTTTTGAGTTCTATCTTTTTTGTTTGTCTTAAGCTATAATTAGGCCTTATTATCAAGCACTTAAGAAAATTTCAGGAAGATAATTATAAAATAAAATATAAGGCATAAAATAGTAATATATTCAATACAAGAACTACTGGGGTTTTCAAACACATCAACTATTGCTTTGATTCTTTTTAAAAATATCCATATGAAAAAGAAATATTCCCTCTGGTTGAATGTTAACTACAAGTAGCAAATATTTTAAAGTATAATTACATATAAGAAGTTTCTGAGATCACACATAATCAAGGTACAACTCAGGAACTTTCATCTCTGCACTATTTGCAACGACCGTCATTAAGATAATAAAATTTTTGCCTTTCATCTAAAAAGCTTTTTTTTCAGGTTGTGCTATAGTAAAGAATTTAAGGAAGTCAATTATGTAAGAACAAAGTGCCCCCGCCTCAGTAGAACAGCCCACCAATGAAATGTAGAAACACGTAAGAAATAAAAACAGAAAGCCTAAAATCTTTGAAGTATTTTTTCAAAACACACACATCTCCAAATAAAAAGCCTATACAAAAAAACCCATAATATTCACTGATCTAATTTAAAAGTCAATATAATATACAAAGGGAGCCTAAATAATCTGCAGCATTTTGAAAATATTTGAGATCTCTTATTTAACATAACTTTTGAATTATAATGCCATAAAAGGTAGAGAAAAAACTGACTTTAACTGTTATAAAAGATGAAAATTCTCTAAGTATATAAATATTTCACCAATAAAATAAAAACTATGTTAACTGAAGAAAAAATAACATTTCAAAGTTATGACTGCCTACAACTGAAATTGAAATTTAAAAAAAAGCAAAAACAAAACAATCTTATGAAGCCCAGCAACTTATCCCTGAAAGTTAATTCACATTTATTGTTCTATTTTAAGAACAGTCAAAAAACAACGTGCAAACTTCATCCTTAAGAGAAAGGAGGGAAACAGCCACTAGATGCATTAAACCTTTGGGAAAACCACCTTATTAACAATTAGCAGGAGTTCCTGTCACGGCTTAGCAGTAACGAACTTGACTAGGATACAGATTCAATCCTAGGCCTTGCTCAGTGGGTTAATGATCAGGCATTGCCATGAGCTGTGGAGCAGGTCACAGATGCAGCTCAGCTCCCACGCTGCTGTGGCTATGGTGTAGCCTGCAGTGGCTACAGCTCTGATTTGACCCCTAGCCTGGGAACTTACATATGCCATGGGTGCAGCCTTAAAAAGATTAAAAAAAAAAAAAATCAGCAGAAGTTGCTCTAAAGACAAAAAGACAGGTAGTCACAGATGTCCATTTAATCAAGGGATTATATAGCCAGGCTATAAGAAAGAATATGGCTAAGCAATGCAGAAATCAATATAAGACTGCAGGATAGCACCATAAAATAATGTCTTATGAGAGTTAATTTCAAAAGGACCAAACTACATTGCAGATTTAAAGCCTACATCTAGCCAATTTTAACTTCCGATTCTACATCCAAATAATTCTCACATCTATTCAATTCTTACTCTTTGCCAAATCTGAATCCATGCTACCATTATTTCTTCCTCAGGAGAACTCATTAGACTCCTAACTAAACTCCCTTCCACAGCCCACCATTTTAAAAGTCCTATATAGGGACTAATTTTAAAAGTCCTATATTGGGAGTACCCGTAGTGGCACAGTGGAAACGAATCCAACTACTGTCCATGAGGATGTGGGTTAGATCCACATTCAGAGGGTTAAGGATCCAGCATTGCCATGAACTGTGGTGTTAGGTCTCGGATGCGGTTCAGACCCTGCATTGCTATGGCTGTGCTGTAGGCTGGCAGCTGCAGCTCCGATTTGACACCTAGCCTGAGAACCTCCATATACTGAGTGTGCAGCCCTAAAAAAAAAAAAAAGTCGTATATAATCTTACCTTCAATACCATGAGTTACTCTCCCACTTGCTGAGCTCAGCCACACTGGCCTCTGAGTGCCTCTGAACGGATAAGCTCCTTCCTGTTCTCAGAAGCTTCAGGGAGTTCCCGTCGTGGCGCAGTGGTTAACAAATCCAACTGAGAACCATGAGGTTGCGGGTTCGATCTCTGCCCTTGCTCAGTGGGTTAAGGATCCAGCGATGCCGTGAGCTGTGGTGTAGGTTGCAGACGCGGCTCGGATCCTGCGTTGCTGTGGCTGTGGTGTAGGCCAGTGGCTACAGCTCCAATTAGACCCCTAGCCTGGGAACCTCCACATGCCGCGAGTGCGGCCCCAAAATGACAAAAAGGCAAAAAAAAAAAAAAAGAAGCTTCACGTGTTCACTTTCTTAAAATGTTCTTCCCCCAAGTTTTGCTTCACTAATTCCTACTTAATCTTTAGTTTAAGTGTCTCTTCTTCTAGGAAGATTCTCTGATCCACCTACTAGGTCAAAATCCTGTCTAAATTCTTTATTTAAAGCATAAATCACAATTATTTATCTAGGTATACAACTATTTAATGCCAAGAGATTACCAAGTTCCATAACTGTTTAACTACCAAGAGATTACTTGTTCCATAAAGGTTGGGACTGTATCTGATTTTCTCTCTAGCACCTCATATAGTACCAAACACATAAGAACTATTCAACAAAAATCAGTTTGAATGAATGAATAAATAATATTTTTCTTGTTTTAAACGAAGTTATTTGTAAACCCACAAATGGAAATTTTGGCACAAAAACAGTTTTGTTATTCCTTTAACACAAAGTGTGATATACTCCATGAATTTTTATTATTTGTGCATTTTTGTTTTGTTCCAAAGCAAGAAGAAAGGGAGTAAAGGTGAGACTTGCCTAGAATTCTGATTTTTTTCATATAGGAAACACCTATAACAGACTGACCTGTAAGCTTTGGTAGAAAGATAAAATGATGTGACTGACTCTATTTATTAATAAAGAGTGTACTATAAGGTGGTGGTTTTCCTTATGAAGAAAAAGACAGCTGCAACCCCCAAAAGAAAATTTTTACTTTTCTGTATCTTCATTCTGGAATAGCTTCCAAAATGGAATGAGTTGTCGCCTATCTAAATCCTTAAATCCCATATGTTCCTTAAGGGCACAACTCAACCTGACCCCATCCCATTCCCCTAACTCCATGTCCCAATTCCAGCTAAAAGTAATCTCTTTCCTCTGAAGAATTATAGTCATTGTCTAAATAATTTATTCACCAATCTCATATAAAATTTTTTTTAATATTTTAATTACTTTAAAATTTCACCTGTTTATTTCTTACTTCTTTAACAAGACTATATGTTCCTACTACTATAACTCTCCCCTTACCTCTTCCCTGGTTTCAGTTTCCCTTCTAACTCCTACACTGGAATACTAAATTTCAAACTTGTTATCAATTTTAGGGAAAAAGAGTAGCTACCAGCTGGCTCTAAAGAGCTGCCTGATCATTCTACTTCTGAGGTAGAGACATCTAAGCTCCAAGATTAAAATAGTGAAAGGAAACAAAACCTCCCTGATGTATAGTATCTGTCTGTAGGTATTTGTAACTTCTGATGGCTCAGAAAGAAATACACTAAAAATCCATTGATCTGTCGATGGACATTTAGGTCGTTTCTGTGTCTTTCGCTATTGCGAATAGTGCTGCAACGAACATAGGGGTGCATGTTATCTTTTTCAAGGAAAGTTTCGTGTGGATAGATGCCCAGGAGTGGGATTGCTGGATCATATGGTAGTTCTACATTGAGTTTTCTGAGGTACCTCCATACTGTTTTCCATAGTGGTAGTGGTTGTACCAATTTACATTCGCACCAACAGTGTAGGAGGGTTCCCTTTTCTCCACATCCTCTCTAGCATTTGTTATTTGCTAACTTGTTAATGATGGCCATTCTGGCTGGTGTGAGGTGGTACCTCACTGTAGTTTTGATTTGCATTTCTCTAATAATTATTTATGTTGAGCATTATTTCATAAATATCCATTGACAGATGAATGGACTAAGAAGATGTGCTATATATATACAAAATGGAATACTACTCAGCCACAAAAAAGAACAAAATACTGCCATTTGCAGCAACATGGATGGAAATAGAGACTCTCATACTAAGTGAAGTTAAGTTAGAAAGAGAAAGACAAATATCATACAATATCACTTATATCGGGAATCTAATATACAGTACAAATGAACCTTTCTACAGAAAAGAAACTCATAGATATGGAGGCGAGATCTGTGGTTGCTGAGGGGGAAGGGGAGGAAGTAGGACGGACTGGGAGTTCGGGGTAGTAGATGCAAACTACCGCATTTGGAGTGGATAAGTAATGAGATCCTGCTCTATTGAACAGTGAACTATATCTAGTCACTGTGATGGGACATGATGGAGGATGATGTGAGAAAAAGAATGGTTATATACATATATATACACACATATATGTATGATGGGTCACTATGCTGTACAGAAGAAACTGACAGAACAACGTAAATCAATTATAATAGAAAAAATAAAAACCTAAAAAATAAGAAATACACTAAAAAAATTGCATTGGAACAGTGACTCATGGGTAGCTCAAATTTTTGTTTCTGCACATAGCAGGCATAAAATTTAGTACAGAATACATGCTCAGATACTTTAAAAAATAGGCTGGCCAAAAAAAAAGAAACCTTGGAGTGCCTGTCATGGCTCAGTGGAAATGAACCTGACAAGTATCCATGAAGTCACAGGTTCGATCCGGGGTCTTGATTAATGGGTTAAGGATCCAACGTTGCCTTGAGCTACTCTGTAGGTTGCTGAAGTGGCTCAGATCTGGCGTTGCTTGATCCCTAGGCTAGGAACTTCCATATACCATAGCTGTGGCCCTAAAAAGACCAAAAAATAAAAACAAAAATAAAATCAAACAAAGAAACGAGCACTCACAATGCTTAATCCCTTTACTTGCATGCACAGGAAAATACATTATGAGAACACTTCAAATATGTACATTTCAAGAAAATACATTTCTTGATAGAAATATACTGGAAAATACTTTTTCCAAAATTAGTGAAATGAGAGCATTAGAAAAAAATAACCAAGTGTATTTTAATGTAACCTTTACCAATATTGCCTGTCAAGTGAAATGTTCCATTGTGTCTAAATATACAGAACTTGTAATTATTTTCTGATGTTAAATCTCCTACCTGGCCGGGTAACTACTGTGAGGAATCAAATAAAGCAAAAGGGGAGCTCCCTTGGTGGCTCAGCGGGTTAAGGATCCAGCTTTGCCACTGTTATGGCTCAGGTCGCTGTTGTGGTGTGGGTTCAAACCCTGGCCTGGAACTTCCACATGCCTTGGGCATGACCAAAAAATGAAACAAAACAAAAAAAAAAAACAAAAATAAATAAAGCAAAAGGACCCAAATACCAAAGAGAAAAAAAACGAACCAAAACTAGATTGCAAATTGGTCTAATGTGGTACTAGAAGATGACATATCAGTGAAAAGAAAAACATAATTCCCGAAGTTATCAAGCATAAAGATGGGAACTTCCAGCAAATATGGTAGATACCTTCTTGACTTAAAGGTAAGTGAAAAGATGAAAAAGACATACATTCCCTTAGTTTAAATAGGTAACCACATTTGGATCCCTGAAACAATATACTTTTTCCATATTTTTTAAAAGAGGTCAGTAATATTAATTCCTTCTTTTTCTTTCCTTCCTTTCTTTTCTTTTCTTTTACTTTCTTTCTTTCCCTCTTTCTTTCTCTCTCTCTCCCTCTCTCCTTCCTTCCTTTCTTTGTAGGACTGCACCTGCGGCACATGGAAGTTCCCAGGCTACGGGTAAAATCAGAGCTATAGCTGCCAGCCTACACCACAGCCACAGTAACATCGGACCCGAGCCGCGTCTGTAACCTATACCACAGCTTGCGGCAACACTGGACCCTTAACCCACTGAGTGGGGCCAGGGATCAATCCAGCATCCTTATGGATACCAGTGGAGTTCGTTTCCACTGAGCCACAACGGGAAGTCCTAATTCTCTTTAAATCATAATTTTATCAATGTTTTCTCATCAGCCCCTATTAGAGATAAAACTTTACATAGGAATTTCTATAAACTACAAATTTTTTTCAGTTTGAGCAGAAATCAGTCTGGTAGGTATCAGTATATATAAATAAGAGAAAACTTAAATAGGCACATAAATTAGAGATAAGTAACCCTAATGAGTCTATAGAATCCTGGCAGTGCGTAATTACTGTTTTATATGTAATGTTCTCAACATGATAACATTCTTCTCACCTCAATTTGAAGAACGGGGTCTTGATAATGAGTTTCATATTTTTGTTTTAATTATGTCCTAACTACCTGAAACTGTTCCTTAGTCAATTCTTAAAATGATTACATAGAAGGCATACAGATATACTCAACTATTAAAGCTATTAAGAAAGCCATTCCTCCCACATCTTTTCTTAGAGATTCACCTATGCACCCCAAAAATAGATGAAGAAATATTAAATTATACATAAAAATGAAATAAGAAATGTGAATTATTTAAGCAAATTTTTGCTGTAGTACACTTACAATCTTAGATATTCACTACACCCAATTTATCCATAGTAAGAAATAGAGGATTTAAAATTTGAAGCAAATTCTTCAATTTTGGTGTGCCATGAGAATCCCCTTTGGCATGTTAAATATCAGATGTCAGAGGGCCCCACCCCAAACTTCCTGGATCAGAATCCACTGGGGCAGAACTGGGGCAAACGTATTATTAAGAAAGTGATTCTGGGAGTTCCCGTTGTGGCTCGGTGGTTAACGAATCCGACTAGGAACCATGAGGTTATGGGTTCAATCCCTGGCATCGCTAAGTGGGTTAAGGATCCGGCGTTGCCATGAGCTGTGGTGTAGCTTGCAGACGCGGCTCGGATCTGGCATTACTGTGGCTGTGGCGTAGGCCAGCGGCTACAGCTCCTGTTAGACCCCTAGCCTGGAAACCTCCATATGCCGCGAGTGCGGCCCTAGGAAAGGTAAAAAGACAAAAAAAAAAAAAAAGTGGTTCTGGAATTCCCGTCGTGGTGCAGCAGTTAACGAATCCAACTAGGAACCATGAGGCTGTGGGTTCGATCCCTGGCCTTGCTCAGTGGGTTAAAGATCAGGCATTGCTGTGAGCTGCGGGGTAGGTCACAGACGTGGCTCAGATCCCGTGTTGCTGTGGCTGAGGCCAGCAGCAACAGTTCCGATTAGACCCCTAGCTTCCATACGTGCCACGAGTGTGGCCCTAAAAAGCAAAAAAAAAAAAAGGGAAGGTGATTCTGATTCACACAAAATTTAAGAATGTTGCTTTTGCTAATATTATCGTATTAATTTAAAGTAACTGAGAGAACTTCAAATTAGTAGAAAACTTGAATTACAGAACAGTTAAAGGACTATAGCCTTCTAATCATTGGGTACAAAATTTAATAAGATTATTCCCAATTATTTCCAAGCAAAAATACTACTAGTTCATTTTAATAATGTAAAAGAGAATGACAATTCTTCCAGTAATGTTTGACTTGCCTGCTATTTCTCCTAAATTATTCCGCTCCAAAATTATAGACGTTTAGGGAGTTCCCGTCGTGGCTCATTGGTTAACGAATTCGACTAGGAACCATGAGGTTGCAGGTTCGATCCCTGGCCTTGCTCAGCGGGTTAAGGGTCTGGCGTTGCTGTGAGCTGTGGTGTAGGTTGCAGACGCGGCTCAGATCCCACGTTGCTGTGGCTGTGGCAAAGGCTGGCGGCTATAGCTCCTGTTAGACCCCTAGCCTGGGAACCTCCATATGCCGCAGGTGTGGCCCCCGATAAGGCAAAAAGACAAAAAAAAAAAAAAAATTACAGATGTTTAACACAAGTATTATGAAAATTTTGTGTGTGTACTCTGAAAGGCTGTAAATTTTCTCACTGATTTATTTCCAAAATGAGTAAGTTAATTTCATGTATCAAAAGACAGTTGTATCAGAGTTCCCGTCATGGCTCAGTGGTTAACGAATCCGACTAAGAACCATGAGGTTGTGGGTTCGATCCCTGGCCTTGCTGAGTGGATTAAGGATCTGGCGTTGCCATGAGTTGTGGTGTAGGTTGCAGATGTGGCTCAGACCCCACCTTGCTGTGTCTGTGGCGAAGGCCAGCAGCTACAGCTCCTGTTAGACTCCTAGCCTGGGAATTTCCATATGCCGTGGGTGCGGCCCTAGATAAGGCAAAAAAAAAAAAAGACAGTTGTATCCTCCCTTAGAAAGAAATTTAAAATAAATAACTCAGAATTTTGATTTATGTATCACTTTCTTATGAGTTTTCTGAGTGTGAATAGTCCCTTAGAGTAACTCAGGATATACTAATAAAATATTTCTGAAACCTCAAAGCTGAAAACTGAACTTCAGTCAATGGTCAATAACAGTAGCAGGTGACTATTTTGAGGATAAAATGAGGTAATGTATGTAAAGTATTAGCATAACAACAAGCTTACAGTAAGAACCCTATACATACTGACCATTATGTTTAAAAACTGATTATGCCAAATTAAGCTTATGACTTACATCAATTGTTTCAACATCTTTTTCTGGTCTGGCCTGGACTCAGATCGAGCTAATGACTATTTAATACAACTATGCACATTACCATAGGCCTATGGGCTCAAGAACTGAAATAAAAAATCCCAAAAAAACCAGTTTAATAAAAATGAACATTAACAACAAATTCTTCAGTATATACTGAGAATTATCAATTGTTTTGAACTTCTATTAGACAAAGAATCATGAAAATTATGCATGGGGATTAAAAGAATTAATCATACAAGTTAGCTGTTTGGAAAAATAAAGGTTTATGAATAAAGAATTAAACTAGAAGTATTTACATGAAAAATGCTAATAGGAAAGCAATTCAGTGAGATATTCAATCTGAAGTTGTATTTGTTTATAACATCAAGAAGACACAGGTATCATTTGTTTCACAAAGAAAGCATCTACTAGACTTCCTTTACTCATTTCTACGGCACTAACATTAAGATTTGTTTTATATAGCTAAGACGGTCCTAATATAATCATGAAAGAGCTATTTAGAGCCATGGTTCAAGTGAAACAGCATGGTATCCTAGACCATCACAAGTACCTTTCCTCTATGTATAGGACCACATCAGCCAGTTAACCTTCATTTCAAATGTAGTCCATTTGTTGCTACAGTTTGGCTGCTTGGTAAGAGAAGATGTGTTTTAAAAGGAGGAAAAGTGATGATTTTGTTTCATATAAGACAAAGTGAATATTACACAAATATTTATTCCTATCACAAACCAAGTTACAAACACTCTAGAAGATACTGGTTGACTGATCACCTGAAGAAACTGCATAGAGGAGATAGTATACTTAATGGTCACAGTCACACAGCTTGGATTCTTCAGCACAAAATTCCTTTCACCACTTAATAGCCATGGTATTTTGGGTAAAATTATTTAACTTCTACAAACCTCAGTTTCACCATATACAAAATGGGGAGTACTACTTTATTTCCCAGATCCTAAGATGTCCTTGAAAAAACATATAAACGGTTCTAAATCAGGATGAGTCTGACAACTGACATTAAAAGGAACTGGACAGCCAAGAAGCAGAGAAGTAACTTGACTGAGCACGTGCAAGAAGATATTTCTTCATGTGATTACACACCTCAGCTAAGTTGTTTACACTAGTGGCAATGTACTCACCTGAACTTTAACTTAATTCAAGCTCTTAAAATATCTTCAAAAAGATTCCACCATGATATAGCATTGAAATGAAAGATTATTGTGCTCAAAGAAGACTGTAAATCATATGCAAGAAAAGTCGATTAAAGCTACTAATTCTCTCAGACTAGCCCACACAGAATATTTTCAGAGGTAGAAGTTAGAGAAGTTAGATGTTTGACTCCAGTTCGTGGAGTCAAACATATAACTGTAAAAACTTCCAGCTGACTTTGAAGAAAAATTTAATTTTCAGAGATATGTGCTTTAATAAAGATAAAATGAGAGTTCCCATCGTGTCACAGTGGAAACGAATCTGACTAGCATCCATGAGGACACAGGTTCCACCCCTGGCCTCGTTCAGTGGGTTAAAGGCTCCAGTGTTACTGTGAACTGTGGTGTAGGTAGCAGACACAACTTGGACCTCCCATTGTTGTAGCTATGGCATCGGTCAGTGGCTACAGCTCCAGTTGGACCCCTAGCCTGGGAACCTCCATATGCCATGGGCGTGGCCCTAAAAACACACACAAAAAAAAGAATGTACCAGTTTAGTCAAAGAAAAATCCACCAATGAAATTAATTTTCTTTAATATGCTTATATAATTGTAAAAGTGCTAAAGATATCTAGGCCCAGGTTATAAACGCAACACATCAATGTGATGACACACACAGCTGCTAATGGCCAAAAGTGATTCAGAAAAGTCTTGACTCCCAAATACAAAGGTTTAGATTCAAACATTGATTAAGATGCTAAAGAAGCTGGAGAATGAATAAATATTTACTATCACCAATTGGGAGTCAGGGATGGTGGGGGGAGAGAGAGAGGGAGAAAGGAGAGAGATAAGTAACCTCCCCCCCCGCCCCCTGCCAAAAAACACATCCTCCAATCAATAGCACCTTAAAGAATCAAATCCATAATATCTACTTTCAGTCTTTTTGATGAGGATTAGATGAGATTATAAGTAAAACGCCTGCCACAGCACATAGCACACACAATAAACATGCAGTGAATTGTTATTGTTATTATTATTAATCATACTTTAAAAAAACATTAACTAAAATAATGACAAATTATTCTTTACTTTTATAAGCACTCACCCAAACATAATGGCTTAAACTACAGTAAGAAAACAACTTTGTGAAGTTTTTTTAATTCCCAAAGTAATCATATACTTTTATTTTGGTTAAGTATAACAGTAAACCTTATCTAAACCAGCTATTAATACTGTTTGCCATCATTTAATTCTAGGTTATCCTTTAATGGTGTTTGTTGGTATGCTACTTCCTAGTTCTGTCAATCATTAAGATTTTATGTCATTTTCATAAAACTGACAAAAATTAAGGTATAGAAAAAGACAGCAAGTTACACATATTAATCTATTTATACTGAAATAAGACTAGTAAAACAAAGCCAAATTGGGTACATAGACATGTTTTCTGTGAACCACAAATATTTGTTTTTAATTTTAATTAAATTAATTTTAATTTTAAAATTTGCCATGATTTAACAGCCCTTTAAAATCCAGATTTTCAGCTATGAAAAATTCAAATCCGGCAACACTGACTGAGCATCTGACTGTAATCAGCTAGCGCTGAGTAGGAGATACACCCCTGCCCTGCCCCCACTCTCTTCAAATGGCCATAATCTCAACCCCGCCCCCTTTTAGCCCATTATAGTCCCTTCCGGACCTTTGTCAATATTTGCATCTCCAACTTTCATGTACACATTTGACTGGTTTTTCTAACCTGGAGTTTCTGAAGAATTTGACAACGGAGCAGATGCTTCAGCTAAGGCAGCTAGTGTAGCTAATACTGATGTGGAGGAATTTCCAAACTGAACAGCAGATACACCCGTCTCATCTATGAGAAAGGAGAGAACAGGCTTGAATTTTTAAGGAACTTAATCTAGTAAGTTTTCTGATAATCTATTTTACTTTATTAGATAATATTAGTTTTGTGAAAAATAACTCAAACAATATTAGTCCTTGAAAGGTAATTTTGCAGTATGTTTTGCAATATCACCTTTCTTTATTCTGTCTCATAAAAATTTGTTTTTTTGCCAAGTATAACCAAGAAAACCAAGGTGGCTGATGTAATCTTACCCTCATTCTCCAACAGTCCTTTCTTAAAAAGGATGAATACCTACTAAAGCATAAAATCCCAACTGCTAGCCTATATGCATCTCAATACCTGTTGCCTTGGATGAATTTTCTGAAGATACCAGACCTGTTAGGTTCACCACCCCTCCAGGTCCAATGATAAACTGCGGTGTGGCAGCATGTATCGTCACAGTGTCAGGACTCTCTGGGTTTGTGTTGATTTGGTTCTGCATAGCAATCTAGGGGACAAATTACCACAATGATTTCAGAATTATAACCAGAATATACAGCACAGACTTTCAATGGAGCACAAACACAAATATAAAGGAACATCCCGCAATCTAAGAAGAGTCATATAATACAAATGGAAATCTTTGTTTATAGTCTACCAAAAGTACAGCAGTAAATCATAGGTATGGATTTATATCCCAAGCTTCCCTATTAGGTAAAGCAGCAAAATTCCATGCAAGGAGAAATGGGTATCTGAAAGGCCTTTGGAGAACACAGCTGAAAGATATTCTGCTGATCTGTGGCTATAGAAATTAAATTATGTACTCTACTATATTCAGCAATATATAACACTACCTATATAAAGCATGTCCTTCCCAATAACTTCTTCATCCTCTACCCTATGTCCCAAACTACCACTCTTAGAGGAGTAAAAGAACTGGAAGAAGCATAGCAAAATTCATCTTCCTAAACATGTAACATTTTTTAAGTAACTAGCTGAAGTTCAACAGACCCAGATGGTCTTACAGAAGAGTTCTATAGGGAAGGAGAACAAGATAGGCAAGAAGAGCAAGTAAAGAAGGTAATATACATCAATGTTGCCTAGCTGAAAAAAAAAAAAGTAATGCTGGTTATTACAAAAACTTGCCCAAAAGCCATAAATAACTATGTTCAAAAACAAATTTTTTTGAGGATGGTGAAAAAAATAAAAGAAACCAATCAGAATGATGAAGACTACATCATTCACTCAAGGGACATTTTTATGGCTGCTAAAAAAATTTTTTTAGTGGAAGTATAACAGACTTGAAGAACCATGTGGCAACCAAATATGCAGCAAAAATAACTAATAGAATAAAATGTCTAGGAGGGGATTCAGAACCTTAAAAATACTGAAAGTAATCACTTTATCTACTGTTACATGAAAAAACTGTGGTATTACACTCAGGAAAATGAACAATAATGAACAAAAAGGACGTGAAAGAGGAACAGCCTGTCCAAAATAACCAAGTCTAAAATGAAAAGCTACAACCCAAGCAGTTCAAATCATCCACAAGACAGGGATCCTTTTATTTTCTTAAATTAAAAGTCAAAAGTTACCTGTAGTATCTCTGCTAAATCTTCGTTCCCATTGTCTATTGAAATATCAAATGCAGTTTTACAAAATTTACTTTGCGTGTGTACATCAGCACCATATTTGATTAAAAGTTCCACCACTTCTTGATGATTGTGTTCTGTGGCCCAATGTAGAGCTGTCATCTTCAACATGTCCTTGGCATTGACATCAGCACCGTGCTACAAAAATATTTCAAAATAAGAAATTTATAAATTATGTGATTTAAAGATTTCTTTTTTCTAAGGGCTGCACCCATGCCATATGGAAGTTCCCAGGCTAGGAGTCAAATCAAAGCTGCACCCACTGGCCTATGCCACAGCCACAGCAACAGGGGATTCAAGCCGTGTTGGATCTACGACCTACACCCCAGCTCACAGCAATGCCGGATCCTTAACCCCACTGAGTGAAGCCACGGATAGAACAGGCATCCTTGTGGATACTAGTCAGATTCATTTCCACTGAGCCACAATGGGAACTCCATAAAGAATTCCTGATATGAAAATACTAACCACCATGCTTGAAACTAAGAATTTGCTACTAACTTGATCAACTCTTTATTTTTGTGCATTGAAATACCTACTTGTTCCAGGAATCACCACACATCTGTCACTTAATCAGTTTTTTACCATGCTGGCTTTGTGAACTGCTTTCCTTCTAATCTCTTAGAAGTATATCAATTACTTTTTCAGTCACTCAGCCATAAGCAGGAAGGAAGGAAAGGAGTGAAAGAAAGCTATGAGCATATCTCTCAAACCCTCCAGTTCCTTATTTACACAAAAACATGCTTTGCTTTCAAATCCAGTGCAATATAATAAATTAATAAGAAGCTAACTAGAGTACACTATCTATTATGATCGTCATTAGACACGTGGGTATAAAGCACTTGAAATAAGGCAAGTCTGGGAGTTCCCATCATGGTGCAGCGGAAAAAAATCTGACTAGGAACCGTGAGGATGAGGGTTCAATCCCCGGCCTCGCTCAGTGGGTTAAGGATCTGGCATGGCCGTGAGTTGTGGTTGTGGTGTAGGCTGCCAGCTGTAGCTCCAATTTAATCCCTAGCCTGGGAACTTTCATATGCTACAGGTGTGGCCCTAAAAAGCCAAAAAAAAAAAAAAGAAGAAGAAAAGAAAAAAGCCCTGTCTGTATTATTTATTTGTTGACTTTCAAAACCTAGCATTCCCTTCCGTATGCATTTTAACTGTGTTGAGTGAGTATTACAAAACTTTAGTACCTCACCATAGCCACAGCAAAGGCCAAGATGTAAGAAATCAACTGGTTGACTTAAATAAAAACATACAAACAGGAAGCTTTTTTTTCTACCCACAGAAGAAAACTTTAAGATAATCTTCATTCAAATGAATGCTTACATTCGACCCCCCCAAGCTATGGGTTGAAGTGAAGCTACAACTGCTGGCCTATGCCATAGCCACAGCTACTCCAGATTCTAGCCGCATCTGTGACCTACACCACAGCTCACAGCAATGCTGGCTCTTCAACACTGAGCGAGGCCAGGGATCGAACCCATGTCTTTATGGATACTAGTTGGGTTCGTTTCTGCCGAACCACAAGAGGAACTCCCTGGGGGTTTTCCTTCAAAAGCAAAGTGCAAAAAGAGAACACATACCTTAAGCAAAACCTCTACTATGCTGGCATGGCCCTCAGAAGCTGCCATATGCAGTGGCGTGCGATCGACTTTGGTTCTGGCATCCCTACTTACACCAGCTCGAAGTAATACTTCTGTGGTGGAATAATGTCCGTACTGTGCTGCCAGATGAAGTGGAGAAGTTCCCAGCTACATACCACAAGAAAAAAAGTCACATTTAGAGTCATTTTTAATATACTTCTATTCCCACTTTCTCTAATATTTTCTGTTTTCATAACAAACAGGTTATTGGTCTATCAAATGTTCACAAATTAACTCTAAATTGAAAAGGAATAATTTTTTGCTGATCACAAGTCTCTTCACAGAGGCCTTCAAGAATTCCCATTCATTTCTCAATGAGGAAGAAAAACCAGTATTTCGCTTAATTCAAACTTGCTTTTCTTTATTATGTTTAATCAGATTAATAGCCTAAATAAAACTAATTTCATCAGGAATTAGATATAGAGTTTGAAAAATTTTTGAGTATTAAAATGTTTTCCTGGAGTTCCCTTTGTGGCGCAGCAGTTAACGAATCTGACTAGGAACCATCAGGTTGCGGGTTCGATCCCTGGCCTTGCTCAGTGGGTTAACGATCTGGCGTTGCCATGAGCTATGGTGTAGGTCGCAGGTGCGGCTCAGACCTGGCGTTGCTGTGGCTGTGGTGTAGGCTGGCAGCAGTAGCTGCGATTCGACCCCTAACCTGGGACCCTCCATATGCCATGGGTGTGGCCCTAAAAAAAAAAAGGTAAAATGTTTTCCTTACACCATTCACACAAAAAATGTTCAACTATGAAATTCATATGAAATAAATGTAATAGTGTACATTTTTACATTAAATTGTTTTGTAGGACTTAAAAAATAAATTAATTAAAGCACCTCAGTGATCTTTTTAGAGGAGTTCATATAGTCATTTTCCAAGGGAAGAATCTGATCTAAGGTACACTTATCAAAGGTAAGTTACAAGAGCCAAAACAGAGCCCAGGTCTCTTGAAATTCATTCCATGAAGACTAGCCACTAGAGTAAGGATACACTCACATAACAGAAGTGCATACTAAACTGTGAAGAGGAGACTTGTCAGAGGTATAATTTTTAATAGGCAAACATTAGAATTAAGTTATATCACATGCTTTTTAGAGGCATTGTCCCTACAACTCTGATTACCAAGGCACTCAGTTCTAATGAACCAAGAAAGTTCACTAGAATATGAAATGTGCTAAAACATTATAACAGCAACTAAGGTTTTTGTTTAAGCACTTTCCATAGCAAGCATTACTCTAATAACTTTGCACTTATTATCTCAATTTCCTCATAATGTAGGTACTATTACTATCCTCATTTGACACTAAAAGAACTTAAGGCACAAAGAGGTTACTAATTTGCCTGAAGTCACACAAATAAGAGTCATAATACAAAGCTAAGCATGTGCTCTCAATACATGGTAAAAACGGAAATCAATTATCCTGGGAATAATTATTTTATTACTATTAAAAGGATTATATTTTTAAGGCAAAGTTATTCCAGGTGATCAAAACAGATTCTTAAACAATTCTTTCTTTTTCCATGCTCTATTATATTTTTCTATAACTGGGCCTTTCTATATATATATATATATATATATTTTTTTTTTTTTTGTCTTTTTTAAGGCTGCACCCGTGCAGCATGTGAAAGTTCCCAGGCTAGGGGCTCAAATCAGAGCTACAGCTGCCGGCCTACACCACAGCCACAGGAACGCAGGATCTGTGCCACGTCTGCAGCCTACACTGCAGCTCACAGCAATGCCGGATCCTTAATCCACTGAGCAGGGCGAGGGATTGAACTCGCATCCTCAAGGAAACTACTCGGGTTCATTATGGCTGAGTCACGAGGGGAACTCCCTATATTCTTACATTCAAATGTTTAATGAGGTATCTCAACAGCCCGTTTAGCAACCATGAGTCCTGCTCAGTATGATATAATGGTTTATTTTGTAATTTTTTCTTTTAAAGACCTTATCTTTTTGGTCGATATAATATATGCACACACATATATGTAGTTTGAAGGGAGAAATAAGGCAAACATTTGTGAAACCACCATCATGGTCCAGAAACAAAACATAACCAGCGATTTAAAATCTTCTGCATGCCACTCCCTATTAAACCCTTCCCTCAACCCCTCAGGTAATTACTAGTCTGAATTTTGTAATGAACATTGTTTTACTTTCCTTTTTTTTTATTACTATGTATCCCTAAATAATATAATCTGGTTTTGCCTGTTTTGAACTGTGTATTCAAATAGAATCATATTCCATGTACTTCTCTGTTCTTTTAAGTAAAAGACTCGCCATCTTTTACTTAATATAAGATTCAACCATGTTGATGAATGTAAGGGTAGCTCATTAATTTTTTCTGGTCTACAATATACTACCAAGTGAATAAGCCACAATTTAACCAACCTACTGTTGAACATTAAGGTTTCCAGTTTTTTGTTATTATGAATAATACTGCTTCTAAAAATAATCTTGTACACGTCTCAAGCACAGGAACTTCCCTTGGGAATATTCTTAGAAGTTCAATAGCTACATCACAGGATACACATGTGTTCAAATTTACTAGGTACCGCCACACTGCCCTCCAAAACGTTTATGCCCATTTACACAGCTCCTCACCATTGGTACCATTAGACTTTTTTTTGTTTGTTTTTGCTGATCTTGTGGCTATGCAATTGTTTCTTGGGTTTTTTTTTTTTTTTTTTTTTTTTGTCTTTTTAGGGCTGCACCCGCAGCATACGGTATTTTCCAGGCTAGGGGTCTAACTGAAGCTATAGCTGCCAGCCTACACCACAGCCACAGCAATGCGGGATCCAAGCGACATCTGCGACCTATACCACAACTCATGGCAATGCTGGACCCTTAACCCACTGAGCAAGGCCAGGGATCAAAACCACATCCTTATGGATATTAGTTGGGCTCATTTCCACTGAGCCACAACGGGAACTCCGAATGGCTATGCAATAGTGTTTCAAGATTTTACTCTGCATTTGCCCAATTATTAATATAGTTGAACATCTTTTTATGTTTATTGGTCATTCAAACTTTCTCTTCAGTTAAGTAACATATCAAGTCATTTGTCTAATCTCCTTTGAACAGACACTAATCTTTTTTTTTTTCTGACTTTTTTAAAGGCTACACTGTGGCATATGGAAGTTCTCAGAGCTGCAGCTGCCTGCTTATGCCACAGCCATAGCAAAGGAGATCCAACCCATATCTGCAACCTACACCACAGCTCACAGCAATGCTGGATTCTTAACCCACTAAGCAAGGCCAGGGATAGAACCCACCCACTCGAGGATACTAGTAGGGTTTGTTACCTACCACTGAGTCACCATAGGAACTCTGACACTAATCCTTCTTAAAAACTTTTTGTCTTTTTTTTCGCAGGATTCATATATATGTATACATTTATTTAATTGAAGTATGGTTGAGTTACAATATTATATTAGTTTCAGGTGTACAGCATAGTGATTCCGTATTTTCATAGAATATACTCCACTGAAATTTATTACAAAAATAATGGCTATAATTCCCTGTGCTATATAATATATCCTTGCTGTTTATCTATTTTATACACAGTAGTTTATATCTCTTAATCCCATACCCCTATTCTGTCCCTCCCGTCTTTCGTCTCCCCACTGGTAACCATTAGTTTGTTTTCTGTATCTGTGAGTCCAGTTTCTGTTTTGCTATATACATTTTTTTAATTTTTTAGATTCCACAAATAAGTAACATCATACAGTATTTTTCTTTCTCTGCTTATTTTACTAAGCATAATACTCTCCAGATCCATCTACACTGCTGTAAACGGCAGAATTTTATTCTTTTTCATAGCTGAGTAATACTCCTCTTCCCCCTCTCCCCCATCCGTGTGTGTGTGTGTGTGTGTACACATATCTTCTTTATACATCTGTCTGTTCATGGACACCTGGGTTTCATAAACATGGAACAGGGCTTCTATGAACACTGGGGTGCATGTATCTTTTCAAATTAGAGTTTTCGTTTTTTCCATATGTATGCCCAGGAGTGAAACTGCTTTTTAGCAGTTTCTATGTGGACCCTCCATACCATTTTCCATAGTAGCTGTACCAATTTACATTCCCACCAAATGCACAAGGGCTCCCTATTCTCCACATCCTTGCCAACATTTCTTATTTGTAGACTTTTTGATGATAGCCATTCTGACAGGTGTGAGGTGATTATAACGTTTTGAAGGCTCTTTTTGTCTTGATACACTACAGGATCACTATGATGCATCTAGATATAGATTGTTTTATTACTGTTTTATTGATCCTGCTGGAGATTGCTGGGCTACTTGATTTTGTCACCTACCATCTTTCACTGGTCTTGGAAAAATCAAAACCATTGTATTTTAAGATTATTTCATCCCTATTCTCACTCTCCTGGTGGATTTATGATTACATATACATAAAGACCTTCTCACACACTAGTCTTCATGACTCCTGACATCTTTTATATTTTCTATTTTTCTCTGTCTGCACTCTGGATGATTTTTTTTTTCTCTTTTAGTTTATTTCCTCTTCAACTGTTCCTAATCCACTATCAAAATCTATCTAAGGTCCTTATAGGTGTGCCTTTGTTGTCCACTGATTCAGTGGGTTATTGTCTAAATTGCCTTGCACCTCTGTGTGTTCAGTTATTTTTGGCTGTTCATTTCCCTTGGAATTTAATTTGTGGATAAGAAGGCTGGGATGAAGGTAGGTTCCTCCAGAAAGCATATTCATTTGCTTGTGTCAGGAACCTGGTGCAATCTCTAATCCAATGATCACTCTAAATTCGTTTTTCAGTTCATAGTTGTATACAAAACACAAGTATTTATGAGTTCATGCCACAAGTGTGTGCAAAAGATGACTTTTGACTCTAAATTCTCATCAGCAATTTTTTTTTCTTCTCTCCATCTAATACCTTGGTTCAAACCAGTTCATTTTCCTTGAAGTACTCTAACATAAGTGGCAGGATCAGGTAGGAGGAGAGAGGGGGTATTTCTGGTTTACTCTTACAGTAAAGGTACATCTCTTTGGGATTCCAGAATTACGGGGAAAGGATCTCCTAGGAGACTTCTCTCTATGACCAGTTTTCAGTACTTAAGCCAGGGAGGTGGGAAAACCAACAGGCAAATTTACAGAGTAAGCAAATGTTCTACGGGTGAAATTTCTCCGGGTTCAGGCCTTCACTTAGTTTTGCAGCTTGAAAATCCTTTACTTCATAATTCATCAGTGCCCTTAAGTTGATTTTTTTTTTCTTCTTTTTAGGGCTGAACCTGTGGCATATGGAGGTTCCCCAGGCTAGGGGTCTAATTGGAGCTGTAGTTGCCAGCCTACACCACAGCCACAGCAACGCAGGATCCAAGCTGCGTCTACAACCTACACCACAGCTCAAAGTAATGCCAGATCCTTAATCCACTGAGCAAAGCCAAGGATTGAACCCACAACCTCATGGCTCCTAGTCGTATTCATTTCTTCTGTGCCAAGATGGGAATTCCAAGTTGACTTTTCTTTTTTTAATATTTAGTCAAAAAATCTTTCTTTTAAAGATAGATGAAGAAATCTATGGATGAAATAAAATGGTTCCTTAAATTTGTTTTAAAAAAATATAAAACGAAGAATGATTTAAATGGGGTTATAGAGGAAACCAGATTCATCATGATTTGATAACTTTTAAGGTTAGATAAAGGGTATGCAGGGGTTGATACAGGTTTGAAATTTTCCATAATGAAAAAATTTGTTTTGCTTTGAATGGGAAAAAAAAAAAAAAACACGTTGCAAGGGAAATGGAACAGGTAAGCCAAAAACAAAATCAAAACTCTAGAATTTTTAGTTACCAGTGGAGGAGTTAATCTAGACTACTAACCCTCCATACTCCCAAAACTACCTCTTTTGATTTACTTGCATAATTAAATAGAGTTTTGGTTTTTGTCTTCTTCACAACTGCCTTCTATAGTTACTAAGAAGAACTCCTTCCCATTCCTTTCTTCCTTCTAGGTCATGTTTACAATAGTTTTAGAAGTATCAGCTGAAATGCAAATAAATATCCTTTTCTTTTCTTTTTAGAATCAATTATAACATTAACTCCAAATTTGTTGTTTTTTCAATTATAAATTCTACCTGTGCTATTTATAAGGCCTTTAAATTAAATCCCAAGTGGCTACATTTTTCATTCATCCTGTATTAGTGAATTCCATAGCATAAAAGAAAAACCTTTGTGTGGATAGACTATTTGGATAAGGTTGTCCAATATTAAAAATACACATATATAAGAATCATTCTCTTTAAAAGCTAGCTATAATTCTAAAATTGTAAACAAATTTGCAAAAAAAAAAAGTTAACTTTTCACTGCTTACAGTAAGCACAATACTAAAACTTTAACCAGAAAAACTCAAAAATGAGAAGAAAAAGAAGAAGAAAAATCCCACAACATTAAAATTATTCTTTACCCAGTCTGTAGTAAAAGGAGCTCCATTAGCCATCAAAATACGAACTTCATCATCTTGACCTGCTCGTGCCGCTTCTAAAAGCTTCTTTCCCAAATCTACCAGGGACATCTAAACAAAACATAGATGAATTTAACATCTCCATTTGTATGTTATGACATAACTTTTTTCCCTTCTATCCTTATTAATAAGTCAGTTTTCAGTTATTCAAAGAGTGGTGTTATTGTTAATCTGAAACTACAGCTCACATGAAAAATTTATATATGAATTGCACAAATAGATTTTTAACTTATTAAAGTTTTACCTAGGATAACAAAATTAATTTGAATTCTCCAAACATAGCTGGTAAAAGACAAAAGAGCTAAATGGTAGAGAAAGCTTTTCTAAAATTAAAAACTGGCAACAAACTGTTTTCACTGGAGGAGTTGTAGCAATAGTTTTTCACAAATGTAAAGAGAAATAAGATAAATATACTGTCCTCTTTAAATGGTATTCATACTAAATAAACCTACTGTAACTTTTTTCTGCAACAGTAAATGTGCTCATTTGAAAATAAGTATTTTTATTTATGGTATAAATATTATTTTTTTAAGGTCACACCCGTGGCATATGGAAGTTCCCAGACCAGGGACTGAATTCAAACTGCAGCTGTGACCCAGGCCACATTTGTGGCAACACCAGATCCTTTAACCTACTGAACTGGGAAGAGGATTGAACCCACACCTTTGCAGTGACTCAAGCCACTATAGTTGGACTCTTAACCCACTGTGCCACAGTGAGAACTCCCGGAAGTATTTTTAACGTGTACAGGCAATGCACACGTTAGTTCTTTCAGAAAAGGCACAACTCACATTCAAAGAAAATAATGAAAAGAGAGTTTAATAGTATTATCAATAGAGTATGAATGTCACTAAGAACCTAGAAAATAAGTCTGCCTAGTATCCTGAATACAAGAAATCTGAAAAGACTAACATAGCAGTGTGTGTGTGTGTTTCTTGAAGAAGAAATATTGAAATAAGTGTTAAGGAAAGATCATGACAGGAACACATATGGGAAGAAAGATTAGAATGTCTCAGAGATGCTCAAATTCAAGGGATGACAGTTCTAGAAGAAAGTTGCCAAATCCAGAAAGACTATTCAATGATATCATATGGAATCTGGAGGAAAAACAAACAGGTAGAATGTGAAGCTTGTGGGGAAGGGAAGATACGGAATGCCTGAAATTCACACAAGAAAAAATGTGTCTGGGGTGCTAATTTGTCTTAAAAAGTGAATACTCTTTGTGTCAAGGGGAAATACACTATAATAGGGGAATGTCGGGTTGATTAGTGCATCCCTATCTGGACTAGGAATTCCAGATAGGGATGCACTAATCAAGGAGAGGGACAGTGACAGACAGGGCTTAGGGAGTTTATTTATAACCGAAAAAGACATAATACATCACATAATTAGAGGTGTTAGAAAATCTAAAAGGGCTGATCAGAGGTTGATTAAAAGATGTCCCCTAAGGAACCCAAGTTTGTGCTTAAATTACTGTATTTTTTTAGAACATTCCATAACACAGACACAACCAAACATAAAAAGAGTTGCCAGGAACAGATGTTAATGCTGAGAGGCTAACACAACGATTAGATAAGATGTTTATGTCCAAAACAGGCATTCATCACTAGATAAGAGAGAACTTCTTATAGCTATTCTATTTGTAAGGATACAAATAATTCATAATATATCCTATAGTGAGGAATGAGAAAAACAATCACATGCACTTGTGGGTTTTGTGGGGGTGTTATATGCATTTTTGAGACATTCACAACATTTTCACCCTTGAATTTCTGATTTTCTTTCCTTTTTCCTCCCATTCTCTCATTCATACCATGGAGTCACTAGAATTCAAACTACTCCTTAATCTCACAAAAGCACTACGATCAAAAGACATTACTATTCGCTAATGAAGGATTTTCCCTAGGGAATATACACCAGATGGATATGAATTAACATCCTATTCAATAAGAAAAGAATCTGCAATAGTAATTTCCTACTAAAGGCAGGATAAGGGGAAAAACAAATGACTTCTACAGAAGTCCAGTAAAATCTAAACTGGTTATACTGACAAATATAGTGTCTATACTCCGGATGACCAAAATTTAAGATTAATCTGATTTCACAACAAAATAAGTCTTTCCCCCAAATATACATTGCTAAATATGTCTTACACAGTAATATAAAATCATTTTGCATTCATTCAAGAGATGGTTTAGACATCTGGATATCTTTTATGAGGTGATGGCTTACAGCTCTTCCTCACTCATTTATTTTTTTAATTTAGGGTCGCACTTATGGCAAAAGGAAATTTCCAGGCCAGGGGTATAACCAGGGCTGCAGTTGCCAGCCTACACCACAGCCACAGCAACGCAGGATCTGAGCCATGTCTGCGACCTACACCAAAGCTCACCGCAATGCTGGATCCTTAACCCAATGAGTAAGGCCAGGGATCAAACCCACATCTTCATGGATATTAATCAGGTTTGTTACTTCTGAGCCACAATGGGAACTCTTCTTCCTCATTCTTTAGAAACTGGATTATCTTCCTGTTTCTTAAAGATTTGTAAGCATTCTTACACACATTCCAGATATGGGATCTTTGTCAGATATAAAACATATTATAAATATCTACTTCTAGAACCTTGATTTCTTGATTCTCCCTCCCGTTTTCTTTCTTTAACTACACACACTATCTTCTACAAGTAGACAAATGTCAAGTATCATAAAAATATATAAAAGTCAAACTAAAATCAAAGATAGCATAAAAACTAATGTAAGAAACATTTTTTTTTTTTTTTGCTTTTTAGGACTTCAGGTGTGGCATATGGAAGTTCCCAGGCTAGGGGTCAAATGGAAGCAGCAGCTGCTGGCCTACACCACAGCCATGGTAACACCAAATCTGAGCCAATTCTGTGACCTACACCACACGTCATGGCAATGCCGGATCCTTAACCCACTGAACAGGGCCAGGTATAGAACCCACATCCTCATGGCTACTAGTTGGGTTTGTTACTGTAGAGTCAGAGCAGGAACTCCAAAAAACATTAATATTTTAATTATTTAAAAAGTCTGACTTGGGGACTTACCGTCATGGCACAGCAGAAACAAATCCAACAGGGAACCATGAGGTTGCAAGTTCGATTCCTGCCCTCACTCAGTGGGTTAAGGATCTGGCACTGCCGTGAGCTGTGGTGTAGGTTGCAGACGCGACTCAGATCCCTCATTGCTGTGGCTGTGTCATAGGCTGGCAGCAACAGCTCCGATTAGACCCCTAGCCTGGGAACCTCCACATGCTGAGGGTGTAGCACTAAAATGACCAAAAAAAAAAGACAAAAAAGTCTGACTTGGACTTTCTGTTGTGGCTTAGCTGGTTAAGAACCCAACATAGTGTCTGTGAGGATGCAAGTTCAGTTCCTGGCCTCATTCAGTGGGTTAAGGATCCGGCACTACCATGACCTGTGGTGTAGGTCACAGACGTAGCTCAAATTTCTTGTTGCCCAAGTTGTGGTACAGGTGGGCTGCTGCAGCTTCCATTCAACCCCTAGCCAGGGAAATTTCATATGCCACAGGTTCGGCACTAAAAAAAAAAAAAAAAAAAAAGAGGAAAAATGTTTGACTCAAAATTAAAAGAGAAAAAAATAAACTCCAAGTACTCAACAGCTCAATAGTCAAAGGGGATGACTACACACTTTCCAAAAGAAAAAACAGAAATAATTCATAAGAGTGAAGAAATGTTTGGCATCAGTGATGCTCAAAAAAACGTGAATTAAATAATTTTTAAAGTCAATTTGGTAATATTTAACAAAAGCTACAAAAATGTTCAAGTCTAATTAAATGACTCCACTTCTGAAGGCAACTCCAACCTTAAGGCAAAATGAAAATATATTGAAACAGATAAGAAATATATATATATATATATATATATGTATGTATGTATGTATGTATGTTTTTCAAATGCGAACTAAAGCTAGAAAAATAGTTAAATTGTGGAATCTTACCAGAATAGGATGTAGTAATCTAAAATAATAGTTTTGAAGTTATGTACTAATATAAAAAAGTTATGTACTAACATAAAAAAAGTCATGCTATGTTAAGTGAAAAGATAAAAACCTAATTTTTGAAGATCAAAATATGCACATACAAAACAAAATACTGAAAATATTAATAATTGTTAGGGTGGTACGATTACGGGAAAATTTGCCTCCATTTCACAAAGTTTCTATAATATCTTATCTTCCTAATTATTTTTTTTCTCTTGAGGGAGGCACGTGTAGCATATGGAAGTTCCCAGGCTAGGGGTCAAATCAGAACTGCAGCTGCCAGCTTAGGCTACAGCTACAGCAAAACCATATCCTTAACCCACTGAGCAAGACCAGGGATCGAAACCACATCCTCATGGATACTAGTCAGATGTGTTACTGCTGAACCACAGCGGGAACTCCTATCTTCCTAATTTAAAAAGTGGAATTTTTTATAAGGGACAAATTAACATGTGTGACTAACAAGTAAATGTTGACATTAAGGAAAGTTATAAACTACTAACTTTCTAACAGAAAGAGTGGAAAAAATGAAGAATATGCAGGCTACCAAGGACCTAAAATAGCAAATTCTTTTTGTCTTTTTTTAGGGCCGCACCCACAGCATTTGGAGGTTCCCAGGCTAGGGAGTCCAGTCAGAGCTATAGCTGCTGCCCTACGCCACAATAACAGCAATGTCAGATCCAAGCCATGTCTGCAACCTACACCACAGCTCACGGCAATGCTGGATCCTTAACCCACTGGGCGAGGCCAGGTATCGAACCTGCGTCCTCATGGATGCTAGTCAGATTTGTTTCCGCTGAGCCACTAGGAGAACTCCTAAAATAGAAAATCTATTGATCTGCTTATAAGAATTGCAACAAAACAGTGATGCATTTGACCAAGTCAACTTCTGCCACAATTCTGTAACTTTCTTAATTATTTAAAACACATTTAGGGACCTAAGATGCTTCAGTTACTGCAGTTTTCAAATTCCACAAGCGATACATGTATGTAGTAGATTAATGGAGCTGGATACTTTTAAATCTATGGATCTCAACGGTAGCGGTACTGCCCCCTAGAGGGTCCTTAGGATATACACAGAGGCACTTTGGTGATGGGAGGAGGGGTGGGGATGAAGGCTTTACAAGCAAATATAGGGTGAGTGCCAGTGATATTAAAGGTCTGGCAATGCAAGGAACAATCTGGTATGGCAAAGAACTGTCACATCTTGGATGACTCTCAAAGTCTCACTGCATCTAAGACTAGAACTTAAGTAATAAGTAAACAAAATATTTTCTCTCATAGTATTAATGCACCTCCAATTTTCTAGAACATGATCATGATATAAATCTGTTTTATTCAGAAATTTACCAAGAGTTTTTTTCAACCATTTTGGAAAATCATGTCGCCAAACTACTTGGGTATCTAAATCACCAATATAACACCGTATAATCCACTTCCACAGCTATCACAGACTCAGTGACTCTATGTACAGGTGCAAGCATTTGACTACCTCTTGTTTTGTCTATTGTAGTCTACTACAGTACTTACATACTAAGATATACATTTTATTATAAGTTTCTTTTCTTCTACTTCTTTATATTATAGTTAGGACATCATAATGATTTTTGGAATTATACAAACAGATAATATTAACTATGATTTTCATTTCAAGTTAGCAGAATAGGCAATACAAAATATTTATTATATTGGAGATCCCATTGTGGCATAGCAGAAATGAATCTGATTAGGAACCATGGGGTTGCAGGTTCGATCCCTGGCC
>PVHT020001751.1:13720746-13735167 GCA_004024745.2 Catagonus wagneri
AAAAAAAAAAAAAAAAAAAAAAAAAAAAAAAGGGACAGTGGATCTAATAATATTGAAAAATCAATGGAAGAAAATACATGTGAGGGAGTTCCCATTGTGGCACTGCAGAAATGAATCCGACTAGGAACCATGAGGTTGCGGGTTTGATCCCTGGCATTGCTCAATGGGTCAACAATCCGGCATTGCCATGAGCTGTGGTTTGGGTTGCAGACACGGCTCAGATCTGGCATTGCTGTGGCTCTGGCATAGGCTGGCAGCAACAGCTCCGATTAGACTCCTAGCCTGGCAACCTCCATATGCCACAGGTGTGGCCCTAAAAAGACAAAAAAAAAAAAGTGAGATCAAGTAAGACCAAAATCAAAGTCGCTAATTTTCTTGTCAAGATAACTAGTAAAAGATGACAAAAATAACAAAATGTAGGAGTCCTGTTGTAGCTCAGTGGTAACAAGCCAAACTAGTATCCTTGATGATGCAGTTCGATCCCTGGCTGCTCAGTGGGTTAAGGATCCAGCGTTGTGATGAGCTGTCGTGTAGGTCACAGATGTGGCTCAGATCTGGCATTGCTGTGGCTGTAGTGTAGGCAGCAGCTTGCAGCTCCAATTGGACCCGTAGCCTGGGAACTTCCATATGCTGCAGGTGAGGCCCTAAAAAGAAAAAAAAAGTAGCAATTTCAGTCCTGATTCTCACAGGATAGAAACCATGAACATCACAGCAGAATGATTCTGACCCTTAGAGGAACTCAGTTACATTAGGACAACAGAACTGACCACCGGGACCATAGCTCCAGGTTGAGCCCTCAGTTTACTTAGTTATCTATATATTAAATCCTCAGAGATACTGTTAGATTTAAGTAAAATCAATTAAAGTGTTAACAGTAAAGGTTGCTTTTTGCGTGTAGTAAATAATTTTTCCACAGGCAAATGGAGAAGCCTAATTCAATTCAGTAAGTTTTAATGAATGTTAAAAATACTTACTGAAAACATATTTGTGTATGGTATATTATGTGTATGGTACTGAATGCCATCTAGTGTTTTTTGGGTTTTTTTTTTTTTTGGCTCTTTTTGCTTTTTAGGGCCACAGGTGAGGCATATGGAAATTCCCAGGCTAAGGGGTAAAACTGGAGCTGGAGCTGCAGCTGCCAGCCTATGCCATAGCCACAGCAATGCCAGATCTGGGCCACATTTGCGACCTACACCACACCTCATGGCAACACCGCAGCCTTAACCCACTGAGTGGGGCCAGGGATTGAACCCGCATCCTCATGGATACTAGCTGGGTTTGTTTCTACTGAGCCACAATGGGAACTGATGCCATGCAGTTTAATACTTCATTTCTCTTAAGAAGAAAACTCCCCCAAACACACTGTAATGAATTATATCTTTAATTACTTTATTACCTCCTTAGAAATCTTCATAATCTAATGTAAAACTTTTTCGGGGGGGGCGGGTCTTTTCGTCTTTTTAGGGCTGCACCCTCCGCATATGGAGGTTGCCAGGCTAGGGGTACAATCGGAGCTACAGCTGCCGGCCTACACCACAGCCCCAGCAATGCAGGATCCAAGCTGCATCTGTGACCTACACCACAGCTCACTGCAAAGCCAGATCTTTAACCCACTGAGCAAGGCCAGGGATCGAACCTGCAAACTCATGGATATTAGCTGGTTTCATTAACCACTGAGCCATGATGGGAACTCCTAATGTAAACCATTTTAAAACTCCAATTAAAATATACTTTAGTAAGAGCTATAGAGAAACTTCAGAATGTCTATAAACTAGCTACTTTTACTTAAAAGTACACGCTGAGAGGGCCATCTAGTGGTAACAGGAATTACTACCAATAATTACATTTGTAAAGCTTCAAGTCTACTTTGCTTTGTTTTATGGTTTTTTGTTTTTTGGGGTTTTTTTTTGTCTTTTTGCCTTATCAAGGGCTGCACCCACAGCATATGGAGGTTCCCAGGCTAGGGGTCTAGTCGGAGCTGTAGCTGCCGACCTTCGCCACAGCCACAGCAACACGGGATCTGAGCCACGTCTGCAGTCTACACCACAGCTCATGGCAACGCCGGATCCTTAACCCACTGAGCAAGCCCAGGGATCAAACCCGCAACCTCATGGTTCCTAGTCGGATTCATTAACCACTGAGCCACGATGGGAACTCCCAAGACTATTTTTCTTTGAATTTCTATAATCCATAGTTCAAAAAGGTATTGTGAAAATTACAGCAGCTACTCACCATGAAAACGTTCTATAAAATTATAAAGTACTGGCTTCCATGTGAATTGTTACTAGCACTCAAAAAAGAACATAAAAACACTTAGAAAATGTAAGCCTACTATAATATACTCAAACAGTAAACTGTCTCATTAAAATTTTTAGAATAAAATTTGCAATATCACTCCTATGCCCAGTGAGTACAATTATAAATCCAATAAAATTCTTCTAAAGGTTTTCTTCAGGTTTAGCACTGTGTATGCATCAAAAGCTTTTAAAGAGTTCACAGTCTTTGACCTAGTAATTCTATTCATATAAATCACAAGAGAACATAAATATATTAATAGTAATGTTACTGGAAACAAAGATATTTGAAACATAAATATATCAATAGTACTGTTACTTAAAATAGGAAAGAACTGAAATGCTCTACTACAAACAATAATTAAATTAAGATAGATCATAATAGAATATTGCAGCCCTTTACATTTTTTACTTTTTATTATGGACAATCTTGCATATATATATATATATACATATATATATATATATACACACATATATAAAATAGACACAATAATACAATGAAACTCCAAAAAGCCACCACCTAGCTTAGGTACCAATTATTTCCAGTCTATATCCCACCAATGATCAAAAATATCAGGCAATGTAATAGGAAAGAACAAATCTGATTCCATATTGGATCTGTTTCTTTTACTTTAACCTTTGTTATTCTATTGCTTCTGCTACAAGTTAGGAATGTTGCCTATAGCCTAAAATATACAGGATAGCCCATCCTCAAGGCTGTGACCTTTAAAGGTATAACACTTTTCCATTCATACAGAGATAAAAAGTTGCAGAACAGAGAATAATATTTGTCTTGTTGGAGGTTTACAGGAACGTCATGATCTGACCTATCTGGACTGATTCAAGAGCAAAGGATTCTGATACTGAGAAGTCTGCAACAACCAACCAAATCCCCTGACTTTTTAGTATAAAAGAAGCCTGAATTCTAACTCAGGTATAATGGTTCTCTGGGACACTAATCCACTATCTTCTTGGTCTGTTGGCTTTACAAATAAGTCACTACTCCTTGGCCCAGTAAATCTCCTAAGAATAGAGTAAAAGTATTCTCTTTTTCGAGATGAGTAAAAGATGGATACAAGAAATCTCAGCAAAAGAAAGGCTTAGACAATTTCTTTTTCAGAGGGGGAAAAATTATACAAGAAAGGAGCTGTAATCCCCATTTACATGTATATGACATGGGTGAGCAAAGAACAATAGTTTCAGGGCTGCAGTAACCAGTGAAAACTAAAGCAAGCAAAATTTTTGAGAGTTTCCGTCGTGGTTAACGAACCTGACTAGCATCCATGAGGAGGCAGATTCGATCCCTGGACTCACTTAGAGGGTTAAAGATCCCACTTTGCTGTGAGCTATGGTGTAGGTCGCAGACACAGCTAGGATCCCACATTGCTGTGGCTCTGGTGTAGGCCAGCGGCTACAGCTCCGATTGGACCTCTAGCCTGGGAACCTCCATATGCTGCAGGTGTGGCCCTAAAAAAGACCCAAAAAAAGGGTTTTTTTTGGTGTAATTCTATTGAGAGAATGAATGGCAAGGAAAATATGCATAGCGAGATTTGATTTAAGAGATCTAAGGCTTCAGAGTGTTTCCATCGTGGCTCAGTGGTAATGACCCTGACATGGATCCATGACGAGACAGGTTCAATCCCTAGGCTAGCTCAGTGGGTTAAGGATCTGGCATTGCCCTGAGCTGCTGTGTAGGTGGCAGATGCAGCTCGGATCTGGTGTTGCTGTGGCTGTGGTGTAGGCTGGCAGCTATAGCTCCGATTAGACCCCTAGCCTGGGAACTTCCATATGCCATGGGTGCGGCCCTAAAGAGCCAAAAAAAAAAAAAAAAAAAGGAGAGAGAGAGAGAGAGAGAACTAAAGCTTCCTCTTTCGTAAGTAGGAAGCCAAAGATATCTAAAATGGAAAAATCAAGAAATAGCATAAGCTTATGATTTAGAAATATGAAAGGAAGCACTGAGGAAAAAAAATAAAACATAAAATAGATGCCTGTGGGAAAGATGGTTCTGAAATGGGAAGAGATGACACAATGGACTGCAGGTTTTTCACCACAAGCCTTGAATTTTTTACTATAAACCTTGTATTTTTTACTTTTTCTACTATATACATGTACATTTTCATAAAAATAAAATTACAATAAACAAATACATGTTCACTATATATACACAAAACATATAGTTCATAGTCATCCCCATACCTTTCTATGTTCTTACTCCTCAGAAGTCACCATTTAGTGTGTATTTTTCCTGATCTTTTCTATGCATGTAGAAACACATGTACATACAATGCCTACTTCTTTTTAAACAGCAAAACAAAAAAAAGGGATATTATATTGCTTTCCAACTTGCTTTTTTCCACTTAACTGGAGTCCCCTTGTTTTCTCAGTGACACCTTTCTATATCAGTACACACTGACTTACACAGTCTTTTTACTGGCTGCACAATATTATGGGGTGTAGCAGGTAGGCTGAATAATGCCCCCCAAATATATCTAGATCCTAATTCCCAGAATCTGTGAACACATCAGCCTACCTGGCAAAAGGGACTCTGCAGGCGTGATTAAGGATCTTGAGATAGGAAGAGTATCCTGGATTGTCCAGGTGATCCTAATGTAATCACAAGGGTCTTTATAAGGAGGAAACCAGAAGGTCAGAGCCTGAGGGAAGGAAGCAGAGATAAAAGAAAGAAATTTGAAGATGCTACAGTTGAAGACAGAGGGAGGGGGTCACCAGTCAAGAAATGCGAGAAAACTAAAAACGGAAAGAAAATGGAAAATCCCCAAAGCCCCCAGCCCTGCTGAAATCTTTTTTTTAAATTAGTTAACTTGTTATTTGCCACTCCCATGGCACCAGAAGTTCCTGAGCCAGGGACTGAACCTGTGCTACAGCAGCTACCCAAGCCACAGCAGTGGTAACATTGGATCCTTAATCTACTGTGCCACCAGGGAACTCCTTTCTTTAAAAATGTATTTCTGGGAGTTCGCACTGTGGCTCAGTGAACCCAATTACTATCTGTGAGGATGCAAGTTCCATTCCTGGCCTTGCTCAGTGGGTTAAAGGATCCGGCATTGCAGTGGCTATGGTATTGGCTCGTAGCTGCAGCTCTGATTGGACCCCTAGCCTGGGAACTTCCATATGCCACAAGTGTGGCCCTAAAAAAAAATAATTAAAATAAAATAAAAATAAAAATTTATTTATAAAATCTTAATTTGATGTCTTCTGACTTTCAGAACTGTAAAATAATACATTTGTGTTGGTTTAAGGCATTAAGTTTGTGATGATTTTTTACAGCAAGTAGGAAACTATTACGCTATAGATAAAGTATAAGTATACTATTTGATCCCATTTTAATTTTTCATTTTTACAAACAGTGCTGCAACACACACATACAACATACACTTGGGTTAGCATTTTTATGGAAATTATTCTGATTTTAATTGCTAGTTTTTTAAATCACATTTTCATTATAACAGGTATTGTTAAATTATCTACCAAAAAATTATACTAATTTACACTCCCGCTCTCAGTGTTTAAAAATGACTATTCCTCTGTAAGTTTCCCCACTCCCTTAAGAAACTTGATCCCAGGTCAAGATCTTCCTAAAGTCAAGGCCAAGGATCCAGTGAAATCATACTCACAAAACTAATGAGAAAACTTTGTTCCAAAATAACTTTCTTCAGGAATCATGACCTGAGGAAATTCCACTACCCCACCAGGAGAGCAAAACTTAAGACTTAAGTACAAGACACAACTCTTAACCATCTTTAATGCATCTATTAAAAGGACATACAGGAGTTCCCGTCGTGGCACTGCAGAAACGAATCCGACTAGGAATCATAAGCTTGCGGGTTTGATCCCTGGCCTTGCTCAGTGGGTTAAGGATCCAGCATTGCCGTGAGCTGTGGTGTAGGTCACAGATGCGGCTCAGATCTCTCACTGCTGTGGCTGTGGTGTAGGGCGGCAGTTACAGCTCTGATTAGTCCCCTAGCCTGGGAACCTCCAGATGCCACAGATGTGGCCCTAAAAAGACAAAAAAAAAATTAAAAAAATAAAAATAAAAGGACATTCTGCACCCATCTGGGAGTCAAGGAGAAAATGGATTCTTGCAGGATATTTTTCACTCACTTTACCAGTGAATGCCTGCTTTTAAAACCCTGTGTGTTCATATTACGTTCCTTCTCAGGGAAAATTTCCCTCCTTTAATGCCTACCTATTCTATCCAAAACATGGGCCCCCGTTTGACCCACTAACTCATCAATTATTAAATGAAAATAATTCCTAACATTTATACAATAAATAGAATCTAATAATTTTATACATGTTAACTCAATCTCACAATATATAAAACAGGAATTATTATCATCATCATTTTACAGAGGAAACCAAGGCACAGATCACGCTGCCTAAGGTCAGACATGCTAGTGGGGATCTGAACCAAGGAAGTCTGGCTCCAAAGTGCACGCACATGGTCACTATTCTACACCTCCGGTCTGATCCTCCTAGTAACCGTAGCCCAGATGTCCGAACTGGAGGCAGGCACTACTAGTGCTACTTTCTGGCCTAAACACTAACCACTATCTCTACCCACCTAATTCTATTTCACATTGAACATAGAGATGGAACAACAAGACTCGCCACCAAATTATAATCTGACCTACATTGGTCACACATGGTTCATGTTTATGTCTCATATAAATTATAAAATGTTTGGAGGAAAGGATGGTGGCTGAAGGAATCAACAGGCTTCCTTTTCTTCTCCCCTTAAATTCTGGCAGTTCCTCAGTGTTTCATTTTTCAGCTGTTTTCTTCTTTCTCCACATTATCTCCTCTAGCAGATTTTATCTTTGTTAGCTACGATTACCTACCCGATAATTTCCAAATCTATCTTCAATCCCAGCCTCAGTCCAGAGCACTGGACCCAAGTATTCAACTCCATTGACACCTTTACCTATAGATCCCAAGGCACTTCAAAATTCAAACTGTCCATGTACTGGCTTGTTCCCTAGGGTCACAAACTTCAGAGTGGTCTTTGCCTTCTTCTCCTCCTTCCCCAAATCCCTCGACTGTAATTAAATCAAGACCTGTCACTTATATCTCCTAAATCTCTCTCAAATTCCTCTGCCTCTTTCCATCGATACAAAGTAGACCTTCAACAAATATTGTTGACTGGGTTTTCTCCTCTGCCACAATCTTTGCCCATGCCTCCATTCTTTCTCTCTTAGAGCACCACTAAACGAGTGTCTATGCCTCAGTATGGCCTTCCCATAATTTATTCACCCGCTGCTACCAAACTTCTTAAACATTCTTAAAAAGAATCATGTCCCTCCTCAGTTAACTCAGATAGTCAAATTCTTTGCCATGAGATTCAAAGCCTTTCACATTTGGCATCTGCTACTATTGCCCCCTCTCCCCCGACCTTACCACTTACCACCTCTCACAGTTAATTCCATGCCCGGACAATATGCTGTACATGCTGTACTAAGGTCTTTCTCTCTTTTGGACATCCATACACAACACTCCCTTTTCCAGAAAAATAATACACACACACACACACACGTTATATATTATTCTCTCCATACCTCCCCAAAATTTGCCATATTTATTCCTACCTGTCCTTCAGAATTCAGTTTATCTCCACAGAGATTTCCCTGATGGCCCCAAAACTAACACAAGTATCCCTCCTGTGTATTCTTCTGGCATCCTAAATTTATCTCTATCACGGCATTTATCAAGCCACATTAAATGTGCCCATTTACTTGGCTACAACTTGTCACTACGCCTGACTATGGTGCCTGGTAAATGCTCAATTAAGTATTCTTTCACTGAATAAAAAAACATGTTTGCCACACTGTACAAACTCCAGAAATACTTGGGATAATTAATAAAGGCACAACATCTGCCTTTTTTTTTGTCTTTTTGCCATTTCTAGGGCCGTACTCGTGTCATATGGAGGTTCCCTGGCTAGGGGTCTAATCGGAGCTATAGCCACCAGCCTACTCCAGAGCCACAGGAATGCCAGATTTGAGCCACCTCTGCAACCTACACCACAGCTCACAGCAACACTGGATCCTTACCCCACTTAGCAAGGCCAGGGATCGAACCCGCAACCTAATGGTTCCTAGCGGAATTCAGTAACCACTGCACCACAACAGGAACTCCGGTTTAAATTATCTTTAATGAATGTTGGTGACAATCTGGTTTTGCTTAAAATATCTTTATTTCACCATCGGGAGTTCCCTTCGTGGCTCAGTGGTTAACGAATCCGACTAAGAACCAAGAGGTTGCGGGTTCAGTCCCTGGCCTTGCTCAGTGGGTTAAGGATCTGGCATTGCCCTGAGCTGCTGTGTAGGTGGCAGACACGGCTCGGATCCTGCGTTGCTGTGGCTGTGGCGAAGGCCAGCAGCTACAGCTCCTGTTAGACCCCTCGCCTGAGAACCTCCATATGCCACAGGTGTGGCTCTAGATAAAAGGCAAAAAGACAAAAAAAAAATCTTTATTTCACCATTATTCTTTAAAGATATTTTTACTGTATATAAAATTCTATGTTGACAGGGGATTTTCTGTTTTGTTTTTTTTTTTAAGGGCCACACCCACGGCATATGGAAGTTCCCAGCTAGGGGTACAATCAGAGCTGTGACTGCCAGTCTATGCCACAGCCACAGCAACGTCAGATCCAAGCCACATATGCGACCTACATCAAAGCTCACAGCGACACCAGATCTTTAACCTACGGAGCAAGGCCAGGGATCAGACCCGTAACCTCACGGTTCCTAGTCAGATTCATTTCCATTGAGCCACGATGGGAACTCCCAGGTTTTTTCATTTCATATCACAGACATCATTTCACTATCTTCTGATTTTCATTGTCGCTATTGAGAGGTCATCTGTTAGCCTAATGTTTCTACTCTGTTATCTTTTTTTCTCCAGCTACTTTTAAGATTTTTCTTTTTTTTAAATTACTTTTAAAGTTTTCTTATTCTTTATTATAGCTGATTTACAACGTTGTGCCCATTTCTGCTATACAGCAAAGTGACCCAGTCATTCATATATATATGAATTTGAATGCATATGTGTATGCATATATACACACAAAGATTTTTCTTTATGCCACTGATTTTCTGAAATTTCATTATGATGTGTCTAGACATGGATTTACTTCCATCCTAATTAGAATTCACTGGGATTCTTGAATCCTGGTTTGGTATCTTCAATAGTTTCTGGAAAACATCAGCATTCACCCCTTTAAATGCCCCATTTTCTCTGTCCTCTTCTTCTGTAATACCTATTAAGACCTTCCTAATATTTCCTCCGTCTCTCTTACTCTGTCTTCTATATTTTCCACCTTTTTGCCCGCAGGCTACATCTTGGATAATGCTATCTGATTGATATTTCAGTTCAATAATTTTCCTGATGTGTCCAATCTGCTGCAAATTACATCAAGTTTTTAATTCACTTACTCTATTACTTGTATTTTTATTTTTTAATTTTTTTTTTTTTTTTTTTTTTTTTTTTTTTTTTTTTTTTTTTTTTTTTTTTTTTTGCCTTTTGTCATTTTATGGCCGCGGGTTTATGGCCGCACCCGCGGCATGTGGAGGTTCCCAGGCTAGGGGGCTAATCGGAGCTGTGGCCACTGGCCTACACCACAGCCACAGCAACGCAGGATCCGAGCCGCGTCTGCAACCTACACCACAGCTCACGGCAACGCCGGATCGTTAACCCACTGAGCAAGGGCAGGGATCGAACCCGCAACCTCATGGTTCCTAGTCGGATTCGTTAACCACTGCGCCACGACGGGAACTCCTATTTTTTAATTTTAAATATTAAAGTGTAGTTGATTTACACACTCTAGTTTTTTATTTCCAGCAGCTGTATTTGCTTTTTTCAAATCCACAATACCACTTATTTTTCCTGTTTCCTGTCTTCAAGTTTGTTATTTATTTCTGTAAACACAGTAATCATTGCTGTTTTATCATGCATCTTCTAACATATGCATTCTTCTAATTCTAACGTATGATCACAATCTTTTTCCACAGTCTATTGTTTCTGCTGGTTCTTGCCCATGCTTCCTTGTCTCTTTGTATGCCTGGTTGTCTTTGACTATGTGTCCTTCAAAAATTATTTGTAGGGAGACCTAAGATAAAGCAGCATTCCTCAAAGAAGCATTTACATTTGCTTCTGTCAAGCACTTGGGAGATACTACCAATCAGAAATCAACCTAAATTAAGTCATGACTTGGGGTGCCCTTACCTAGCTAGGCTGTGGACACAATTTTGTAGAGTTTTGTTCCTTTTCTCTTTTTACTCAAGTTCTGCTCAGAACCAAGACATGCTGTCCTAAAGTCCCTTCATACTTGGCAAGGAGATGCAAGGAGATGCAGGCAGTACAAGGGGTGCCAGGGATTGGTTCTGGTTCATCCGCCCCCCTCAGGAGTTCCAAGCCTAACAAGGAAGGATCTCTTACAAAACTTTTCCTGTCCACATGTTGGGGAGGCTCAGAGTCAGTTTTGGTCCATCTCACCCCACAAGGCTGATGAACAGAAACTTTATTGATATTAGCAAACATGTTCAGGACAAAAGTGGATTCAGTTCTCTAGGTATTCTCTCTTGGTTTAGGCTTTCTTCAAGAATTTTGACTATCAGTTCAGGGGATTAAGATGAAGGAACAGACGAGCTCACCTTTTCTCATAAAAAGAACAAAATTACAACCAAATGCTGAACAACTTTCAAACAAATGGACTGGAAACTTTCAAAAAAGATATCCTACTCTAGAAGACAAAGTGGAGGCCACATCAAGAGGGCAGGAGGGGCTATCAGGTAATATAAGCAACACCACACCCACTGGGTAGGGCAGCTCACAGACTGGAAAGTAACTGTGACACAGAGACTCAACTATAGAGGTGAGAGTTCTGAGCCCCACATTGGATCCCCACACGTAGAGATCTGGCATTGGTAGAAAGAGCCCCTGGATGTCTGATGTTGAGGGTCAGTGGGGCTTGTGGGCAGAAGCTCCATGGGACTGGGGGAAACAGAGGCCCCATTCTTGAAAGGTACACACATGCTTTCATGTGCACTGGGTTCCAGAGCAAAGAATAGACTCCATAGCAATCTGGGTCAGATCTGATTGCAGTTCTTGGAGGATCTCTTGGGAAAACAGGTGGTAACTGTGGCTCGTTGTGGGGGAAGGACATTGCAGGCAAAGCTCTCAGGGGTGTTCAATGGCATGTGTTCCTCTAGACTTGGGTGTTTTGGGAAAATCTGACCCCACCCATCAGCACTAAGAAGCTCCAGGCGAAACTATAATCCAGCTGGGATGGCAGCCCAACCATCACTAAACAGGCTACCTTAAGATCCCCTCCCCAGGCACACAGGCACTTCTAATCTCACCCAGAGACAAAGCCCCACCCACCAGAGGGAAAAGAATCAGCTCCACCTACCAGTGGGCAGGCACCACTCCGTTCCATCAGGAAGCCTAGAGCAAACCCTGATAACAAATTCAGCCACAAGGGGGGCAGACATCAGAAGTAAGAGGTTATAACTCTATTGTCTGCAAAAAGGAGACCACATCAAAAACCTATAAAGATGAAAAGGCAGAGAACTATAAACCAGATAAGGGAGAAAGAAAAAACTCCAGAAAAACAGCTAAGTGATCTGGAGATTATCAGCCTCCAGGAAAAAGACTTTAGACTGATGATAGTGAAGATGATCCAGGACACTGGAAACAGACTGGAGGCAAAGACTGAAATAAAATACTTAAAACTTAAGCAAGTAGAGATGCAGAATACAATAACTGAAATAAAAAATTCATTAGAAGCAACCAACAACAGAATACAGGAGGAAGAAGAGCAAATAAGCGAGGTGGAGGACAGACTAATGGAAATCACTGATGTGGAACAGGCCTCTGGGACAACGTTAAATACGCCAACGTCCATATTATAGGGAGAAGAGAGAGGGGGACAGAAAAAATATTTAAAGCAATAATAGCCAAAACCTTCCCTAACATGGGAAAGGAACCACTCACTCAAATCCAGGAAGCACGAGTACCATATAAAATAAACCCAAGGAGAAACACCCCGAGACACATATTAATCAAACTGACCAAATTAAAGACGAAGAGAAAATATTGAAAGCAGCTAGGGAAAGGAAACAAATAACATACAAGGGAACCCCGATAAGGTTATCAGCAGATTTTTCAGCCAAAACTCTGCAGGCCAGAAGGGAGTGGAACAATATATGAAAAGTAATGAAAGAATAAAACCTCCAACCAAGATTACTTTACCCAGCACGGCTTTCTTTCAGATTTGAAGAAGAAATCAAAAGCTTTACATACAAGCAAAAGCTAAGGAAATTCAGCACCACTAAATCAGCTTTACAACAAATACTAAAAGAACTTCTCTAGGCAGAAAAGGCCACAACTAGAAAAAAAAAAAAAAAGCCACAAATGACAAGGATCTTCAGTAAAGGCATATACGCAGGAAAGGAAGGAAATCATCCATGCATAAATATGCTACCAAAATCAGAAATCGAGAGAAGAGGGGGGTAGATATGAAGGACAGTGGAGATGCAATTAAGAGACCAACAACTTAAAACAATCTTGTATATCTATAGACTCTTATATCAAAACTTCAGGGTAAATGCAAGCCAAAAATCTACAATAGATACACACACAAACAAATAAGAAAAATCAACTCAAATACAGGAGACTAAAGATAGTCATCAAACCACAAGAGAATAGAACAAGAGAAGAAGAAAAAAGAACAACGAAAACAAATTCAAAACAGTTAATAAAATGGCAATAAGAACATACATACAATAATTAGTTTAAATGTAAATGGACTAAATACCCCAACCGAAAGACACTGCCTCGCTGAATGGATACAAAAACAAGACCCATATATATGCTGTCTTCAAGAGACCCATTTCACTTCTAGGGACACATACAAATTGAAAATGAGAGGATGGAAGAAAATATTCCGTGCAAATGGGAATCAAAATAAACCTGGAGTAGCAATACTCATATCAGACAAAACAGACCTTAAAATAAAGAATATTATAAGAGACAAAGAAGGACATTACATAATAAATCCAAGAAGATATCACAATTGTAAATGTATAGGAGTTCCCATTGTGGTGCAGTAAAAATGAATCCGACTAGGAACCATGAGGTTGCAGGTTCAATCCCTGGCCTAGCTCAGTGGGTTGAGGATCCGGCATTGCCATGAGCTGTGGTGTAGGGCACAGACATGGCTCAGATCTGGTGTTGCTGTGGCTGTGACAGCCCAGCAGCTGTAGCTCTGATGTGATCCCTAGCCTGGGAACCTCCATATGCCTGAAAAGACAAGACAAAAAAAAAAAAATTATAAATATATATGCAGTCAACATGGGATCACCTCAATATATAATGTAACTGCTAACAACTTTAAAGGAGAAATTGACAATAACACAATAATAGTGGGAGACTTTAACATCCACCCCAGTTACAGCAATGGATAGATCATCCAGATAGAAAATCAACAAGGAAACACAGGCCCTAAATGAAGCATTAGACCAGATGGACTTAATAGATATTTATAGGACATTCCATCCAAAAGCAACAGAATACACATTCTTCTCAAGCGCACATGGATCTAGGATTGATCACGTTCTGGGCCACAAATCAAGCCTCAGTAACTTTAAGAAAATTGAAATAATTTCAAGCATCTTTTTTGACCACAACTATACAACTGGAAATCAACAACAAGAAAAAAACTGCAAAAAAACAGAAACATGTAGAGACTAAACAACATGCTACTAAACAACCAATGGATCACTGAAGAAATCAAAGACGAAATTAAAAATACCTAGAAGCAAACAACAACAAAGATAAAACACTCCAAAACCTAAGCAAAGTAGTTCTAAAAGGGAAGTATATGACAATACTAGCCTATAGGTTGCTCAAATAAACAACCTAACTTTACATGTAAAGCAACTAGAGAGAGAAGAACAGACAAGACCTAAAGTTAGAAAAAGGAAAGAAATCAGAAAGATCAGAGCAGAAATTGATGAAATAGAAACATAGAAAACCATAGAAAAGATTAATGAAACTAAAAGCTGGTTCTTTGAAAAGATCAACAAAATTCATAAACCCTTAG
>PVHT020001751.1:13736167-13748994 GCA_004024745.2 Catagonus wagneri
TACCAAAACTAGACAAAGATGTCACAAAAAAAGAAAATTACAGGCCAATTTCACTGATGAACATAGATGCAAAATCCTCAGCAAAATACTAGCAACTGGAATCCAGCAAGACATTAAAAGGACTGAACATCATGACCAAGGGTGATTTATCCCAAGGATGCAAGGATTCTTCAATACCCGCAAATCAATCAGTGTGATACACCACATTAACATACTGAAGAATAAAAACCATATGATCCTCTCAATAGACATGGAAAAACCCTTTGACAAAATCCAACACACATTGCTGATAAAAACCCTTCAGAAAATGGGCACAGAGGAACCTACCTTAACATAATAAAGCCCATAGATGACAAACCCACAGATAACATCATTTTCAATGGTGAAAAGGTGAAAGAATTCCTGCTAAGATCAGGAACAAGACAAGGATGTCTGCTCTCGCCACTACTATTTAACACAGTTTTGGAAGGTCCAGCCACAGCAATCAGAGAAGAAAAAGAAATAAAAGGAATCCAAACTGGAAAAAAGAAGTTAAACTATCACTATTTGTAGCTGACATGATACTACACCTAGAGAATCCTAAAGATGCTACCAGAAAACTGTTAGAGCTCATCAAAGAATTTGGCAAAGTCACAGGATACAAAATTAATATGCAAAAATTGACTATATTTCTATATATTAACAACAAAAGATCAGAAAAAGAAATTAGGGAAACAATCCCATTTACTATCACATCAAAAAGAATAAAATACTTAGGAATAAACCTACCTAAAGACACAAAAGACCTATACTCTGAAAACTATAAGACGCTGATAAAAGAAATCAAAGATGACACAAACAGATGGAAAGACATACCATGCTCTTGGATTGGAAGAATCAATATTGTCAAAATGACTATACTCCCCAAGGCAATCTACAGATTCAATGCAATCCCTATCAAATTACCAAGGACATTTTTCACAGAACTAGAACAAAATATTTTAAAGTTTGTTTGGAAGTACAGAAAACCCAGAATAGCCAAAGCTATCCTGAGAAAGAAAAATGGAGCTGGAGCAATCAGGTGCCCTGACTTCAGACTATACTACAAAGCTACAGTCATCAAAACCATATGGTACTGGCACAAAGACAGAAATATAGATCAGTGGAACAGGATAGAAAGCCCAGAATTAAACCTATACACACCTACAATCAACTGATCTATGACAAAGGAGGCAAGATTATACAATGGAGAAAAGACAGTCCCTTCAATAAGTGGTGCTGGGAAAACTAGACAGCCACATGTAAAAAAATGAAATTAGACCATTTTCTACTCCCATACACAAAAATAAACTCAAGACGGATTAAAGGCCTAAATATAAGACCAGATACTGTAGAACTCTTAGAGGAACACATAGGCCAAACACTCTCTGACATAAACCACAGCATTATCTTCTCAGATCCACCTCCTAGAGTAATGACAATAAAAACAAAAATGAACAAATGGGTCTTAATTAAACTTAAAAATTTCTGCACAGCAAAGGAAACCCTAAACAAAACAAAAAGACAACCCACAGAATGGGAGAAAATATCTGCAAATGAATCAACTGACAAGGGATTAATCTCCAAAATTTAAAACACCTCCCACAGCTCAACACCAAAAAAATGCACAACCCCATCAAAAAATGGGCAGAAGATCTAAACAGACAATCCTCCAAGAAGACATACAGATGGCCAAAAAAACACATGAAAAGATGTTCAACATCTCATTATTAGAGAAATGCATATCAAAACCACTATGAGGTACACCACCTTACACTGTCCAGAATGGCCATCATCAAAAAGTCTACAAACAATAAATGGTAGAGAAGATGTGGAGAAAAGGGAACCCTATTACACTGTTGATGGGGAATGTAAATTGCTGCAAGCACTTTGGAAAACAGTATGGTGATTCCTCATAAAACTAAAAATAGAATTACCATTTGATCCCACAGTCCCACTCCTGGGCATCTATCCAGAGAATACCATGACTCAAAAAGATACATGTACTCCAATGTTCATTATAGCACTATACAGAACAGCCAAGACATGGAAACAACCGAAATATCCATCAAGAGAGGAGTGGATAAAGAAGGTGTGGTACATATATACACAATGGAATATTACTCAGCCATTAAAAGGAAAGAAATAACAGCATTTGCAGCAACATGGATGGACCTAGAAATTATCATGCTAAGTGAAGCTAGTCAGTGAGACACCAACATCATGCTATCACTTACATGTGGAGTCTAAATAAAAGGACACAGTGAACTTCTTTGCATAGCAGATACTGACTCACAGACTTTGAAAAAGTTATGGTTTCCAAAGGAGACAGGTTGGGGGATTGAGGAATAGACTGGGGGTTTGGGATGGAAATGCTATAAAATTGGGTCGTGACGATCATTATACAACTATCAATGTAATAAAACCCATTGAATAATAAAAAAATTTCCACTATCTCCCCAGTTCTTCAAAGTTCTTAAGGTAGTGCTTTAGATATCTTATCCAGCATTTTCAGTTGTTTTCAAAATGAGGACTGTTTTAAATAATCTCATCATTACCCAAATAAAAGATATACCTCAAAGTAAAGTTAACAGGTCTTCCTGATGTATCAGATGTCAATGTTCAAGAAAAAGAGGAGTCAAAGATGACATCTATGTTTTTGGGCTGAACAGCTTCATGAAAAGTGGGATTATTTACCGAAATAAAAATGACAAAGTGGGAGAAGGTAGGTCAGGTGTTAGAGTTTGCCCAGAGACTTAAATTTGAGATGCTTTACCTAGGTTTTAAGTTTCTTGTGGGTAGAGACAAGACTTTTAGTCTTTTGCACCCATAAGTACTTTAGAACAGTGCTACATACATAGTGGGCATTCGACTAAGCTAGGGTTCCTTAGTATTTAGCAGCATTCTTGGTCTCTGCCCTGAGATGCCAGTAGCCCCCCTCCCCATTTTATGACACCAATAAATTTCTCTAGATGTTACAAACTCACTCTGATTGAGAAGCACTAATTAAATGCTTCTTGAATTGAAGTTAATTTCTATACACTGTGCTATCACCATCTTTTCATTGAACTGGACACATTAAAGATATATATGAGGTAAGAGTCCATTCAAGCCCAAACTGTGGCAAGCACAAGTCAGCATTTCCCAAATTGTTTCCCAAAGTTCAAGAGGACCGCAGTACTAACAAAAGTGGGGTGAAGGGGAAAGTATAGGCTGGAGGTTACAAAACAGTTTCACCCTCCTTCAAACCATACCATCTTTAGTTGTTACAGGGTCCTATACAAAACATTATTTGTAATTTTGTAAGCATTTTTAAAAACTATTGGCAGTAAAACATCTTCTCATCAGATATAAAATGGATAAAATTTTAAACCTCAACCAAGAATTAGTTAACAGCTTTTTTACTGCTACTCTATATCCAAATCCTTATTTACATAAAGTCAGAAAAGAACCATTAAATCATTTGCAAGTCATGACATGTATGTGCTTTATCTGTGTTCCCCTTCTATTTTTTTACTCCAGCCAAGCAAAACTCACGTAAAAGTCATATGCATAAATTAGAACCTCTAAAATCAGATTCTGAACTATAACTCATTCAAATGATGTATAAAATCAAAATTAAATAGCAAGATCTTGTTTTAGGTAGCACTCAGCATTTCATGGTTCTTTCCCTACATTAGGTTAAAACCTCTTTGTTGGAGTTCCCACTGTGGCTCAGCAGTAACGAACCCGACTAGAATTTATAAGGATACAGGTTCAATCCCTGGTCTCACTCAGTGGTTAATGATCCAGCCTTGCCATGAGCTGTGGTGTAGGTTGCAGCTTCAGCTTGGATCCTGCACTGCTGTGGCATGGGCTGGCAGCTGCAGCTCGGATTCAGTCCCTAGCCTGGGAACCTCCATATGCCATGGGTGCAGCCCTGAAAAGACAAAAATAAATAAATGAATAAAAATAGAATAGAATAAAATAAAACCTTTGTCTTATACAGTTACTCTCAAATGTACAATATAAAAAAATACTTTTATGTTCTACTATAAACTTCCCTAACCCAGTTTTAATAACTGTTTTAAATACTACAGTGCAATCTCAACTACCCTACAGATCACTTTCTAATTCAAAAGCCATTTTTATTTCAGGTACCAAAAGATGTAATCACACTGGACGCATGCTAATAAATTAAGTTCATACTTCCCACATAAGCAATGTATTTATAAGGTATACATTCTCTATTCCTCTATCTCTATTCTATATGTGTATATCAATGTTCCTGTTTGACTATAAAATTGACATTATCATAAAGCTGTTCTTAAAGAAAAAAAAACAGAATATAAATGTCTGTTATCTAAGGATAAAAAGTACTTATTGATGACTATTTACTATTCATGTTTAAGATGAACTCCAATTCCCTATCTAAAGCATATAAATCACACACACACACACACACACACACACACACACACACACACACACACAACTAAAAAGGAGTAAGTGTTCAACAACTGGCATGACCAGGACTTCCCACGCACATGCCAAAAATCTAGTCTTCCTCCTGTATCCCTGATGACAATACCCCCTTCTTTACCCCGCAAATTGGAAATCTGGGCGCTAAACTCAACTCCTTCTTCTCCCTTTATGTCTCTACATACAGTTGATCATCTCTTTTCTTTTTTCAATAGCTCAAAATCCCGAAACACAGAAATGTATATATTGAAAAGTCTCAATGGAAGCACTTATGCTATTCCCACCTTCCTTCCAGCCACAAGTATTCACCTTTACTAGTTTCATAGATACCCTTCCACTATTTGTAAAGTTACCACAAGATAGCATTACTTCACACACTACTCTACACTTGCTTTTCTTAACACATCCTGAATCTTTTCCTATTAGTTCATAGAGAGCTTCCTCATTTTTTGTACAGCTGCTTAGATGCAACTGTATGGATATGCCTTGGTTTATTACAGGTGGATGTTGTTGCTATAAACAACATTGCGATTAATAAACTTGTAGATATGTCACTTCATCTCATATAACTGCAGGATAAATACCCTAAAGCAAGCTTGCTGGGACAAAGGTAAATACAACTGTAATTCTGACAGATATCAAATTATCCTCATTTTTTTAAAATTAATCCTTTACTCACCATTCTCTGACACTGCATTCTCATGCCTATATTAATGAAGGACCCTCTTGTCTCCCTCCTTTCCCAAGCATTCTCCATCCTACTGTCAAACTGATTATTATTTTTAATAATTTTTAAGTATACACTCTAATAATTCTAAATTTTAAAGATTACTGAAAAGGCTAAAGTTCCCTGACCATCCCCTCCCCATCTTTATTGCCAAGCCCAATCTTCTCTCCACCACCCAAGAGTTAAGTGCTATTATCAGTTTAGTATTTATCTTACCAGACCATATTATTTGTATTTGCGCGCGCGCGTGTGTGTGTGTGTGTGTGTGTATGTGTGTGTGTGTTGTTCTGGATTTTTTTTCCTTATTTATATTAATGCTATCATACTATTTGAACTGCTCTACAACACTCAATAGTATATGTAATTTATTCATGTTTTAAATTGTTGCATATTATTCCATGGTATGAATATAACAATTTACTCTGTCATTTTCCTAAATATGACCAGATTTATGTTTCCAGTTTTTTATTATTGTAAACAATGATGTAATAAACACACTTGTACACACCTCCTTATGTAGATATATAAAGTGTTCGTCTAGTGTAGAAAATGGACAAACTTGTTGAGAATAGCATTTTAAATTAGTAGATACTAATTGCCCAGATACCAAACTGCCCATATCAATTTACATCTCCAAACTGGCTATACCAACTTACACTCCCAACAATAGTTTATAATATTTATTATTTCTTCACCACAGCCAACTTTAATATTACCAAGCTTTTTAATTTTTGCCTGTATGATGGGTTAAAAAAAAAGTTATCTCTGTTTTACATGTATTTCTCAAATTATTAATGATACTGTGTATCTTATCAAATGTTTTTCAATCACTTATCTTTCCTTTTTTGAAACTGCCTGCTCATATTATTTCCTGTCCTATGTCACTGTTTCTTTGAAGGAGAGTATTATGTACATTTCTGGTTTATTATATATGTTACAAATATTCCGCACAGTCTATTTTAAATTTCTACATTTTTAATACTGTTATTGTCTTAAACTGTGGTTTGGCCAAATTTATCAAAATATTTTCTAAAATATAGATGAAATCATGTATTCAATCACTGATAGAATACAAGAGAATTTAGCCATATGTATATTTAACTTGAAATAAAAAAATACTTTAAATAGTTGGCCACCTACCAGTCTACTTTCTAAACATAAGTCCCAGAATTAGCTTGAAACGTGAATCTTCCCATTTCCTCAGTAGTTCTCAGCCCTCAAACGCTTCTTATAGAGTGAACCGTACATTATAATCGGTAAAAAGTTTAACGTTTAAAAATATTTTCTTTTTGGTACAACATCGCCCATAAACGTAGGCCAACTTCCTCCAGGGCACAGCTGAAGAAACAACAATATGTGTCCTCACCAGAGGAAAAACTGGCTCTATTTGACTTTTTGAGAGATGCTATCTCTACTTCCCATGTGGCAACTTCCAACAAGTAATTTTGACAATACATAATTTTCACCTAATTGCATAATCATGGAATAACTGATGACTCCAATGCATTTCAGACCAGGATTCACTGCGGCACCTTCAACTAACTCACCATTTCTCGTTGGATTTATACTTTGACAATACAGGGTTATCTATAATTCCCTACATACCATTCTGTTTCACGGTACCATTCCTTTATTTATTATTCTGCTTGAGAAGTCTTTTCCTTATCCCAGTTTACCTGACCAAGTATTCGTATTCTTCCTCCAAAACCCAGTTCAGACATTACCTCCTTCAACGAGTTCCCTTTGACCTTCTTAGCAAAAGGGATTAAACATTTCTCTATTCTCTCATGGTGCCCTGAACCTACTTCCATTAATATATGGATTCTACCATATTAGGAATACAATTGTTTACAGGCTCTCCTCTCCCATAAGCCTCAGGTAATCAGGCAGGGTTTACCTTATTTTTATGTGCATTTTAGTATCCAGCACTTTCCAGCATCCCATTCAACAGTTATTTGCTAAACTAAACAAGTCTTTTACATTCGGGGCAATAATAAACACTAAAAACTTACACATACAAAAATAGTAAGCACGATCTTTAACCAAAAATACTTTACAACCTCAAAGAACATGTAGGTTAACAAAAAAGTAGTCTGAAAGTTCCCATCGTAACTCAGCCGGTTAGGGACCTGGCATTGTCTCTGTCAGGACGTGGGTTCAATCCCGGGCCTCGCTTAGTGTGTTAAAGATTCGGTGTTGCCACAGGCTGAGGCTTAGGTCGCAGATATGACTCAGATCCAGTGTTGCTGCAAGCTGTGGTATAGGCCCCAAATGCAGCTCCAATTCAGCCCTGACCCAGAATTTTCATATACCACAGGTGTGGCATAAAAAGAAAAAAATAGAAGTAAATAAAAATTATAAATCAGGGAGTTCCCGTTGTAGCACAGCAGAAACTAATCTAAGAACCATGAGGTTGTGGGTTTGATCCCTGGCCTCACTCAGTGGGCTGGGGATCCGGCGTTACCATGAGCTTGTAGGTCACAGATGTGGCTCAGATCCTGCATTGCTGTGGCATAGGCCAGTGGCCACAGCTCTGATTAGACCCCTAGCCTGGGAACCTCCATATGCCGCGAGTGCAGCCCTAGAAAAGGCAAAAAGACAAAAAAAAAAAAAAAATCAATCTGTAGTTTAATTTTGGGAGTTTGTTGTTGCTGTTATTTTTAAATAGGTATGTACCACAGCATTTTTCAAACTGTGGGTCATGACCCATTAGCAGGCTATGAAATAATTTTAATAGATTAAAGCTAACACTTTAAAAAAAATGAACACATATCAAGATAAGCCACATCTGGAGTTTCTGTCGTGGCTCAGCAGTTAACGAACCCGACTAGCATCCATGAGGATACAGGTTCAATCCTTGGCCTCGCTCAGTGGGTTAAGGATCCAGCGTTGCTGTGAGCTGTGGTGTAGGTCACAGATGTGGCTCGGATTCCACATTGCTGTGGCTCTGGCTTAGGCCAGAGGCTACAGCTCCGACTGGACCCCTCGCCTGGGAATCTCCATAAACCGCGGGTACGGCCCTAAAAAAAGACCAAAAAAAAAAAAGGAATTTCTTCCAGTTATACACATGTGCACCTACACATGTATACAGTATACAACACACATACAACAATGTGTATATATGTTAACGATGTAAAATACATTTCTTACCATAACAATAATTTGGAGGCTATGTCTATAGTTGCTACATTGGTTTGGAGAAGCTTTAAATTAACAAAATTATGTAGTCAAAGGCTTCTTCAATGAGAAATCGAACCATCTGAAACATAACTTCGCTCCCCACTCTCTCTCTAATCCATCTATCACTTCATTTATTCACTCTGCTCTAGCCACACAGATCTTAGGAAGTATCCAAACAAACCAAACATGTTCCCACCTCAGGGTCTTGGAGATGTTGTTTCCTCTGATTAGAAAGCTCTTTACTTGGATAACTGCATAGTTTACTCCCTAATCTCAGGACACCCAAAGAAAGACGCTTTCAAGTTGATAAGCCACATATAATAGGAACCACTTCCTACCATTCTAGCCCTTGTACAGTTTTACTCCTTCTCATTGCACTCATTACCACCTGACATTTTTTCTGTACCCTGTCCCCCCACCCTGAACGTCAGCTCCAAGAAAACAGACTTTGTCTTCTGTTCATTACTATAACACCAGAGGTTAGAACAGTGCCTGGCACAGAGCAAACATTTCTGAATAGGCTTTGACAGGCAAGGAAAGGGAAAAACACATGGAGTTATACCTAAGCATGGTAATTACAGAGGGAACACCAGCTTGGTAATGTTATGGACCCAAGAATAAAGCTGAAGAAGCAGAATGTAATACAAAAAGGTTTGAAAGCCAGAAAGTAGTCTGGACTTTATCCTGCAGACAACTGGAAGTCATTCTGTTTTGAGCAAACGGTGACCCATTCAAACATTTATTCAGCACAAGTTCAATTCACTTTGCTTGGCACAATGAAAAGTACAAAGGTCAAGAGTACATGTTCTTTCCCTCAAGTTGCTAAGGTTTAGCAGCAATGGGTTCAATAGGAAAATTACTTCACAACCATATAAAAGATGGATTGAAGGAGACTCTAAAGTTAGAAACGGCAAATAATAGGCAATACAGAATCCCAAGAAAACCTGAGATCCAGGAAAGAGTAATCTAAAGAACTACGCTGACTGATCAATGTAAGAAATAAAGAGTTCCCACTGTGGCTCAGTGGAAATGAATCTGACTAGTAACCATGAAGACGCAGATTCGATCCCTGGCCTTGATCAGTGGATTAAAGATCTGGTATTGCCGTGAGCTGTGGCGTAGGTCACAGACGTGGCTCAAATCTGGCCTTGCTATGGCTGTGGTGTTGGCCAGGGGCCAGAGCTCTGATCTGACCCCTAACCTGGGAACCTCCACATGCTGCAGGTGTGACCCTAAAAAGACAAAAAATAAAAATTAAAAAAAAAAAAATTTTTTTAAAGAAATAAAGGAGAGGAGTTCTCTTGTGGCCCAGTGGGTTAAGATTCCAGTGTTATCACTGTAGTTGCTTGGGTCAGTGCTGTGGCACAGGTTCAATTCCTGGCCTGGGAACTTCTGCATGCTTGGGTGTAGACAAAAAAAAAAAGAGAGAGAGAGAGAGAGAAAGAGAAATTAAGGAGAAACATGTATCACAGACAACTTAAGATTTAAGCATGATAAAACAAAAAAAGAAAAACAGAATATGTCGGAAATTGCATAATAATTGAAAAGTGATGGAAATTCCTTGAGCCTCTCAATGGAAATACTCAGTAAACCAACGAAGATAAAAACCTGGACAGTCCACATTTAGGAATCATCAAAATATAAAACATGCACGCAAGAAAAGACAAAGAGAAGTGAGCAGAGGGTCAAGAACTGAGAGGAATAATGAGTGGTAAGACGATCATGAAAAAAACAAACAAAAATCCCAAAAAAGTACTAGCCAGAAAGAGAAAACCAGGATGCCACACTATTGTGAAGGGCAAGGAAAGAATGTTAAGAAGCCTAGGTAGAAGTCAATACTAACACACATACACAGGTGAAATAAAATCAGGATGAAGTCAATACCACCGGAAAGATGGCTATCCCTTGAAGCAAGTCAGAATATGTTACATGTTATGTCATTACAAAATTGCAGTAAATTAGGGAAGAGGTAGTAAAAGAGCTGAGGGCAGCAATTTTTTTGTTGTTATTGGCCGCACCCACAGCATGTGGAACTTCACAGGCCAGGGATCAAATTTACGCCACAGCAGTGACCTGAGCTACAGCAGTGACAATGCTGGATCCTTCAACTAAGGTCTTAAATTTTTTGAAATAAAGAAATGAGGGAGGAGTTCCCATCGTGGCGCAGCGGTTAACGAATCCGACTAGGAACCATGAGGTTGGGGGTTCGATCCCTGGCCTTGCTCAATGAGTTAAGGATCTGGCGTTGCCGTGAGCTGTGGTGTAGGTTGCAGACGCGGCTTAGATCCTGCGTTGCTGTGGCTCTGGTGTAGGCCGACGGCTACAGCTCCGATTAGAACCCTAGCCTGGGAACCTCCATATGCTGCAGGTGCGGCCCTAAAAAAGCAAAAAAAAAAAAAAAAAAAGAAAAGAAAGAAAAGAAATGAGGGAGGTAGCTAGAAAGAACAGTCGGATTTGTTAACCGCTGTGCCACAGCGGGAACTCCAGAAGACAAAATTTTTAGATCATTCATTTGTATTCCATATTGCTTGTTATGGTCTGAGTGTTTGTATCGCCCCAATGCCTCAATTTGTATGTTGAACTCATAGTACCTAAAGTGATGGTATTAGGAAGTGGGGTCTTTAGAATGTGATTAGGTGTTGAGGGCAGATCATGAATGAGATTGACATCTTCATAAAAATAGATCTTAGAGAGCTCCCTCTGCTTCTTTCATCGCGTAAGGATACAACAGAGTAGTCTGCAACCTGAAAGAAGGTCTTCACTAGAGCCCAATGATCCTGGCACCTTGATCTCAGACCTCTTTGATTCTAGAACCGTGAGAAATAAATTTCTGTTTGTTTATTGGCTACCCAGTCTTTGGTATTTTGTTATAGCAGCTTGAACATACCAAGACATTGTTTAAAAACTTTTTTTTGCATTTGGATACATAAGGCTGTAGACACAAAGGTGCAGGAGAATCAGAATGTTCTGCACATTCGATAACTTTATCATGAGAGGAAGTGACCTAATTCCAATGTCCAGTTCTATAATTAATATTATGACATAGGGTAAATATCTACCTCAGCTTCCACATCGAGAGAATGGAAGCCTGTTTAAAAGAGATACCATGGCAGCTTCCACTTACCTCCTTTAAAGAGTCACTACTGAAGTAAACTACCAGAGTAAAAATGTCTTATTCCTCAAATGACAGAAAAAAGCTGAGTTAGAACTCTCAAGCCTCTGAGAGATTCCCTACTATATAACAGAATCATAGCATCAGTGAATTCAACACCTTTTTTTAAACAAAGGGAATAGAACAATAACATCTTATTTTAAGTTTTTAAACTACCATGGATTATATAAAGCTATATAACAACATAAAAGGGTATATATTTTAATATTTAATAAAATATTTGAAATTGAGTAAATATTCTACAGGTTCCTTAATTGCAATTTCAAAACTCAAAAAAGCTCTGAAACCCAAAATAACTCATTTGGCAGTAAAACCTTACTTGAACTGGCGCAAAGCTATTTATAGTCTTTATTTACTCCATTTAGCAAAAACATTCATACATTTTGCTGCAGAAATAGTAACTTAACTGAAGAGGGCTATTGCACTGGACTGTTGAAAGGCAACATAACACTATCTTAGCTATATTCCAAAAATTCCTTTTTTTTTTTTTTGTCCTTCTAGGACCACACCTGCAGCATATGGAGGTTCAAGCTAAAGGTCGAACTGGAGCTGTAGCTGTGGGCCTACACCACAGCTACAGCAACACCAGATCCAAGCAGTGTCTGCGACCTACACCATGGCTCGTAGAAACTCTGGCTCCTTAACCCACTTGAGTGAGGCTAGGGATCAAACCTGAGTGCTCATGGATACTACTCAGATTCGTTTCCATTGAGCCACGACAGGAATTCCTACACTGAAAATAATTTCCCAAATCTATTAGACTCCAAGGGTTTCAGTAGGCTATGATCCTATAACAACATTCACTGAGCTACTATGTGTCAGACACTGTTTTGATCACTTTATATGCAGTAACTCATTTAATCCTCCCAACCACCATGAGGTAGGTATTATAATTATTCTCCGTTAGAGTTCCATTTGTGGCTCAGTGGGTTAAAAATCCAACCAGTTCCATGAGGATGTGGTTCAATCCCTGGTCTGCTCAGTGGGCTAAGGATCCGGCATTGCTACGAGCTGCTGTGTAGGTCGCAGACACAGCTCAGATCCAGCATTGCTGTGGCATAGGCCAGCAGCTACAGCTCCAATTCAACCCCTAGCCTGGGAACGTTCACAGGTGCAGCCCCAAAAGCAATAAATTACTTAATTAATTAATTAATTATTCTCATTTTAGAAAGGAGGTGAGGCACAGAGAGATTAAGCAAGTTGCCTAAAGTCACACAGCTAGACAATGACTAAGCTGGGATGAATACATCTAAAATATTACACATAAGG
>PVHT020001751.1:13749994-13791976 GCA_004024745.2 Catagonus wagneri
AAAATATTACACATAAGGTGAAGAAAATTAACCAAGTAAAGAATTATGGTAGGGTGGTGGAAGTCAGTGATATTTTTCTCTATTCAATTAATTAGAATGATATTTAGATAATTTAGAATAATGAATCAAACTGAAATATAGAACATTTCACTTACAAACTCCCACTTATGTGCACAAATCAATTTGCATAAACTGTACAGTATAAAAAACAAAACTCCTCAGCTTATGCAAATATCTTTTTTACTAAAACAAATTTAATATCTTATTAATATAAGTAATACACAATAATACATATTTCATTTACCGTAGAAGTTGGAAAATCATTTGTACGAAAATACTCACATATATTACACAGAAACAACCACTTCATAATTTGGCACATCTCCTTCCAGATACCAGTATGCTTGTTTTTCAATCAGAATGAAATCATGTTTTTATATTTACTTTTTTGACTTAAGGTATAACAGGATAATTTGATGGCTTTACATTCTTCTAACCATCATTCTAATGCCTAGGCAGTATCCCACTATAGGGGTATATCTCAATAATCACTGTAAAACATTTAGGTTGTTTATAATTTTACAGCATTACCATTAAGAATGTTGGATCCAAGTCCTGGCTCTACTAACTCCACCACCTTGGGCAAGCTACTTAATTTCTCTATGCCTCAGTTTTCCCTTCCAAAAAACGGGGATAGTATTACCTACTACACATGCTTTTACGGGTGGGCAGGGTCAAATGTATTAATATACAGCTTTTATTATCAACAATGCTGCAAGTGATATGCACACAGGTACCAACTTACCAGTACATCTTTGTTACATCAAGATAAATTCACTTGGAGTTCCTGTTCTGGCGCAGCGGTGAACGAACCCAACTAGGAACCATGAGGTTGTGGGTTCGATCCCTGGCATCGCTCAGAGGGTTAACAATCCAGCGTTGCCGTGAGCTGTGGTGTAGGTTACAGATGCGGCTCCAATCTGGCGTTGCTGTGGCTGTGGCGCAGGCCGGCAGCAACAGCTCCAATTAGACCCCTAGCCTGGTAGCCTCCATATGCTGCGGGTGCGGCCCTAAAAAAAGCAAAAAAAAGGGATAAATTCGCTTAAACAGGGATTTCCACATTAGAAGGTATGCCCATTTTTTCAGGCTCTGAACCGGCCAAATTACAGGTGGGTTCAAAATCCTCATCAAACGGGGGTCTCATCCAAGAAAATGAAAACTATATAATCCAGTTAATCTAACCAGCTTGCTTCACTCAACTAGCTTTTGCTCTTCCACTTTTGCACCTGCAAACCTAGATGTATTTCATAAAATCTGCTTATAGGGAACTTAAGGAAACCTGGCCCAAATTCTCAATTCAGCATATCATTCCCTCCACCCTAGAGTCCCTAGCTTTAACACCGTCAGTGGGAGAGGTTAGCCCATGACCCACAATTACATTTTTACCTTTCTGAGGAAATTTTCTAGGAAGAATATTCAACCTGCCTCCCAACTTCTTTCTGGTCCTAGTTCTTTCTGGTCAGATCAAATCTGATTTTTCCGTGTGACAGATCTCCAAATATTTAAAGACTGCTATCATTTCTCAGATGAGCTTCTCTTTTTGGGACCTAACATCATGTTTTTTCAGCCTTTCCTCCTTTCCATTTCCCCCATGGTCAAGGTTCTCTGGGTATGCTCTATAGTTCAGTGGCTTTTAAACTTGATTGTCTATCACCTAAGGAACGTGAGAAAAACAGAGTAGCCCAGTTCCTAACCTACTTAAGCTTGGACCCCCAGGGTGTCTTACTTTTTTTTTTTTTTGTCTTTCCTTTTTTTGTCTTTTCAGGGCCACACCCGTGGCATATGGAGGTTCCCAGGCTAGGGGTCAAATAGGAGCTGTAGCTGCCGGCCGACACCACAGCAACAGCAACACAGGATCTGAGCCATGTCTGCAACCTACAACACAGCTCACGGCAAAGCCGGATCCTTAACCCACTGAGCGACGCTAGGGATCGAACCCGCAACCTCATGGTTCCTAGTCAGATTCGTTAACCACTAAGCCAGGATGGGAACTCCCCATGGTGTTTTAAATTAACTCTCCATGTGATTCTGATATAAAATTTAAGAAGTGATGCAAGATCCCACTTAGAATGACAGTATGCTACCTGAAAAGCTGACATAACTGCCCAAGTACAACACAACCAGTACAAAGGAAAATGCTCTTTCCTCATGCTATTCTACCAATTTCAAAATGACATTTATTTTTTTTTAAATCATGAGTGTTGTTTCATATCAATGATCGAGTCTTTTCACATTCTCTATTTATGCATTAGCATCTCATGCCCTAGCTGCCAACCTTTATAATCATTTCTAGATCAAAGAACCAGAGCTAAGAGTTTTAGATTTCCATTTCTAAGTGGATCAATGGCCTTACATATGGATTTATCTTCAGTGGCAAAATCACTTTAAACCTCTACACTTATAACATGGACATATATGCCCCCCAAAAAAAGGTCCACTAGCCCACTAACAACTGAACTGACAGCTGACTGCAGCAAAGCATCTTCTCTGTGCCAACACACAGGCCGTAATACTAAAACACTGAACTTATAGAAAGCATGATGGAGCAAACACCTTCAGAAAAGTTAAGTATAATACTACTTACAGTTGTCCCAAGGTAGGTATATTAATGCTATATGATTACTAGTTGGAAAGCTCTGGGCTAAGTGGCCCAGAACACTAATGTTTTGTTTCGGTTTGTTTTTTAGGGTTTGCAGAGAGGAGATGGAGCTCATCCACATTCAAGCTATTTGCAAAGGTGCACTGCACCCTCAAAAATGCAACCTCAAAATGAATTCATGATTCAAAATTTCTTGTAATAGACTCTGAATTTCTCGCAACTTATTTGCTTTACCTGTTACTATTTCTAACTTGAGGGACTCAAGGACCAAAAACAAACAAAAGAGGTCCACTATATGGACCAAAAGGCTCAGTATAAATGTATCTTAGAGCTGAGGCTGAAGGAGACAAATCAAAATTCAATCTGGTATTTATTTTCATTTGAATAGCAAACATCAAAAATATACCTGGCATTTTCTAATTAAAAGTTACATCAAGAACGACCAGATGCTTCCTGTTGATGGAACAAGAGAGAACTATAGACTGACAGAATCAGAGCAGAGTTCACAGAAACAACTAGAAATGAGTTTAGCTTCATTTCAAAACCATTAAACCAAAGTATGCATGACCTTAAATTTTCACATTTTACAGTATAATTGTACCGCATGATAGAAAACTCAGATTAATTCAAACAGATTAGAGAATTAGAGCTTTAAGTTGCTGAGTTAACTCCGAAAGTATACACATTAAAATACAAAAAATACAATACACATTACAGTACAAAAAATTGTTTCACTAAAGCTTTCACTGCAGGATTCCTTTTCAATCTGGCACTTTTATGGTGTTTGAAAGTGTCTTATCTTTAAAAATTACATGTACACAAGCACATCTATTACAAAACTCATGTTTTACTTGTACACATCATAAAAATAAATTTTGAGATTAAACATTAAGTTTAATCATTTAAAAATTTTTTCAAACGTTCCTGAATCTCTAGGGTTACATGCAGATTATGTAATTTTTATTAGTATTATTTATGGATCTAAATCACAAGCTGAAAAAAAGGGCTGGAGAAAAAAGAGCAGTCAACAGTTTTATCCATATTTTTTAAATGTACCTTTAATAATAATATCCTGATTCGACTTGTATGGTGAGAGCAGGATAGAAATGGCACATTTTTCAGTTTTTTTAAAAAAGCAGGAGTATATAGTGGAGTCTTAAAGTGGTTACGTGTGGTGATAACACAATGAATGCAAACGTAAAGAATCTAGCTATGTTCTGTTAAACCAGACACTAAAAAGACTTGAAGAAATGCAAAACAATATCACTCTTACCTATTATGTCACTGACGTTAACATGCAATGGATTTTTTTTGTTGATGTTATTTTGGGAAAAATAAACATTTCAAAAGAGAGAAAAATTAATCAAAACGATAAAGCTGTTTTTAGTTTCCTTAAATTCAAAGTCTAAGCCTGAAAGTGAAAGTCGGTGACTACATGTCAGTGAGAAGAAATTTAAACCAAGCTGGGTGGGCCTATGTGTTAGATAAACCAACTGCAAAAAGCACTTTTGACCACTAAGTTCTGCATAATAAAGTATGGTGCTCCTTTAATTCTGGGATGGCAAATTATTGCACAAGGATCACTTACATCAAACCATTTTCCAGCTAAAAATTGTACTTCAGAAAGTATCTTGCCTCAATCGAGACAGCAAATCATTGTCCAGAGAGAGCACTTAAAATATTTCCACATTACCAAGCCCCCTTGAGAAGTACTGTGGTCTCAGCCCCTCCTCTGAACAGATGTCTGCTCGCCACAGTCCAATCACTTTTAAAGCAAGAGTATGTGTACTGAAAACAGGCTTCAAGTGGGAAAACACACACAAAGCAGGCCTGTATCATTCCTTTGCTTTGTTTTCACGCTGCACCCTCGAGGCTAGGCATGCTGGTTCAACACGGTAGAAGAGCTTCAGCGAAACACACTATATACACTGATTAACTGTACCCAGGTAGAAATGACCTGGCAAAATTCTCAACTTCGTCCCCGAGGCCGTGCACCCGCAGATCTCGGCGGCCAAGTCCCAAGTGCAGAAGTCCCCATCGTCCAGAGCAGCTGGCTTCGTCCCCTCAGGGATTCGTGGTCCCCGAGGCCGAGGCAGTCGCTGCGGCTGGCCGGCGCGAGACGTGCCGGGCGCTCCCGTTAACTCTGTCCGGGCCGCGGCCCGAGCGCCTCCCGGCCCCGCGGGCCCCGCAGCACAGCGCGCCCGAAGCCGGCTGCCCCCGCCGCCCCTTCCCCGCTCTGGCGAGCCCGGCAGTGTGGTCAGGCAGCCCAGACAAAGGCAGCGGCGGCTCCCGGGGCGGCTGGCCCCAAGGCCGCGCCCGCCTCCCTCCCTCGCCCGCCTCCCGGCGCCCGCAAAGCCCCGCAGCCCCGGCTCGACCCCATCCTGCCCCGGGGCCGCCACTCAGGACTCGCCGGCGGGAAGCCAAGAGGAGGCCGCGGTTCGCCGGGCCGAGGAGGGGGCGGCGGCCGCCACCATGTCTGCCCGCCCCTCCCAGAAGCGGGGTGCCAGCGGACAAAGCACGGCGGAGGCGCGGGCGGAGCGGGGGCCCAGGCCAACCCCGCCGACCCCCGCGGAATAAGCGGGGCCAGGAGCCCCGGAAACCCGGCGCCTTAATGCAATAAACAGGAAATCGCGGGGATGATCTGGGTTCCGGGGGAAGTGGAATTATTTTTTACCAGCGAAGAGATCAACTTCCACATCCGGTGGTAACAGGGCCCTACACAGACCCGCACTGACCTGGAAAAGCTTCGGGAGCGGCGACGGGGGAGCAGCAGGAGGTGGTTCGGGGACCTGAGACGCCTCGCACCCGGCCGGGCTGACGCGGCCCCGCTACACACAAAGCGCTTCAGCTGCACAGGGCGCTATTTTCCGAAAATGCCGCGTCTGGTCGGCGCCCAAAATCCCCACCGAAAAGTCCCCCGTGCTGCGCGCGGAGGGACACATGGTGTGCGAGTGAGTCAAACCTCCCAGCATCCCTCCCGAACCCGGCCCTCGTCAATCCCTCTCCTGAGCCTTTCCGCCCCTCCTTAGTCAGCAGATCCCTCTCCCACCCACTCCCCGATCCCGTTCTGGCGAGTGGAAGAGGGCGAAAGGGTCTGAGTTTTCTTTTTAACGAAGGGGAAGGGAAAATGCCATTTCTGGAGTTTCGGCCACACAAAGAGAGCGGCGGAATGATCCGCTGTCGGCAACCGCAAGTCCCGGCTCGCCCGGCGCCTGCGCGGCACGGGGGTGGGCGCTGCGGCCCGCCATGTGCGCGGCGAAGCTGTAGGGCCGGCAGCTCACCCTTCCCGCCTCTTTTTGCGGGGGCTAGGCGTGGGCGAGTGAAGTGCGTGTGCTAACCTTATCTCTCCGACTTGAACGCCGTGAGACCGGAGAATCCTGACTCCTTCGAAATTAAGCTGAGCCGTCTAGCAGAGTTCTGGGAGACGGAATGGCAGCCAGGAGCCTAGGATGTAACTTGAAGTGGCCCTAGATTCAACTAGGCTGACTCGGACAGGAGTCGCTGTTGAGGTACAAGGGGAGGAACTACAGATGTTCCTTTTTTCCACTTCACGTGAACTGAACAGTCAAGTTCTTGACGAAAACGTACATATTCCTGCGGGCCTCTCCCACTCTTTTTTTTCTTTCTTTAAACATTCTGATGGTGCCTTATACTTCGTAGACCCTAATAACTGCTTGCTGAATTCCCTTGGACTGCTGTCACCTCAGAGGTAGAAATCTTGTTTTTCAATGGCTGGAATGTCAAGATTTTTGTTCTGTTGTGTTTTATTGAGTAGCAAAAGTTTTATGTGGGGACGATGGTTTGCAAAGAGAGCCTTTTTTTGTTTTTTAAGATAGAACCTTATGAGTTTCATTTACTTGAGATGACTGGCAAAGAAACCCACCATATTGATAGGTTTTTTAGAGAAGAGGCTGGGAATGACATTTTCCAACCTTGTAACGTTATAGTTTTTGGCAGCATATCTCTGGGAATGGGGAATATGTGAGACAGCACCAGGGTTTTAATCTAGAAGAGTTTACAAACAGAATGCATACTGCCCACTGATTTGGGATAGCCTCAGATGAGCATTCTTTCTCCATTTACCCTTTTTGTGACATTGATGTATAGATTTGTAAAGTCTTTGTAAACTTACTGAAGCGTTGTGCCTAAAATAGAAGTAAAGGAACCTTATTCTGTTTTTCTTTACTTTTTTGGGTAGTTAAGTGCTTTTAACACTGAGTTTGAGTAAACAATCAGCTAATACTTGGTACAAAATCCTTGACCTCATTGATTTTATGCTGCAGAATGTAAATAGGCATCATCTGTAGTATAATAAGAGTAAAGTGCTCAATGCTGTGAAATTTCATACAGGGGGGAATCCCTTACTTATCTGTGAGGGAGGCATGGAATGGTACTGGAGAAGTAATTAGTTTTAGTAAGGGATTTGGGGAAGGACCTTCCAGAGGACGCCATAAATGCACAGCTTAGGAGGTAAACTCTGGAGAGATTGTTGGGTGAAGAAGATGATGCTTTTTTAGGAGTGTCCAGCAGTGTGTCTGAAGAGGTCTAATCATAAAGGCCTTGACTGCCACATGCAGAAGTTAACTTTTGAGAACTAAGAGGAAGCCCTTGAAAGATTTTAAAAGTGTTATAGGATTGGATTTGCCTTTTATTTTATGATCTGTCACTACATAATTTTTGAAGCATTGCTCAAGAGACACTGAGATGAAGGGAATTAGAGGGACCAAGTTCTCAGAAGAGTTACCTAAACCAATGCCTCTTTTCTTTTCTTTTCTTACTTCATAATGAGAACTATAATGGCTAAGCAGGGAATGATCACCTGCTCAGTTTCTTCCACCATATCAGGATGGAAGGCTACATGAAATTACCAAATTTGTAAAGCTACCACTTATTAGATGTTCCTGTTTGTCAGCCACCATGGAAAGCCTGTTATATACATTGTCTCATTTAACCCTATAACAACTCTTAAAATAGGTATTGTTAGCTCCATTTTTCAAAGAGGAAACTGAGGTGAAAACGGGTTAAATAACTTGCCAAAAGTCACCACCTGGTAAATGTTAGAGACAGGATTCCTGTAGTGGTCTCTTTCCAAAGCTATTGTTCCTAATCACTTTTGTAGCCCTTATATTCTAAGTATCTAGCAAATTTCCTGGCACAATAACTACATTGTTTTAGAGAGAATACGTGAAGTTAACTACATTACCTCCCAGAGGGTTTATTAGTGAATTTGGGGCCAGTAAAGGGAGTTAGTGGTATTCTAATAACATCAGGCAGATGCATTCACTTTTACAATAGAAATACGTCTCCTTTGTTCCTATTCAGAATTTATAGACTTCCACAGGTCAATAAAAAATAAAAAGACAGCCCAATAGAAAAATTGGTAAGAGATTGAATAGTCACTTCACAAGAGAGAGTGTGGCCAGTAAGCCTGTAAATGTGCTCAACTTCTGTGATCAATAGGGAAATGCAAATTAAAATCACAAAGAGAGCGAAGTTCCCATTGTGGCGCAACGGTAGATGCAGGTTCAATCCCCAACCCTGCAGAGTGAGTTAAGGATCACAAGCTATGGCAACACTGGATCCTTAACTCGCTGTGCAGGGCTGGGAATTGAACCTGCATCCCAGTGCTTTGGTCACAGCTGTGGCTTGGATCTGATCACTGACCTGGGAACTCCAAATGCTGTGGGTCAGTCCAAAAAAAAAAAATCGCAGTGAAGTGGTCCACACCCCCAGTAATGGCTAAAGTGGAAAACACAGAAAATGCCAAGTATTAGAACCATTGAAACTGCACGTTGTTGCTGAGAATGTATATTGGTATTGCCACTTTGGAGAATTCAAAGTTCAAAAAACACATGAAACCAAACTAGATTTAGGGATATATGTTTAGGTAGTAAAATCTCAAAAGAAAGGAAACGGTAGCCTTGAGCAGAGGAATAATGCTTGGGAAGGGGATATAAGGGAGCTTCTGGGGTGCTAGCAATGTTCTGCTTCTTGAGCTTAGTGATTGTTTATATGTTCACTTTGTGATTCACTGAACTGTCAGTTTTGAGGTGGTTGACTTTTCAGTATGTGTATTATGTTTCATGGTTTTAAAATTTTGCCAGTGTTAAAAAGTCAATATTTTAGAAAAAATATCCAGGAATTCCTGCTGTGGCTCAGTGAGTTAAGAATCTGACCACAACAGCTTGGGTCACTACGGAGGTGCAGGTTTCCCCAGCACAGTGCAGCAGGTTAAAGGATCCAGCATTGCCGCAGCTGTGGCATAGGTCGGATTCAGTCCCATGCCCAGGAACTTCCATGTGCTTTTGGTTCAGCCATTAAAAAAAAAGAAAAGAAACCCAATGCTAGATACCCACCACCATCTATTACCTTGCTGACTGAACCAATCTTTATATATGTGTGTTACATATGAGAGCTAACATAGGCCTAAAATCTGACATGGCAATGGTGAAAGAGAAGAGAGACGCAAATAACTAGTGCAAAACCTGAGGCAGGGTGAGAAGGTGAAAGAGCATAGTAATTGGAGTGAGGAACCCCAAGTTCAAGTCTTAACTAGTCTTTTTGTCTAGGCTCTCTAGCTCATGAGCTGGCATATCTCCTAACTTGCGTTACTTTCATTTTTTCTCATCTAGGGCTATAGGGAGTTTGATAAAATGGACAGTTTTGTTTATAACTCTTTGTAAGCTATTAAAACGAAGTTTTTACTGATGTTCAACTCATTGTGATGGGAAAGGGGGAAGGAATTAGGATGTTTGAGGTTTTGAGCCTGAATGATGGAGGTTAATGAACTAAATGATTTGGAGAAAGATAATTTTATACATATTGAGTTTATGATCATGCCAGAACATCAAGGTGGAATTATTAAACAGTTTTAGAACCTAAGTTTTGGTACTTTGAAAAAAAGGTTAGAATTGGTGATAGAAATTAGAAATTACCCACTCAAGTATAATAACTAAAGCTATGGGAGTGATTGAGCTCATTGGAAGAGAATATAGAAAAACAGTACTGAGGACAGAGAAAGCAAGAAGGAAGGAGTAGAGGGAATTGGCATTTATTGAGCACCTACTGAACTGTGTGACAGCTGCTCTACATTTGTTAATCTCATTTTTCCCTTCAAGTACCAAGATAGCCAATTGAGCCTCATTGAGTAGACTGACTTTGTAGACTCACAGTAAGGTAAAGAAGCAGTATTTAAAACCAGATTGACTCCAGCACCATTGCACTATACCATTCCTGTAGAGTCAAGTGTCTCTTAGAAAAGTCCATGGAGAGAATGAGTCAAGGAAAGCACTGAGAAAGGATTGTTGGATTTTTGTGATTTGCAACCAAGGAGTTCCTGGAATATAAAGCTGTACCTGCACTCTCCTGTTTGTTGTGCTTCTGTAAACATGGCTAATCCAGACAAACATTTGTGTTCTAGACCTCTAGCAAGAAGAAAAAAGTGGCAACTGAAAATTAATATAATGAAAACAAAGACAGTTACTAAAGCCTTGCTAGATATTCTTGCCAGCCAAGTGCTTTAAATCAAGCCAAGGCTTGAAAGAGAAATGGGAATAACTCGTTATTCAGTGCTGTTTTCTGCCTTGTTCTGTACTGCCTAGAACCATCTTCAGTGTCACCGGTAGTGTGAGTACTTCACATTGGGAAACACTGAGATGTTACATAATAGTGTTCACTGTTTACAGTGCATATTGAGTCACCTGGAATTCTAAGGGAAAAGGTGAAGCTCACTTTGCCAACCAAGGACATTATAACTTAGAATGAAAGTTAATTTCTGCTGGTGATAAACATATGCCTTTTGTTTTCTTGTTTTTATTTGGTGGGGAAGGGATTTGGCTGCACCTATGGCATGTGGAAGTTCCCAGGCCAGGGATCAGACCACAGCAGCAACCTGAGCCACTGCAGTGATACCACTGATCCTTAACCCACTGTGCCGTAAAAGAACTCCAACATGTGCCTTTTAGAAAGCAACAATATCTTCTCAAAATTTAGAATAATCCACAGTATCTATGAGGAATACTTTTCCATACAAGGTTTATTTAAACTCTTTACTCTTAGGGAATTCCTGTCGTGGCACAATGAAAACGAATCTTACTAGGAACCATGAGGTTGCAGGTTCGATCCCTGGCCTTGCTCAGTGGGTTAAAGATCCGTCGTTGCCGAGAGCTGTGATGTAGGTCGCAGACGCAGCTCATATCTGGTGTTGCTGTGGCTGTGGCGTAGGCCAGCAGCTGTAGTTCCAATTAGACCTCTAGCCTGGGAACCTCCGTATGCCATGAGTACGGCCCTGAAAAGCAAAAAAACAAATAAATAAACTATTTACTCTTAGAATGGCATTTTAACACTGAAGAAAAGAGAAGAATGTTCCACCACAATACAATTACTGATTTCTTACTGTGTGTTTTTAGTTTATAGATGAATATTTTGTGTGTGTTTCACAGACAGAATGCTGAGGACTTTTAAATTGATACCAGGAACATGATGTCTTCTGTCTTTGTCTACTCCCGCTAAGTTCTAGAGAAGACCTCCAGTAAGCAAATGAAACTTTGGCAAAGTCATTGGTCTCAGAATTCCCCCATGAGCACCCAGAACTTTGATTTCCAGGAATTTCCACTTCACTCAATCTTGTATTTTTACACCCAAGAGTAAATGTTGCATTTGGGTAACATAATTTTCTTACTCTGTTTTAAGGCAGTGGGCAGTAAATAATTGTAATCAACCAATTACAGCTTCCAGACAGATTTTTTTTTTAATTATTTAAATAGATAATCCACCCGCTGGTGTAAAAAACTTTTTAAACATCATTGCTGCCTTCCATCTTGACAGTTCCCACTCGTGAAAAGTAACCTCTACTCTTTTTTTTCTTGTGTATTCTTCCACAGTTTTTTTATGCTTATATGTGTGATTATTTCATGCCTGTATGTGTTAGTTTTCCCTGTTTTTATATAAAAATGATACCATACACACTATTCTGCACTTTGACTTAAGACATCTTGGGCTTTTTTTTATAAATGCATAATATGCATCCTTTTCCTATCCCTACAGATTCTTTGTCATTATCCAATGAAGGGACATGAATTTCTAAATTTTTGTATTCTATTCAGTGCTTGGATGATTATCGTTGTACACACTTTTTTTTTTTTCTTGTATATTTAAGCATGTTTCATTTCAGTTCCCAGAGTGGAATTAGTCTGCAAAAGGGCGTGTGTGTATTTTTAATTTTGATAGGTACTGCCATATTGCCCTCCGTGTGCCAAATGTTTCTACATAGAATTGCTGATAGACTAGAGTGTTAACCAAATTTTCATGTTTTTTACCTCTGAACTTTTGAAGGGCAGATTATTTCAAGTCCTAGCTGTTATTTTCAGAATCAATAACAAAATCATTTGGTTAAACTGGGGGAAATGAATTTTGATTTCCACAATTGGTTAAGGACACAGATTCTTTACTGCAGCTACACACCCACAACTAGTAAAAACATAGTTGCTTATGCAATTAAAGCAGCCAGCAAAAACCTGGAAAAGTGCCAAGAATGACTACAAACAGCTCCACCTACAGTTTTTTTTTTTTTTTTTTTTTGGCAAATTTGCAGGCTTAGTATCTAAAAAGATCCTTTAGTCTTTGTTTGAATAGCAGAGAATCAACCTGGTAAGAGGGAGTAAATCACTCATTTCATGAAAATTTTCCCTAATGTGATAGAAACTGAAAACGGTTTTTAATTTTGTTTCAGAGCTGAAGTGACACAGGGAGGAAGAAAATTGGAGCTATTAGTCTATGGGTTCAACCGGCACTAGGGGTTATGTTAGAGTGTGAAGAAAGATTTCCAGGAATTTTTTTTTTTTTATGCTTTTTAGGCCTGCAACTGAGGCATATGGTAGTTCCCAGGCTGAGAGTCAAATCAAAGCTATGGCTGCCGGACCACCGCCACACAGGTTCCAAGCCGTGTCTGTGACCTTCACAGCTCATATTGCTGGATCCTTAACCCACTGATCGAGGCCAGGGATCAAACCCGCAGATACTAGTGCTCATGGATACTAGTCAGGTTCATAACCTGCTGAGCCACTACTTTTTTTTTTGAAGTATAACTGATTTACAGTGTTTTAGGTGTACAACAGAATGATTTATTTCTTTTTCAGATTCTTTTTAGATTATTACTTGATACTGAATATAGTTCTGTGAGCTATGCGTTAGGTCCTTGTTGGGATTTTTAAATTATTTTATAAATTTGTAGTTTTATTAGGGACTGAATGTTTCTGTCTCTTCCCTCAACCACCAGATATTCATAACTCCTAACCCTTTATGTGATAGTTTTTTGGGAGGTAATTGGGGTTAAATTAGGCCCTCACCATGGGATCAGTGGCATTTTACAAAGAGGAAGAGCGAGCAGTCTTTTCCAGCTGGAACTGAGAGGCACGAAGGAAAGGCCATGTGAGTACATAGTGAGGAGGCTGTCTGCAAGCTAGGAAGAGAGCTTCTTATTAGGAATTGAAATGACCAGCACCTTGATCTTGGACTTCTAGATCCAAGAGGAATAAATTTCTGTTTAAACACCCAGTCTATTGTAGTTGGCTATGGCAGCTGACATTTTTTTTTGGGGGGGGGTCTTTTTTAGGGCCACATCTGTGGCATATGGAGGTTCCCAGGCTAGGGGGTCTAATCCGAGGTGTTGCTGCCGGACTGTGCCAGAGCCACCGCAACCCCAGATCTGAGCCACGTCTGCAACCTACACCACAGCTCACGGCAACACTGATTGTTAACCCACTGAGCAAGGCCAGGGATCAAACGTGCAACCTTATGGTTCCTAGTCAGATTCATTTATGCTGCACCACAACGGGAACTGCTATGGCAGCCAACTTGACAAAGACAGTACCTCTCTAGTTTTCCACAGATTCTTAAAGGTCCATTCAAAAAAAAATTGTCATAACTATTAACAATGTCCTGTCTTTCTTGATTAATTGCAACCAATTTGTTGTCTTTATAGTTCCTGCAAAATTTGGAAACCATTACCTCTTTAGGCATGGCAAGTGACTATGGGAAATCCTTAAGTTTGTTTAATAATTTTAATTAATAAAATTATTTTAATTTGCATCACTGAGTGGCTTTGAATTTGGAATCTTTCTGTCTCCTGAGTTGAAATAAGTGTATAAATGCAGGTATAAACTCGTTCACTTGATAGGCTGTAAGAAGCGGTACACACTAGTTATTGATTGGCTCTTTGATGATACCGAGAAAATGGATTTCTTTTATTAAGCTTTAGTGCTTTGTTTTGATAATAATGTTATGACAAAGTTTTTTAAGCTGGATTCTTTTAGGCATGTGATATCTGGGTTTTGTTTCAAAATAATCTGAAGTTGCAACAGGGTGTAAATTGTTGGCAATATCAAGAAAGTAGAGGTGGTCTAGGGGATGATAATTGGATAAGCTAGACGACAAATACTTGGGTGTTCTTTATATTCTTTTCTACTTCTGTTATGTCTTGACATTTTATGTACTAAAAAATTGTTAAAATAATTTATGATTGTGTATATCTACAATTAAGCTTTCATTTTTGTCTTTCCATCATTCTGAGTAATTTGGATACTTGCTGAAATTAACATGTAAAGAATCTTCAACTTAAATGTCTTAAGCATGAAAATTTAAATGCTGGTCATTAGCATGAATTGGACTTCACTACCATGCATTTATTTAGCAGTTACTAAATGCTTTCCTTTAGATTTTTCTCATTTAATCTTTGCAAAGTTAGGTGTTATGGTAACTATAGTTAAATGCCATATTATATAGTTGAAACTTACTGAGAAAGTAGATCTTAAAATTTCTCACTACGGGAGTTCCCGTCGTGGCGCAGTGGTTAACGAATCCGACTAGGAGCCTTGAGGTTGCGGGTTCGATCCCTGCCCTTGCTCAGTGGGTTAACGATCCGGCGTTGCCGTGAGCTGTGGTGTAGGTTGCAGACGCAGCTCGGATCCTGCGTTGCTGTGGCTGCGGCGCAGGCCAGTGGCCACAGCTCCAATTAGACCCCTAGCCTGGGAACCTCCACATGCCGCGGGTGCGGCCATAAAATGACAAAAGGCAAAAAAAAAAAAAAAAAGATTTCTCACTATGAAAAGAAAAGGAGTTCTCCTGTGGCACAGTGTGTTAAGGATCCAGTATTGGCACTGCAGTGGCCCAGATTGCTGCTGTAGTTCAGGTTTGATCTGCGACTGTAGTTCCGGTTTGATCCCTGGGAACTTCTGTATGCCATGGGCACAGCCAAAAAAAGAAAAAGAAAAAACGGTAACTGTGGTGATGGATGTGTTAAGTGACCTTTTGTGGTAAACGTTTTTCAATATATGCATATATTAAATCATCATGTATGCCTTAAACTTACACAGTGTTAAGCATCAGTTATATATCAGTTAAGCTGGTAGGAGTTGCTCAATCCTAACATCCCCACTCAACCTTCAATTATAGCAATACCTACACAGCTTGGGCAATGGAACAAGCAAGGTGAAAACACTGAGTGGCCTGTCCAGCCACTCACTGCTTGTTCCTTTCTCCTCACGAGTATGTGCCAAGTGTGTGATATAGGGGAGCTTGGGACAACCCCCTGCTTCCAAGCCAGATGTAACAGTGGCGCTTTTAGAATACTTAATATAGGGAGTTCCCATCTTGGCTCAGTTGTTAATGAATCCAACTAGGAATCATGAGATTGTAGGTTCGATCTCTGGCCTTGCTCAATGGGTTAAGGACTCAGTGTTGCTATGAGCTGTGGTGTAGGTTGCAGATGCGGCTCAGATCCCGCGTTGCTGTGGCTGTGGCATAGGCCGACGGCTACAGCTCCGATTAGACCCCTAGCCTGGGAACCTTCATATGCCGCGAGTGAGGCCCTAGGAAAGGCACAAAGACCAAAAAAAAAAAAAAAACTTAATATATAGTATGGCAGAGCTTGACAAAATCTCATCCTGCGTGTGGAGATGAGACACATCCTGTGGAAGAGACCAAATTTTATAAGCACCTATGGTTAAAGCAAGACTTGAATTCAAGAAAGGCATTATGGGATCTGGAAATTTACACTCCCTTTATTCTCCATCACCCACACATCCCACATATATAAAAATCATCATACTCAGGCAAATCTAGATTCAGCTATGCTAAGATAAACCCCATGGAGTTCCCGTTTTGGCTCAGCGGTTAACAAACCCAACTAGTATCCATCAGGATGATCCCTGGCCTCTCTCAGTGGGTTAAGGATCCTGCATTGATGTGAGCTGTGGTGTAGGTCACAGATGGAGCTCGGATCCCAAGTTGCTGTACAGCTCCTGTTCGACCCCTAGCCTGGGAACTTCCATATGCTGTGGGTGAGGCCCCCAAAAGACCCCCCCCCAAAAAAAAGATATCCCCTTACTTACTAGCCTACAGAGTAGATCATGTGGGATACTTTCGGTTCCCTGGTGCGCTTTCCTTTCCCCTGGACTTCTGCATCTCCAGGACAGAGAGATACGGCATAGAGCACAAACTTCAGTTTTATCCACAGAGAGGTCCTTTAATCAGGTAAAAACACTGAATCACTGGAGAAGCTTTAACATTTTTGATTCGTTTAAAAGAAAAAAAAAAGATTTGATGCTTGAGCCCAATGAGATAGAAAACTAGGAAATGAGAAATTAAGAGCTTCGGTTTAGAGAACTACAGATTATTTAAGGGCATAAATTCAAAAATGCCTCTGTCCAACCTCCCGAGGCTTTCAGTTGTATGGAAAGCTGAGAGCTACCTTTTTCCCTGACTAACTCACCTCTCTCTGGCAGGAGGCGATCAATAGCTGGGATAATATATTATTTAGTAAAGCACTGAAACTTAGATATTTAGTTTTTCACATTCACTAAAAACTGATTTGTCTGCCATCTGCACACATGTGTACAAGACCTAAACAACTGCAATCCAACTAGACTCGGAGGGAAAGAAGGAAAATAGAGAACCAAAAAAACAGCAGCACATGAATAGGTGTTGAGTCATATTTTCAGACAGCACAAAGATTATAGGATAGACTGAGCAGGTGACAGTGGTGAGGGGCACTCCTGAGCTACAGAAGGAATGGGCTGGAAGTTAAGATAAAACACAAGTAAAACTTAATTGGAGGAGTTCCTGTTGTGGCTCAGTGGTTAACGAATCTGACTAGGAACCATAGGGTTTAGGGTTCGATCCATGGCCTCACTCAGTGAGTTAAGGATCTGGCGTTGCTGTGAACTGTGTAGGTTGCAGATGTGGCTCGGATCCTGCGTTGCTGTGGCTGCGACGTAGACCAACGGCTACAGCTCCAATTCGACTCCTAGCCTGGGAACCTCCATATGCCGTGAGTATGGCCCCAGAAAAGGCAAAAACGACCAAAAAAAAAACAAAACTTAATTGGAGTTGTCTGTAGCTGGCAATAAAGAGCTTCTTGGTGTTCTGCCATGCCTAACCAAAGCACTCCATGGCTCCCACAATATTCATATCCTCTTCCACCTTGCTGAAGACCAAGTGTTTGCCATCCAACCGTTCACTCTAGGCAGTGCAGGTGAAAAACTGGAAACAGTTTTTGTTGGGTCATGAATTTGCCACGGACGAGATACCAAGACCCGTATGCTTTAGGATGAAACTCTCATCAAATTTCTCCGTATCCCAGGTGGACTGGCCACTAATGCCATTACAGCATTTGAAGTCACTGCCCTGGCACATAAACTCCAAAATAATTCTGTGAAAGCAGGAACCTTTATAACCAAGTCCTTTCTCCCCAGTGCTCAGAGCATGAAAGTCTCCTGCTGTCTTTGCAGCATTGCAAACAGCTTGAAACCCATGGTCTAAGGGCTCACCCTGGATAGCGATATGAAAAAAATGGTGGGGTTGACTGGCTGCACAGTAGTGATATCTGCAAAGCCAAACTTTCTTCATTCTGATGTCCAGATTGCTTGTCCTCCTGGAAAGAAATTTCTTTTGTATTTTTACCTTTATCTCCCAAGCAAGGATTTAACCTTTATCATTTTTCCCTAAGATGACTAAATCTTGTTGCCCTCTTTGAATTTAACCTTTCTTTCCTGCCCACAGGCTATCCTGCCTGACTACCACTGTGATCTTCAAATATTGCTTTCATCCTAAGATTCCTCTGAGTCTTACCCTACATCTAGGCCCTATCTAGTCCTGGGTTTGAGCAGACCTGTGGTCAAGGATGATAGTAAAACCCTACCATCATTCCTGGCACATAATAGGCACTGTTGGTTTCTTTTTCCCGAAACCTGCAGCATATGGAGGTTCTCAGGTTAGGAGTAGAATCCGGAGCTACAGCTGCTGGCCACAGCCACAGCCATGCCAGATCTGAGCTGTATCTGCAACCTATACCACAGCTCACAACAACACCGAATCCTTAATCTACTGAGCAAGGCCAGAGATCGAACCACCAACCTCATGGTTCCTAGTCTGATTCGTTTCCACTGTGCCACGACAGGAACTCCCCTTTTTACTCTTTTTTTTCTTTCCCCTTTTTACTCTTCTTATCAAGTTAGTTTATTTACTGTCCCAAAGGCTACCACCGGTTGTACAAGCTTTGTAGATTACAGACATGCTTTGGAGATAATGTAGGTTTGGTTCCAGACCACCACAATAAAGGCAATATTGTAATAAAGTGAGTCACATGAATTTTTTAGTGTTTCAATCCATATGAAAGTTACTGTTTATAGTCTATCAGTGTGCAAAATACATATTTTAAGTCATACTTTATTGCTAAAAAACGCTATATCTGAGCCCTCAGTGAGTTACAGTAACAGCAAAGATCAGATTACCATAACAAATACAATAATGAAAGATTTTTGAGGCGTTCCCGTCATGATGCAGCAGAAACAAATCCAACTAGGAATCATGAGGTTGTGTGTTCAATCTCTGGCCTCTCACTGGGCTGAGGATCTGGCATTGCTGTGAGCTGTGGTGTAGGTCACAGACGAAGCTCGGATCCTCCGTTGCTGTGGCGTAGGCTGGCAGCTGTAGCTCCGATTTGACTCGGCCTGGGAACCTCCATATGCTGCAGGTTTGGCCCTGAAAAGCCAAAAAAAAAAGGGTTTCAAAATATCACAAAGATTACCAAAATGTGATACAGAGACAAGAAATGAGCAAATGCTCTTGCAAAAGTACCCATGTACTTGCTTGGTGTGGAAACCTTCAACTGGTAAGAAAAAAAAAGATTTGCAAATTGTAATAAAATGAAGCTCAATGAAACAAAGTATGCCTGTATTCTACCTCCAAGTAATGCATTCACTCCAATCTTCTGCCCCTGAATCTATCAAACATAAACAAATTCAGATTCTACCTTCAAACTTTAAACGTCTTGAAGATCACAAAAGTAGGAACAAATAGAAAAATCATACCTTGTTCTTTGCTAAGAAATTCAACATCATAAAAATATTGTTTATTTAACATGTCAAAAATACTAATAAGGTTTTGAGGGGAGCAAAGGAAGTGGGAGGAGGGGAGCTAGCCAAGCTAATTCTAAGCTCATATGGAAAAAATAAGCAAAAATGGCCAGAAATTCCTGACAAATAAGAGCGGTAAAAGGAGCCAAGTATCTAAGTAATAAAGCAAAAGGACGCTAATCCACCCTCATGACCCAAACACTTCATAGCATCCCACCTCCAAGTACTGGCACAGTGGTGATCAGGGTTCCACATATGAATTTTGGGAGGATGTATTCAGTCTATAGCACCAAATATCCATCCAGAGGAGACTATAGAAAAAGGGGGGGGGGAATGTAAGTACTGATAGGGAAACACCTCCCAGCTTAATATAAACAATATATCATTAAGTTAAAAAGTAAGGTGTGGAAATTTGCATTGTGGCTCAGTTGTAACAAACCCGACTAGTAACCATGAGAATGTGGGTTCAATCCCTGCCTTCGATCAGTGGGTCAAGCATCCATTGCTGCTGTGAGCTGTGGTGTAGATCACACATGGGGCTTGTGTCCTGCGCTGCTGTGGCTGTGGCATATGTCGGCAGCTGCAGTTCTGGTTTGACCTCCTAACCTAGGAACTTCCATATGCTGCAAGTGTGGCCCTAAAAAGCAAGAAAAAAAAAAGGTGAGATGCAGAAAGTATAGGGTGCTACTTCTTAATGAAGGGAGAAGATTTTATACACACACATATCCATGGAGACCTTTCAACGTACATACACATTTTGATATTTTTAAGCCATAGGAGTTAAATGTATTACCTTTAAAAAAAAAAAATGCTTTCCCCAGCTATAAATAGATGTTTAAAAATTAAAGAGTTGAAAGGCTATCAGAGATCACCCGAAATGGTTTCCTAATCTTAAAAGTGGAAACATGAAAGAATATAAGAGGGAAGTGTTCATGAGGTAGCGTAGCTAATTTGTTACAGAACTACAATACAAATCTCATGATGAATGTTTTTTCTCATCAGTCTCTTGATAGGTGCTGTCTATTCTAGCCCATGCTGATCTCCCTTTTTACTAACTCTTTGCTGATTTCATGTGGCTTAATTTTCTCTCATAAGTGTTTTCATCCTCAAAGGTATTCCTCTATTTTAGATACCACTGGACTCAGTGTTTGGCCCATAACTGCTTTGTTCATTTATTCAGCAATTTGTTGAGCGTTCACTAAATGACAGGAACACTATTCTTTTCATGAATACATTGCTGTCAATTGGAATACTGGAAGTGGAGGTAGAAGTTTTCATCCTTGTTCTAAGCATTGAACATAAAGGCAACAAAGCCTGTAATTAATTCACCAAATTTATGTGAAGCCAAATATATATTCACTTTCTTAATAATTTTGGGTAGGGCCTGAGCAGTAGGTGGCATATATTCTGTTACTCATGCATTGGTGTTAAATGAACAAGGTTACCGATCACCAAACCCAGAGTTAGGTAGAATGTTTGGCCTGCCTGCTGTTAGTGAGATTCCCCTTCCATCTTCCTGAGGATCTGTTTTCAGGAGCTTTCAGAAGAAACTCCTCTGGTAACGCTGTCTCCCATTTCTGTCAACCTACTGCCTGTACCAGACTGTCAGTATCTTGAAAGCAGGAACTTTCTTTGTATTCCTAATGCCTTTTAAAGTGCCTAGCACAATTAATGTAGGTAAACTGAACCGAACATGTCTACGGCCATGCACACCTATACTTAAGATTACAAGTGGAGTTCCCATCATGGCCTAGCAGTAATGAACCCTACCAGGATCTGTGAGGATGCGGGTTCAATCCCTGGGCTTGCTCAGTGGGTTAAGGATCCGTCATTGCCGTGAGCTGTACTGAAGTTTGAAGACATGGCTCGTATCTGACATTGCTGTGGCTGTGGCATAGGTGAGCAGCTGTAGCTCCAATTCAACCCCTAGCCTGGGAACTTCCAAATGCCACAGGCACAGCCCTAAAAAGCAAAAAAGAAAAAAAAGTTTGCAAGTATGTCACCTCCAATGTGTTTCCACTAGAGTGAATTTTGTTTCATTTCCAGTCTTTTTAAAATTTTTATTACAATTGATTTCAATGTTCTGTCAATTTCTGCTGTACAGCCAATGACCCAGTTATATATATATGATATACACACATTCTTTTTCTTACATTATCCTCCATCATGTTCCATCACAAAAAATTAGATATATAGTTCCCTGTGATATAGAGCAGGATTCCATTGCCCATCCATTCCGAATACAACAGTTTTCATCTACTAAACCCAGACTCCCAATCCATCCCACTCCATCCCCCTGCCCTGGCAAACACAGGTCTATCCTCCATGTCCATGATCTTTTCTGTTTTCTAGATAGATCATTTGTGCCATATTTTAGGCTTCACAAGTAATATTATATGGTGTCCATTTTTCTCTTCAGTCTTAGTGATTTTTAGTATGAGAGTCTCTAGTTCCATCCATATTGCTTCAGGCGGCATTATTTTTTCTTTTTTCTTTTTTTGTCTTTTTGTCTTTTGGTCTTTTTAGGGCCGCACCTGCGGCATATAGAGGTTCCCAAGCTAGGGGTCTAATCGGAGCTGTAGCTGCCAGCTGACGCCACAGCCACCACAGCCATAGAAACGCCAGATGAGCCGCATCTGCGACCTACACCACAGCTCACAGCAACACCGGATCCTTAACCCACTGAGCTATGCCAGGGATCGAACCCACACGCTCATGGTTCCTAGTTGGATTTGTTTCCACTGTGCCACGATGGGAACTCCTATTTTGTTTTTTTTTAATGGCTGAGTAGTATTCTTTTGTATATATGTACCACTCTTCCTAATCCTTTCATCCAAAATCGATGGGCATTTAGGTTGTTTCCATGTCTTGGCTATTGTGAATAGTGCTGCAATGAACATAGGGGTGCATGTATCTTTTTCAATGTAAGTTTTGTCTGGATATATCCCCAGGAGTGGTATTGCTGGGTCTAATGGTAGTTCTATATTTAGTTTTCTGAGATATTTCCATACTGTTTTCCATAGTGGTTGTATCACTTTACATTCCCACCAACAACGAAGGAAGGTTCCCTTTTCTCCACATCCTCTCCAGCATTTGTTGTTTGTTGACTTGTTAAAGATGGCCACTCTAACTGGCGTGAGGTGGTACCTCATTATTGTTTTGACATGCATTTCTCTAATAATTAGCGATGTTGAGCATTTTTTCATGTGTCTGCTGGCCATCTGTATGTCTTCTTTGAAGAAATGTCTATTTAGGTCTTCTGCCAATTTTCCAACTGGGTTGTTTGTTCTTTTGTTGATTTGTATGAGTTGTTTGTATATTTTGGAGATTAAACCTTTGTCAGTTGAGTCATTTGCAAAAAATTTCTCCCATTCCATGGACTGTCTTTTTGTTTTTTTTTTTAATGGTTTCCCTAGCTGTGCATAAGCTTTTGAGTTTAATTAGGTCCTGTTAGTTTGTCTGTGTCTTTATTGTCTTTATTCCAATTTGTTTTAATGTTTCTGATTCCCAGACATAAAACTGATAGCCTCTATTCCCTTTCCCAGCAACCATAACTACTATCTTCCCTCTATCCCTTCTGGAAATGTATCCTACCCCTAACCTCAGGACTACTTGGAAGCAGGTATTTCCCTGGTGTTCATGATATAACCTGGCAAATAGCCAAAGCAATTTTTTTTCTTTGGCCAGACCTTCAACAAGTGGACATTCACAGGACAGGGATCAAGCCTGAGCCACAACAGTGACAACTGCTAGATCCTTAACCCTCTGAGCCACCAGGAAATCCTAGCCAAAGCAGTCTTGAAAAAGAAGAACAAAACCGGAAGCTTCAAGCTCCATGATTTCAAACTATACTACAAAGCTGTAGTAATCAAAACAGCATGGTACTGGCACAAAAACAAACACAAGGATTAATGAAACAGAAAAGAGGAGTTCCCATTGTGGCACAGTGGTTAACGAATCCAACTAGGAACAATGAGGTTGCAGGTTCAATCCCTGGCCTTGCTCAGTGGGTTAGCAATCCGGCATTGCTGTGAGCTGTGATGTAGGTCACAGACGCATCTTGGATCCTGCATTGCTGTGGCTCTGGTGTAGGCTGGCAGCTATAGCTCTGATTAGACCCCTAGTCTGGGAGTCTCCACGTGCTGTGAGTGCGGCCCTAAAAAGAAAAAAAGAAAGAAAGAAACAGAAAAAAAAAGCCCAAAAATAAACCCACACTCTTGACATATTTTGTCAATATATGACAAAGGAAGCAAGAATATACAATGGGGGAAAGACAGTCTCTTCAATAAATGGTTTTAGGAAAACTGAAGAGCAAAAGAATGAAACTGGACCACTTTCTCATACCATATTCAAAAACAAACTCAAAATAGGTTAAAGATTTAAATTTAAGACCTGAAATCGTAAATTTCCTAGAAGAAAACAGAAGCAGTATACTCTTTCACATCAGTCTTAGTGATTTTTTGTATATGTCTCTTCAGGCAAGGGAAACAAGCAAAAATTAGCACATGAGCTACACAAAACTAAAAAGCTTTTGTACAGCAAAGGAAACAACAAAATGAAAAGGTATCCTACTGAATGGGAGAAACTATTTGCGAATCATATATTTGATAAAGGGTTAACTTCCAAAATGTAGAAAGAACATATACAACTTAATAGCCAAAAAAAAAAGTGGAAAAAATGACCAGAGAATTCAAACAGACATCAACGTCACTATCATTAGGGAAATGTAAATCAAAACCACAAGATATCATCTCACATCTGTTAGAATGGCTATTATCAAAAAAAAAATAGAGACTATTACTCGGCCATGAAAAAAAGAATGAAATTTTGACATCTGCAGCAAAGTGGATGGACCTAGAGAATACGACACTTAGTGAATTAAGTCAGGCAGAGAAAAACATGTTATGATATCACTTATTTGTGGAATATAAAAATAATACAAATGAATGTATATGCAAAACAGAAACAGACTCCCAGATATAGAAAACAAATCAATGGTTACCAAAGAGGAGAGGAAGGGGCAAGTTAGGGGTCTGAGATGAAGAGATACATACTAGTATGTATAAATTAGATCTGCATCAAGAATATATTGTATAGCACAGGGAATTGTAGCCATTATCTTATAATAACTTTATTTATTTATTTATTTTTTGGCTTTTGTCATTTTAGGGCCGCACCTGCGGCATGTGGAGGTTCCCAGGCTAGGGGTCTAATTGGAGCTGTAGCTGTCGGCCTACACCAGAGCCACAGCAACGCCAGATCTGAGCCATGCTGCAAGCTACACCACAGCTCACAGCAACGCCGGGTCGTTAACCCACTGAGCAAGGCCAGGGATTGAACCTGCAACCTCATGGTTCCTAGTCAGATTCGTTAACCACTGCGCCACGACGGGAACTCCTCTTATAATAACTTTAAATGCAGTATAATCTATAAAAATACTGACTCAATATGCTGATATATCTGAAACTAATGTAATACTGGAAATCAACTATATTTAAACAAAATTTTTTAAGAGAAAGACAAATACCATATGGTCGCTCTTATATATGGAGTCTTAAAAAATTATAGGGAACAGATCGGTGGTTTTCAGAGGAGGGGTGAAGAGTGGGCTAAATGGGTAAAGGGAGGGCAAAATGGGTGAAGGGAGTCAAAAGACATAAACTTCAGTTATAAACAGGTAATGGGGAGGTAATGTACAGGATAGCAACTATAGTTAATATTGTATTACATATTGAAAGTTGCTAAGAGAGTAAATCTTAAAAGTTCCCATCACAAGAAAAAAGTATGGAGTTCCCGTCGTGGCGCAGTGGAAATGAATCTGACTAGGAACTATGAGGTGGCGGGTTCAATCCCTGGCCTTGCTCAGTGGGTTAAGGATCCAGTGTTGCCATGAGCTGTCATGTACGTGGCAGACGCGGCTCGGATCCTGCGTTGCTGTGGCTGCAGCGTAGGCCGGCGGCTACAGCTCCGATTAGACCCCTAGCCTGGGAACCTCCATAATGCTGCGGTTGCGGCCATAAAAGGACAAAAACACAAAAAAGAAAAAAATTTTGTAACTACGTATGGTGATGGATGTTAACTGGATTTATTGTGGTCATTTTGCAGTACATACAAATATTAAGTCAATATGTTGTACACCTGAAACTAATAAAATGCTTTATGTAAATAATACCACAATTTTTAATAAGATAAAATTTGGCAGGGTTTTTTTTGTTCCTCAAGGATTTCCTCAATATAAAATTTGATAAAAGCCTGACCCTTGTTCCTGGCAGGTTATGCTTCCCTAGTTTCAAGAGCTTCTCTAGTAGTTTCTCCAGAAACCTCCTGAATATATAGCATGATAAAGTGGGAAAGATATTGTGCTTGAGAGTCCCAGGCACTATATGCATTCAAATCCTAGTTCTCTCAGAGTTCTGGCTATGGCACAACAGGATCAGCGGCGTCTTAGGAGCAATGGGACACAGTTTCGATCCCTGGCCTGGCACAATGTGTTAAGGATCTGGCATTGCTGGGTCACAACTGTGACTGGGATCTAAGCCCTAGCCAGAGAACTCCAGATGCCTCGGGTGGCTCAGGAAAAAAAAGCCTAATTCTAAACCAGCTCCATGATATTGAATATGTCACTAAAACGCAGTAAACCTTATTTGTAAATTTAGCAATAATAATGCTCCTCTCGTGGAGTTCCCATCGTGGCTCAGTGGTTAACGAATCTGACTAGGAACCATGAGGTTGCGGATTCCATCCCTGGCCTCAATAAGTGGGTTAAGGATCCGGTATTGCCATGAGCTGTGGTGTAGGTTGCAGACGCGGCTCGGATCCCGTGTTGCTGTGGCTGTGGCGTAGGCTGGCGGCGAAACCTCCGATTGAACCCCTAGCCTGGGAATCTCCATATGACGCGGTGCGGCCCTAGAAAAGGCAAAAAGACACACACACACACACACACACAAATAATGCTCCTCTCATAATGTTACGGTGATTTAGCAATAAGGCCTGTGAAAATCCCTGGCAAATAGTAGCTGCTCTAAATACATTTCCCTTCTTTTCCACAAAGTGGTTTACAAATTAATGAAGAAATAAGCGAACAGCTTCCCCAAGCAGTTATACTTACCTTATTTATAGAAACCTGTACTACCAGTTTCTGAAGACAGGAGCAAACTAGGTCTCTTAGTAGCTTGCCTTGACCTGTCTCTAGCACTTTAGTTTGGGAACATTGTGCTCCTGAGGTGTATCATAGAATGTCCTGATCAAAGGCCAAGTCTGGTTGTGTCAATGATGTTGGTATGTAAGGGTCCCTCTTAAGAGGCTCCATAAGGTCCTCGTATATGACACAATGGAGTCTATGGTCCTTAGGTAATAACCATCTACTAGAGAATATAAGATATTACATAAATAACAATTACACAAAATAGAATATAATGTATGTCTTAATGACATGAGATATGCAGAGAAAATGCTATGACAATTTAATAAGCAAAAATTACTCCTAGATGCAGAAGTTAAAAAAATGGATTCACTCATTCATTCAATAGACATTTGTCATAGATGTGTCTTGCAAGGTATATAGACATTTGTCATAGATGTCTCTTGCAATGTATTAGTCTAGACACTGGGAATGCAAAGATTCAAATTATATTACACTTAGGAGTTCCTTAATGGCCGAATGTCTCAGGTTACTGCTGTAGCTCGGTTTTGATCCCTGGCCTAGGAACTTCTGCATGCTATATGTGAGGCCAAATAAATTAATTAAATTAAATCATATTGGAGTTCCCATCATGGTGCAGCGGAAATAAATCTGACTAGGAGCCATGAGGTTGCGAGTTCGATCCCTGGCCTCGCTCAGTGGGTTAAGGATCCAGTGTTGCTGTGAGCTGTGGTGTAGGCTGCAGACGCAGCTTGGATCCCGTATTACTGTGGCTGTGCTGTAGGCTGGCAACAACAGCTCCGATTAGACCCCTAGCCTGGGAACCTCCATATGCCACAGGTGCGGCCCTAAAAAGACAAAAAGCCAAAAAAAATTAAATCATATTACACTTGTTTTGGGTGAGCTAAGAGCTTAGAAGGGGAGAAAGTCACAGAAAAAAATAATTGAAATACTAAGTGGTAGGGACTGGTTGCTTTATAAATGGTATGTTTAATGTGCTTTAGAAGTAGAGATCAAGAGTGATTAACTCTGTGAACAGAGAGTATGAGGAAGAAACGATGTTTGAAAGATAAAGAGGAGTTTACCTGATACAGAAGATTGGAAAGGGTATTTATTAAGAAGTTGCCCTTTCATCTTAAAAAATGGGAAGAATTTAGACACTCAGAAGTGGGAAGGATCCAGAATTGTATCAACAAAGGTAGGAAAATCAAAAGAAAACATGAAGTGAAACAGTACTTACTGTATTACGAATAAATAAAAATTAATAAATTTGATTCAGTTTGTGGTGGGATTAAAGACAATGGGGAAAACAAAGATCTTCAAACTGAGACATGATGAAGTTAGAACTTTTTTTTTTTTGTCTTTTTTACTTATTTGGGCTGCAGCCGCGGCCTATGGAGGCTTCCAGGCTAGGGATCTAGCAGGAGCTGTAGCTGCCGGCCTTCGCCACAGCCACAGCAACGCGGGATCCAAGCCGCGTCTGCAACCTACACCACAGCTCACGGCAACACTGGATCCTTAACCCACTGAGCCTTAACCCAGGGATCGAACCCGCAACCTCATGGTTCCTTGTTGGATTCGTTAACCACTGAGGCATGACAGGAACTCCAAGCTTAGAACTTTGAATTAAGAAGATTAAGCTTAGAATTTTTTACAGGATAGGTTGGATAAGGCACGCTAGGAGCAAGGAGGACAATTAAGAGACTATTCAGATAGCTAGGTAAGAGATAACAAGATCATGTAGAGAATGGCAGGAGGAATGGGAGGAGGAAGCCAAATGGCAAAAGTGTTGCAGAAATGTGGTGTGGTTGTTGGCAACCTGTGCGCTTGAGAAGATGGTGTAATTTTAACAGAAATGAGAAACCTAAGCGAGAAGGCTTGGAGGAAGTGAAAAAAATTAGCTTGGACACACTAATTTTGAGAATCTACCAAAGAGCAGTTTCTGTAAACTGATAGAAATAATAGATAATACGGAACAAGTGGTTAAGGAGAAATGGGAAGTCAGAATGGGGCAGCAGATGTAGCTACTTTTCGTGAGCTTTGGCAGTGAAGGAAAAATGTATGAGGAAAGATCTTGAGGATTTTCATTGTATGATGAACTGGAGACACTGATCTTGTAGGCTGAAAGGGAAAATAAAGAGCAGACCAAAAACTGAAGATAAAAGAAACGGGATTAGATGATGGTGCAAGGTCATAGTTTCAGAGGTATTAGTGGAGGAAAAGATAAGAGCTAATTCTTGTGACAGTAATTTCCAGGCATAAGAGATAAAGACTTTCAGTTTCTAATTCAGATGATGTTCAGATATTTTTTTTTCTTTGTGGAAAATCTCACCCTATTTTATGTTTTTTTCCAGTCCCTTGGCAATTAAACCAATTTCTGACTGACTTGCAACATGGCCTACTTAGTTAGAGACACTTTGCTGAAGTAGAGTGGGAGGTGAGTAATTGCTTTCTCTAGTATTCCTTGTGCAAAGAGCTGCTTGTTCGACTATTTCAGATTTGATAGCACAAGATTCTGTTACTCGCTCTTCAAAAAAAAAGCTCTTCAGAGAGTTTTCTTATGACACAGAGGGTTAAGGAACTGACTTGTCACTGCTGTGGCGAGGATTCCATCCCTGGCCTGGGAACTTCTACATGCAACTAGTGTAGTGGAGGAGTGGGGTGTGTGTGTGTGGGGGGTGGTATTTTTCAATTTGGATAGATGTTGATTTTCACAACTTTCCCAACTTAGACATTTTAAAAGTCAGGAATGGAGTTCCTGCTGTAGTGCAGTAGATTAAGAATCTGGGCGTTTCCATCATGGTGCAGCATAAAGGAACCATGAGGGGAGTTCCCGTCGTGGCTCAGTGGTTAACGAATCCAACTAGGAGCCATGAGGTTGTGGGTTCGATCCCTGGCCTTGCTCAGTGGGTTAAGGATCCGGCGTTGCTGTGAGCTGTGGTGTAGGTTGCAGACACGGCTCAGATCCCGCATTGCTGTGGCTGTGGCGAAGGCCGGCAGCTACAGCTCCTGTTAGACCGCTAGCCTGGGAACCTCCATATGCCGCAGGTTTGGCCCTAGAAAACACAAAAAAGACAAAAAAAACCCCAAAAAACTCTACACATGAGTAAGAAAAAGTGTGGTATTCCCGTCGTGGCTCAGTGATTAACGAATCCAACTAGAATCCATGAAGATGCAGATTCGATCCCTAGCCTCTCTCAGTGGGTTAAGAATCTGGCATCACTGTGAACTGTGGTGTGGGTTGCAGACACAGATCCCACATTGCTGTGGCTGTGGAGCAGGCTGTGGAGCAGGCTGGCTGCTGTAGTTCCAGTTGGACCCCTAGCCTGGGAACCTCCATATGCTGCGAGTGCAGCCCTCAAAAGCAAAAAAAATGAAAATAAAAAAGTGCTCAACTTCTTTATTCATCAAAAAAATGTTGAACTACAGCAAGATATTTTAGCCATCAAAACAGCTCAAATGAAAAGAAATCAAGTGTTAGATAAGGATTTGGACCAACTGGAACTCTTATACACAGCTCGGAAGAGATAAATTGGCTACAATCGCCTTGGAAAACCATTTGCTCGTACCTCATAAAGCTGAACAAACTCATACTCTATGACCTAGCAATTCCAATCCTAGATATCTACCTAGCAGAAACAACTGGATTCTGTGCAAATGTCCTATAGAAGAATGAATGGATGAATGTGGTGTATTCGTGCAGTGTAATACTACTCAACAATGAAAATGAACCACAACTACACACAATGGTATGGATGAATTATACTACATCATGATGAGCAGAAGAACCAGAGACAAAAGAGTTAATACTGTATGATTCCATTTGTAGAGAGTTCAAAACCAGGCAAAGATAGTCTATTCTGTTAGAAGGAATATAGCAATTAGAGGAGCAAGAGAAGTTTCTGGGGTATGGGTAACATATTTCTATTTTCTTTTCTTTTCTCTCTCTCCTTTTTTTTTTTTTTTTTTTTTGCTTTTAAGGGCTGCAATAGTAGCATGTGAAGGTTCCCAGGCAAGGAGTTGAATTGGAGCTGTAGCTGCCAGCCTGCACCACAGCCACAGCCACGCCAGATCCAAGCCTGGTCTGCAACCTACACCACAGCTCACTGCAGCACCAGATCTTTAACCCAGTGAGCGAGACCAGGGATCAAACATGCATCCTCGAGGATCCTAGTCAGATTTGTTACCGATGAGCCACAATGAGAACTCCTGAGACTGTATTTCTTGATTGGACAATAGTTACACAGATGCATTCATTTTGTGAAATTCACTGAGGTACACATTCATAATTTGTGCACTTTTCTGTTTGGGTTTTTTTTCTTTTTTCTGCTGGCCTACACCACAGCCACAGCAACGCCACGTCCTTAACCCACTGGGTGAGACGATGGATAGAGCCCACATTTTCATGGATGCTAGTCAGGTTTTCAACGTGCTGAGCTATATGGGAGCTCCCATGTGCACTTTTCTGGATGCATATTATACTTCAGGATATTTTTTAGTCAGAGATCTCAAGCCTGTCAACCTTGTTCTCATAATAGGCTTAAATCAAGACAAGATCAACATTGTAATTTATCAGTTTCTTTCTGATGTACCCTCTTTACAAAATTGTTCATGTTTCTCATTAGTTTCTAACTTTCCAAATCTCCAACTGCCCAGTTCTCCACATCTTGAAACCGTTTAATGGTTTTCACACAAGAAAATATTACACCAGGTTCTGTGCTTTGTGGTCCATGCTCTTATGTTATACAGCGCAGAGTATCTCTCTTAAAATTCACAACTCTGCAGAAATTGCTCAAAAAACCAAATGGACAATAATACCATTTAGTTTGGAGTTCACAGCGATAAGGTCCATCTAGCACTACTACAACTCTGGACACCCTCAGTTTGGTCAGTACCTTTGATTCCTCTTATTGCCACATTCTAGTCTTCCGGGTCCCCCTGAGGACATCTGGACATTAATATCAAGGGGAAATGATGGTAGTGGAAGGATATTAAAGTCAAGAGTTCCTTGTTTGGGACAGCATCTTTGTTCATTAGTTATTCACCATTCTAGAGAAACAACTAACTATGCAGAAATATCTTCAATATGGACATTCGTGTACCAGAGGGAAAAAAAATGACACATGAACTAAATTTTAAAGAGTAAAAATAAGAGTTCTTGTCATCACTCAGCGGAAATGAATCCAACTAGGAACCATGAGATTGTGGATTCGATCCCTGTCCTCGCTCAGTGGGTTAAGGATCTGGCGTTGCCGTGAGCTGTGGTGTAGGTTACAGACGCGGCTCAGATCCTGCGTTGCTGTGGCCGTGGTGTAGGCTGGCAGCTACAGCTCCAATTAGACCCCTAGCCTGGGAACCTCCACATGCCACAAGTGCGGCCCTAAAACGACAAAAGGCAAAAATAAAAAATAAAGAGTAAAAATAAGCTTAATATCATGGATTCCTGATTTTAAAAATTATATTACTGGTCAGAGGGTGTGCACATTTTGACTGGTATTGCGTTCACCCAAAATGTGATTTGGAGAGAAGCAACATTTTTAATAATGTTCCAGGAGTTCCCATTGTGGCTCAGTGGAAAATGTGTTTTACCGGTTTTGTTGCTGGGATGAAAATTTTAATGTTATCTCTAATTAGCTAATTTTCTCATTATTGCTATTCTACAATACTGCCATTAGTCCTAGGAAAAAAACACATTATTAAAGAACACAGGAGTGTTGGAATGAAACCCTTAACAATCACTCCTGTGATGAATTTCATTTAGTTCTCAGGAAAGCACTTCACATCTCTTGCTCTGTCTTTGAAATAAAAGGCAACTATGTTCAAATGTCACAAAGAAGAGGTTCTCAAATCTTTCAACTCAAGACTCCCTTACACTCTTAAAACCTGAGGGCCCTGAAGAGCTTCTATTTCTACAGGTTGTATCTATTGATATGCACCATACTTTAAAACTGAACAAAAATTTATTAAATCATTTAGAAATAATAAACCCATTATGTGTTAACAAAAATACTTTTATGAGAAATAACTATATTTTCCCAAACCAAAAAAATTTAGTGAGAAGAGTAACATTGTTTTATGTTTTTGCAAATCTCTTCAATGTCCAGCTTAATAGAGGATAGATGGATTCTCATTTGCTTCTGTACTCAATTCCTTAGAATATCACACATCATACAGCATCTGGAAAATTCCACTGTACATTGGTAAGAGAATGAAAGTGAAAGTGCAAATGACATCTTAATATTCTTAGGAAAATCATTTTGACCTGGTGGACCCCTCTATGTGATATTGGGAACTTCCTGGGATCCCCAGACCACAATATGAGAGCCAATACCACATAGGGTTGGCAATTTCATATGGATCAACCCACTATACATCTCCCCCCTCAAAGTGTTCAGGGAGGAATACTTATATCTCTTTAAGTGTGATACACAACACTTCTTAATAATTGCCTTCTTATACTTTTAGCCAGCTATGGGTAGTGTAACATACTTTCAACTTTTTTTTTTTTTTGGCCTCCCCGTGGCATATGTAGTTCCTGAGCCAGGGATCACATTTGAGAGGTGCAGTTCAACCTATACCACAGCTGTGGCAATAACGCCAGATCCTTCAACCCATTGTGCTGGCCAGGGATCCAGCCTGAGTCGTGGTGTTGCAGATGCCATCCAATCCTGTTGCCCCACAGCAGGAACTCCCCAAAAAAACTTCTGAAATCAGAAAATACACCAGTAGAGGAGTTCCTGTTGTGGCTCAGCGGAAATGAATCTGACTAGCACCCATGAGGACGCAGGTTCGATCCTTGGCATCGATTAGTGGATTAAGGATCTGGCGTTGCCATTAGCTGTGGTATAGGTCACAGATACGGCTCAGATCTGGCATTGCTGTGTCTGTGCTGTAGGCCAGCAGCTACAGCTCTGATTTGACCCCTAGCCTGCGAACCTCCATATGCTGCAGGTGTGGCCCTAAAAAAGACCAAAAAAAAAAAAAAAAAGAAAGAAGAAAGAAAGAAAATGCACCAGTAGAAAAGGATAAATGATACATGTGAGAAATTCAGGGAAAAGAATGGCTAATACACATACAGAAACATTTTTTCACTTTGCCTCTACACAAAGCAACCCAGATAAAGCAATACTAGGTACGATTTTTCAGTAGTTAAACTGACAAACTCTTGGGGGTTTTTATTGTAAACGTATGAATCTCTATCTTTCATCATCACATTTAATGTTGTCAGGTTTTTGGGAAAATGAGCAAAAGACTGCTAATGGTGTATGAGCTAGTTTAATTTCACTAAAAGGCAGTTTGGTAACAGGTATGAAAAAACTTGGGATTTGCCATGCCCTTTGTCCCAGGAATGCCACTTCTGAAAATTATTCTAAGGTGTTTATCATGGATGTACAGTAATATTTATGTTACCAGTCCATGAGGGTATATTTTTTTATTTTGTTTTTTTGCTTTTTGCTTTTTGGGGCCGCACACACAGAATACGGAAGTTCCCCGGGTAGGGGTCGAATCAGAGCTGTAGCCGCCGGCCTACACCACAACCACTGCAATGCCAGATCGGAGCCACGTCTGCGACCTACACCACAGCTCATGGCAACGCCGGATCCTTAACCCACTGAGCGAGGCCAGGGATCAAACCCGCAACCTCTTGGTTTCTAGTCGGATTCGTTAACCACTGTGCCATGACGGGAACTCCTATAATATTGTTAAATAGGAATAATCTAAGTGCACGATGATAGAGTTAAATAAATTAAATTATCGAATAATATTGTGCAGTCATTAAAAATGATTTTTATGAGTTCCCTAGCGGCCTAGTGTTTAAGGATTCAGCATTGTCACTGCTGTGGCTTAGGTTTGAACCCAGGCCCAGGAACTTCTGCATGCTGCAGGCATGGCCAAAATAATAATAATAATAATAATAATAATAATAATAATAATAATAATATTTTTTAGAAGAATTCAATAATGAAAAGTGTTCATGAAATACTAAGTGAAAAATCAGTATGTATAGTACTATAAATGTATGTGTGCCCTTGCAGAGAAAGGAGGTTAGAAGGCAGGTATGCCAGGTCCATGGTGCATGTTGAGCTCTCCAGAAGGGAGCTTAGCATAGAGAGAGCAGAGGTCAATTCCTACTCTACTCGCCTTGGGCACAAGGCTGGAAGGGGATACCTTTTTCTGCATTGTTCATAAGAATCAACTGGACTACTGAGAGCCCTGCTAGAAGGGCTGGGATTGTTACCAGTATTTATTTTCTGTTCCTGGCTAATCTGTATTTTCTATATTTTCATCAATGTAGAAGTATTGCTTTTTGTGAAAGAAAAAATGCAGTTAAAAAATATATCTTTTTATGGAGTTCCTGCTGTGGCTTAGTGGGTTACAAACCCAACTAGTATCCATGAGGAGGATGTGGGTTTGATCCCTGGCCTTTCTTAGTGGGTTAAGGATCCAGTGCTGCTGTGAGCTGCGGTGTAGGTCGCACATGTGGCTCAGATTCTGTATTGCAGTGGCTGTGATGTAGGCGGGGCATTGGCTGCAACTGGGAATCGACCCCTAGCCTGGGAATTCCCATCAGCTGCAGGTGTGCCACCCCCACTCCCTAAAATATCTTTTTACAAGCAGACAAGAGATGATAGTTGAAGCTGGGGGATGGGTACATGGGTATTCATTATACTATTCTATTTTTTCATGTGTTTGAAATTTCCTACAGTAAAAATATCTTTTCTGACACCCTTAAGGACACAATATTTTACATAACCTGCTCTTTTTAAAAATATAAATCCATAGCTCTCTCTCCAACTGCAGCTTCAGTCTCAAAACCTCTGAAAGACTTAATCCAATTCCTAAGGAGTCTTTAAAATGTTAACTTTAAAGCTATGCAGCAAATACTAATTTGCTAATTAGTATTTGCTCATTTCTCCTGGAATGTTTCAGCAAGACAAATAGTGACCTTTCAGAATCCAGGAAGCACTCCACTTACCTCGTGTCCACTTAAAATCTAAGCCCATGGAATTTTTCAATTTGAAAAAGATTAGTAGGTCTTTATTGATAGTTCTGATCTGCAGCAGAAAAGTCAAAACTAGAGACAGATATTCTCTGCCCTTTTTTCCCCTTTCAGTGAAATAATCCTTAAATTGATGAGAATTGTTTATCTGACAATTATCAAAGACTAAACAGTCACTCTCTGAAATGCTTGTTTGAAATTCAGTCTTTCTAAGCTAATTATCCCTATGTTTCAGTCTAAAGTTATAGGAAAGTTTTTCCCCTCTTACTAAATGTACTCACTTGATCACTGTTCCATCACTAACTGAAGTTGTCTACTTTAATTTGAATGAGAATTTTCTTTTTCACGTTAACTCTGAATTCAAGAGAGATCAAGTCAAATTTTAACTCAAAGCCCTGGACCCATATATCCAGTTTCTTTAAATATCTAACTCTGGAGGTTTCCTAGCCACTTCAAATACACATATCCATGAAGGGGGGGAAGGGTGGCTAACTAAATTAATTTTTTTTTCTTTTTAGGGCCACACCCATGGCATATGAAAATTCCCAGGCTAGGGGTTGAATTCAAGCTGTAGCCTCTGACCTACACCACAGCACACCACAGATCTGAGCTGCGTCTGAGACCTATACCATAGCTCATGGCAACGCCATATCCATAAACTACTGACCAAGACTAGTCCTCGAACCTGGGTCCCCATAGATACTAGTCAGATTCGTTTCCACTGAACCATGATTTTTTTTTTTTTTTAGATTAGAACCTTGAATTTTATTTTTTTTCCTTAATGGATTTTATTTCAATTATAGGTGTACATAAATCATCACAAGTCAATTTTATAGATTTTGTATCCCAAACCCCCAGTGCATCCCCCCACCCCCCAGATTGTCTTATTTGAAAAACCAATGTTTCCCAAAGTCTGTGAGTCATTGTCTGTTCTGTAAAAAGGTTCATTGTGTCTTTTTAGTTTCCACATGTAAACGGTAGTAGCTGAGAGTCATCAACATATGGATGGTATATTTTTCTGAAGTATAATTGCTTTACAATATTATATTCATTTCAGTTATACAGCACAGTGATTCAGTATTGTTACAGATCATATTCCATTGTTATTACAAGACCACACACGTTCAAAGGTGAGTCCTTACCTCTCCTCTGCCAGCCTGATCCTCTTCTAGTGTTCCCCCCCTGTTTTTTTTCTTTCTTTTTATGGCTTTACCCGAAGCATAATCAAGTTCCAGGACCAGGGATTGAATCTAAGCCACAGCTTTTACCTAAGTGCTGGATGCTTTAACTCACTGTGCCAGCAGGGGACTGAACACCCACCTCCACAGCAACCTGAACTGCTGCAGTCGGATTCTTAACCCACTGTGCCACAGGAAACTCCAAGTTCCCCATCTTCAATGAATGGCTCCATCATCCACCCAGTGGCTCAAGTCTTTAGCATCATCATAGTTTTTTTTCCCTCCCCCGATCTCCCCACATTTCCTCTCACCTGCTTCAAAGTACTCCCTCCCACAGCAGCAGGAGTTATTTTTATGAAAGCAAATTGGATCATGTCATCCTCTTGTTTAAAACTATTGTGAGGTTTTGCATGGCTTTTAGGAAGTAAAACAAAATCCTAAATCCTGTGTATGGATCCGCAAGGCCCCTGATGATCTGCCCCCTACTCATTCTAGCAAGTCGCAGCTCCTGTCTATTCTCCCAAACATCCTGCCCCCACTTCCTGCCTCAGAACTTCAGATATGTTTCCTCTGTCTAAAGAGCTCTTTCTCCCCACACCGTGCTGCACTTCTAATTAATTCCCATTACTCATTTAGAATTATTATTATTATTATTATTATTATTATTATTGTCTTTTTGCCTTTATGTAGAGCCGAATCCGCAGCATATGGAGGTTCCCAGGCTAGGGGTCTAACAGGAGCTGTAGCTGCCGGCCTTCTCCACAGCCACGGCAACGCGGGATCCGAGCCGCGTCTGCAACCTTCACCACAGCTCATGGCAACGCCGGATCCTTAACCCACTGAGCAAGGCCAGGGATAGAACCCACAACCTCATGGTTCTTAGTCAGATTCGTTAACCACTGAGCCATGAAGGGAACTCCTACTCATTTAGAATTAAACAGCAGTTAATAGTGGCTAATATTTGGGGGGAGCAGTTGTGTGCTAAGCACTTCTTAGATACTAAATAATTTAATCCTCAGAGCCACCCTATGAGGTGGATGCTATTATTATCATCTCCATTTTACAAATGACATAGCTGAGGCGGAAGAGAAGTGAACTAACTTGGCCAAGGTCACATAACTATTAACAGCAGAGCCTGGGTTCAAAAACAGGCATCTGTGCCTTCTTAAATATTACCTTATCCTCTGCCAATTCATCCAGGAGCTCTTTGCTGTAGACATTAAATTATACTTACTGAGTAATGGAGGAAGAAAGAGAGAAGGGAGGAAAGAAAAAAAGAGGGAAAGAAAAGCTAAAGAAGATTCTCAATTTATGCGTGTCAAGTTGTATACTCCAGTTGATTTCTACTTTAAAAAAATTTATTGGAGTATAGTTGACTGACAGTATTATATTAGTTCCAGGTATATAGCTAAGTGCATCCACTTTTTTTTTTTCCCATTTAGGCTATTACAAACTATTGAGTAGATTTCCCTGGGCTATACAGAAGTTTCTTCGAAAAATACATGCACCTCCATGTACATTGCAGCATTACTTACAATAGCCAAGGCATGGTACCAAACTAAATGTCCATCGACAGAGGAATGGATAAAGAAGATGTGGTACAGGAGTTCCCGTCGTGGCTCAGTGGTTAACGAATCTGACGAGGAACCGTAAGACTGCAGGTTCGATCCCTGGCCTTGCTCAGTGGGTTAAGGATCCAGCGTTGCCGTGAGCTTTGGTGTAGGTTGCAGACGTAGCTTGGATCCCACGTTGCTGCGGCTGTGGTGAAGGCTGCCAGCTACAGCTCCTGTTAGATCCCTAGCCTGGGAACCTCCATATGCCGTGGGTGCGGCCCTAGATAAGGCAAAAAAAAAAAAAAAAGATGTGATAAGTATATACAATGGAACATTATTCATCCCCGTAAAAAAGAATGAAATAATGCCATTTGCAGCAACATGGGTGGACCTAGAGATGGTCATACTGAGTGAAGTAAGACAAAGACAAATATCACATGATATCATTTCTATGTGGAATCTAATTTAAAAATGATACAAAATAACTTATTTATAAAACAGAAACTAACTCATAGATGTCAAAAGCAATCTTATGGTTAGCATAGGGGAAATGGTGGGGATGGTGGTGTGGAGGAATTGGGAGGATGGGAATAACATTAACAAGCATCTAGTTGATTTCATCAACATTTTAGGGAGGGAGTAGATGAAGAAAGTGATGTCATTGAAAGTGACTGAGCAGGAGATATCCATGGAACTGGAGATGTACCAAGAGAGCATAAAGTCACAGAAATCAATGAAGGAGAGAGAACAGATGATAGAGGAAGGCCAAGGGAGATAAAAACTGAAATGTTCCCCAATGGATCTTGCATTTAGGAAACTCCTGTAGAGAAGAGCTACTTCTGAGAGAGAGATAAGGAGAGCCCTGAATTTAAGCATTCTATTAAGAATGTGAAAGAAACTCCCATGTGAAAGGAAGGAGGTTGAGAGGGTGCCATCAAGGGAGTATATGGGATGGAAAAAGTTGGGGTGCGTATGTTTAAGATAGAAGAACATGTTCATGTTCAGAGAGGAATGGGCAATAAGAGAGACAGAAATAAAAGTTACAAGAAGAAAAAGGGCAATTGACAAAGCAGGGTTCCTGAGAAGGGATGAGGAGAAGGGTTGTAGAATACAAGTATCCTTGGACCAAAAGAGAGATGGGTGGTGATAGAAAACAACTCTCAGGAAGTCAGGGCTCTATGAGTGTAGCAGAATAATAAATCCTAGAGTTGGAATGAACTTCAAAATATCTTTATTTACTTATGTATTTTTCCTTTTTAGGGCCACACCTGCAGCATATGGAAGTTCCCAGGCTAGGTGTCCAATAAGAGCTGCAGCTGTTGGCCTACAACGCAGCCAGAGTCACGCCAGATCCTTAACCCACTGAGCAAGGACAGGGATTGTACCTGCAACCTCACAGATACTATTCAGGTTCTTAACCTACTGAGCCACAATGTGAATTCCGTTCAAAATGTCTTTAGCGTCAGTCAGGTAGTGCATTAATATCTCCACTTTATAAATAAGATGGATGTGGCCCAGAGAAGTTCATGGTCTTATCTAGTCATATGACATTACCTTCAGAATGACATTTTAAAATTTATTCTTTTATTGGGAGTTCGCATCATGGCGCAGCAGAAACGAATCCAACTAGGAACCATTATTGTGGCCTCGCTCAGCAGGCTAAGGATATGGTGTTGCTTTGAGCTGTGGTGTAGGTCACAGACCCGGCTCGGATCCTGCTTTGAGCTGTGGCCGTGGTGTAGGCCGGCAGCTATAGCTCCGATTGGACCCCTAGCCTGGGAACCTCCATATGCCACACGTGTGGCCCTGAAAAGCAAAAATTAAAATAAAATAATAAATTTGTTTTTTATTGAAGTATATTTGATTTACAATATTGTGTTAGTTTTTGCTATACAGAAAAATGACTCAGTTTTATATATACATATATATATACACACACACGTGTATATATAATTATATACACACACGTGTATACATAATTTTATATTCTTTTCCATTATGGTTTATCCAAAGATATTGAATATAGTTCCTTGTGCTATACAGTAGGACCTTGTTGTTTATCCATCCTGTGTAATAGTTTGCCTCTGCAAATCCCCAAATCCCAATCTATCCCTCCTCCATTTTCATGTGTGAAAAATATTATTTTAATCAGAAATAATAATCATTTCAAAACATTTTTATAGAATCATGGCCATGAAAATCATATTTTGACAAAAATTTAATCCCAATAAAAGGTCCTTAAGTCTGTTCTTGACAGATAAATTCAGAAAAGTGACAAATGGAGTTCCTGTTGTCACAGGTTAAGAAGCCTACTAGTACCTATGAGGATGCAGGTTCAATTCTTGGCCTTGCTCTGTGGGTTAAGGACCCAGCATTGCTGTTTAAGCTGCAGCATAGGCTGCAGATGCAGCTTGGATCTGGTGTTGCTGTGGCTGTGGTTTAGGCCGGCAGCTGCAGCTCTGATTGGAACCCTCGCCTGGGAACTTCCATATGCTTCAAGTGTGGCCCAAAAAGGAGAGAGAGAGGAAGAAAGAAAAAGAAAGAAAGAGAAAGAAAGAGAGAAAGAAAAGTGATAAGTGGAACTCAAGGTGCCCTTCAAAATTAAGATTTTTCCTGGAGTTCGTGCTGTGGCCAGTGGGTTGAGTCCAGCTGCAGTAGCTTGGGTCCCTGTGGGAGGTGTGGGTTTGGTTCCTGGCCTGGTGCGGTGGGTTAAAGAATCCGGCATTGCCAAAGTTGTGGTGTTGGTAACAGCTGTGGCTCAGATTCAGTCCCTGGCTTGGGAACTTCCACATGCCAAGGGTTCGGCCAGAAACAAAACAAAACAAAAACTCAATTAAAACTGTAATATTAGGTACATGTAACTGGGTCACCATGCGGTGCAGTTGGAAAATCTGACAGAAATCTGTAAACCAGCTATAATGCAAAAAAACAAAAAATAAATTATAAAAAAAAAACTGTAATATTGTGTGTGTACCTTCCATATCCTGACAGGCTTTACTGGCCTTTAAAATGCTGTGGTGTGACGCCTTCCAGCCCAGCATTTTTTGTTGTTGTTGTTGTTGTTTGGCTGCACGTGGCATATGGAACTTTCCAGGCCAGGGATCAAATCTGAGCCACAGCTGCAACCTATGCCACAGCTATGGCAATGCCAGATCCTTAACCCACTGTGCCACAGCAGTAATTCCCCAAAGTATCTTCTTTAAATTAGATGCTTTAAAGTTCCAGCAAATTAAGGACCTAGGCGCTGTCATTGCCACAGCTGGGGTTGCTGCTGTGACATGGGTTTGATCCCTAGCCCAGGAACTTCCACATACTACAGGCACAGCCAAAAAAAAAAAAAAAAAAAAAAAAGGATGCTTGCTTAAAATGTATTATAGCTAAAGCTTAGTAAGCTTTTTTTTTTTGTAAATATGTAGGAAAGGCTTTTAAGCATGTGTTTTGATTCCATGATCTCAGTTCAATACAGTGATAGCCGAACAGTTCCTGTGGCTATTGAATGGGATTCTCTTTCTGCCAGTTAGTGTTAACATGACAGAACTGCAGAGACAATTAAGAAGTTTAAGTAACTCTTTGATGTCAAGTACGTGAAAATTCTGTGATAGGGTCAACAAACTGAAAACTTTCTCTTGTTGAGATAAAACTATGTGTATCACCATTTGTAATATCGTATTCTGAATATTACATCAGCTAGAAAAATCCAACAGAAGCCAGAAGATCCAGAAGACATTACAGTGGGGAACCACTGAAGGACCTAACAACAAGGTAAAACCTAACATAACAACTCTTCAGGAGTTCCCATCGTGGCTCAGTGGAAACGAATCCGACTAGGAACCATGAGGTTGTGGGTTCGATCCCTGGCCTCGCTCAGTGGGTTAAGAATCCAGCGTTGCCATGAGCTGTGGTGTAGTTTGCAGACAAGGCTCAGATCCTGCATTGCTGTGGATGGCAGCTGTAGCTCCAATTAGACCCCTAGCCTGGGAACCTCCATGTGCCAGGAGTGCGGCCCTAAAATGACAAAAGACGAGAAAAAAAAAAAAA
>PVHT020001751.1:13792976-13819758 GCA_004024745.2 Catagonus wagneri
TCCCTGGCCTTGCTCAGTGGGTTAAGGATCCGGCGTTGCCATGAGCTGTGGTGTAGGTTGCAGATGTGGCTCGGATCCCGCGTTGCTGTGGCTGTGGCGAAGGCTACAGCTCCTGTTAGACCCCTAGCCTGGGAACCTACATATGCCACGGGTGCGGCTCTATATAAAGGCAAAAAGACAAAAATAAAATAAAATTTTATTAAGTTTAGACCAATTAGACGCATAACTTCACACACACACACACACAAAAAGAACTCAAATCGCCGTAAGTGTTGATATAGTAAATTCCTTACAGTTTAAGATAAACCAATGGCTGATAGCGTCTTAGTGAAGTGCAGAGTGGTGAGTGCCTAAACTTTGAAGCTGATATCCAGGAGACTAGTCAAGACTTGCCATCCATTTTCTGGTGATGCATCTTCTAGAGAGAAAACGTTTTATGGCCATCAGCGGCCCAATGTGATGATCACTATGATTTTAGGAAATAAAAACTAGATGAATAGAAAAGAATAAGTGGTAATGTAAAAAGACTGCAGGATATTTCTGCCTTTGCTAAAAGACAATTGAGATGACATTTGTACATATGACATTTGTAAATGTTATTATAGATACAAAAGATAAATTTTCTCATAAAATATTAGTATATGATTTACTTCCTATGTTATTTTGGGATAAATGTCTTCTTGATCTACAAGGCCTAAATAATCTGTGCTCTATTCTCTTTCCACCCCTGAGATCATCTCCTAAAATGATCCCACTCACTCCCTGCCAGCCATACTGTCCTCTTTGCTGTCCCTCCAGCACACTCACCTTTTTCTGTTTCACTGCCTTCACTTGTGCTGCTACCATTGCCTGGATTCTCTCTCCCCATATGTGCCCACGGCTTACTCCTTCTCTTCACTAAAGGCTCTAAGGAAATGTCATTAGTCAAGGAATTCTTCCCAATCTCATTAAAAAGACCACTATCTTTGCTGGCTTTTTACCCTGTTTTATTTTACTGCCTAGCACCTGAGATAGCATACAGTCGATCTTTAAACACTACAGGTACCAGAGGCATCAAGCCTCCTCAGAATTAAAGATCTGAGTATAACTTATAGTTGACTCTCTATATGTCAGTTTCCTCCAGATGTACCAGTTCAGTTCCACAACCGCGGGTTCGCTCAACCTCGGATTGCGTGTTTACTATTGAAAACAAAATCACCTTTAAGTGGACCTGAGCAGTTCAAAGTCATATTGCTCAAGGGTCAATTAATTGTATATGTATTTGTTTATCATGTCTCCCCCAGGAGAATTTTTTTTGCTTTTTAGGGCTGCACGCATGACATTTGGAGGTTCCCAGGCTAGCGGTCCAGTCAGAGCTACAGCTGCCGGCCTATACCACGACCATAGCAATGCCAGATCCAAGTCGCGTCTGTGACTTACACCACAGCTCAGAGCAATGCCAGATCCTTAACCCACTGAGCAAGGCTAGGGATTGAATCTGCAACCTCATGGTTCCTAGTCAGATTACGTTTCCGCTGCACTCCCCCCACTAGAATATGTCAGCTCTGTGTTGAGAAGGGACTCTATAACCCAAGTCTAAAGCAATTTCTGGCAAGAGTTTCCTTGTGGCCCAGTGGGTTAAGGATCCAGCATTGTTACTGCAGCAGCTCTGGTCGCTGAGCCAGGAACTTCCACATGCAGTGGACATGGCCATAAAGAAAAAAAATAAAATAAATAAAACAATCCCTCGTATAGTACACATATTCAGTAGACACTTCTTGAATGGATGAGAAATGAATCAGTTACAGTATGTTTTGGACTACTGCTTATGCTGGATGGCCTGGAAATCAAAGCTATGGTCAAATATAGGCTATGCCTTCTAAAGAGGTGGTGATCATTATGTGGATTCTTAGAACCATAGATACCGCTGCCTGGTTTGTTAAAACACATATTTGAACAAGAGTTAGGGTTTATAATTTAATTCAATAAGCATAGTTTCATCTAGGTAACCTGGCTCCATAGGAACTCTCATTCCACTAATTTTGAAAAGTCCAGAGCCCGTCCCAATTTTTGTGAATTTCCTAGAGATGTTCTTGTTTTTTCATGCTTTCATTTTTTTTCATTATTTTTAGAATCATCCTTTCATCTTGTGTCTGTTTTCTCTACCACACCTGTTGGCTTTCAGAAAAACTCAAGCGAATGATACGTGCTTTAGCAAACTTGACTGATGCTTTAAGGAAACTGGGGAATTCTACTTACTGGGAGAGTGGTGGTCAGGATTGGGGCAATTACATCAGCACAACAAAAAACTTTAGGCGAGATGTTCCTGTCGTGGCTCAGTGGTTAACGAATCCAGCTAGGAACCATGAGGTTGCGGGTTCGATCCCTGGCCTTGCTCAGTGGGTTAAGGATCCGGCGTTGCTGTGAGCTGTGATGTAGGTTGCAGATGCGGCTTGATCCTGTGTTGCTGTGGCTGTGGCGAAGGCCGGTGGCTACAGCTCCTGTTAGACCCCTAGCCTGGGAACCTCCATATGCTGTGGGTGTGGCCCCAGATAAGGCAAAAAAAAAAAAAAAAAAAAGACAAAAAACTTTAGGCGAATGTTAAAGAGTCTTATTTATATAAAACCTTTCTGCCATCCCACAATAGGAGACTCTTCATTGGTTGATTCATTCTTATGGGCTTTTTTTCTTTATCACCTCACATTCTAGGGTCCTCTAAGACTGGCATCAGAAACCCCAGATTCTTCCTTCTTTATTTGGTCCCTACTCCCATACTCTGCTTAGGTTTTTTTTCTTTGAATACTCAGATTCATCAAGGTGCTCAGAAGACATAAACACACAAAGCAAACAACCAACAACCAGTTTACTTTCATAAGATCCATCCTCTATAGATGTGATTTTCCCCCACAGTTACGAAAATTTTTCTAAGGCTTTCTAGTTAGTAGTCTCAAGTGGTATAGTATATTTCATATACTATCCGTCTTAAATCTCTCAGGAAAGTGTATAGCTTAAGTATAAAAGAGCCACCATATTTTTGCAGGTACTTCATTACGATGGAAAGGAAATTAACATTAATGGAAAGGCAACTATATGTGACACATTGTTGCTTTAGGTGTCATTTATTCATTACAAATTTATTGAACACCTATTTGGTACACACTTTCACTTAACACACTTACTAGATCTGCTTTCCAGCTTTTACATCCATTAGACACTTGGACTGTCCTTGGGAGCTAGTGACCACGACCAGCCACTCAAAGCAAATTTACGTTTAAATTTATGGTCTAACTGGAGCATTTAATCACCATTTCTACAACCGTACAAAGATCACCTCGTGAAAAATTTCAGGCCTCTCTCGTTTAGTTTCTTTCTGTAAGACTGCAATTTTGCTTATCTCGTTTAGTTTCTGTAAGATTGGAATTTTGGTTAACTTCTTTTTTGTTTTTTTTTTTTTGTCGTTTTAGCGCCACACTCGTGGCATGTGGAGGTTCCCAAGCTAGGGGTCTAATTGGAGTTACAACTGCCGGCCACAGCAACGTGGGATCTGAGCCGCGTCTGCAAGCTACACCACAGCTCACGGCAACGCCGGATCTTTAACCCACTGAGCGAGGCCAGGGATCGAACCCACAACCTCATGGTTCCTAGTCGGATTCGTTTCCGCTGAGCCATGACGGGAACTCCCATAATGTGATTTAGGACCGTGTCCATTCTTCCTTTACCAGAGGCGAAACTTTTAGCCAGAATTAGAGGAAACTGAAATTCCTTTTCTAGTAAGCCCTAAATCTCCAATTAGAAGAGGAAGAGACATAGCTCAGGCCTTGACAGCAGCGCTGCTTCCTCCGCAGCAAGTCCCAGGATGCGAGTAACACCAGGGTGACAGAGCTAAGCCCAAGAAATACACAGCTCAGGGGAGGGGCTGCTGGGACCAACTCGCCCCAGCTCAACGTAGCCTGGACCCTATCCAGGCGGTTCATCCAAAACATCCGCTTCAGTCCTCCTCCGCCCTCCCTGGCGCCCTCACATGCACTGACCCAGCTGGTAAGGAACTAGGGGTGAGGAGAGCGCGCGCGCAAAACCCCGCCCCTGCGTGACGTCAGAGCCGCGACGCGTCGCAACGCAGTGCAAATTGGGAAAAGGGGATGAGCTGGGCTGGCTTCCGTCGGGTTAGCGATTCTTCCTCGGTTTGGTGGGAGATGGGCCTTTGGCAAGGAGACTGGCATTGGTGAAGCGCGCCGAGCGCCAAGGTGAGTGAGGGGTTGGATCCTGGCTTTTATTTCTCCGGAAGCTGTCCGCGGTGAACTCCCTTCCACCAGCTGCTGGTCACCCGGGATTCAAACCCTGTCCTCGGAGAAGGGTGGGACAGCTCGAGGGTATAATCCGCTTTTGGAGGAAGGGCCCTAGCCTGAGTCTTTCCCAGTGCCCACCTAGAGTTGCCCAGAGAGTTTTGTGTGGGCTTAGGTTTTCTAGTCTTAGAAGGTGGCCTTCACCATTCTTCCACCTTCTTGAACACTCAGTCAGACTTTGACCTCGTCCCTCTTGCCTCTGTTTTCAGATTTTCTGCTGTCGACCTATATTCCCAGGTCTTAATACAACCTTTGAGAGTGTTTTCCAGTCCCTCCTTTGATTCTGTCAAAGTTGCTTTTAGTGAAGTCCAAGTAGGAGTTTAAAGTACCTATGAGCTCATGAAAACTAAAACTACAATTCCCCAAATAAAAGCTTTTCTTTCCTAAAATGTGGCCTCTCTACTAGAGGTGTGAAACACATTAATTTCACCTCCACTCCACCTTGGGAGATATCAGAACCAGAATTTATACAGAAAGCTGCAGACCACACTTTTGGGTTTGTTTCTTGCCTCCAGTTCATTTTGTGACCTTGAAGCAAGTTACTTAATCACTAAAAAAATATTTACCTGAAGACAGAGGTGTTGCAGAGCCTAAGGAATTTAATATTTGTTAAAGAGCTCTGAGGGTTTCAGATGTAGGGGATGCCAAACTGAGGATTTTACTCTCTCTGAATCTGCAAGCATCTTAATTTTTGTATACTTCTTACTGGAGCCATGAAAAACGTCAAGTGGATTTTCTTAGGAGAGTGTTCCTCTTTTAGGCTTGCTCTGCAGCTTTGCTGTGTAAGCAGATTTTGCATTTCAACAGATTCTGTTTGATTCATTGTTGAATGTTTTTCATGATGGATTTAGATAGTTTCTCATGACTCCAGAGTACTGGATCAGTTTATCTGAAAGGTGCTATAGCTTGTGTTATGTCTTTATCGTGTTGAAATGTGTATTCCTTTTCTTGTGACACATTAGGTGCATCTTTCAAATTAGTAAGGATTGTATAGTAAAAGACAACAACAACCTGTCATTAATGATATAAATATACATTAATTGCACATAAGTGTGTGTTGTAGTCTTTGAGAAAACAATGCGTGAGAAAACAAAAATATTTTAAAGATGTCTTTCTAAAATTTAATTTTTTAATGTATTTACTTGAACTTTATCAATCATTATGGTCATTGTTTATTACTATGAACATAATGGGAAAGAACATAATGGCTTTTGTAAGGTAAGAGAGTCAGCACATCAGATTTTTTTCTCATAAAATGTGTAGCACTATATTTTATTATGAACTTTTCTACATGAAGATATACTTGGTTTTGTAGAGATGAAAGGGGGATAAGTGTTCATCAAATATGAACTGCTAATAAAATTAGATATTATTGTCTTTAAAAAATAATCTTGGTTATTGTCTTAGTTTCCTATTATTGTATAACAAATCACTCTAGAACAAAGTGGCCTAAAACTACAGTTTATTATCTCATGTTTCTGTGGGCTGACTGAACTCAGCTGGTTGGTTCGCAGTTAGGGTTTCGTGTATTTGTTTTCAGGTGTGCAGCTAGGGTTGGAGTCATCTGAAAGCTCACCTGGGCTGTACATCCAAGATGGTTTATTCTCGTGGATGGCAGTTGATACTGAGAGTTCAGCTGGAGATGTCAGTTGGAGTGCGTTCACCAGAGTCTGTGTATGTGTCTTGGACATGTCATAGCATGGAGGATGAGTTCCAAGAGCAAGTATTTGAAGAGTCAGAAAATGGAAGATTTCCCTAAAAGCCTGTACCAGAATTTGGCACAGCATTACTTCTAACATTTTCATTTGGTTAGAGCAGTCAGAGCCCTCCCCTTTAACCCTCTACCTTTTGAAGGAGAAAATGCCCAAGAATTTGTGGCCATCTTTAGTCTACCATAATTTTGTTGACAAAGTTGTGTTAAACTAATGTTTGGATTTAACAGTAGATGAATAGGTTACAGTTTTGATTTCTTTAGCCATTTCAGGGTACAACTTTCAGAGCACTTTTCCATATACAAATTTTTTTAATTTGATACTTTTGAAAACTCTCTAGAAGTAGATGGGTTATTCCTGTTTTGCAGATGAAAATAAACTGGGGAATGGCAGTAGTAATGTTGGAGAGATTTAAGGAATTTACCAAAAGTCACATGATAAAAAGTGGAAGATGAGACTGAGACCTATAATACTTTCATAATATAAAATTTATATTAGTAAATGATGAAATGTTATCTTAAACTTACTTGCAATTACATATTTATAACCGTACTAATTCAGGTAACATGGTACTTATGTATAATGAATAAAGCTAGGGTTAGGATAGCTAAATCCTGTCTCTTCTAACACGTTACAGTTTAGTCTTTCATAATACTAAATTCTCTGAAATGTACCAGTAATGATGTGGACTGCATATTTTTTTTAAGTTGAAGTACAGTTGATTTACAGTGTTTCAGGTGTACCACACAAAGTGTTTCAGTATATATGAGTATATATATATATACTATATGCTTGTTTATATGTGTTTCAGTATATGTATATATATATGTGTGTGTATGCTTATTTATATGTACCGGACAGAGTGTTTCTGTGTGTGTGTGTGTGTGTGTGTATGTGTATATATATATATATGTGTGTGTGTGTGTGTGTGTATACACACATATACACACACACGTGTGTGTATATATATGTATACTTATATATATATAATCTTTTCATATTCTTATTCTAGGATCTTACAAGCTATTGACTATAGTTACCTGTGCTTGTTTATGTATTTTATATGTAGTAGTGTGTATCTGTTAATACCAAATTCCAAATTTATCCTTCCCCCACCTTTCCCCTTTGGTAACCATAAGTTTGTTTTCTATGTCTGTGAGTCTGTTTATGTTTTGTAAATAAGTTCATTTGTATCATTATTTCAGAATCCTTGTTTAAGTGATATCATAAGATATTTGTCCTACAAGGCTTCCTAATGTAGTGAAATGAAATTATTGTGCATTGTAATACCAATTTCAAAATAAATGGAAAGGCTGTGAGTGTAGAAATTCTGGGGGTCTTATTTTCATTTCTTAATTACAAAATTTTTTAAATGAAAATATTTCTCATTATTTTTGTAGGTTAGGAATTGTATAACTTAACATGTTGATATCAGCTGGAAACTAATTGTCACCTTCATATTGTTTCATTGCTTCTAGTAACATCCATTGTTTATGCCTATGGTTTTCTGTCTTGATTGCACATTAGGATTCACCTGAGGAGCTTTGTAAAAAATACCTATGTGTAAATCTTGTGCTCAGAGAGTATGATGGAACCATTAGGAATGAGTTCTGGGCATCAATATTTTTTTAGCATCAATATTTTTTTAAAGTTCTGTAGGTCATTCTGATTTACAAGTTCCCTGGTGGTCTAGTGGTTAGGACTGGGTGTTTCACCACTAAGGCCCAGGATTAGTCCCTGGTCTGGGAGCTGAGATCCCCCATCAAGCTGCTGCATGCCATGACCAAAAAAATTAATTTTTAAAATTTTAAAAATAGGAGCTCCCGCTGTTGCTCAGTGGGATCAGCTGCATCTTGGGAGCTGTGGGGACCTGGGTTTGGTCCCCTGCCTGGCACAGTGGTTTAGGGATCTGGTGTTCCCGCAGCTGCGGCTTAGGTCAAGGCTGGCTAGTATCTGATCCCCGGGAGCGCCATATGCTGTGGGGCAGTCAAAAATGACCAAAAAAGAAAAAAAAAATTTTAAATAAAGGAGGTAAAGTCGGAGAGGAAATAAGAAATGAATCAAGATTATATGTAGTTAGACATCTTTTATGTAAAACAGTTACCCTTTGTGTTTTCTCTAGAAATAGCTCTTAATAAAACTGACAAATTTTGGCATGGTATTTTAGTGCCTGTGTTATGATACTTTGCTTTGTGTTACCATTGTGTACTTACCTTTCATCTTAAGAGGTACAAACTATGTTAGGAGGTATATTCTTTATATCCTCAAAGCCCCCAACATCCCACCTTAAATAGATGTGGGTATTCTAAGTGTTTACCAAATTGAAACTAGTTTTTAATCACTCTTCGGAACTAGGGCTAGTTCTTTTACTGTTTTTCTTTTTAGTATTGTAGTAGCTTTGTGACATTGGAGTTGTCTTTTTCTTTGGTTTCCGTGATACTTGCACTTTCCTGATTTTGCTTCATTCTGTGTTTCTTTCCTCCTTTAGGAATCATCCCTGCCCCCAAGTTCTGAGCCCTTCAGGTATCTTGTCACCTGTAGAGAATCAGAATCTCATTTCCTTGATGATTTGTTCTCCTGATTTTAATTACTTGTATAAAAGATGTTTATGCTTTTAAAACTATTATAGGGGTTGCCTAGTGGCTCAGTGGGTTAAGGAACTGGCATTGTCACTGTAGTGGCTTGGATTGCTGCTGTATGTAGCGAGAGTTCCATCCCTGGCCAGGGAACTTCCACATGCTGTGGGTGCAGCCAAAAATAAAAAATAAATTTAAAAAACTATTATAGTTTTTAAAATACATAAAAGTGAAGAGAATAGAATTGTTTAAACTATCCTAGATAACATATTTCAGTGTCAATACTTTTTTGTCTCCAAAAACAAATGGGATTATCAAAATTAACATTAATGCCTTAATAGTTAATTTAATATCTATCTGGTCTTTCTGTAGACCTAATGTCCAATTACATATTTATATCTCTCTGAAGGTGTCCTTTTTTTTTTGCTTTTTTAGAGCTGCATTTGCGGCATATGGAGGTTCCCAGGCTAGGGGTCTAATCGGAGCTACAGCTGCCAACCTTCGCTGTAGCAACACCAGATCAGAGCCGTGTCTGCAACCTACACTACAGCTAACAGCAATGCCAGATCCTTAACCCACTGAGTGAGGCCAGGGATTGAACCCGCAACCTCATGGCTCCTAGTCAGATTCGTTTCCACTGCGCCAAGATGGGAACTCCTGAAGGCATCTTTCTTTAGGTGTTACCCTTTTGCATAAGCACAGCATGTTCAAATTTTTTTTTGTAAATTGTTGGTCCTTATTTGGGGGTAATTTTGCCCTCCCCCCCACCCCGGACATTTGACAATGTCTGGAAATTTTTTTCTTTGTCACAACTGGAGAGAGAAGGGTGGGTACTACTGGCATCTAGTGGGTAGAAGCCAGGGATGCTGCTAAACATCCTGCAATGCATAAAGCTGCCCCGCAACAAAGTATTATCCAGTCAAACGTCTGAGTAGTGCCCAGTTGAGAAATGCTGCTGTAAACTAATCACTTTTAAAGACTACAGTATTCCTTCTTTTGTTAACAGCACTACCATTCCTCACATTTCTTAGGGATGAAAGGTGTGTGTGTGTGTGTGTATATGTACTCAAGAGAGAAAATACTGTTTCAGTAAAAGCATGTTGGTACCTTTTTGTGTTCTTTTTTGTTGTGGCCCGATATTCTTTTCTAAAGTACCATTTCCTTGTTCTTGTTTCCTTTAAATCTGTCTTGCATATCCTCACTTTGACCTGCTAGGAGATACCGTTTTCCCATCAAGATCTGGCTTCTTATTGCCTGCTGAATTAAATATAAATTCTGGATGGCTTCAAAGTCCTCCATAATGTGACTCCATCTCCTTACCTAGTATATTTATTATTGTTAGCCAATATTATGGTTGACTATATGGACTACTAAGGTAGATGTTAGAGATCTAACATGTCAGAGTAATGACATTTAAAGGCGTGTTAGTATAATTCCTTGATCTAATTGATTATTTCCTAATAATCCCTATAGTATCCTTTATTCTTTTTATTACCTTCCCATACTGATTCCCCACCTCTTCTGGAATGCCCTCCTTTCTCACTCTATTCATGGCTAATTCCTATCCTTAGGGCCAGTTTCTGTCGCTGTCACATCATGAGACTGCAGGCTTATGAGGTATGAGGATTTTTTTTTTTTTTTTGTCTTTTTGCCTTTATCTAGAGCCGCACCCGTGGCATATGGATAGGGGTCTAACAGGAGCTGTAGCTGCCGGCCTTCGCCACAGCAACGCGGGATCCAAGCCGCGTCTGCAGCCTATACCACAGCTCACGGCAACGCCAGATCCTTAACCCACTGAGCAAGGCCAGGGATCGAACCCACAGCCTCATGGTTCTTAGTCGGAGTCGTTAACCACTGAGCTACGACGGGAACTCCAGGTATGAGGATCTTAAAACATAGTCATAATGTCATTTGTTCCAAATACTCTACTAAAGGAATTATATAGATAACAAGTACTATAGGATTTAGAACAAGAGATAAACTTCAAGTACTGGGACCATCAAGGATGGAAGAGGTAGAACTTGAGTTGGTCCTTGAAGGAAGAGGGATTAGCTCAAAAGAAGTGTGCTCTTTGGACCGGAAGAAGCCCCTCCCCACCTCTCCCACCCACGCCTTGCCTCAAGTTATACTGAATTTTTCCTTTCTTTTGACTTTCCTGTGACTGGAGTCACATATTAACACATAGTATAGGAATTAATTGTTAGCTTATTGTTTAACGAGTATTAGTTTGGTCTTGGTAACTAGACTAAGGTATTTGTGATCAGAAGTCCTATGGTATTACTCTCTTTATCTCCCTAGAGCAGTGTTACTCAAAAGTAGCCAGTCTCTGTTATAGGCTTGCAGCTTGTGCTAGAATAAAAATCAGTCACTACTTTCTTTATTTAAGTCTTGCTGCTATGAAAAATTCAGTGTCTCTAATTAGTTTACATTCTGTTACAAGGTTATTTTATCACAGACTGGTAGCAAACAATTGCTCAACCAGTACTGGGCTGTGAACCACACTTGGAGTAGCATTGCTCTATGGGACTTTTACACTATTTCTTTTGTAACCTATAGTAAGAAATACATTTTTTCATTTCTACCCAGTGTTCTGTATGTGCATACACACATATATATAACCAAAACTAAAATTTCATGTAACAGTGCTTAACCTTACTATGTACGACATGCTCTGATATTTTCTCTTGAAGCTCTTTTTTTTTTTTTTTTACTTTTTTATCTTTTTTTTTCTTTTTCTTTTTAGGGCTGCAGTTGCAGTATATGGAAGTTCCCAGGGTAGGGGTTGAATTAGAGCTGTAGCTGCCACCACAGCCACAGCAACTCAGGATCCAGGCTGTGTCTGCAACCTACCCCATAGCTCATGGCAATGCCAGATCCTTAATCCACTGAGCTAGGCTAAGGATCAAACCTGCATCCTCGTGGATACCAGTCAGATTCATTTCCACTGAGCCACGATGGGAACTCCTTGAAGTTCTTTTTTCTTTCTTCCTTCCTTCCTTTCTTTTTAATGCTGATTGTGACCTTCTAAATGGATTTTTTTTTCGGTTGCACCCATGGCATGTGTGAAGTTCCCAAGCCAAGAATTGAATACAGGCTGCAACTGCAAGCAACGCTGCAGCCTTTAACACACCACACCAGGCCAGGGATTGAACCTGCACTTCTTCTACAGCTACCTGAGCCTCTGCAGTCAGATTCTTAACCTACTGCACCACAGTGGGAACTCCTGAGCCTTCTTAATACTCTAGGATTGCTATAAAACATTATTTTATCTGTTACTCAGTCTGTGGCATTTTAACTAGAATTAGTGTAGAGTGGATTATATGAACTTTAAAGACAGTGGAAGATATAGTGAATACTGTTGCTGTCTGGGGGCCAGAGGCGGGGCTAGATGAGATGATGGATGACCAGCGAAGACAAACTTGCTTTCCTTTCAGCATTGCCAACAACCTTGGCAGTAGCTGGTGTGAAGCCCTAAGTAAGATGTCAGGACCGATTTAAATTACCACAAACCTCAGTCTTCACTTTTTTACTTTTTAGTCTTCACTCTGTGGTTCAATTCATATCTAATCTCTACTCCTCTCTTTGGGAAGGGTCAGAAGAATATTAGAGAAAGAGAGGGATATATATGCCTTCCATTTTCTCCCTGTTGTTAACTCATTTTCAGCACTGCCTGGATTTCGCTTTTGGATCAGGGCTGTTTGATTAAGCTGGAGTTCTTAATCTTTATCCGGTTTACACATCTTAAGGAATTATTTTTTGTTTTAAAAGAACTTTAGTATTTTTTACATATACTTATTTTACTTCTTGTACTTATAGTCATTTTTGAAGTATAACATAGTTTTAGTGGATTATGTGTATTTAGTCCTATAGCTAAACGAGTTGATTTTAAAATTGTGTTCTGTAGTTATTGAACATTCTTATATAATTATCAGTGGGTTTGTTGTAACAACAACAGACTGCTGATGCTCTTTTCCTTGTTTTTATTGTTGCAATAAAAATCAGGAAATTGGAAATCCATTCAGTCATTCTGGCCTTAATTTATTTCATGCCAGTCTCTTTTGAAATCCCCCCCCCCCTTTTTTTGGTCTTTGTCTCTTTAGGGCCACACCTGCAGCATATGCATATGGAGGTTCCCAGGCTAGGGGTCTAATCGGAGCTGTAGCCGCCGGCCTACTTTGCAGCCACTGCAATGTCAGATCTGAGCCACGTCTGCCACCTACACCACAACACTGCAATGCTGGATACTTAACCCACTGGGTGAGGCCAAGGATTTAACCCATGTCCTCATGGATGCTAGTCAGGTTCGTTAACCGCTGAGCCACGGCGTGAACTCCTGAAATTTTTTTAATGGCAAAACATGGCAGAAGGACTTATCAAAAATTTAATACGTTAAAGTTTACATACATTTAAGTTGGATATGTATCCTTCTTTGCTTTCTCATTTGGTTAGGCAAAAGATCCCTTTACCTTGTGCTTTGACTCTTCTGCAGAATTATCTGTGATTGTAGAAGCTGAAATAGCAATTAAGGCAACGCTGAAAGTATTTTTAACATCAAACATCCTATTATGACAGTGTAACTTATAATTTATTTATTTTAACTTATACTTTAATGAATGAAAATGGAAACAACTGTGATCCTTTGGTGATATTATCAGAGAGAGTTTTACTTTATTTCAACTCAAAAAAAATCAAATAAGGACAGAAAAGGTAACTAAAAAAGCACAAATCTTTCTTTTAGAAACCCTCATTAAAAGCATTGATGTCATCATAATCTTATCCCTGTGCTTTCCCTCACTGTGTCTAATCAGTTGCCAAGTCCTGTCATTCTACCTTTACAGTGTCTCTGGTATCTGCCTCCTCCATTCCATCTCTGCTGCCCTACTTCTGACCTTCATCATCTTTCCTTAGGATCACTGTAATAGATAACTAGTGGCTTCCTTATCGCCAGTCTTTTAAGCCTAACGTGTACCGTTAGTTTGGATCATATAACTCAGTTGCTAGAACCTGGCTATGGCTGTCTGTTACCTTTAGAAAACAAAGTAAATACCTTAATGTGACTTTCAGGGCCTTCCATTATCTGTTGCTAGACTATTTTTTCAGGCTTTATTGCCTAGCAAATCCTTTGTTCATTTTACTGTTCTAGTTCCTAAACATGTTCTTTACTTTTTTTGACTTTTCCTAATACTGTTCCTAATCTCTTTCAAAAACCACCTCTCACCAAGACTCAGTAAATGCTGTTTCTTCTGTGATGCCTCCCAGGATCCTTCTGGTCATACTTGATCTTTCTTCTTAATTTTTGTTTTTCTTTCTTTATTTCCTTTTTTTTTTTTCGTCTTTTGTCATTTTTAAGGCCACACCCATGGCATGTGGAGGTGGAGGTTCCCAGGTGAGGGGTCTAATCGCAGCTACAGCTGCTGGCCTACACTACAGCCACATTAACGCGGGATCCAAGCCGCATCTGCAACCTACACCACAGCTCATGGCAACGCCGGATCCTTAACCCACTGAGCGAGGCCAGGGATTGAACCCGCAACCTCATGGTTCCTAATCAGATTCGTTTCTGCTGCACCATGACGGGAACTCTGCTTCTTAATTTTTCTTATTGTACATTATCTGTAACTCTATCATACCTATGAATATATGTTGCATTAACACTGCTTACAACTTTCTCTTCCGTGGTTGGATATAGTTCCTTATGCTATACAGCAGGACCTCATTGCTTATCCATTCTAAATGTAATGGTTTCTGTCTACTGACCCCAAACCCCCAGTTCATTTACTATTTTAAGTTGCCTAGATAGCATATAAAGTTTTTGTAATCTTTATCTTGTGAAGACCCAGGCTTTAAAGATAATCGTGAGAAACAGATTTGACTGAGACATATCCTAGATCTTCATTTTAGAAAGTTCAAATCAGTAGCTTTCTTTTCCCAACCAGGAAATCTAATTATCATGAATCAACAAAATAGCCTCTACCTGACTTTTTGAAAATATATTTTGTGGTTAGGCTACTAATACTTATGACCCAGATGAAGGATAGAATTGGAAAAAATAGATACTATCAGACTGGTACCAGGTTACTGTGCCTAACTCTGGTGTTAATCCTTATCTTTGTACACTTAGTGTCACCAATTAAAAAATCATTGATCCTTTTGAGAATTACATTTCAAGAGCCAGCCTCTATCAAGGGAGCAGATGTTGGGTTTTTGTGGTTGAATAAGTTTAAGATCCCAACTGAGCTAGGAGAGGGCAGAAAAGTTAGGGTTAACTCTTGTTACTGTTATTTTACTTAAATATATACTCCTTAATAGTCCAAGCTCCAGCATCCCCTGCCCTCTGCCACCATGGTATCTGTTGTGGCATTACTAAGGCCTCAGGTTTCCTTAGGCATCTTACTGAAAAGTTAGTTTCTTGGCCTTACTGTGCTTTTCTTTAGTCAAAAGTATTATTCCTCAACTCTTGCTTCTTAAATTTCAGTAGAAATCATGTTCCTGGAGCACTACTCTATTCCATCATTTTCTTTTTTACTGCCACATTTTTAAAAAGTTATCTGCAGTCTCCTTCCATTTCTTTTTCTTTTTCCTTTTTTGTCTTCGGTCGTTTTAGGGCCCCACCTGCTGCATTTGGAGGTTCCCAGGCTAGGGGTTGAATCAGAGCTGTGGCTGCCGGCCTACGCCGCAGCCACAGCAACGCAGGATCCGAGCCGCGTCTGCGACCAACACCACAGCTCACGGCAACACCAGATCCTTAACCCACTGAGCGAGGCCAGGGATCAAACCTGCAACCTCATGGTTCCTAGTCGGATTCGTTTCTGCTGCGTCACGACGGGAACTCCTCCTTCCATTTCTTTATTGCTTAATGCCTGTACTTTTGCTTCCACTCACACCACTGTATGGAAGCTGTGCTCAACAAGGTTGTACATATCAGGCTCTTCCAATATTCCAAATCTGTTTTTTTGTTAAATCAATATTTAAAAACATATTTTAAGTTTGCTTGTCTCACCCATAACTTCCTAACTTTTACGTCTTTCTGGGTATTCTTTTCATATTTGTATGCATTTATTTTTATTCATACTTGCATTGTTATATAATTGCTTTCTTTAAAATTTTTTTAATGAAATACATAAAGTGTGTTACATATTATTTTATATACTATAAAAAGCCTGATAATAAATGATCATCTGTGCAAACTATCATATGTAAAGTAATCTATGAGGATATATTATATGACACAGGGAACATAGCCAATGTTTTTGTAATAACTATAAATGGAATATCTTTTAAAAATTGTAAATCACTGTAGCGTGTAATATTGTACATCAGCTATACTTCAGTAAATAGATAAATATCATCTGTGAGCGACTATGAAAGTACCACCCAACTAGAGAAATAAAACCTTCCTGATATCCCTGAAGTTCCTTATTATATTCTCCGGAAAGAGAATTTTTTGTTTATCATTTCCTGCCTTTCTTGATAGGCTTATCTCATTTGTATCTTTAAGCAATATATTGTTCAATTTAGTTTAAAACTATACGAAGAAAAAAAAACCCCTTCATACAGGTGGTGTCATGTTATAAGTATTCCTCCTTTTCCACTCAACTTTAGGGGAATAAGTAGGGGCTGAGGAGGTAGGCGGTAAGTGTGGGAGGGTAGGGATTATTCTCTGATTAAACTGTTTACCCCGGGAGGCAGGGTCTTACCTACCCTTTGTTTCTTTGTTTGTTTTTTTGCTATTTTTTTTTTTTTTAGGGCTGTAACCGCAGCATATGGAGATTCCCAAGCTGGGGGTCTAGTCAGAGCTACAGCTGCTGGCTTATAAGCCTGCAACCTCATGGTTCCTAGTCGGGTTCATTTCTGCTGCACCACAGTGGGAACTCCTCTTATATACCCTTCTTATCTTTAGCATGTAACATAATGTTTTTTACAAGGTAAGACACTCAAATAATGTTGTCTCTATGAGTATGAGGAAATCTAAGAGATCCCTATTATATTCTTTCTTTAATGGATGCTCTTAGCTGCTTTGGTGATGCATTGTTGATGAATTAGATACCTAACTAGAAGGATATATTTAAGGGTAATTAATCCTTTTGGAAGTAATGGTGTCCATAGGCTTTTTCTTCCCTGACATTAATAGCTTTAGACATAGGAACTCCCATCATGGCTCAGCAGTTAATGAACCTGAGTAGCATTCATGAGGATACATGTTCCATCTCTGGCCTCACTCAGTGGGTTAAGGATCCAGCATTGGCATGAGCTGGACTCAGCTCGGATCCCGCATTGCTATGGCTTTGGCATAGGCTGTCAGCTACAGCTCCAATTATACCCCTTGCCTGGAAAGCTCCATATGCCAAGGGTGTGGCCCTAAAAAGACCAAAAAAAAAAAAAAAAAAGCTTTAGACGTAGAACACAGAGTGGACGGATGAGTGCAGAAAATGTTTTTATATGAGATCTTTGTTTCTAAATGCATAGATCTGAAACTGCTAATTCAAGTATTTGGTTAAACGTGTTTGTAGGTGCATAGAGCAAATATGGGTGGAAAAAAGTTGAAAATTGTAAAAATAAGACTTTCAGAGAAAAAAATAGGTTTGGTGAGTAAGACTGGATTAATGGCATGGGGTTAGAAGGGATAAGTATCAAGAAATTAGAAAGTATCAATATCTGATGTAAAATGTGACTAGAATCAAAGCAAAATGGTGTGCTTTTGAAGTGTCACGTAAGTGAACAGAAGCCTTTTTCCCTGTAAAGTTGTACCTTACTTAGCATTTTAGGATTAGGTGTTCACTGATGTTCATTTGTCTAATAATGAACTGACAGATTGAAGAGCATTAAGATAGTGGAAATAAGTGGTAGAAAAAAGTTGTAATCTCTTAAATGTATTAATGAAGCTTTTTATTCAAATTGTAATTACTTCCTCAGAGCAGGTCGTGTAAGTTTACTTGGTTTCCTGAGGGTTTCATCTGGTGACATTTATGGTCTTGCTAAGACTCCTCATTTGATGTGCTCCCCTGATCTGCCCCATCTACAGGTATACATATCCATAACTTAATTGTTACGTACCTAGCCTTTCTTCTTGTCTTCATTTTGTTTGCTACCTCCTCTGTTTTCCTAGTCAGAATTAACCAGGACAGATGAGGAAACGAAGAATGTCATGAAACATCAAAGATTTTTTTTCAGAGTAAACTGAAGTACAAGGGTATATTCCCCCAGAAACATGTTCATACACCCCCAGCTTCATATGAAGTGGCCCTTCCTACCCTCCAGCTTGTTTCCTTTTATTAATTGATATCTTCAATGAGAAAGAGAAATATTTCTAAACGAAACTTCCATTTGTGATCTATACATTAATGCAAACTTAACAGAAGAAAAATGTAAAAGCTGTTATTCTGTTAGTTCCTTTGACGGGAAAGGGTCCAAATACTTAATGCAAAATGATACAAATAGTAATTCACTTAGTTAATGAAAATTTGGAGGGGAAAGTAAGTTGTTTATTGATACCCTATATATCTTGCACTCCCAAAATATAATTTAAAATTAACTCTCTTGGTAAAAAATAGTTTAGGAGTGGTTTTTTTGGTCTTTTTTTTAATGGCCACTCCCGCAGCAAATGGAGGTTTCCAGGCTAGGGGTCAGATCAGAACTGTAGCCCCTGGCCTACACCAAAGCCACAGAAACACAGGATTTGAGCCACATCTGGGACCTACACCACAGCTCATGGCAATGCCGGATCCTTAACCCACTGAGCGAGGCCGGGATTAAACCCGAGTCCTCATGGATGCTAGTCAGATTCATTTCTGCTGAGCCATGAAGGGAACTCCAGTTTAGGAGTGTTTTAATTGCTCACTTATTTTATTGTTAATGAGGAAGACTAGCGGAATTATTTGTGTTCATTTTGTTTCAGAAAAGAACTGCTTTTAATGAAGTATTACCATCCATTGTAAAAGTGGAAAAGATTATTCATCATGCCTGCTGTGGCTTCAGTTCCTAAAGAACTCTACCTCAGTTCTTCACTAAAAGACCTCAATAAGAAGACAGAAGTTAAACCAGAGAAAATAAGCACGAAAAAGTATGTATCCTTTGCTAGTTTGAGTCATATCCAGGTGTCCTCCACTATTCAAGAGTCTTCCTGTGAAGCCTTTGGCAAGCCAAAATGGCATAAAGTGAGGAAGCAATTTGGGTTTCTTTCATTTAGTGAAAAAGATCTACTAAGGTAGGTCTTTGGTAAAAGCAAGGTGGTATAAAGTGAACTTTCAGCAAGCAGAGGATAGTTGTTAACTTTCAGTTCATTTCCGTTTTATTAAATGAGTTAGAGAAGTTCTTAATTTTATCTTGGCAGAACACATATATATTCTGCTAGTATGTATGTTATCTGTTATCTGGACAGTATATTAGGTCCTAAGTTTAAGGGGTAAAGACTACAAGGATTCTGTAGAACTCACTCGGCCACAGTTAATGTCTTTTCATAAAATAGTATAAAAGCACTTCTTAATAAAAGATCATTTTATCCTTGTGAATTTCACATACAAGATACAGTTCTAGCATAGTCGTTCTGTAATTAAAAAAGAAGAAATTTTTTTATGCAGTATTGAGCAAAGTATTAATTTTTGCCAGGCTGACATGAACTTTTAACCTAATGATTTATGTGTTTTATTTTTGAGGGCATGTAGTCTGTCTATGCTGGGATAAACTATATGTTGAGCTAAAGGCTAGAGATGATAGCTTCCTAGTAACAACTATAAAATTTGTCCTGAGATAAAATGTAATATAGATGAAGCGGTCCAGCTGCTTTGATATTTGCTGGAAGTTATTTTGCTAAAAATGAGGTATCTCTAAAATTGTTAACCTGTTGATAGTTTTGTCTGTTAGGAGACAGGAGGCAGTAGGGGAACTTTTCCTTTGAATTTATTTTGAACAAGAAAGGAGAAGCTTTGGAGATAACTATATTATTATAGAGTTGGGAGTAAGAGTTTCAGAAAGAAAGGTGGGTCTAACCAGCCATATACCCAACACTGGAGGGAAACAAATATTAGAAATCAGGGGAAAACAGGTGTTCTGTTGCTGGAGATAAAGTGAGGCTCTAAAAAATGATGTCTGTGATCCCAAATGAACCTGTGAAGAGGCATCTTAAAACTGTGGTTGCACAGAGACATCTTTATGAGTCATTTTTAGAGGAAATAAACAGAAGATTGGAAGAAAATAAAACATCAAGGAGAAGATAAGAGAGTGGTAAGAACTTTATAGGAGGTCAGAAAAGAAAATCCCAGAATAAACTGATATACTTAAATGTTATTAAGGACAAAACGGGCTTTAGAAAGGAGCTCTTTTGTGGGCGGGAGGAGCAGGAAGAACAAAAGAGGGATGGGCGTACTTCTTGAGTTAAGTTGGTAATGTTGATGGGATGACAGCGAGAGCAGCTTTGTTGAACTCGTATTGGGTGATTTTCAAATGGGAAAGAGTGGGAAAGATAAAACCACCTTGAAACTTTCTCAGAGAGCTTCATCTAATCTAAAAACAGAAAAATCTGTTTCAGCAGTGTTTTCTTTAGCTCTATGACTACCCTGATTCCCCAGGAAGTGGTGTCTTGGAAGGACTTTCTAAATTTGTCACCACAACTCATGTTCTGGCTATGCCATGGCACTATTCTAGAGAATGCTAGAATCCTTTTAGGATATCTGGTTCACTGGACTCATGGTGTCATTGCAGCCATTTTGGCTGGATCTGCTACATATGGGTCCATGAAATGTATGTACATTATAGTGAAAGAAATTTGGAAAAACCTAAGAGCTGTTGTGCACACTCCTAAACTCTTAGAAGATCTCCTTACCTGGAAGTTCCTGTCATGGCGCAGAGTAAACGACTCCGACTAGGAACCATGAAGTTGGAGGCTCGATCCCTGGCATTGCTCAGTGGGTTAACAATCCAGCATTGCTGTGAGCTGTGGTGTAGGTTGCAGACGCTGCTCAGATCTGGCATTGCTGTTGCTGTGGTGTAGCCCGGTAGCTGTAGCTCCGATTAGACCCCTAGCCTGGGAACCTCCACATGCCTTAGGTGTGGCCATAAAAAGCAAAAAAAGAAAAAAAAAAAGATTAAACTTGTGTCCCCTTCCCTGTCTCTGGTTTCTTAGGTTTTTCTGTGGGGAGAATTTTATATCATGGTTAGAAAAGAGTGAGGAGAATTGAAAATTGTTTAACATTAAAATAATAAATATTTTAGTCCCCCCACTTCAATACAAGTAGTATTCAGCTATGTTTTTAAATTATAGAGTTTGAATATTATGTGGGTGCTGGAGGACCATTTCCCTCAAGCTTATTATCTATTGTAGCAAATCGGTTTTTTTTTTTTTAGGGCCATACCCACGGCATATGGGGGTTCCTAGGCTGGGGGTTGAATTGGAGCTACAGCTGCTGGCCTACGCCACAGCCACAGCAATGCAGGTTCTGAGCCGCATCTGTGACCTATACCACAGCTCACAGTGTCACTGGATCCCCAACCCAGTGAGCGAGGCCAGGGATCGAATCCACATCCTCATGGATACTAGTCAGATTAGTTTCTGCTGCTCCACAACAGGAACTCCAATTGTAGCAAATCTTTAAAACTGAACTTAGAGTGCATTTTGAACAGTTTGGTGATGTAAAGAACTATTATGAAACATAGGTATTTGTAGCATAAGGGAGATTTTCATGTGGCATCCAAACATATTTAACTTTGTATCAGTTCTGAAGTAGTGCAACCTAAATTATGACATGGCTTCTATTGAGGTTCTCTGTGGACTTAATTCGTGACTCGCACCCCCTTCCCCCCAAGGTGAAGTGTTTTAATTATTTTTTTCTCTAATTTTCAGTTATGTACAGAGTGCCCTGAAGATCTTCAAGACTGCAGAAGAAAGCAGATTAGATCGTGATGAGGAAAGGGCGTATGTGCTATATATGAAATATGTGACTGTTTATAATCTTATCAAAAAAAGGCCTGATTTCAAGCAACAGCAGGTACCTTTTATTTTATGTTTTTATCTGCTAAGTTAAAGTTATTTGCTTTGTTTTTACAATAGAACAATTGATTGCCTCTAAAAGTTTTAACATTGAAATTTAAATATGTAGCAGCAGGTTCAAACTTTTCTGCAGAGAAAAAAGCAAAGACTTAGTTTTGGAGTTCCTGTCATGGTGCAGCAGAAATGAATCCAACTAGGAACCTTGAGGTTGCGGGTTCGATCCCTGGCCTTGCTCAGTGGGTTAAGGATCCAGCATTGCCATGAGCTGTGGTGTAGGTCGCAGACACAGCTCAGATCTGACATGGCTGTGGCTCTGGCGACAGCTGGTAACTGTAGCTCCGATTCTACCCCTAGCCTGGGAACCTCCATGCCGTGAGTGTGGCCCTAAAAAAAAAAAAAAGACTTAGTTTCATTATTTGCAAATATGTATGTGTGTATATCTGGATACACACACACACTGTATACACATACTTAAATTTGCCTTGGATTAGCACACGTTTATAGCAAATATACAGACTTAGTTTTCGTTGTAATAAGTCATTGCCAGGTCAAATGGAAGGATTCAGTTTACTCTTGCATTAAATAAAAATATAGCTATATTTGTACTTTTTCAAGAGTCAGTGTTTAGAAAAGCATGACTTGAAAAGATACATGTACTGCAGTGTTCTTTGCAGCACTATATGTTAGTTAGCCAAGATATGAAAACAACTGAATGTCCATCAACAGAGGAGTGGATAAAGATGTACACACACAGTGGAATATTACTCAGCCATTAAAAGGGAAAAATAACAGCATTTGCAGCAACATGAGTAGACCTAGAAATTTTCGTTCTTAGTGAAGTTAGACAGTGAGACAGTGAGACACCAACATCATATGCTATCACTTACATGTGTAATCTAAAAAAAGGACATAGTGAACTTCTTTGCACAACAGATACTGACTCATAGACTTTGAAAAACTTGTGGTTTCCAAAGGAGATAGGTTGGTTAACAAAGGAGATAGGGCGAATGGGCTGGGGGTTTGAAATGGAAATGCTATAAAATTGGGATGTGATGTTTTTTGTACAACTGTAAGTGTAATAAAATTTATTGAGTAATAAAAAAAACCTGACACAAGTCTCCCATATATGTTAAGCAATTAGTGAGTGCTAGTTACATCTATATTTAAATACAGTTAGGATGCAGTTCAGAAGTTTGTCCACTATACCCCGCACCTGTTTTTGTAAAGTTTTTCTGGAACAAGGAAAAAAAAAAGAGTCAATGTTTAGTCACTTTTTTTAATGTGACAGCATTTTATATTTAATTGACATTGTAGCCATGTTAAAGATCTCAGTTTGCAAAATTAATGTTGATCACTTCCATTTTTATCTTTTTTTTTTTTTTTGCCTTAAACCCATTAAGCCAGGTGCCTTCCAGTTTGCTGAAGTGTGAGGGGTAGGTGTGAATGGATAAGAGAACCGATAACTAGGATAAGTGTTGCTAGAGAAAATGGTTGCATTTTCATTGCACAGAAACAGACCAAAAAAAAAAAAAAATAGAGACTGGGTTAAAGAAATGGGAGGACTGTTGTGTTGGTAGTTCTACTTTTACCTAGGAATGATCTTGCTACTAGAGAACAATAGCAAAATACTGCCTATAGATTTCTTACCTGGTAGACAAGCCATTCTTGAATTAATATTGAGGTTTTTATTTTGTTTATGGGCGGTAGAATTGGCTTGCCTCATTTAAATAGATTTATAGAAGTAAAAAAAATGTTCTCTTAGTCTTTAACTTTTTTTGTGTGTGTGTGCACAGTAGTGGAACTGGTATAATTTCATTTGGTTGTTGGTTAAGGGGTAACTTTAATGTTTTATTTAATGATGACAAATCATTGCTCGTGTTTCTTCTGACCAGCAAAATTATGCTAATAATTTTTTTTTTTTTTTGGTCTTTTTAGGGCCGCACCTGCAGCATATGGAAGTTCCCAGGCTAGGGATCGAATCAGAGTTGTAGCTGCTGGCCTGTGCCACAGCCACAGCCACAGCAACACCAGATCCAAGCTGCGTCTGTGACCTATACTACAGCTCACGGCAATGCCTAGTCCTTAACCCACTGAGTGAGGCTAGGGATCGAACCTGTGTCCTCATGGATACTAGTCAGATTCATTTCCGTTAAGCCCTGATGGGAACTCCCTATGCTAATAATCTTTATGGGATTTTAGCATCTAGTTTTAGAAGGTGGCCTCTTGCATTTAGAGGTTCATCTTCCTGTCTACAAATGGCTGGATTGGTCCTGCCCCTCGAACGTGTGTGGACATACTTATCTGCAGATAGATTCAGAAGCCTATCTTTGATGATTTTTACAGGATCTGTTTAAAAGATACTGCTTTAAAAGAAGTACAAAAATACTTACCAAAGTAAATATTTTTGAAAGATTTGCAAATTTGGAAAACTTTGATAGTTCTGGTGTTTGCTGTTTTATCTGTTGTGATAAGGCCAATTTTTCAATGTACTTGTTTAATTTTTGCTTTATTTTTCGAACTAGTTGTGTACTTTTTTTCTTTGTCAAGACTGGGAATGGTTTCTTGGCTTTTTTTTTTTTCTTTTAACTTGAGAAGTTTGGGAGTAAATTTTAATCAGTAAGAATTTTCCATTTCCGCCAAGTATCCATTGCATTTTCAAAGAGATTTTCTAGTTGAAAGTGGCAGATGTTGTTTGGGTTAGGAAGCTCCCTGCAAAGTCTCAGGTAACCCAGGCTGTTACTTCATATGATACGGATGTTCAGTTCCTGGTTTTCAGTAAAGAGACTGTTTCCATCTGCTCTGTCCACATCTTTTTCTCTCTTAGAACTGTTTTTTGTTTTATTGTTTTTAGCTCAGCCTCTCCAGTGCACGTCAAGTATGTAAAGTGTTAAATTTAGTAACTAGATATTTTCTGGTTTTTACCATATACATCAGGAAGGGACAGAATGTAATGTAACCAGCCTCCGTCAGAAGCTTATATGTTTTACTCATTTTACGCTATTTAAGATTTAGATAAAAGTTGTTAATTTTGCAAGTTCACTGGTTTTAAACATATTTATTGTTAACTCATTGAAAAAAATCAGTTTATGAACAATTTTTTCAAGGTTATCTGAAAAAGGAGAGAAGGCAAATATATTGAAAATATTAGGGAGCTCCCTAGTGGCCTAGTGGGTTAAGGATCTGGTATTGTCACTGCTGTGGCTCAGGTTGCTACTGTGTTATGGGTTCAATCCCTGGCCCAGGAGCTTCTGCATGTCGTGGGTGTGGGCCCCCAAAAGAACGAAATTATGATAGAAAAGTCTAGATAGGGAGTTCCGATCGTGGCTCAGTGGAAACAAATCCAACTAGGAACCATGAGGTTGCGGGTTCTATCCCTGGTCTCGCTCAGTGGATTAAGGATCCTGTGTTGCTGTGAGCTGTGGTGTAGGTCGCAGACGCGGCTCGGCTCTGGCGTTGCTGTGGCTCTGGCGTAGGCTGGCAGCAATAGCTTCAGTTAGACCCCTAACCTGGAAACCTCGTATGGCGCAGGTGCAGTCCTAAAAAAAAGAAAAGATGAAAAGTCTAGATAAAATTAAAGTGTTTTTAAATCTCCGTGGTAGTCTTGATAATTAATCCTAAATATTACTAGTAAACCTTGTTGTTTGGGAAGTCCTGAGAATTGCTTGAATTTGTATGTTTAGAAGTAGGAAGGTTCAACTTGGTAAACTTAAGAAGCAAATGTTTTTAGTTGTATAGGAATTGGACATTATTTTTATTCTGCCAATTATCAATACTATTGAAGTTTGGGGAAAAAATGTACTTAACTCCAACTGATTTCTTTTAAGAGTAGAGAGAGAGAGATAATTATTGACAACCTTATTATTAGGAAGTATCCTGGGAGTTTGTAACAGGCATTCCCAGACAGTTTTTTACGGCATTTAAACAGGGTTAAACTGGGCTTTTTAATGACTTCATGTCAAAAAAATTAACAAAGCAAGTCATAGTATTTTTGGTTTTACTTTTTTTTTAATTTGTAGTTGATTTACAATGTTCTGTCAATTTCTGCTGTATAACAGAGTGACCCATTTATACATTTATACATTCTTTTTTCACATTATACTCTATCACGTTCCATCACAATTGGCAGGATATAGTTCCCTGTGCTATACAACAGGATCTCATTGCTTATCTACTCCAAATGCAATAGTTTGCATCTGCTACCCCAAACTCCCAGTCTATCCCATTCCCTCCCCCTCCCCCTCAGCAACCACAAATCTGATGTCCATGTCCATCAGTTTGTTTTCTGTAGATAGGTTCATTTGTGCTGCATATTAAATTCCAGATTTAAGTGATATCATGTGGTATTCGTCTCTTTCTGACTTCACTTAGTATGAGAGTCTCTAGTTCCATTCATGTTGCTGCAAATGGCATTATTTGTTCTTTTCATGGCTGAGTACTATTCTATTGTCTATATGTACCACATGAATATTAATCTATTCATCTGTCAATGGACATTTAGGTTGTTTCCATGTCTTGGCTATTGTGAATAGTGCTGCAGTGAACATAGGGGTGCATGAATCTTTTTTAATGAAAGTTTTGTCTGGGTATATGCCCAGGAGTGGTATTGCTGGGTCATATGGTAGTTCTGTTTTCTGAGTTATTTCCATACTGTTTTCCATAGTGGTTGTATTTTTTTTTAATCAGAGAAATATTACAGTAATGATTAAATTTTGTTTTGTTAAATTTTGTTTTCCATTTAAAAAGTGTTGCTTCAGGATTTCCAGCTGTGGGTTAAGAATCCAACTGCAGTGGCTTGGGTTGCTGGGGAGGTTTGGGTTCAATCCCCAACCCAGTGCAGTAGGTTAAGGGATCTGATGTTTCTACAGCTGTGGCACAGGTCACAGCTGCAGCTCAGATTCAATCCCTGGCCAGGAATTTCCATAGGCCATGGGTATGGCCATAAAAAAAATTAAAAATATTTCTTTAGAGTTCCTGTCATTACTCAGTGGATTACAAACCCAACTCGTATTCATGGGGATGTGGGTTTGATACCTGGCCTTGCTCAGTGGATTAAGGATCTAGTATTGCCTTGAGCTGTGGTGTAGGTTGCAGATACGGCTTGGATCCTGCATTGCTCTGGCTGTGGTGTAGGCTGGTAGCTGCAGCTCCAATTCGACCCCTAGCCTGGGAACTTTGATATGCCATGGTTGC
>PVHT020001751.1:13828977-13873408 GCA_004024745.2 Catagonus wagneri
CTGTGCCACAATGGGAACTCCTAAACTAGTTTTTGATAAATGTCAAAAATCTAAATTATATTTAATGTTAGTTTAAAATATAAATAATGCAATGGATAGCAAGTATATGACACTTCTAGGAAAAGTTATGCTTGTCCTGTGTTTAGTGATATGATTGCACACAGAACTGGGTGTTTCTTGTCACTTATATTGTCTCTCTTGATTTCAAGGAGCAATCACAGCAAAGGAGCTATACACAATGATGATGGATAAAAACATCAGCTTGATTATAATGGATGCTCGAAGAATGCAAGATTATCAAGATTCTCATATTTTAAATTGTCTTAGTGTTCCTGAAGAAGCCATCAGTCCAGGGTGGGTCATCGTGTATTTAGATAAAACAGTAAACTTTGGACAGTAGTAAATGTTACTACCTAGCATCCAGGCTAAATGCGATAAAGTAGTCTGTCTTTTCTTTTCCTGTTGACCTTTTCATTCTTTGCTCCTTAGTGTCACACCTTACTTTTTCTGAAGGGTAGTGTAAAGGGCATTCCAGTTTGGCTATTTTTTCCTGTTTGTGGCATCTGGAGCCCTACTAGAAGAGAAATGAAATGCCTTTGTGTGTCCTCTAACGCCAGGTGTTTGTTGGCTTATTCCTTCTGCTATTTTTTTTTTTTATTTATGAGTTTGTGAATCATATGAACCAAACTGACTAAAATTGTGAACCAGTTAAATTGTTTTCTGGAGTTCCCTTAGTGGCTCAGTGGTTAACGAATCCAACTAAGAACCAGAGGTTGCGAGTTCGATCCCTGGCCTTGCTCAGTGGGTTAAGGATCTGGCGTTGCCGTAACCTGTGGTGAAGGTTGCAGACGCGGCTCAGGTCCCACGTTGCTGTGACTGTGGCGAAGGCCGGCAGCACAGCTCCTGTTAGATCCCTAGCCTGGGAACCTCCATATGCCGCGGGTGCGGCTCTACATAAAGGCAAAAAGACAAAAATAAAAATAAAAAATAAATAAATAAATAGATAAATTGTTTTCTATTTTGAAATTCCCCATACTATTATCTGTGGTTTAAAAAAGTACACAAATACTTTTTTGAAAAAGAACCAGGAAAGCTAAGTGATTAAGAAAAAGTGTAGGTTCTAAAATCAGACTATATTCAGACTGTATATGTAACTCGGTCTCTTATTAGCTACATCGTTCTAGCTAGTGACCTAACCTCTCTTTAAGCCCATGTTTCCATCTTTCAAATGGGGGTAATAATAGTACCTGTCTCAGAAATTTTGAGAAATATGTTTTTTTTGTTGTTGTTGTTGTTGTTGTTTTGCTTTTTGGCCTTATCTAAGGCTGCAACCGTGGCATATGGAGGTTCCCAGGCTTAGGGATCTAACAGGAGCTGTAGCTGCCAACCTTCGCCACAGCCACAGCAATGCAGGATCTGAGCCGTGTCTGCAACCTACACCACAGCTCACGGCAACGCCAGATCCTTAACCCACTGAGCAAGGCCAGGGATCAAATCCGCAACCTCATGGTTGCTAGTTGGATTCGTTAACCACTGAGCCACGGCGGGAACTCCGAGAAGTATGTTTTTTTTTTAAAAGCTTTTTTTTCTTTTTTTTTTTGCTCACACTCATGGCATGTGGAAGTTCCAGGGCCAGTGAGTCAGCCTGCCCCCAAGCCACAGCAGTGGCAATGCCATATCCTTAGCCCACTGTGGCACCAAGGGAACTCATTGAGAAATTTAAATGAGAAATTTGACATATACACCTAGTTAGCATAGTGCCTGGAGCTAGTAAGGAGTTACTGAAAAATAACTTTCTTTCTTTTTGATAAGAAGGTCTTTAACCTATAAAATAATTTAAAGTTACTTGCATGGATATATTGTATATTAGAAACTGTCATACAGGTGACAGGGCTGAAACATCAGATCCAGGGCTATTTTCACTATTATAAAAATTATGTAACTCTCTAGGTCTTTGTTTGTGGGACTGGATTAGGTAAAATCTGTGATCATTCCAGGACTAACTTCAGTAACCTTAAAGAGATATATTTTTATTTGTTTTTTGGTCTTTTTGTGTTTTTATGGCCACACCCATGGCATATGGAGGTTCCCAGACTAGGAGTCTAATTGGAGCTGTAGACGCTGGCCTGCGACACAGCCACAGCAACATCAGATCCAAGCCACATCTGCAGCCTACACCACAGCTCACAGCAACACCAGATCCTTAACCCACTGAGCGAGGCCAGGGATCGAACCTGCAACCTCATGGTTTCTAGTTGGATTCATTTCTGTTGCACCACGATGGGAACTCCCAAAAAGATATATTTTGAAAGTAATAAAATTTACATAGTTTTTGGTGCATTGCCAAGGCTTGATAAATGTTTGACCTGAAGAATAGAATGCTTTGTAAATATGCTATTTAAAAGTAATATTAGAGGGCAAAGTCTAATGAAGTAAGTGTAAATATATTTAACAAAGTTATAATTAATATTTTGATGTTAATCAGTACTAACAGAAAGGTGGTAGTTTTTATTGAGCTTAATCTTTTAATTTCTGCTTCATTCCTTCTGAATTAGTTAAAAGAAGTCTCAATTTGATGCTACATTCCTTTTAGTATTTATTAATCTTCCTTTCTTGCCAGAGAGCAGGCTTCAGAGCTTTTTATAGGCAACAGTATGTGCACCTAGCTGATGGTGAATATTGTATTACTAGTTTTTCGTTGTCTGTTTTAAAATTTTAATACAGTATAGTATTTACACAGAACTACTACTGTCCTAAGTGTTCAGCTGACTGAATTTTCAAAAACTGGATGTATCCATTTATCTAGCATCTGGACCAAGATACAGAATATTACCATTTTATGTCTGTCTTCTTGACCTTATGTTTGTGAGTCATATATATTATTGTGTGTAGTGATAATTCATTTATTATCATTGCTATATGCTAATCTGTTATGTGAACAAAGCATAATTTACTGTTCTGTTTTATTTACTTTTAGGATTATCCTTTATTTATTGGATATGATGCTGTTTTCCAGTGTATTTAGGAATACACAATTTCCTGTTAAAATTATGTGAAGTATCACTTTCAGTTAAATACATTACACAGTAGACAAGATGGAGCAAAATTTCAACATTTTGTGAAGAGGATACAGGAAAGACTGAAGTTTGGGGAATATTGACATTATTGTTTTCCAAACTAGTATTATCCAGAATATTAATTGATTTTTTTTTTTACCTTTTTGTCTTTTTAAGGCTGCACCCACAGCATATGAAGGTTCCCAGGCTAGGGGGTCAAATCAGAGCTGTAGCCACCAGCCTACGCTGCAGCAACATCAGATCCGAGATACATCTGCAACCTATACCACAGCTCACGTCAATGCTGGATCCTTAACCCACTGAGTTAGGCCAGGGATCAGACCTGCATCCTCATGGATGCTAGTTAGGTTCGTTAACCGCTGAGCCACCACGGGAACAACATGGAATATTTATCTTGAGTTTTTAGACAAAGTGTATTTAGATACAAATATCCATAGAATCAGAAATTGTCCTGAAGAATATTATGTTTCAGTTTTTCTCATTCTTCATTGACTAAGTATCCTAATCTCTATATATCAGGTGGGAATTATTATGAAACAGTATTTTATTTTTTCTCTTTATTTCCTAGTAGATACAGTAACCAACATTATCATGTAGGAATAGGATTTTTTTTCACCTTAAATTATTTAAGCCATTTAGTTTTACTTAGAATATAGTTTTCACCAGTCCTGCCCAGCTTGCCAGTATCACCAGTTAAATATTGAAATGACTAAGGTGCTTTGCTAGGAATAATATAGAGTTCCTTGCCTGGGGGAGCAAACTTGTATTATTCATTGTCATTAAGCAGGTATTTATTAAGCACTAACTATGGTCTAAGATCCTGTGCTGGGGCTAAATCATTGAACAGACGAAAATCTTTGCTTCATTCAGCTTATACTTTAACATGGAGGTAGGATAGGTGAGACAGACAGTAAACCATAAAATGTATGTCTGCTGTTAATAACTGCTATGGATATGTGTGTGTCAAGTGTGTATGTTGGGATGAGTATTTAAAAAAAAAATTTTTTTTTTTTTTGTATTTTTAGGGCCGCACCCGAGACACATGGAAGTTCCCAGGCCAAGGGTTGAATCAGCTGCACCTGCAGACCTATACCACAGCCATAGCAATGCAGGATTTGAGCTGCGTCTGTGACCTACACTACAGCTCATGGCAACACCAGATCCTTAACCCACAGAGTGGGGCCGGGGATCAAACACATGTCCTCATGGATACTAGTTGGGTTCATTACCACTGAGCCACAACGAGAACTCCAGTATTAAAAATTTTAATCCACAAAGCTTCATGGAGAAATTATTCCTGAGCTAATCTTGAGATAAGAGAAATGAGTGATGCCATTACCTGAGAGAAGAGGGTTCCAAACAGGACAGTAGGAGCAGAGCACTTAGGCAGGCGCATACCTGCATAAACCAGGAATTACCGGGAGGACAAGGTGGGGAGTAGGGTAAGGGAGGCTAAGTTAGTAAGGAAGTTAAAATAATAGGGTTTGAGAGAGAGGCCCATGGTAAGGCCTAGAGCTAAGAACTTGAGCTTTTGTGTGAGTGAAGGAGAGTGAATAGCATGCTTCAGTGTAGAGTTGGTGTTATTCACAGTGATGATGTAGAAGACAGCAGAGCAGCTAAGAGTGACATGAACTAGATTGCCTGACTTTGAATTCTGGCTGCACTTGGCAAATGTAACCTTGGATAGGTTACTTAAGCTTGTCGTGCCTGTTTCCCTGTCTATAAAATGGGGTTAATAGGGCCTATTTTATAAGAGTCTAGTGAGGACCCAGTGAGAGTCAGTGAGAACAAAACATTTAGAATAGCACCTGGCACATACATAGTAAATGCTGTATGTGTTTGTTAAATAAGCATTTTGGTATTTGGTTCACTATTAATTGTTTGTGTTGGTGTAAGAGAACTGAAATACAAACAGTGTTAACTAGGGGACACTCCCACCCCCACTGCAGTTGTTTATACTTGGCTGAGACTTACTCACATAACTTCCTTTGTTTTCAGTTTTGGTCCTTTCTGTTTGTTTTTTGGCATGAAAAGTCAACTGGGGAATTTTCGTTGTGTGGCTCAGTGGTAACAAACGCGACTAGTATCCATGAGAATGCGGGTTCAATCCCTGCCTCGCTCAGTGGATTAAGGATCTGGCATTGCCATGAGCTGTGGTGTAGGCTGCAGATGAGTCTTAGATCTGGCGTTGCTATGGCTGTGGCCTAGGCTGGCAGCTGTACCTCCAATTCAACCCCTAGCCCAGGAACTTCCATATACTGCAGGTGTGGCCCTAAAAAACAAAACAAAACAAAAAGTCAGCTGAGTCTGTTTCTTTCAGTTTCAAATAATGACTAAAAAATATTGCATTGGTGAAGTTGTTAAATATTTTAGGCTGTCTGCTATCTTAATATACAGTCTGAAACTGTCACCAAAGTTTGCTGTGGTGTAATAAAAACTATAAAACAAAACTCAGTGTCTTATATTAATATATAGTATTAGTGCATTAGAACCTCTTATCTACTTTTGCCCAATACAAATGTTAAATACATTTCAGAGTCACTGCTAGTTGGATTGAAGCAAACCTCCCGGATGATTCTAAAGACACATGGAAGAAGAGGGGGAATATGGATTATGTGGTACTTCTTGACTGGTTTAGTTCTGCCAAAGATTTACAACTTGGAACAACTCTGCAGAGTCTGAAAGATGCACTTTTCAAGGTTAGCAAGTTTCTTTGCTAGTTTACTGTAATTGCAAGCCTTCTGTGGTTGTAAGAAAGATATGATGACTTGTTGATTATCTTAAGGACAGGAAGATCCATCATGCTTTGGCTGTAGTTTTTTTTTTTTTAATTCAGATTTAAAGGACTAATTTTGAATCAGCAAATAACAGTAAACTGAATTTTATAGAGTAGGATATTAAAATTTTCAGAAACAAAATATCTGGAAAAGTGTTGTTTTTCATAAGAGCAAAGGAAGCATCAAGTCACTAAGGAGAAAAGATTGATGGATTTGACTTCATAAAATAAAAAGGGTGTTGTAAAAAGATGCCAAATTTGAAGACAGAAGACATAAAAATATTGCAACAAATATGGCAGTGATTTCGAACACCTAAAATCCAAAGAGATTTTGCAAATGAATAATAGTTACTTTAAAAGTAAGTGATAAAATGTTGAAATAAGTAGTGGATTCAGAAAGACATGAACAGAAGAGGATATGCAAGTGACAAAAACATAAAAATGTCAGCTTGACTAGTAATCAGAGAAATGCAAATTGAAATAGTAAGTGCCACTTTCATGATCAAATTGACAAAGATAAAAATGCTCAATTTAATTTATTAAATTATTAAACAGTGATAGCGCTGAATGCTGGTGAGCATGTGGTAAAATAAAACTCTTTAGTCTGCTTGTAGGAGGAACACTTGATGGAACATTGCCCTCCAGGAGAGTAATCTTAAAGGCCTTGAAACAAATCATGCTTTAAAATAGGGAAATCTAGAAATATACCCAGCTATAGGTCAGTATGTGAAATTGCAAATATTCAATTAGTTTTGACCTTAAAAAGTGTCAGTTCCGTAAAGGTCAACATAAGATACCTGAATGTTTAGTGTACGATAAAGATGATGTAAAAGATCAGTGAGGAAAAGATAGATTTTAAAGACTGGTTTGGGGACAGCTAGCCAGTAAGTAAAAGAAAGGGGATCCTTAAAGGTAAGGATTTCTAAGCCCAGACTACACTCCAAATGGGTAAAATATATAAATATGTTGATTCAAACAATGAACTACCAGGAAAAAGCATTGATAGGTGTTTTTACAATCTTGATCATAAACCAAGAGGGCTAATATATTTGTGTTAAAAACACCATAAATAAAGTAAAACTAGGAAAAATTAGAAAATTTATTTGTAATTAGGAAGAATATTTATAACAAATGTAACAAAGACCTATTTTCCTTAATATTCAAAGTACATTCATTTTGCTAAGAAAATTGCAAACTCCATAGAAAAATGGGGAAAAGATGAGGTTAGTTAAGTCATAAAGGGTTGATAAGCATATTAAAAGATGTTTAACTTCACTAATAAATGCTAATTAAAACAACCCATATTATACCCACCAGTTGGGTAAAAATTATAAAACTTAACAATGGGCATTCTCATATACTGCTGATAAATATGTACTGTTGGTAAACTGGTATTATCATTTTAAGGGCTGTTTGGTGGCATCTAACAAACCTTTAAGACCGCAGTTCTCCTTGGAAATTATTGTGCACAAACATTTTTAAAAGGTCATTTCAAAGATTAGCAGTATATATTAATAGCCTTAAGATGTTTGTGATTCTTGGCTTAGGACTCCACTTCACGGGATTTTCCCTAGTCTAATTAACTGGGTGTGTACATGTGTAAGGATCTTTAATGTTTATCTCAGCATTGTTTATAATTAAATGGGAAAAATAATTGTTCAAATGATTTATTCAGTTTTGGTATATTTGTATCCGTGTATGTGTCTGTATAAAATAGAATATTGTCGTGTTACTACAAATGATGATATAGTTCTTATTAATAAAAGATGCTCATTTAAGAGAAAAGCAGCATCTTGAGCTTCATTATTTTATAAAAATAAAATTTTAAAAATATATCTATGTAGAAAATGGTAAAAATAAACTCTAAAATGTTAAAGTAGTATCTCTGGGTGATGAGGTTATAAAAGATTTTTATTGTATAGTAACTTATTTTCCTATTTTTCTTATGCGATCATGGATAACTTGTGTGATTTTAAAAACCTGATCTATCCATTTGTTTCATTCAGTGCTGAATTTTGAATTCAGCTCTTTTTTGTTCAGTAATTTAGAGGATGAATCTTTTAAAAGCAATTGTAAAATTCAGGTTTGTTGTGTTTTTAGCTGTGAAGAGGCTGCTGCCATGTTAAACATACTGTTTCCTTATTTTATAGTGGGAAAGTAAAACTGTCCTGCGCAGTGAGCCATTGGTTTTAGAAGGAGGCTATGAAAACTGGCTCCTTTGTTATCCACAGTATACGACAAATGCTAAAGTCACTCCACCCCCAAGAGGGAAGAATGAAGAGGTGTCTATCTCATGTATGTATGTGAGAATTTTAGTTTAAAACTGTTTTAGTAAAATAAGCTTTAAATTATTTATGTTCTCAGATTAATGTTCTTTGTTGTGTGTAGATTTGTCCTATTAGGTAGCAGTTTGTTTTTAGACATTAAAAATAGAAGGTGTTCAGGAGTTTCCCTTGTGGCACAGTGGGTTAAGGATCTGGTATTGTCACTGCAGTATCTCGGGTCATGCTGTGGCGTGGGTTCAGTCCCTGGCCTGGGATCTTCCCTATGCCTCAGGCAAGGACAGCAAAACAAAACAAAAACAAAAACAAATAGAAGATGTCCAGAGGCTGTAAGTTAATGTTTATTAATTCTTTGACTGTTGTAGTTGTCACCTCTTAATTATATTTAATTATTACATATAAATAACATGCATGAGGTATTAAATACTGCTTATGGGGTTTTCTGTTTCTTCAAAAATATTATTCTTTTGGGAATTTTAGTGAATTTTACTTACCCCTCACTGGAAGAATCACTTCCTTCGAAACCTACTGCCCAGATGTCACGTCCTATAGAAGTCAATGAAAGTATAGAACTGATAAACAGTCAAAATGAGAGAATGGGACCACTGAATATACCAATTCCAGCTGAACCAATTGCTGCTTCCAAATCTGATGTTTCACCCATAATTCATCCAGTGCCTATTGTAAAGAATGTTCCACAGGTATGTTCTTGATTTTTGTCTCTTTTCTTTTAATATATGAAATACATAGTATAGAAGTATGTATATTGAGTATATATAACTTCAGTATTTTACAAAGAAAAGTATTGAGAAATATCTATATGTTTTGGTACCTTTTATGGTATAAAAAATTTTCATTGTAATTCAGTCATTCTGCCACAGCAGTATTAGAATAGATAACTGAAAGGATTTTAAAAACCAGCTGGATCCATTTAGTACAGGTAGTATAAATAAAAGACAGTGTTACCACAATGAACTTTTTCTTTTTCAATTTTGGGCTGCACCTGTGGCACATGGAGGTTCCCAAGCTAGAGACTGAATTGTAGCTGCAGCTGCGGGCCTACACCGTGGAGCCACAGCAACAACTGCATCAGATCCAAGCCACATCTGTGACCTATGCCACAGCTTGTGGCAATGCCAGATCCTTAACCCACTGAGGGATCGAACTTGCATCCTCATGGATACTAGTTAGGTTCTTAACCCCTGAGCCACAACCATAACTCCTTTTTTTTCTTTCTTTTTTTTCCCCCACAATGAAATTTTTATTTTGTTTTGCTTTGACTATAATTCATATTATTTTCCCAGATAGTTTGACTTACATATGATGGATATATGATGTTAATATTTTGGTTTTGAAATAGTGCTTTAGTTCTGTTTCCTTAAAATTTGACACAAACTACAGGCATGTTTTTAACAATAGTTATTTAAGAGTTTTAATAGCCAAGATAATACACTAAAAAATTGTAGCATCTTTCTGTTCGTTAGAATGTACTTAAAGGTTAACTAATTCTCGTCGGTGCATTTTCCAGTAATTTTTTTTATTATTTAATGTTGAGTTTATTAGGGAAAAATGAGATGCAAAGACAACCCACCCAATTGATGGGAAGAAAATTCTGAAAATATTCCTTTTCAAGCCAAGTGGGGGCCTGGCCTTGACCTCCCCAAAAAGACAAGAAACTGGTGGGATAGCAGCAACATTCTCTGGCAGCCACCCCACCAGGGTAGAAGTGTCTCAGCCAGGACTGCTTCCCGCCCCTGAGCAAAGGTGGGAAGAAGACAAAGACTATTCATAGAATCAATTCAGAGGCAATGAGAACTGTAAGGAAAAGATGAGAGAGTCTAACAAGATTTTTTAGCATTTATTTTTTATATTTTTTTCTTCAGATGTATTTCACATTTGCAGTGGGTGACATCTCATTTATGGAGCAGGCTATGATTAGAAAATTTAGTGTTTTTTGTTGTAAAATGAGTTCATTCTTCATTTTTTTAAAGGTCTGCTTTTAATATTTCATATTAAATCATAAGACTACGTAGAATAAATTTTGCTTAAAATGTAAACTTAAGAAATTTAAAAAAGGGCTTCCTTTCAACTTAACATGTTATTTGACCCCAATCCCTTTGTGACTTTCCAAGGTATGTGCAATTTACCAAGCATATCTTAGAAGATTTCCTATATGAAAGAAAATGTGAAGGTTTACAAATATGACAAAACCATGGATTCTGTCTGATGTTTAGAAGGATAGACATGGACAAAATCAGCCATAGCATAAGGCAGAATATCCTAATTGTTCTTAATAGTCACAGAAGCAGAGAGCAAGGAGAGAAATTCTGACTAAGAGTGAGTATCATCAGGAAGGTCTTCATGGAGGAGGTAGTATTTTTATCTGAGCTTTACGGGGTGAGTAGGATTTGAGGATGGAATAAACAAGTAGAAAACTGTATTACTAAAAGCACAAAGCATGTTCTGGGATCAGCTAGTATCTTTGATATGCTTATGCAGAGTTCTCAGTTGGAGAGAGGTGAGTGTGATAGCAGATAAGATTGGGAAAGTGAACAAAAATCATCATGAGAGACTTTGATCAAATTGGAATTTTATCAGGTTTAAAATTACAGAATTTTAAACCTGAGAGTAACTGAGCATACCTGTGCTTTTAAGATGAGTGGAAAAATGGATTGTTGCCAAAATGTGGATGGAAACATTTATTTTGGTTCCTGTTCACCTCATCCTCATAGGGGTTCTTGTTATTAACCTCATCCTCATAGTGGTTCTTCCTACTTCATTCTCAAAAAAAATGTAGAAAAGAGGAGGGAATAGATTTTTTTTTAAGTGAAGAGGCAAAAAGAGAAGGAGCATACAGTTTGTCTTGTAAGAACACTGTACATGCTACCAGCAGATAGTCTCATTTTTGTTTCAGTAAACTGTTTTCTCAAGAAATAATGTTAGGGTCTCTTCTAACAATTTTGTAGGGTTAGTATGTCATTAAATTGAGGTGATTACCCAGTTTGTAATTAGTATCTTATCTCTTATAAAAGTTGTTATGGAATATTTTATTCCTTCCCTGTGCGATATTTTATTCCTTTACTGTCAGGCAGTCTCTACTCTCCTCGAGCTTATGTACTGGGAGGGAAGAAAGATTTTAAACAAACAATCACAGCTGCTTAATCAGAATCTCAGTAAGTACTATGAGGGAAAGGAATAGAGTATTATGAATATATAGAGTATATTAGGGGATTTGGCTAGTCTTAGGGAATCAGGGAAGTCTTTTCTAAAAGAGAGGTGTTTAAGCCAAGACCTAATGTTGTGGTGGACATTATCTAAATGAGCAGCTGGTATAAACGTCTGAGTTGGGAAGGAGCATGGCATCTTTGAGGAATGGTGGGTGGGGGAGTGGCAAGTATGGCTGGTGTATAGAAGAGTATGAGATAAAATGAGTGAGACAAGCAGAAGTGAGACTACATAGGGCCAAACAAGCATGGCAAGGATTTTAGATGCAATCTAAGTACAGGCTGTTTTAAATAAGGTTTTAAGGTATTCCCTGGTAGTGCAGTGCATTAAGGATCCAGCATTGTCACTGTGACTTGGGTTGCAGCTATGGCTTGGGTTTGATCCTTGGCCTTGGAATTTCTACATGCCACAGGAGCAGCCCCCTCCCACCTCCAAAAAAAAGATTATTCTGGTAACAGTGTGGGAAAATAAATTTAAAACATTTGAAACTCTCGTTTTTCTGGTTTGACCAACAATTTGCATGGTGCTCACACCCATGTGTTGTTGGGGGAAATTATGGATTCAGTTTTATCTGTATGAGGTTTGTGGTATATGTGAGACACTCACATTGAGAGAATGAATGTGCAGTTGAGTATGTGGAAATGGAACTTTAGTCTAGGTAGGCCCGGGTCTGGGTTTTATGTTTTAGAGTGAATTCTTCATATACAGAACATATTGGGAGTATATTGAAAATGTGGAATTGACAGGACATAACTGTTTTATGAGAAATTTTGACAGGATAATTTATAAATAGATGCTTTGGTACATATTGTATCCACAGAGTGATGGTTCTTTTATTCCAAGTTGATATCAAGAACTGAGGTTAATACATACCTGGATTTTGACAAAAGTATGTTTTTCTGTTTTTGTTGATATAGATTGATCGTACTAAAAAACCGGCAGTCAAATTGCCTGAAGATCATAGAATAAAATCTGAAAGTACAGATCACGAGCAACAGTCTCCTCAGGATGGAAGAGTCGTTCCTGATCGTTCCACAAAACCAGTATTCCCCCCTCCAACTGCCATGTTAACAGATGAAGAAAAAGCTCGTATTCATGCAGAAACTGTACTTCTAATGGAGAAAAACAGACAAGAAAAAGAACTTAGAGAGAGGCAGCAAGAGGAACAGAAAGAGAAACTGAGAAAGGAAGAAGAAGAACAAAAAGACAGAAAGAAACAGGAAGCTGAAGAAAATGAAATCACAGAGAAGCAACAAAATGCAAAAGAACAAATGGAAAAGAGAGAAAGTGAACAGGCCAAGAAAGAAGATAAAGAAGGCTCAGCAAAGAAGGGCAGAGAAATAACAGGAATAAAAAGACAAAGTAAAAGTGAACATGAAACTACTGATGCCAAGAAATCTGTGGAAGATAGGGGGAAAAGGTGTCCAACCCCAGAAGTGCAGAAAAAGTCAGCAGGAGATATGCCCCACGCTTCCATGGCAGGAGATACAGGTTCAGGCAAGGTAAGCAGAAACAGCAAACTAACTGTAATAAAATATACATAAAATGATGACACCAGTAGCATTCCATAAATAGGGCAGATATTTTAAGTAGTTTTCTAGGAGGTGGTAGATTAGTACTGATCCATCTGCATTTGCTTACCTACTCTTGTTTGGTTGGGAATGGAACTGCATTTGTGCTTATGAAGTGCATCTGTTTTGTTTGTTTTTGGCTGTACTTGTGGCATATGGAAATTCCTTCCTGGGCCAGGGATTGAATCCAGGCTGTAGCTGCGACCTACACCACTGCTGCAGCAACACCAGATCCTTAGCCCGCTATGCCATAGTGGGAACTAAGTGCATTTTATATATATGTGTGTGTGTGTATGTATGTGTGTGTGTGTGTATATATATATATATATATAGTCTTTTATATATATAGTCTTTTGTCCTTTTTTTAGGGCCTTTAGGAACTAGTCGGGTTTGTTAACCAGTGAGCCATGATGGGCACTCCATGCATTATGTTTTTGATAATCACAATAAATAGCTACAGTCTTCATTTTTATGCTTGATGTATGATCATCAAAAGACTAGAGTGAAATATAATCTGATCTCAGAATGGAGGAATTAGGCACCAAACTTATATGATGAAGTTTGTATTTGCTTAGAATATGTCCAAAATCAGTGACATCTAAATTCACCAGCATTTTCTTGTATATAATGATTTTTTTTGGTCAGGTCTATGCCATTTTACTTGTTGATTCATCTAATCAATAATAGAGGCAGTAACCCCATTAATGCTGCCTTTTTCTGCCCTTGACTATTCTCCAACATTGATTTTAATAATTTTGGAGATTTTTTTTGTTCTTCTTATTCTTCAACTTAATAATATCATGCATGCTTTTTATGGGTTTTTTTGGTCTATTCAGTTAACAGTGCATTTCCCTTCTGAACACTAAATAAATGTTTTGCATTTTTTAAAATTATATGTTGTTTTTTTCTTCCAGTTTTATTTAGTTACAGTTGACATATAGTACTGTGTGATTTTAAGACGTACAGCATAATGATTTTACTTACATACATTACAAAATAATTATCACAGTAAGTTTACTGCATATCCATCATCTTATAGAGATACAAAATTAGTTTTTAAAAAATTTATGTGTGATGAGAACTCTTAGGATTTACTTTCTTAACATTGTTCTTATATAACATACGGTAGTGTTAATTACATTAGTTACGTTGTACATGACATCCCTAGTACTATTTATCTTATAACTGGAAGTTTGTACCTTTTGACTGCCTGCATTCAGTTCCCCCTTCTCCTACCTCCTACCTCCGATAACCACAAATCACTTTTTCTGTTTGTTTTTGAAGTGTAATTGACCTACAACACTATGTTAGTTCCTGTAACAGAGCAATTTGGTATTTCTGTACATTTCAAAATGATCACCAGGGGAATTCCAGTTGTGACTCAGCAGAAATGAACCCAACTAGTACCCATGAGGACGCTGACTGGATCCCTGGCCTTGCTCTGAGGATTAAGGGTCCAGCATTGCTGTGAGCTGTGGTGTAGGTCACAGACGCAGCTCAGATCTGGTGTTGCTGTGGCTGTGGCTGTGGCTGGGAGCTGTATCTCCAACTGGACCCCTAGCCTGGGAACTTCCATATACTGTGGGTGTGGCCCTAAAAAGTTAAAAAAAAAAAAAAAACAGGATTAGTCTAGTTATGATGTGTCATCATACAGCGATACATAGCTATTGACTATATTCCCATGCTGTATATTTCATCCCTGTGACTCATTTATTTTCCAACTGTAAGTTTGTACCTCTTGCTCTCCCTCACCTATTTCATTCTCCCTGCCCAGCCCCACTCCTCCCCTCTGGCAACTACCTATTCTCTGTATCTATAACTATGTTTCTGTTTTATGTTTGTTCATTTATTGTTCATCAGATTACACATATTAATGAAATCATTCAGTATTTGTCTTTCTCAGCTGACTGATTTCACTTAGCTTAATACCCTCTTGGTCCATCCATGTTGTAAATGGGAAGATATTCTTTTCTATGGCTAATACTCCATTGTATATATACAACACATCTTCTTTATTCATTCATTTATTGATGGGCTTCTATACCTTGGCTATTATAAATAATGATCCAGTGAACACAGGGGTGATATGTTTTTTCAAATTAATGTTTTGGTTTTCTTTGGATATATACCCAGGAGTGGAATTACTGGATCACGTGGTAGTTCTACTTTTAATTTTTAAAGAAATCTCCATGCTGTTTTCCATAGCTGTTGCACCAATTTACATTCCTGCCAGCAGTGTTTTAGGGTTCTCTTTTCTCCACATCCTCATCAAAACTTGTCTTTTTGGTAATAGCCATTCTGACAGGTGTGGAGTTATATCTCATTGTGGCTTTAATGTACATTTCCCTGGTGACTACTGATGTTGAACGTGTTTTCACATGCCTCTTGGTATCTATGTATCTTCTTTGGAAAAACATCTCTTAATATTCTTTGTCCATTTTTAAATCAGGTTGCTTTTTTGATATTGTTTCAAAGCTCTATGAATTTTTGTATATTTTGGATATTGACCCCTTATCATATCTATTATTTGAAAATATCTTCTCTCATTCAGTAAGTGGCCTTTTTAATTTTCTTGATGGTTTCGTTCTTTGTGCAGAAGCTTTTTAATTTGATGTAGTCACATTTACTTTTGCTTTTGTTTCCTTTGCCTGAGGAGACATGCAAAAAATATTATTAAGACCAATATCAGGAGTTCCCGTTGTGATGCATTGGTTAATGAATCTGACTAGGAACAATGAGGTTGCGGGTTCAATCCCTGGCCTTGCTCAGTGGGTCAGTGATCCAGCGTTGCTGTGAGCTGTGGTGTAGATCACAGACGTGGCTCGGATCTGGCGTTGCTGTGGCTGTGGTGTAGGCCGGCAGCTGTAGCTCCGATTAGACCCCTAGCCTGGGAACCTCCATATGCCACGAATGTGGTCATTATAAAAAAAAAAAAAAAAGACCAATGTCAAAGAGTATACTGCCTATGTTTTCTTCTTGAAGTTTTATGGTTTCAGGTCTTACATTTAAGTCTTTAATCTTTTCTTTTCTTTTTTTTTTTTTGGTCTTTTAGGGCTTCACCTGTGGCATATGGAGGTTCCCAGGCTAGGGGTCCAATCAGAGCTGAAGCCAGGGGCCTACGCAACAGCCAGAGCCACAGCCACAGCAACATGGGATCCAAGTCACGTCTGTGACGTACACCACAGCTCACGGCAACACTGGATCCTTAACCCACTGAGCAAGGTCAGGGATGAACCCACAACCTCATGATTCCTAGTCGGATTCGTTTCTGCTGTGCCATGACAGGAAATCCCCTTAATCCATTTTGAATTCATTTTCGTGCATGTTGTGAGTAGTCTAATTTGATTTCTTGTGTATAGCTATCCAGTTTTTCCGAAACCACCTATTTATTTACTTTTTTGCTTTTGGGGTTTTTTGTTTTATACCTTCTCCCTTGGCTTTTTTTTTTTTTTTTGTCTTTTTGCCTTATTATCTAGAGCCGCACCCATGGCATATGGAGGTTCCCAGGCTAGGGGTCTAACAGGAGCTGTAGCCACCGGCCTACGCCACAGCCACAGCAACGCGGGATCCGAGCCGCATCTGCAACCTACACCACAGCTCACAGCAACGCCGGATCCTTAACCCACTGAGCAAGGCCAGGGATCGAACCCACAAGCTCATGGTTCCTAGTTGGATTCGTTAACCACTGAGCCACGAAGGGAACTCCTCCCTTGGCTTATTTTTAATATTAATAAAGTGTCAGTGCTCTTTAAATGTTGAACTTCATAATGCATATATACTTTAAATTATTTTGTTCAAAAAAAGAAGCATGGAAAGAAATGATGTGCTTCTTTATGTAGCTCAAAGGCCTGATCCATCATCAACACTGTTTATTGAAGAGGCTCTCTTTTCCCCATTATATATTCTTCCTCCTTTATCATAGACTAATTGCCCATTTAAATGTGTGTTCATTTCTGGGCTCTCCATTCTGTTCCACTGATCTATATGTGTTTGCTTTTGTGTCAGAACCATACTGTTTTGATGACTATGGGTTTGCAGTTGAAATCAGGGAGCATGGTTCCTAGAGTTCTCTTCTTTCCCAAGGTTGCTTTGGCTAATTGAGATCTTTCATGTTCCGTAAACATTTTAGAATTATTTGTTCTAGTTCTGTGGAAAATGCTGTTGGTGTTTTGGTAGAGATTGTGTTGAATCTGTAGATTGCCTTGTGTAGAATGGACATTTTAACAACATTAATTCTTCCCGTCCATGTGAACATATATGTCTTTCCAACCTGTTTGAGTCATCTTCAGTTTCATTCATCAGTATCTCGTAGTTTTCCAAGTACATGTCTTTTACCTCCTTAGCTGGGTTTATTCCTAGATATTTTATTCTATTTAATGCAATTGTAAGTGGGATTGCTTTCTTAATTTCTCTTTGTGATAGTTCATTGTTGGTTTATGGAAGTGCAATAGATTTTGGTATATGAGTTTTGTATCCTGCACCTTCACTGAATTCATTGATGAGCTCTAGTAGTTTTTTGGTGGTGTCTTTAGGATTTTCTATTTATAGTATCATGTCATCTTTAAACAAATGAGTTTTTATAATAGCAAGAACAGTTATAGCCTCTTTTACATTTCATGTAAATGGAATATATTTTTGGTGGTATGAAAATGAATTCTGATGAAAAGTGAAATACTATCTTTTTTTAGGGTTATACATGCGGCATATGGAGGTTCCCAGGCTAGGGGTCAAATTGGATCAGTATGCAGGATCCAAGCTGCTTCTGTGACCTACACCACAGCTCACAGCAACACCGAATCCTTAACCCACTGAGCAAGGCTAGGGATCAAACCTGTGTCCTTATGGATACTAGCCAGATTCGTTAACCACTGAGCCACAACAGGAACTCTGAAATACTGTCTTTATTGAACATTAGTTTTCATACTTCTTAGGCACCAGTTCACACATATACCAAAATAACAGTTCATATTCAGGCCACATTTTTCCAGGGAACACTTAGCTGCTAACCATAGTAGCTATCAAAGATATAGCTCCCTTGGCATTCTTGCTGTGGTGCAGCAGGTTGAGATCTGGCTTCGTTGCTTCAGGGGCTTGGGTCACTGCTGAGGCATGGCTTTGATCCTCAGCTCTCACAGTGGGTTAAGGATCTGGTATTGCCATGGCTGTGGCTTGGATTTGATCCCTGGCTTGGCAACTTGCATATGCTGCAGGTGTGGCCAAAAAAAAAAAAAAAAAATGTAGCTCCCATGCAGAAGCCTTCTAAACACCCAAAGTGAGGGAAATGAAGCCCATGTTTTAAAATTTTTTAATTTTATTCATAGGAGAATCAGAACTTATATGCTTTTACAATTTAAATATTATTCATCATATAGCTACTATATGCCAGGTATTTTTTCTAAATTATCTTACTTATTCTTCCTAGTGTTAATTCTGTGAGTTATTAAATTGACAAATGAAATTGAAGCTTAGAAGTTAGTAATTTGCGTATAAATCCCATATGCAGTTAGATTCCAACACTTTCTATCTTGATATCCCTAGAGGCAGGCAGTCTTAAGAACTTAAAACATTCATATTTCTGGGGTCATTTAGAATATATGCCAAATATCCCCCCTACAAATCTAAATTGCTCTGAGATGATCATATTTCCTTTTTTATGTTTCCTATAATGTGGCATTCATTATATGGTCATTTTAAAAGTAGGCAAAATATGTAATTTATTCTGGAATAAATTTTATTTAAATTATAATTTTAAATAAGTTTTTACTGTACTATAGTGGTTTTTAAATACAAAACTAAAGTGAATTTTTTAAAGAATCTGTAATAAGTTCTAAGAGGTATAAAACAGATTTTTTGGATTTCCTGCTGTGGCACAGTGGGTTAATGATCTGGTATTGTCTCTGTGGCGTTGTGGGTTTAATCCCCAGCCCACTGCTATGGGATCCAGTGTTTGATCCAGTGTTGCCACAGCTGTGGCATAGGTTGCAGCTGTGGCTTGGATTTGATCCCTGGCCTGGGAACTTCCATATGCCACAGGTGCAGCTGAAAAAGGAAATAAAAATAAAATGGAGTTGGCATTTTTGAATATTGCTTTGTATGAAATTCTATAATCTCTTCATTCTCTTTAATACTTACTGATTTTAGAGCATGACCACTTTCAAGGTAACCAGAATCATACGATATTTAAATAAAAGAATAGTGTTCATGGAGGCCATGATTTACATCTTTTTCCCCCCAACTGATTCATCAGAGTTTCTTAGCTCTACCTTTTGTGTTAAGAAATGCCATATGGGCCCTACCATCCTTAATTAAAAGTATCTAATTTCACAATAAAATCAAACTATTCAGAGCCTCTTTTTTCTTTCTTTATACTTTCAGTCTGATGGATTTGCTTGTATTAGCTAGTAATAGGTAGGTTTATGTTGAAGGAAAGTTAGTTTTATTTCACTTCTGACTTTAATAATTTTACAGCTTGTTAAGATTAAAGGACAGCCAGAAAGTGGAATTCTAAAAACTGGAACTTTTATAGAGAATACAGAAGACACCGAAAGAAATAAAGTAAGCAGTGGCTCATTGGGGGAAAAACATAGATTATAACCGTGCAGTCCTCTCTCTACCATTTGTCATCCTCCATCTTAAGATCTTCTCTGAGGGAATACTTGCTATCTTTGGTAGCTTTTTTGTTTGTTTTTACATGATTAATCCATTTACATGCTAAAGGGAATAGATGCTTGTCTTCCTATTTAAATAATAATGTATATTCTAACCATTTTCTGAAATTGAAAGATGCTTAGGCCTTCCTATATGATCCACGAATTCTACTTCTGAACATACACCCAAAAGGACTGAAAGTGAGGAGTTCCCATTGTGGCTCAGCAGAAATGAAGCCGACTAGTATCTAGGAGGACATGGGTTCAATCCCTGGCCTTGCAGTGTGTTAAGGATCCAGCAGTGCCATGAGCTGTGACATGGCTTGGATCCTATGTTGCTGTGGCTGTGGCATAGGCTGGCAGCTACAGCTCCAATTCAATCCCCACCTTGGGAACTTCCATATGCCGAAGTGCGGCCCTAAGAAAAAAAAGACCAAGAAAAGGGGATTGAAAGTAGATTCTCAAAATATATACTATCTTCATAGAGGATTATTCATAATAGCTAAAGGATGAAGCAGCCCAAGTATCCATTAACAGATGAATGTATTAAAAATGTGGTATGTACGTATAATGGAATATTATTCAGCCTTAAAAAATAAGGAAATTCTGACATGGATGAACCTTGATGACATTATTCTAAGTTAAACAAGCTAGTCATAAGAGGGCAAATGTTCTTTGATTCCGCTTATATAGGGTACCTAAAATAGTTAAATTCATAGAGACAGAAAGTAACAGTGGTTGTTGCCAGGGACCTTAGGAAGAGCTTAGGGAGCTTAGGAAGAGTCAGGAGTTGTTTAAATGGGTACAGAGTTTCAGTTTTGCAAGATGAAGAGACCTCTGGAGATTGGTAGCACAGCAACATGACTGTACTTAATGCCACTTTCCTGTACATGTAAAAATGGTCAAGATGGTAAATTTTGTGTTACATATATTTCATCACAATTTAAAATTTAAGCCTTTCTAAGACATCTTTGCCTTTTTTTATTTAAGAGTTTTCTTGAGGTATAATTTGCCTACCAGAGAATTTACCCATTTTTAGTGTACAGTTCAGTGAGTTCAGTTTGGAGTTGTGAAATATTTTCAACTTAGTCCAATTTTAGAACATTTCCATTACACCAAAAAGATCTCTGTGCCTGGTCATAGTCACTCTCCACTCCTGCCTTTCAGCCCCAGGCAGTCATGAATCTACTCTTGTCTCCATAGATTTGCCTCCTCTAGGCATTTCATATAACTGAAATATATACATATGTAGTCCTTTGTATATGTCTTCTTTTGATTTTTTTGAGATTCATCTATATTGTACCATATATTAGTTGTTTATTCCTTTTGTTGCTGAGTAGTATTCCCTTGTGTGGATATACCACATTTGATGGACACTGGATTGCTTCTGCTTTGTACCGTTAGGAATAATGTTGCCATGAATATTTGCATCCAAGTCTTTGTGTAGAAATATATTTTCATTTCTTTTGGGTTGACACTTAGAAGTGAATTGTCTTTACATTTTTCGTTTTTTTTAGAGAAAGTGTTAAAAGCCACCATCATAAGCTTGCGCACACATGCTCCTTCCCCTTGCTGTGATAATTTTCAATCTTTGAGAAAGCATGTATATTTCCTCATCTTTGAACTTGTTTTAAAAAGGATTTAGGGCAGCCAGCATAAGCTTTTTGGTTCTTTGGTGTACAAGTAGCTTAAGTTTGTGTATGACAAAATTTAATCTAAAAACAATTTTTTTTAACTAGGCTCGAGAGCCTTTGACAAGAGCACGAAGTGAAGAAATGGGGAGGATCGTACCAGGACTGCCTTCAGGCTGGGCCAAGGTAAAACTAAAAATTTGCACAGAAATAAATAACAGTCACTGTTTTTGCTTGCTTGTTTGTTTTTTGGCCACACTGTGGCATGTGAAAATTCCTAGGCCAGGAGTCGAACCCACGCCACAGCAGTGACCCGAGACACAACAGTGACGGTGCCAGATCCTTAACCTGCTGTGCCACATTGTCACTGTTTTTTTGTTTTTTTAAAAAAACTCATTTGCTTGTCCTGCATTTTCTCTAATGCAGAGTTGGTTCTTTCTTTGTTACAGAAGACATAACTCATTTCTCTAATTACAGCAGGGTTAGATTTCTCAATATCCAGTCTGGGATGCTGGCTACAATATGAGCATCCTGGCATTTGTCTTTTCGAATCAGTGTATCTCTTTGAAAGTTGAATTGCAAAAGTGATTATCACCATTTTATTCAAATTGTTTTAATCCAAAAGTAAATTTAGCAATAGAATACTTTTGAGTGATTTTTTGTTGTTGTTGTTGTTCACTTAACATTCATTGTTTCGACCTGTGTTTTTCTTCCCCCGTCTAAGTTTCTTGACCCCATCACTGGAACTTTTCGTTACTATCACTCACCCACCAACACGGTTCATATGTACCCACCGGAAATGGCTCCTTCATCTGCACCTCCTTCCACCCCTCCAACTCATAAAGCCAAGCCACAGATACCTGCTGAGCGGGACAGGGAACCGTCCAAACTGAAGCGCTCCTACTCCTCCCCAGATATAACCCAGGCCATCCAAGAGGAAGAGAAGAGGAGGCCAACAGTAACGCCAGCCGTTAATCGGGAAAACAAGTAAGTTTATCCTAACTATCCTGGAAACAATAATCTGCTATATTTGAAAACTTGTACTCTAAAATATCAGCTTCCTAATGTCAGAGAGTCAGACATTTCTGTGGTTCGATATCCCAGCTGTTGTTTACTGTAGAGGAAAAAAAAAGAGTTAAATGCGTTAAATATCCTTGGTTTATCTCCCAAATGCTAACTTAAATATTTATCACAGAAGATTATTATAAGTATTAACATAGATATAAAAGTACACAGCTTGTTACAGTTTAAGGGAGCATGCCAGACTATCTAGATGTTTTTCATAAACTTCCTGTGATCCTGTTCCCTTTGAGGACCATAATTTATAGAATTTTTGAGTATGTCTGGTTGCAGCTCTCAAATTCCAACTTTTTCTAAAATTCAGCCAGTAACATAGGAGAACATTTATGTAGTATTAAAATAATTGGCATTGTGCTATGTATCAACTTCTAATCTTTATTCTGTTCCCTTTTCCTTTGTTGCATTTCTGTTACTCTTTTCACAAGTGGTGTACAATAGGTTCATTTAAGTGTTCCCCAAACGGTATTTCACTTAGATGTATTCCTGGTTTTATCCCTTGTATTGAATACCTAATGCTGCTGACTTATGATTGGTAAGATTATGAGAAGATAGTTTTCACGTCTACTTACCACTTTTGATCATTAATTTGGAGGGATGTAAGCTAAATGGAAGTGAAAATAAATGTATTTTTCTATTTATAATATACGTTCTCTTAATTGCTAAGGAATTCTAACTAGGCTATCTTTTTGGGCCCTTCAGTAACTAATTCTTAACCCAGACGTAGTTAATTTATTTTCCCCCTGAAAACTCACCCTGCTAGGTGCAGAGTTACCTGGAAAAGGTTTTGTAAATTTTATAAATCTAGTTGTAGATAATAGGGCTCACTATTAAAACTGGTAAGATTTAATTCCTTCTTGAGTCATCATTCTTATTAAAGTTTGTTAAATGTTACAGTTAAAAACTAGCATATGCAGTTCATGTATTTTTTTATATGTGCTGAACAGAGCACGAGTGCATACACCTGAGATGTGTAAAGAAAAGCTAACTGAAATATAGTTAAGTGTGTTCTCAATATTCCTTTCAGAGGTGGAAATGTGCTTTGAGGACTGATCATAAAAGATTTATCAAGTAGGAGGTTTCTTAATGCTCTGGCAGTTCTAGAAGTTCCACATGTAAGTCAAGTACACTGAAGTAACAAGAGTCTTAGAGGCATTCCCTAGTCCAGTGCTATGCAGTAGACACGTAGGTGGAAACATTCTGTATATGTGCCTGTCCAGTATGGCAGTGGCTATTTTGAATTGTGGTTGGTGTAACTAAATAGCTGAATTTAATTTTTTTTAATTTTTTTTACTTTTTGCTTTTTAAGGCCACACCTGTGGCATATGGAAGTTCCCAGGCTAGGGGTTGAATTGGAGCTGGAGCTGCTGGCCTGTGCCACAGCCACAGCAACGTGGGATCCAAGCCACATCTGCAACCTACACCACAGCTAATGGCAATGTTGGATCCTTAACCCACCAAGTGAGTCAGGGGATTGAGCCCACATCCTCATGAATACCAGTTGGGCTTGTTACTGCCGAGCCAGAACAGGATCTTCCAGTAGCTGAATTTTAAATTTCATTTTAAATGTATGTAGCCACCTGTGGCTAGTGGCTACTACCATATTTATCAGCACAGCTCTAGACTTGAGGTTCTAGTACCCAAATAACCTCTGCCTCCTTGATAAATACTCCACAATGATAAGTAGATATACTTATTCTGATTCCTTGTTTGGCATTCTGGTCAAATTCAACATTTGATAATGCTGAATGTCCTGGGATCATTTAAAGAAGTCTGAAAGAGCCTCTCTAATGGAAGACTCTACCTGTTCATGAGAAGCCAGAAAATCTATCTCAGTGTATCTGTAAAAATTACCATGGACTCATATAAGAGGTTAAAGGTATTTGTTTCATGGGAGGGCCATAGACTATAACAAGTATTACCTAGATATTAAATGTCCTGTAAGACCCAGAACCTTATGAGCTAACTTAATAAGTATTTGCAGGATTACTGTGTACTGTGGTACAGATGCTGAAGTTTGCTGCCCTTTGTAGTGTGAACCTTCATTTCACACGCTGTGCATTTTAAGGTGTCTTGAACACTTTTTCTTCCTTAGGCCCACAGGCTACCCTAAAACTGAGATCACAAGACTTTCTGCTTCTCAGATTCGAAACCTCAATCCTGTCTTTGGAGGATCTGGACCAGCGCTCACCGGACTTCGCAATTTAGGAAACACTTGTTACATGAACTCAATACTGCAGTGCCTATGTAATGCTCCACATTTGGCTGATTATTTCAACCGCAACTGTTATCAGGAAGATATTAATAGGTAAGGAAAACTTCATACTTGCTGCTGTATAGTACTAAAAAAGTGATCTAATCATACTTCCTTGCCACCCAGCTCCAGAGATGTTAAATTAGGAAAGAGGAAAATATCTTTATTCTTAAGAACAATCCCCCTCATGGCTCAGCGGTAACGAACCCAACTAGTATTCATGAGGATGTGGGTTTGATTCCTGGGCTCGCTCAGTGGGGTAAGGATCCGGCGTTGCCGTGAGCTGTGGTATAGGTCATAGATGCAGCTTGGATCTCTCTTGCTGTAGCTGTGGTGTAGCCCAGCAGTTGTAGCTCTGATTCAACACCTAGCCTGGGAACTTCCATACGCTGTAGGTGTGACCCTAAAAAGACAAAAACAAAAAAAAAAAGAATAATGTAGAGAGAAGTCTCCTTTGGTAAAGGACAGACAGGAAAAGAACAGTGCAACAAGGCAGAACTTTACTGTCAAACTGGAGCTTGTTGATGAGGAAGAGACTTTGCAGGGCTGGCCCCCAAAAGAAGGAAGTTGGAGGATTGTAATCTAAGTAAGATTAGGTGTTTAGTAATAAACTTGTGAATAAGTATTTTAGTGTAGGGCCATATATCACAGTATGTGAATGAATAATCTTGATAAAAAGAATCCACTGTTCCTTGGCTTTCTATAATTTCCTTTATTGCTTTTTTATAACATTAATTTTATTTGCAAAGGTCAAATTTGTTGGGGCATAAAGGTGAAGTAGCAGAAGAATTTGGCATAATCATGAAAGCCCTGTGGACAGGACAGTACAGGTATATCAGTCCAAAAGACTTTAAAATCACCATTGGCAAGATCAATGACCAATTTGCTGGATACAGCCAGCAAGATTCACAAGAACTGCTTCTGTTCCTGATGGATGGTCTTCATGAAGATCTTAATAAAGTAAGAAATTTGACTTTTCTAAGTTGCACGGGTTCTTTAAGCTTTTTTTTACCATTGTATTCATAGCAATTTAAAATTATAGTTGGTGGAGTTTCCATTGTGGCTCAGGTTAAGGACCCGACGTAGTCTCTGTGAGGATTCAGGTTTGATCCCAGGCCTGGCTTATTGTCACAAGCTGTGGCATAAGGCCTCAGCTGCAGCTCCAGTTCAACCCCAAGCTGGGGAAACTTCCGTATGCTGCAGGTACAGCCATAAAAAGAAAAATAAAAAATCAGAGTTAGTCATTGTTCCATGCTAAAGTATTCAAATCTAGTGCCTTTGTACTATGGCATAGAACTTTAAAACAGGTATTTCTAATAGGTCTAATATTTGAAAGGAAGTGTGCGCAACTTATATTTATTTACTAAAATGTTTGTAGGTTGTATGTATTATTTTGAGAAATTTGTAAAAATAGTTGTCGGAGATACTGTGTTTGTGACCCACATGACCAAGTGATCCATATGAAAAGTTATTATTGACGCATCTATCTCTACATAAATATCTTTTTTTTTTTTAGGGCCACACCCATGGCATATGGAAGTTCCCAGGCTAGGGGGTCAAATCAGAGCTATAGCCACCCACAATCCAAGCCACATCTGTGACCTACACCACAGCTCACAGCAATGTCAGACCCTTTAGCTCACAAGAGCAAGGCCAGGGATCAAACCCGCGTCCTCATGGAGACTAGTTGGATTTGTTACTGCTGAGCCACAATAGGAACTCCAATAACTAATCTTTATCTGTATATTATGGCTTTTTTTTTCCTCTTTGGCCGCACCCATGACATGCTAAAGTTCTGAGGCCAGGGATCAAACCCTTTCCACAGCAATGACCTGAGCCACAGCAGTGACAATGCTGGATCCTTAACCTGCTGTGCCACCAGGGGACTCCTGTGTCTTCTTTTTAGCATGAAGCTGTCCTCTCTCTTTCAGATACCTTGGGATCATCTTTCTTACCAGCAAACATATATACACACAGACACACATACATGTGTATATACGTGTACTTTATATGTGTATGTTGTGTGTACCCATATGTGTATTTCTGTGTGGAGATAGAGTATCTATGCAACAAGGCAGAACTCAGAATAACGTGTTTTGTTATTGCCCTAACTTTCTCTTTTCAAACTAGATTTTTCAACTTTTAAATAAAAATTTATTAAGGTATTGCAATAAGTTGCACCCTTTTGATAAAGTGGGTTTTGGTTTTCTGGGAGGTTTTTGTGGGTTTTTTTTTTTTTTTTTTTTTTTTGTAGCACTTGATGAGATTAGAACTCCCTCAAGAAGAGCACCAGAAGTGTTCCTAAATCTGCAAAGTGTTTATATTTAATATAGTCTTTCAATTTTGTATTTAAATGTTGACTTAGTTATTAATATAGAGTTTAAATCTTATTTCCAGGCTGATAATCGGAAGAGACATAAAGAAGAAAATAATGATCATCTTGATGACTTTAAAGCTGCAGAAAATGCTTGGCAGAAACACAAGCAGCTCAATGAATCTATCATTGTTGCACTTTTTCAGGGTCAGTTTAAATCCACAGTACAGTGCCTCACTTGTCACAAAAAGTCTAGGACATTTGAGGCCTTCATGTATTTGTCTCTACCACTAGCATCTACAAGTAAATGTACATTACAGGTAAGTTTCAAATTGAGAGAAAGTGATTTGTTGAAGAAAAATTTTGCTTATATGCATAGTGGTGTACTTTATTCAGCAGTTTATTTCTGTTCTTTTTTTTTTTTCCTGCACTGGCAGCAAGCAAAAGTTCCTGGGCCAGGAATCGAACCATTTCCTCAGCAGTGACAATGCCAGATCCCAAACCTGTTGTGCCACCAGGGAATTCCTATCTCTGTTCATTACCCCTATAAACATTTTATAGACTAAAACTCAAACAAAAATTCTATTTTAATTAGGCCTGTATAGGTTAAATTAGCTTTAAAAATAATAATAAAGGAATATTCCTTTTTTTTGTTTTTTGCTTTTTAGGGCCACACCTGCAGCATATGAACGTTCCCAGGCTAGGGGTTGAATTGGAGCTGCAGCTGCCAGCCTACACAACTATAGCAATGCAGGATCCAAGCCATGTCTATGACCTACACCACAGCTCACAATGATGCCAGATCTTTAACCCACTAAGCAAGGCCAAGCATCAAACCTGTATCCTCATGGATACTAATCTGGTTCGTCTGCAGAGCCACAATGGGAACTCCCAAAATGTACCTTTTTAAGATATTTTCCTATTAAATATTCTTACAGAGTTGATAATAATGTTTTTTGTTTTTAAATATAGTTGATTTAGGAGTTACCATTGTGGTGCAGCGGAATCGAATCTGGGAACCATGAGGTTGTGGGTTCGATCCCTGGCCTTGCTCAGTAGGATAAGGATCTGGTGCTGCCATGAGCTGTGGTGTAGGCTGCAGATGCAGCTCTGATCCTGCGTTGCTGTGTCTGTGGCGTAGGCTGATGGCTATAGCTCTGATTTTACCCCTAGCCTGGAAACCTCCATATGCTACAGGTGCAGCCCTAAAAAAAAGACGCAAAGCATAGTTGATTTACAGTGCTGTGTCAATTTCTGCTCTATAGCAAAGTGACCCGTTGTACACATATAGACATTCTTTTTCTCATTATCTTCCATCATGTTCTGTCACAAGAGATTAGTTACCTGTGCTGTACAGTGGGATCTTATTGCTTATCTACTGTAAATGTAATAGTTTGCATCTCCATAATAATGTTTTTTAAAGTTTGATTTTATTGAAAAACAGTTTTAAAAGTTACTTTTGGTTTCCGCAAGCTACATCATAGGTCGTGGATGTGCCTCAGATCTGCGTGGCTGTGGCATAGGCCAGCAGCTGCAGTTCCAATTTGACCCCTAGCCTGGGAACTTCCATATGCCACAGGTGCAGCCCTAAAAAGAAAAAAAAAAGTTGATTTGGAAAATTTTATGTTGACTTTAATTTAGGTCCACTTTTTGTAAGAATCTGCTCTTCATGGGGATATGAAATAAATACCTGTCTTGCACACAAGAGCAGTGTGATTTAGAGAACTTGTTGATAACTTTGGTGTTAGCTCCCACGAGAAAGTCCTTTCTTCCAGCATAACTTCCTGAGCCACCAGCTGCAAGTCCTTCCTCAGTTCTTGTAGGACATGCATGACTTCTTCCTTCCACCATAGGCAGGACTTCCACTCATTAAACTTTTTGTCATTGTCAGCTCCCATCTGTGCTTCTCACTAGATTGTAAACTTTGTGGGGGCAAGACCTGTTTTGTAATAGTTTACTGTTGTATTCTTCATTCCTGTGCAAGTATACTGAATAGATGCTTAGTGATAGTGTTGAAAAAATGAATTAACTACATTCTACTTATTTTTGCCCCCAGGATTGCCTTAGATTATTTTCCAAAGAAGAAAAACTCACAGATAACAACAGGTTTTACTGCAGTCATTGCAGAGCTCGACGGGATTCCCTAAAAAAGATAGAAATCTGGAAGTTGCCACCTGTGCTTTTAGTGCATCTGAAACGGTATGGTACAGTTCAGATGAAGGAATTCTAAGTCTTTTTATTCTAAACAATTTTGTATTGCCTGCTTAGAGTGTTTAACAAAGGAAGATTATCTGGTTAGCATATCTCTAGCGGGAATTTCCGCTTTGGTGCAGCAAGTCTCTCTGGAGGCACAGCTTCAGTCCCCTGCCTGGCGCAACAGGTTAAGGATCTGGCATTGCTGCAGCTATGGCATAGATCAGAGCTCCAGCTCGGATTTGATCCCTGGCCCAGGAACTTTCGTATGCTGCCAGTGTGGCTGAAAAAAAATGAAACAAAATAAAATAAAAAGGGTATCTCTAGGGAAATAAGACAGAAACTATAGTGATGAGATTCTAGTTTACCTTAGTGTTCGTAATAACAGAGCAAAGTGACAGCACCACTTTTTCATGTTATTCCATTTTTAAAAATCAATGAAAGTAAAACATTTCAAATGTAAAAATTTTAAATCACTGTAAAACATTCAGTGAAAATATAGAAATAATGTTATACTGTATAACTAATACATTAGCAGATAAAATATATCATTTAAACAATAAAGACTTAATACTGTGCTGAAAATGAAATACATGAGTTTTTAAAAGTGTGATTTTTCAAAGCTAAAATGTTTAAGGAAGCCATTGCAGGGTGCAGGCATATTTTTGTCCAGATGTTTCCAGCCCTATAGCGGTGGAAGAGTAGTGGTGGGAGTTCCCGTCGTGGTGCAGTGGAAACAAATCCAGCTAGTATCCGTGAGGACTTGGGTTCAATCCCTGGCCTCGCTCAGTGGGTTAAGGATCCGGTGTGCTGTGAGCTGTGGTGTAGGTCACAGACATGGCTTGGATTTCCTGTGGCTGTGATGTAGGCTGGCTGGTGCAGCTCCAATTCGACCCCTAGCCTGGGAACCTCCATATGCCTTGGGTGCAGCCCTAAAAAGAAAAAAAAAAAAAAAACAGTAGCAAGAGAGTTATAAAACATGTGCAAGGTCTTTTGCTCTTTTTTAATTTTTTGTTTCATGTTATATTATGGGAGATTCTTAGGCATTTACATCTGTTAACTTCATGTTCAAATTCTTCTTGTGTAAATTTTTTAGCAAAAGCTTGTTACATCAGTTGTCCTCTCTTCTTCTTGAGGATCGTGCAGATATAAATGATTACACATTTGTTCTGCTAAAAGAAATTTTATGACCGCACCCATGGCAAATGGAAGTTCCTGGGCCAGGGATTGAATCTGAACCACAGGTGTGACAACGCGAGATCCTTTAACCCACTGTCCTGGATGGGGGATGGGGCCTGCACCTCTGTAGTGACTGGAGCAACTGCAGTCAGATTCTTAACCCACTGAACCAATGGCAAGAACTCCTGTCCTGTTAAAATTTTTAATGCTGTATGTTACTCATAGAGAATATCTAAAAATATAAACTGTATTCAGGTTTCAGTTGTTTTTGCTTTTAGGTTTTTTGCTCTCTTTTTTCCACCTGGTATTTTTTTCCTTTTCCTTTTTTAGCTGTGCCCTCAGCATGTGGAAGTCCCTGGGCCAGGGCCTGAACCCGAGCCCCAGCAGTTCCTGGGCCAAGGATTGAACCAGAGCCACAGCAGTGATGGCACCATACGCTTTAACTGCTAGGCGACCAGGGAACTCCCTAGGATTCATTAAAAAAAAAAAAAAACTCTGGGAGTTCCCACTGTGGCATATCAAGATTGGCGGTGTCTCTACAGCACCAGGACACAGGTTCCATCCCCAGCCTGGCACAGTGAGTTAAAGGATGAGGCATTGCTGCAGCTGACCTGGGGTGTAGGTCTCAGCTGTGGCTCAGATCTGATCCCTGGCCTGAGAACTCCATATTCCGTGGGGTGGCCAAGAGAAAAAAAAAAATTCTGAAATAACCATATTACACCAACCAAAATACCAGTTTTTGATGTTTAAAGAAGCAGAGTATGCCAGGATAATGGAATGCTATTATTTCAATCACTGTTCTAAGTGCCTGTGATTTGCAGCTCTGATTTCCCCCAAAGTACAAGCTTAAATCTAGAGCAGTGCTCCTCTACTGTCCCCCTGTACTTCTGTGATTAGCGTTAAAAGTGGGGGTTTTCATAACTTTTTACAGTTTTACGTCTGTAGAAGATTCAGCTAACAGCTCTTGCTGGTCTAGGGATTATAGAACCTCGGTGTGGCCCTGCCTCTACCACTCCAGCTGTTTGAGCTGGGACAAGACCATCTAATATCTGTGCAGCTCAGTTTCTTCATTTGTAAGCTGGAAATGAAACCAAGTATCTTTTTTTTTTCTGTCTTTTTATCTTTTTAGGGCTGCACCCATGGCATATGGAGGTTCCCAGGCTAGGGGTTGAATTGGAGCTGTAGCCGCCGGTCTTTACCACAGCAGCAACGCGGGATCTGAGCTGCGTCTGCAGCCTACACCACAGCTCACGGTAACGCCAGATCTTTAACCCACCAAGCAAGGCCTGGAATCGAAGGTGCAACCTCATGGTTCCTAGTTGGATTCGTTTCTGCTGTGCCATGATGGGAACTCCGAAACCAAGTATCTTTAACAGTTCCTTCCATTATCAAAATTCTGAATGTGTATTTGAAATAGATCTTACTATCATGTCTAAAAATCTAGATTGTTAATGAATTAATTAGGGTTCATTCTGATGTCTTTGTTTTGTAATTGCTATAATGTTTTGCCCTGCAGTTTTTCCTATGATGGCAGGTGGAAGCAAAAATTACAGACATCTGTGGATTTCCCATTAGAAAATCTTGATTTGTCACAGTATGTTATTGGTCCAAAGAACAATTTAAAGAAATACAATTTATTTTCTGTTTCGGTAAGTGTCTCTTTAAACTAGTTTTTTTTTTTCTTTTGAAACAAACTAAAAAAGAAAGTTTCATGAAGTTCCTTACCTCATAGGAAAGTAAGAACAACGAAAGGCTTTGAGATTGACATTTTTTTTTTGTCTTTTTGCCTTATCTCGGGCTGCACCCACGGCATGTGGAGGTTCCCAGGCTAGGGGTGTCTAACAGGAGCTGTAGCTGCCGGCCTCCGCCACAGCCACAGCCATGCGGGATCCGAGCCGTGTCTGCGACCTACACCACAGCTCACGGCAACGCTGGATCCTTAACCCACTGAGCAAGGCCAGGGATCAAACCCGCAACCTCATCGTTCCTAGTCGGATTTGTTAACCACTGAGCCATGACGGGAACTCCGAGATTGACATATTTTAAATAATTCAACTTGAATGGATTTTCTACCTTTTTGGCACAGAATCACTACGGTGGATTGGATGGAGGCCACTACACTGCCTATTGTAAAAATGCAGCAAGACAGCGGTGGTTTAAATTTGATGATCACGAAGTTTCTGATATCTCCGTTTCTTCTGTGAAATCTTCAGCAGCTTATATCCTCTTTTATACATCTTTGGGACCACGAGTAACTGATGTTGCCACATAAGGAGAAGTAGGTTATAAGCTAGTTATCTTTTAACAGGCTGAGCAATACAGCCCTTGAAATGCTTATAAAGATGCTGGATAGCTATGGCTGGCCATTTAAAGGGATTCTAGGACAGTGGGAGCTGTACTACTATCACCATATATTTCAGGTCAGTGCTATTATCAAAAATCTGACCAGTAACATTTAACAAGTATTGCAGTAAGCATTCCTCACAGGTACCATTTATTTCAGAACAACTTTTTAAGTTTGCTCTAGAGTTAAAGTAATTAACGAGCTAAGCATTATTACTCTACTGGTCTAAAAACCATTGTATCCTTTATTTTCCTTTTCACTGTTATGGCCTTTTCACATTTCCAAATCTCAGCTTGATCTATGAATACTCTAGAATGATGTAAAGCAGATAGGAATGTATGTGTATTATATTTATTGCACACTTGCACATCAAATCGATGTACATAGTATAATATGTGGTCCTTTTGTGAAGCCTAGAACTCAGAGGATTGCTTTTTTTTCTTCCTTTCGGCCTATCCTGAGTAACTGCAGTGCTTTCTTAGGGAAATGACAGGGCAAAGCTATTTTTCTGTTGGCTTTGGGCTGTATTTGTGCACTAAATCTTTATTCTAAAAAAATAAATGGAAACTTTTCTTTAATTTTTTAAAATGAGAATTTTTATTTACACCTACATTAAAATCTTAATGAGAAAAATAATTTAAAAACCTGTAAGTGTTCTGTCTTCAATTTTATATTATCATATATATAGGACAGAAGAACTAAAGATTTTATACACACACACACACACACACACACACACACACACAACTTTATCCCACTACAGTGACTTAGAATAATTTAGTTCATTTACTCTGTTGTATCAGTTGATTCCACTCTTCCTTCATCTTGACCCCGAACTACATATAACACTTGTGATTCTAAGAATTGGGAGTCAAAGTAAGACGTAATAACAATCAGACTTTTTCTATCAAGAGTGTAGAATTCTTTGGATTAAGATAAGAGTCAGGCATAACTGCAAAACTGCATTATAAACCACATATTTACAAAGTGATGCATTAGGTGTTCCCGTTGTGGTACAGGGCAAAGAAATCCAGCTAGTATCCATGAGGACACAGGTTCGATCCCTGGCCATGCTCAGTGGGTAAAGGATCCAGTGTTGCCATGAGCTGTGGTGTGGGTTGCAGACACGGCTCGAATCCCACGTTGCTGTGGTGTGGTGTAGGCTGGTGGCTGTAGCTCTGATTCAACCCCTAGTCTGGGAACTTCCATACGCTGTGGGTATGGCCCTAAAAAAAAAAAAAAAAAAAAAGGTGATTCATTAATAGGAACAGAGGAACTGAGAATTTCACTTACCTCAGGGACTCAGTTGTTATATGTAAAAGCAATATAAACATTCCATATAAAAACAGAATTCTAAAGGTGCTTCTAAAAGATGTCACCACTAGTGGACTCCCAGGAAGAAGATGAAAGGATGGGTTTTGAATTGTGAAACTGACAACTTTTCATGTACCATAAGTAGTCTGAGATTAAAGCTTCTTGACTAAATTATCTGATCAAATTAAATATTTTCAGCTCACATTCTAAGTTCACAGAACCATTTCAACAGAAGTTATTTTGGTTTAGCTCCATGAAATATCTTTGGAAAATAACTTTTTGGATATAAATAATTATGAGATAGTTTATGATAAAAAAATACACCCTAATAAACTCTGCACTTTGAAGCCTGAACACAATATATAATCTAAGTGCTTTGAAGGCTCCCAGCCCATTGACTTTGCATCATTTTTATGCTTTTTTTGTGCTCCAGGACCCATATTTGTTATAGACTTATAAAAGTTTGCATAATATGCCAGAGATAAACTTAAATATGATGCAGCTAAGTTGAAAGAGTTTTAATGACAGTGTGGAACTTAAGTACCAGTTTCTGACTACTTGTTTTGCAGTTTTCAAGGAACTACCATATTCCTAGCTCTTGCATTTTTGTATAGGTATAGAAAAGGGCTGGCAGCTATAGAACAGGAGATAGGCTGTAGCAGTTTGAACTGAAGTGTCCGGAATCTTACTGACTCGTGTGTCATCAAAGCTATACCAGGCCTGGGTCACCGAGTTCTTGCAGAAAGCAGTGTAGTGGCCACCATCCAGATCACCAAAATGGTTCTAGAGGAGAAAGAAATGTCAGCCTTAGTATTTACATTCAAATACTTTAAACTCTTGGATCCAAAAAGGCAGGGCCAATAAATATTTTTTCTGATTGTCCCATATACTGGATTAAAAGGAAATGATAATTTTGTTAAGTTAAATCCTACATATAGCCTGCTATATTTTTCTTAATCACTGAACTTATATATTGTGTCCAATGATTATTTAACAGAATCTGTGAATGAAGTAGGATAATATTTGACAGCGTCTAATATTTATTCGTTAATACTTACTGAGCACACACTGTACATAGACTATAAAACATCAAAGGAAATTTTAAAATAAGAAAATAATAATCTTTCCTAAATGAGTTTATAGTTTAATCTTGAAGACAGGCTAAGATAGACATAAAAAAAAAACATTTAACATTGGAACAGGACATTAAAACAACTGCATATTGCTACCACACAATTTGAGGGTATTGTACTTGAGCAACAGTTCTCTCGGTCATCTAAGGCCCCAAAAAGAACCTGTTCCATTCTCTTTTTCGTGTGTCTTTCCTAACCCAGTAAAAGAGTGTTTGAAGCAAAGGCACTGGAGAACCTCACTTCTCAGAAGGTGGTATGGTGTAGACCAGGGGTTGACAAACCATTTGCCCAAGGGTCAAAGCCAGCCCACTGCCTGTTTGTATATGGCCTGTGAGTTAGGAATGCATTTTATATCTTTATGTGGTTGAAGAAAGTCAAAAGAATAGTATTTTGTGACGTGAAAATTATAAATTATATGAAATTCAGATTTTTCATTGTCCTTAAATAAAGTTTTATGGGAACATAGCCATGCTCACTCGTTTATGTTTTTTTTTGTTTTTTTGTTTCTGTCTTTTTAAGGCCGCACCCACAGCATATGGAGGTTCCCAGGCTAGAAGTCAAATCGGAGCTACAGCTGCTGGCCTACACCACAGCCACAGCAATGCGGGATTCCAGCCGCATCTGCAACCTACACCACAGCTCATGGCAACACCAGATCCTTAATCTACCGAGCAAGGCCAGGGATCAAACACGCATCCCTCGTGGATACTAGTTGTGTTCATTAACCACTGAGCCACGATGGAAACTCCTCATTTTATGTTTTTAACTGGCTGCTCTCACACTACAAAAGTAAAGTTGAATAGTCAAAACAGAAACGAGATTATGTGGCTTGCAGAGCCTAAAATATTTACTGTCCAGCTTTTTAGAATGAGCTTGCTGATCCCTAGGGTAGAAAGAAAAAAATGGATTTTTTTTAGTCATTCTGACTATGAATTCAGCTCTAATACTACACGATGATCTTAAGGAAATTAACCTTCTGAGCTATAATTCCCTTGTCATTTAAAATGGAGTGCTAAGATCTGTCTTGTCTTACATGGCTACTATTTCTCTCCTAGTGCTAGCACATAGGAAGTACTTGGTTAAATGTTTCCTTAGACCTTCATCTTCTCCACCTTTCCCCCTGTACATTAGAGAAATATCCCAAAGCTGACATTTAAAAGATCCAGTCTTTGATCCTGGTCCTTGCCATGTTACCTTCAGCTCACAGGTTCTTTAGCTTCCTTATTTATAAAATGGTGCTCATAATGGTGTGATGTAATTTGACTGACAGAAACACCTGGTGGAACCAGTTAATGAAGTAGTGTTTTAAAGTGACTAGACGGAGTTCTCTTCGTGGCTCGGTGGTTAATGAATCCGACTAAGAACCATGAGGTTGCGGGTTCAATCCCTGGCCTTGCTCAGTGGGTTAAGGATCCGGCATTGCCACGAGCTGTGGTATAGGTTGCAGACGCGGCTCGGATCCTGCGTTGGTGTGGCTGTGGTGAAGGCCGGCAGCTACAGCTCCTGTTAGACCCCTAGCCTGGGAACTTCCATATGCCACGGGTGCGGCTCTACATAAAAGGCAAAAAGACAAAAAAAATAAAAAATAAAAAAAGTGACTAGACAGACCACAGCTGGATTATGTTCAGTTTGAATGACACTGTAAAAAAGACCTTAGTCAAAGAGAATGAAGCCTCTTTCTAGACTTCCATTCCCAGTAATTTGAGCAGACAATTAACTAGCATGAAAGCCTTAGTTATGGAACTGCTGGACAAAACATGGTAAATAAATACCCTTTGAAATATATGGCTAATTTTAAAGACTATATAATGAAAGTAATCCCCAGAGGCCAAGAACAGAGGAAATAAAAGATGAGCATAACATGTGGTTGGTGCCTGAGAATAAAGACAGTCCCTGGTTTCTGGAACCCAGGGTATTTGGGTTAAGGACTGGAGGAGGTAAAGTTTTAGGTCCCAGCAAGGTGAGGAGTCGGGTTGAGATCCACACCTAAGCCACAGCTCTTAAAGAGATTCATCCTCAATAAAAGAATAAACTAGGAGAGAAAAAATCCATCCTCCAGTGCTTAGCTTAGGCTGTGGGTACACAGAGCAAAAGTCATTCCTGGAAGCTTGTTACCAGACTGACTTCTGTTTGGTTTGGATTCAAATTTACACTACCTGGGGAATTCCCTGGTAGCTCAGCAGATTAAGGATCTGGTGTTGCCACTGCTGTGGCATGGGTACAATCCCTGGCCTGGGAACTTCCATATGCCTCAGAAAAAAAATTTTTTTTACGACCTGTGTCAGAATCCTGGCCATACCCATGGCTTATGGAAGTTCTCGGGCCAGGAACTGAATCTGAACCATAGCTATGACCTGGATCTTTAACTCACTGTGCCACAGCAGGAACTCCAGAATCTTGTGAATTTAACGTTAAAAGTATTTTGGAGTTGCTTTTGGCAAAAGGGAAGAGAATTACTTTCTGGCTTGATGTACCTTAATTCAGGCTGCAGAGGATACTCACATAAGACAAAAACCTCGCAATGCTGAACTCACAATTTAGTATTAGAGAACACACAAGGAAATAATTCACCATGAATAAGAGTTAAAAGGCAATAAATAGCAAGGTTAAACTCCAAGGACTTAATAGAATTATCAAATAGAGACTATATAGAAAGTATATAGACATTTAAGAAAAAGGAAGCAAACTGGGAACCTGAAAGGAACTTCTAGAAGTGAAAAATATAATACTTGAAATTAAAAGTTTAGTGTAGAGATTATATACAATTGAAAAGAGAATGAATAAACTATAGAAATGAAACTGAGGAAATTACCGTGAATATTGTAGTGATAGGAAATTGAATGAAGACCTTCAATATATGCCTAGGAGGTGTTCCAGAGAATAGAGTATAGGCAGTATTGAAAGTGATAATGATTAGAAATGATTAATGAAAGACATGGATCTTCAAATTTAGGAAATACAGTGAAGCAAGCATAAATAAAAATAATGCTGCAAGACAACACAAAGAGAAAAAACTTAAAAGCAACCAGAAAAAAAGATTACCCACATGATGATAGAACTCCATAGCAGCCATATAAACCAGAAATAAAATAGTTTCAAAATGATAATCTAGAATTTGGTTTCTAGTTAAATTATTCAAGAAACAAAGTGAACTAAAGATTTTTTCAGTCAAAGACTTGGGAGGAGTTCCCATTGTGCCTCAGCAGTGTTAAAAACCTGACCTGTCTCGGAGTTCCTGTCATGGCTCAGTGGTTAACGAATCCGTCTAGGAACCATGAGGTTGCAGGTTTGATCCCTGACCTTGCTCAGTGGGTTAAGGATGCGGCATTGCTGTGAACTGTGGTGTAGGTTGCAGATGCGGCTCAGACCCCGCGTTGCTGTGGCTGTGGCGTAGGCCAGTGGCTACAGCTCCGATTAGACCCCTAGCCTGGGAACCTCCACATGCCATGGGTGCGGCCCTAGATAAGACAAAAAAAAAAAGAACCTGACTAGTCTCCTTGAGGATGTAGGTTCTATCCTTGGCCTCACTCAGTGGGTTAAGGATCAGGTGTTGCCACAAGCTCCGGCTTAGGTCGTAGATGTGTCTTGGATCTGGCATCGCTGTGGCTGTGGTGTAGGCTGGCAGCTGCAGCTCCAACTGGACCCCTAGCTTGGGAACTTCCATATGCCTCAGGGAATAAAAAACAAAGGTTTGGGAGACTTCAGGATAACAAGTTATTGAAAAGTGTACTGAAATAAATGAAACTGAACACAAATGAAAAACTGACATATAAGATTAGATAGCAAAAAGTTTGTAAAGATCCTAATAAACGTAGACCAACATGAACTATATAGGACCATAATAAATAATGTCTACTTTGTAGGTAAATATTAGAAAGTTAAAACCCAGTATGCTAGAAAACAATAATAGTAGTTCAGTCATTGGAATTATAATGGTCTGAGATCCTTCTGTTTGTTTGAGGTCTTAACAGGGGTCTTAATTAACTTTAGGCTTTAAATCAAATATGGAAGCTCAAGTTTTAAGGGTAATTAGAATCTAAATAAAATGTATAACCATCAAAGCTGCAGAGGAAAAAAAAATAAAGACAACTATCATTTTAGTAGTAGGCAAGAAAAAAAGAGGGGGGGATAACTAGAGAAATCAGGTTAACACATAAGAATAACAAATCCAAATTTATTACTAGTTGAAGTATATGGAAATGTATTAAACTTACTAGGGAAAGATTGATTGAATTTTTAAAATCCATTTCTAGGGGTTCCCACTGTGACTCTGTGGGTTAAGAATCCAACTAGTATTTATCCATGAGGATAAATCCCTGGGCCTCACTCAGGGGGTTCCATCCCTGGCCTCACTCAGTGGGTTAAGGATCCAGTGTTGCCCTGAGCTGCGGTGCAGGTCGCAGATGTGGCTCGGATCCATTGTTGCTATGACTGTGGTACAAGGTCAGCGGCTGCAGCTCTGATTTGACCTCTAGCCCAGGAAGCTCCATATGCCACAGATGTGGCCCTAAAAAAAGGAAAAAATAAAATAAACTTAAAAAAAATCCATTTCTTGGAGTTCCCTTCGTGGCTCAATGGTTAATGAATCCGACTAAGAACCGTGAGGTTGCAGGTTCAATCCCTGGCCTTGCTCAGTGGGTTAAGGATCCAGCATTGCTGTGAGCTGTGGTGTAGGTTGCAGACGTGGCTCGGATCCCGCGTTGCTGTGGCTGTGGCGAAGGCTGGCAGCTACAGCTCCTGTTAGACCCCCTAGCCTGGGAACCTCCATATGCCACAGGTGCGGCTCTAGATAAAAGGCAAAAAGGCAAAAAAAAAAATCCATTTCTGCATTCTATACTATTTAACATTCAGAACTCAATGTCAATTCAGAGGAATGGAAAAAAGATACAGTAGGTAGACACTACTGAAAGAAAGCTGGAAGAGCTATGTAAATATACATTAAAATGGACTTAAAGACAAAAAGCATAAATGAGTCATAAAATTGAAAAAAAGTTTGACACCAAAAGATAGTTCTAAACTGCTATGGATCTTATAAAATATTCATTTAGAAAAAAATTACCAACTCCAGAAAAAGTTTGATAATTGCACTATCATGCATATATTTATTATATGCCGTTACATAAATGTATATATGATATACCACATATATGTATGTGTGTATACACAATAAGTAATGACCAAATTGTATTTATCCCAGCCTGTAATACGGAGTAGTAAAATTAGAAAATCTGTAAGTGCAACTGACCATATTAACAGATTAGTAAGGATTCAGGGGAGCCATAGCATCTCAATTATTGTGGCAAAAGATTTAGTAAAATTCAACACTTTTACAAACATGCACAAAAACTGTTATCAAAACCAGGGTAGAAAGAAGTATCCATAACCTGATAAAATATAGCTATAAAAAACTTAACAGCAAACACTCTTGATTGCTCCCTTTAAAAAATCAAGGAAAAAACCCCATTCATTCAAGATGTAGGAGGACTCTGGTCTCACTTCCTCCCAGGAACACACAGAAAAACTAACTGGTTCATATCCAGGAGACTCACAAGGCTACAATCTGAGAAATGGCTCTTAAAGGGCTTACGTGCTCAGACTTGAGCACCATAGGGCTCAGTACAGAGGTGGCCAATTGAGAGGTGCCCAGACCTTATATGAATGAGGCTCATTTACTAATCTTAAAAGTGGTAGTCTAAGAGGCAGGCATCTGATTTAGCACACATCTAGGGGACTGCTGGCTGGGAGCTTCATCTATAAGCACTCCCTCTCCCTAGTTCTAGCTGTGGTTTTCCTTTTTTTTTTCTTTTTCCCAGCAGGCACAGTCTATACACTCTTCCTCTGCGTCACTCCAACCACTGGGCACCATTGTCACACTCTGCCTCTACTAATGCTCCAGAACACCAGTGTCTCCCAGAGAGGAGCTTTTACACGTGTCTGGTTTTTGCAGATGCTGCCCAGGGGATGCCCCTTGATCTCCTAGCTCTGGGGGGAGGGGGTGGATCCCACGGGACAGTAACAATTGGGGAGAGAGTTCCTGGCAGACTGCTGACTTCGTGGCACTGCAGAGACAGCAGACTGAAACATATCTTCAGTCTTTTTATTAAGGAGGCTTATTTGCTTGCCCTGGAGCTTTCAGCATGAGGGACATGCTTCTGGGGACAAATAGGGCCCAACGGAGGTGCTCTCAGGGAACCCAGACTGGTGGATGCAACCTCTGTGCTCTCCCTCTGCTTTGCTCCAGCTCACCAATATCTCTAAGAAAGGAGTTTGTACCTTTGTCTAGAACCCTGATTTTTACAGCTGCCAACAGGAAACACCTCTACATTGCCTGACTCTGGTAACCAGTGGAGCTTATGCCTTGTGAGTCTCACAGGATGTATGGCTATTCATATGGAAAAAAAACTGAATCTCCAGCAAACACAAAATTTAGGAGTCCCTGGTGGCCTAGCAGTTAAGGATTTGGCATTGTCACTGCTATGGCTCAGGTCATTACTCTAGGTGTGGGCTCTGATCTCTAGCCCAGGAACTTCTATATGCTGTGGGTACAGCCAAAAATAAAAATTTTTAAACTTTTGGAAGACATAGGAAAATATCTTTGTAACTGTGAGACTGGAAGGATTTCTTAAATGAGATACAGAAAAGAACTAGAAAATATTGATGTTTTTAATTGAATTAAAATTAAAACTTCTGTTAGGAGTCTCTATAAGATATAAAAACCAAATGAGTTTTGTGAATTTTGAATGGATTCTCATCTTTAAAAAAACCGTTATATAAAAACTACTGAACCAATGGGGGACATTTGAAAATGGATTTATGATTATAAGTGGAATATACGATGGAATTTTTAATGTCCTTACATATAATACTGGTAATTGTGTGTATGTAGGAGAAAGTGCTTCAAAGACTCATTTATTTATGGATGAAATGTCATAATACATGAAACAAACATTCAGGTAATTTTAGCATGAATTTTTATATAAATATGTATAAATATATACATAGAACGAGAGAGAACAAAAATATATTAAAATGTATACACTGGCAAAATATTATTTGTTGGATCTAGATAAATAATATACCAGTGTTCTAGGTACAGTTCTTTCAGATTTTCCCAGTGTTTCCAAATTTTTATTTAAAAACTTGGGGAAAAGCCTATAAAAGAGGCTCATCATCATTAGTCTAGGGAAATGCAATTCAAAATCATAAGACACTGCTTTAAACTCAGCTGTACGGCTAAAATAAAAAATAAAATATTAATTGTTGGCAACGATATGGGACAGTAGAACCTCATACACTGCTAATGTAAAATGGTACAGTCATTTTGGAAAATAGTTCAGTAGTTCCTTGAAAAGTTAAAACAGATTTACAATGTGACCCACTAATTTCACTCTTACATGAAAACATGTCCACACAAAAACTTGTACACAAATGTTCATAGCAGCATTACTGACAACAGCCAAAAAGTAGAAACAACCTAAATGTCTATCAACAGATGAGTAGATAAATGAAATGTGATAAATCCATACAACAGTGTATTATTTGTCAAAGAAAAGGAAAGAAGTACAGATAATGTTACATTATGGATAAACCTTGAAAACGTGCTGAATAAAAGAAGACATTCACAAAAGGCCACATATTACGTTATTCCATTTATGCAAAATGTCTACAATAGGCAAATCCATAGAAACAGTATGTTAATGATTGCCATAGGCTGGGATGAGAAGGTGTGGGTTATGAAGTTTCTTTTGGGGATGATGACAATGTTCTAAAATAGTATCATGGTGATAACTGTACAACTCAATATACCAAAAACCACTTAACTGTACATTTAAGGGTGAATTTATGGTATGTGAATTATCTCAATAAATTACATTTTTTAAGTTGGAAAAGAAAAAAATAAGGTACAACAAACCAAAACTGAGAGAAGTTATTTGCAACACCTATAACTTAGAAAGAAACAGTATCTAGAACATATGAAGAGCTGCTTCAAATAAGAAAAGAGAGACATAACAATTTTTAAAATGTGCAAAAGAACAATTTTCATTGAATAGGAAAGAAATATGGTAAGATGATTAGTAGAGAAATACAATTTAAGAATAAAATGAGATATACACTTACTAGATGTGTAAAAATTATTAACTGGTAGGAATGTATAATGGTATAACCATTTTGATAACCACTCATATTTCCTAGAAAGTGAAAACATTCACACACTCTATGATGCAAGTGCTTCCATTCCTAAAGATATACACTAGACAAACTCTCACAGACATATATGCTAGAATGTCCACACAGTGTTGTTCATAATAGCAAAAGTTTGGAAACAATCAAATGTCCATCGATAAGACAATGGATAAATTATGGTATATTCACACATACCACATGCTAGCAAAACTACAGGTACCTATAAAAATATGGGTGAATCTTAAAAACAATACAATGAAAAAAGCAACTTGCCAAAGTCTAGAGTAATAATGTATTTTTATTAATTTCAAATGCAAGGAAGCTAAATAATATATGGTTTATATGTGTGTGTGATAAAATTACATTAAATAGTCAAGGGAATAATAAGCATTAAATCTAGGAGAGTGGAACACGCGACTGAATCCCGCTAAGGCCGCCACGTAAACTTTTCCGATTCTGGCAAGTGAGTGTGGCGATCTACCCGTCTAGCATCACTCAAGACAAGCCTTGTAGGTGAATTATAACTTGAAATGTCCAGAGCACCATCCTACTCATTAACTTACAGATAACTTGCTGCCTTAAAGGTGAATGCATGTTTCTCCAGAAAATAAAAAATTCTGGTAACTCTTGGAGATTGGATTAAGATGGCAGAATAGAAGGACTGGAACTCAACCTCTCTCCCAAAAAACAATAAAACTACAACCAACTGCCGAGCAACCTTCAACCAAATGGACTGTAAACTTCCAAAAAAGATATTCTACTCCAGAAGACAAAGAGAAGACCACATCAAGAGGTAGGAGGGGCGATTACATGATAGAAGCAACACCATACCTCCCGGGTGGCAAGCCCCACAGACTGAAAAGTAACTGTACCACAGAGACTCAGCTACAGGACTGAGAGTTCTGAGCCCCACGTCAAATCCCCACGCCTGGGGAATCTGGAACAGGGAGAAAGGGCCCCCAGAGCATCTGGCATTAAAGGCCAGCGGGGCTTGTGTGCAGGAGCTGCACAGGACTGGGGGAAAGAGGAGACCCCATTCTTTTTTTTTTTTTTTTTTTTTTTTTTTTGCATTATAGCTGGTTTACAGATTTCTGTTAGATTTTCCAACTGCACTGCGTGGTGACCCGATTACATGTACATATATGGATTTGAGACCCCATTCTTGAAAGGCGCACGCAGACTTTCACGTGCACTGGGTGCCAGGGCAAAGAAAAGTCTCCATGCGAATCT
>PVHT020001751.1:13880408-14067738 GCA_004024745.2 Catagonus wagneri
AAAAAAAAAAAAAAAAAAATGAAAAGATGTTCAACATCACTCGTTATTAGAGAAATGCAAATCAAAATCACTATGAGGTACCACCTTATGCCAGCCAGAATGGCCATCATCAAAAAGTCTACAAACATTAAGTGCTGGAGAGGGTGTGGAGAAAAAGGATCCCTATTACACTGCTGGTGCGAATGCAAATTGGTGCAGCCACTGTGGAAAACAGTATGGAGATTCCTCAGAAAACTCAAAATAGAATTACCATTTGATCCAGCAATCCCACTCCTGGGCATCTCTCCAGAGGAAACCACGACTGGAAAAGACACATGTACTCCAGTGTTCATTGCAGCATTCTATGCAATAGCCAGGTCATGGAAACAACCTAAATGCCCATTGACAGAGGAGTGGATAGGGAAGATATGGTACATACACACAGTGGAATATTACTCAGTCATTAAAAGGAACGAAATAACAACATTTATAGCAACATGGATGGACCTAGAAATTATCATGCGAAGTGAAACCAGTCAGACAATTAGACAGCAACATCCAATGCTACCGCTTATATGTGGAAACTAAAAAGACACAATGAACTTCTTTCAGAACAGTCAATGACTCACAGACTTTGGAAAACTTACAGTTTCTAAATGAGACAGGTTGGGGGGTGGGGGGATGCACTGAGGGTTTGGGACGGAAATGCTATCAAATTGAGCTGTGATTATTTTTATAGACCTATAATTGTAATAAAATTCATTAAGCAAAATAAATAAATAAATAAATAAATAAATAAATCTAGGAGAGTGTAACCTCAAGGGGGGCTGAGGCACAGGAAGGAGCATACCGGTAGATGCAATTGCACTAATGATGTTTAAATTAGTTGAGTGACGATTTCATAGATCCTCATTTATTATGAGTTTCCACTATATATTCTTTTATATATTTCAAATATTACATAATGACAGTTAAAAGAAAAAAGAGCTGGTTCTTTGAAAAGGTAAACAAAATTCTAAACTTTAGCTAGACTTATCAAGGAAAATAGAGGGCCCAAATCAATAAAATCAGAAATGAAAAAGGAAAAGTTACCAACATCAAAGAAATGCAGAGGATCATAAGAGAATACTATAAACAGATATACACAATAAAATGGACAACCTAAAAGAAAAAGGACAAATTCCCAGAAAATACAATCTTTCAAGTCTGAGCTAGGAAAAGAAAGAAAATATAAACAGACCAATTACCACTAATGAAACTGAATCAGTAATTTAAAAAATCCCAACAAACCAAAGTCCAGGACCAGACAGCTTCACAGGTTAATTTTACCAAACTTTTAGAGAAGAGTTAACACCTATCCTTCTAAAACTATTTCAAAAAATTGCAGGAGTTCCCTTCGTTGGCTCGGTGGTTAACGAATCCGACTTAGAACCATGAGGTTGCGGGTTCAATCCCTGGTCTTGCTCAGTGGGTTAAGGATCCAGCGTTGCCGCGAGCTGTGGTGTAGGTTGCAGACGCGGCTCGGATCCTGTGTTGCTGTGGCTTTGGCAAAGGCCGGCAGCTACAGCTCCTGTTAGAACCCTAGCCTGGGAACCTCCATATGCCACGGGCACGGCTCTACATAAAGGCAAAAAGACAAAAAAAAAAATTGCAGAGGAAGGAATTCATCTGAATTCATTCTAGGAAGCCAGTATTATCCTGATTCCAAAACCAGACAAAGATATCACAAGAAAAGAAAATCATAGGCCAATACTTCTCACAAACATATATGCAAAAGTCCTCAACAAAATATGAGTAAACTAGATTCAACAATACATTAAAAGGATCAGACACCATGATCAAGGGGGATTTATTCCAAGGATGCAAGGATGGTTCAAGATCTGCAAATTAGTGTGATACACCACATTAACAAATTGAAGAATAAGAATCATATAACTGTCAATAAATAAAAAGGTTTTGACAAATTCAATATCCATTTTTGACTAAAAACTCAATGAAGTGGGTATAGAGGGAAAATATCCCAACATAATAAAGGCCATATATGACAAGCCCACAGCTAACATCGTACTTCATTGGTGGAAAGCTGAAAGCATTTCCCCTGAGATCAGAAACAAGACAAGGATGTCCACTCTTACCACGGCAGTCAGACAAGAAAAAGAAATAAAGGGAATCCTAGCTAGAAAGGAATAGGTAAAACTGTCACTATTTGCAGACTATATGATACTTATATGTAGAAAATCCTAAAGATGCCATCAAAAACTACTAGAACTCATCAATCAATTTGGTAAAGTTGCAGGATACAAAATTTACAGAATCTTTTTCATTTCTATACACCAACAATGAACTATCAGAAAGAGAAATTAACACAAAAACAGATAATAGATCAGGGAATAGAACAGAGAGGCCAGAAATGAATCCACACTTATATGGTCAGTTAATCTGTGACAAAAGAGGCAATAACAACAGTGGGGAAATTGTATAGAAATGGTGTTGGGAAAACTAGACAGCTACATGCAAAGGAATCAAACTACTCTCTTAAAACATGCACAAAAATTAATCAAAAATGAATTAAAGACTTAAATATATAAGACCTGAAACTTCTAGAAGAAAACAAGCAGTACATTCTTTGACATTGGTCTTAGTAATTTTCTTTTGCATTTGTTTCCTCAGGCAAGGGAAACAAAGGCAAAAATAAATAAATGGGACTGCCTCAAACTAAAAAACTTTTGAGGGAATTCCCTGGTGGTCTAGTGGTTAGGATTTGGCACTTTCAGTGCAGCAGCTAGGGTTCAGTCCCTGGTCTGGGAACTGAGATCTCTCATCAGGATGCTGCACACTGCAATAAAAAAAAAAAAAAGGAAAGAATAAAAAACTTTTAAAGAAACTATCAACCAACCAACCAACGAAATATGCTGCCTACTGAATGAGAGAAGATATTTGCATATGATATATCTGATAAGGGGTTAATATCCAAAAGGTATAAACAACTGAACAACAAAAAAACAGGAATTCCAGTTGTGGCTCAGTGGGTTAAGAACCCAACTAGTATCCATGAGGATACAGGTTTTCTGATCCCTGACCTCACTAAGTGGATTAAGGATCTGGGTTGCTGCAAGCTGTGGTGCATGTCGCAGATGTGGTTCGGATACTGCCTTACTGTGCCTGTGGTGTAGGTCAGCGGCTGTAGCTCCAATTCAACCCTGAGAACTTCTATATGCCACAAGTGTGGCCCAAAAAATAAAGTAAAATAAAATAACCCCCTCTCCCCCAAAAAAACCAACCCTATTAAAAAATGGGCAAAGGATATGAATAGAATTTTTTCCAAAAAAGACATACAGATGAACAACAGGCAGGTGAAAAGATGCTCATCATCACAGTCATCAGAGAAATGCACATCAAAACCACAGTGGGATATCACCTCACACTTGTCAGAATGGCTATTATTAAAAAAAAAAGCAAAAAACGAAAAATAACAAGTGATACGGAGAAAGGGGAACACTAGTACACCGTTGGTGGGAAAGAAAACTAGTGCAGCCACTATGAAAAACCGTATGGAGATTCCTCAAAAAATTAAAAAGAGAAATACCATGTGATCCAGCAATTCCACTCTTGAGTATATATCAAAGAATATTGAAACATTAATTTGAAAAAACATATGTACCTATGTTCACTGGAGCATTATTTACAATAGCCAAGATATGGAAGCAATCCAAGTGCCTATCAGGAGATGAATGGATAAAGATGTGTGGTACATATATATAATGGAGTATTAGCCATAAAAAAAGAAATGAAATCTAGGAGTTCCCATCGTGGCTCGGTGGTTAATGAATCCAACTAGGAACCATGAGGATGCAGGTTTGATCCCTGGCCTCGCTTAGTGGGTTAAGGATTCGGCATTGCCGTGAGCTGTGGTGTAGGTTGCAGATGCGACTCGGATCCCATGTTGCTGTGGCTGTGGTGAAGGCCAGCAGCTACAGATCCGATTAGACCCCTGGCCTGGGAACCTCCATATGACGCGAGTGTGGCCCTAGAAAAGGCAAAAAAAGACAAAAAAAAAAAAGAATGAAATCTTGCCATTTACAACAACATGGATGGACTTAGAGTGTATTATGCTAAGTGAAATCAGTCAGCTGAGAAAAGATGAATACTGAATGATCTCACTTATATGGTATCCTGAAAAACAAACAAACAAAAAAATGAAGACATAAAACAGAAGCAGTTATAGATACTGAGAACAAACGGTGGTTGCCAGAAGGGAGAGGGGTAGGAGAAGGAAAGAAATAGGTGAAGGAGAGTTAAGAAGCACACTCAGTTGGAAAATAAATGAGTCACAGGGATGAAATATACAGTCTGGGGGAATAGAGTCGACAAATATGCAATATCATTGTATAGTGATAAACTGTAACTAGGCTTACTGTAGTGATCATTTTGGAATGTACAGCACTATTAAATCACTGTGTTGTGTAACAAGAACTCATACAGTGTTGTAGGTCAATTATACTTCAAAAACAATCTTACAGAAGGAGATCAGATTTGTGGTTACAATGGCAGAGGGTGGGGACAGGGGCAATTAAAGGAGCAAACTTCCAGTTAAAAGATAATAAATCCTAGGGATAAAATTTACAACATGATAAATACAGTTAACACTGTATATGAAAGATGTTAAGAGAATAAATCTGAAGAGTTCTTACCACAAGGAAAAATGTTTTTCTAGTTCCTTAATTTTGCATGTATATGAGATATGGATGTTCAGTAAACTTATTGTGATAAGCATTTTATGATGAATGTAAGTTACACCACTATGCTGTATATCTTACACAGTGCTGTATGTCAATTATATCAATAAAACTGGAAGAAACCAAAAACAAAGCAAAGAGAAGAAAAGGGCAGAAAAAGAACAAACAATATCATCCAAAACAAAGCTGGCATAGTTTTATCAATATCAGACTTGATAGACTTTAAGGGCAAAAGCATGGCTAAGGATAAAATACTCCCCCCAGCATGATAAAAGGAACAATTTACTACAGAGATATCAAATTGTACACATAGATTCAAATTATGACAATTACTAGAAGAATTTGGCAAAATCATAGTCTTTTAACATATCTTTCAGTTATTAATTTTGCCAAATCAAAACAACCCTGAACCTAATTTAAAAATTCTTTTCAAGCACACATAAAACTATGACACAGAGCAAGTTCAACATATATCAAAAAAGGATAACGTTTGGACCATATTTTCTGCTAACAATGCAATTAAGTTAGAAATTAATAACAAAAGACATCTATATAAAATTATGTTTGGAATTTTTCAAATGCACCTCTAAATAATAAGATGATGAAAACTTGAAAAAAGCAGGAGGGAAATAAATACCAGAAATTAATGAAGTAGAACACAAAGGAATGCCTACACCTCACAGGGCTACACAAGGATTAAGTGAGTGATTATTCATTAAGTACTTGGAACAGTGCCTGGTACACAGCAAGCACCACATGTTTGTAAAATAAATCAAAACTGGTAGATTAAGAGTCTTCCCTGTAAAACAGAAAGCCCTTCAAGGGCTTATTCAAAAGCTGGATACATCTCTGTTAAGGACGGTGTATAGGTAATCCAGCCTTTCTGGTCTAGGTGAGTTCTTCTCAAACTTCAATATGCATTCAAAGCACATGGGGATCTTACTAAAAGGCAAGTTTCCAGTCTGTAAAGGTGGAGTGGAGCCTGAGATAGCTTATTTCTAGCAGGTGTCTCCTGGGGATGACATCTTGAGGAGCAGAGGTCTGAATGGCCTTTCCCTCTGATCACACATCGTAGTTTCTAAGATGCTTAGTTCTTATTTCTGGTCAATCATGACCTTGCAGTAAATTCTAGATATACTTCTCTTTCATTTCTGCTGAGCCACGACAGGAACTCCCTAGATATATTTCTCTTTCAAAACCAAGTTCTACCCTTCGGTGAACTAATAATAATTTAAACACTACAAGAATTTAGAAGTTATAGGAAGCCTGACGTTTCATATAAATTATGTTTTGGGATTTTTTTTTCTGTCTTTTTAGGGCCGCACCTGCAGCATATGGAGGTTCCCAGGCTAGGGGTCCATCGGAGCTGTAGCCACCACCTAAACCACAGCCACAGCAAAGTGGGATCCAAGCTGCATCTGTGACCTACACCACAGCTCACGGCAACGCCGGATCCTTAACCCACTGAGCAAGGCCAGGGATTGAACCTCCCTCCTCATGGATCCTAGTCAGATTCATTTCTGCTGATCCATGACAGGAACTCTGTTTTTGGATTTTTTTAAAAAAATTAAACCCATGCAACTATAGTCAACAAATCTATGACAAAGAGGCAAGAATAAACAGTGGAGAAAAGACAATAAGTGGTGCTGGGAAAACTGGACAGTCACATGTAAAAAAATGAAACTAGAACACTTCCTAACACCATGCCCAAAAATAAACTCAAAATGGATTAAAGATCTAGATATAAGACCAGATACTATAAAACTCTTAGAGGAAAACATAGGCCAAACACTCTCTGACATGAATGACAGCAACATCTTCTCAGATCCACCTGTCAGAGTAAGGCAATAAAAAGAGAAATAAACAAATGGAACTTAATTAAACTTCAAAGTTTCTGCACAGCTAAGGAAACCCTAAACAAAATGAAAAGACAACCCACAGAATGGGAGAAAATATTTGCAAATGAAGCGACTAACAAGGGATTAATCTCCAGAATTTACAAACACCACCTACAGCTCAATACCAAAAAAACAAAGAACCCCATCAAAAAATGGGCAGAAGATCTAAACAGACAATTCTCCAAAGAAGACATACAGATGGCCAAAAAAAAAAAAAAAATGAAAAGATGTTCAACATCACTCGTTATTAGAGAAATGCAAATCAAAACCACTATGAGGTACCACCTTACGCCAGCCAGAATGGCCATCATCAAAAAGTCTACAAACATTAAGTGCTGGAGAGGGTGTGGAGAAAAAGGATCCCTATTACACTGCTGGTGCAAATGCAAATTGGTGCAGCCACTGTGGAAAACAGTATGGAGATTCCTCAGAAGACTCAAAATAGAATTACCATTTGATCCAGCAATCCCACTCCTGGGCATCTCTCCAGAGGAAACCATGACTGGAAAAGACACATGTACTCCAGTGTTCATTGCAGCACTCTATGCAATAGCCAGGTCATGGAAAGAACCTAAATGCCCACCGACAGAGGAATAGATAGGGAAGATATGGTACATACACACAGTGGAATATTACTCAGCCATTAAAAGAAACAAAACAACATTTATAGCAACGTGGATGGACCTAGAAATTATCATGTGAAGTGAAACCAGTCAGACAATTAGAAACCAACATCAAATGCTACCACTTACATGTGGAAACTAAAAAAAGGACACAATGAACTTCGTAGAATAGATACTGACTCACAGACTTTGGAAAACTTACGGTTTCCAAGTGAGACAATCTGGGGGTGGGGAGATGCACTGAGGGTTTGGGATGGAAATGCTATAAAATTGAGTTGTGATGATTTTTGTACACCTATAATTGTAATAAAATTCATTAAGTAATGGGAAAAAATAAATATCTGATACTGAAAAAAAAGCAGAAACACTTATAATGAGAAGTTATAACAGTAAAATGGGGGGGAGAAGTTCCTGTATCATTTTAGATTTCATATCAGAGTCTATTATGATAAAGTAAAGGATGTCACTCTAGATATCCAATTCAGTGAGTGAGAGAAGGAAAATCATATTTAAAGTCAGGATAAATAAAATAAAATAAAATACCTGGGGGAAAAAACTTGAAAAAAAAAGAAAAAATAAAGGCAGGATAAATTAGAAAGAAGGAGAATGTCAAAGCTTGAAGTAAAAAGGAAACAATAAAGAAGAATTTTATTTTGAGGTCTGAAGTATGGTTCTGAGAGATGTTAAAAGAGAAAGCATTTGGATCACTGTTTCATACTATATTAATCCAACAATAAGCTGAATGGCAAATTAGACTTCAGCACACAGAGGACTCTGGTGAAGCATACTGGGCTCTGGAGGGAGCTTCACCCATCTGACATGGACACAACCAGACATTCAGGTTCAACTAACATCTGAGTGTTCTGAAGAAGATTCTTTTTTTTTTTTTTTTGTCTTTTTGCCACTTCTAGGGCCGCACTCGTGGCATATGGAGGTTCCCAGGCTAGGGGTTTAATTGGAGCTGTAGCTGCTGGCCTTCGCCACAGCCATAGCAACACAGGATCCGAGCCACGTCTGCAACCTACACCACAGCTCATGGCAATGCCAGATCCCTTAACCCACTGAGTGATGCCAGGGATCGAACCTGCAACCTCATGGTTCCTAATCAGATTTGTTAACCACTGAGCTATGATGGGAACTCCTGAAGATCTTTAATGGCATGATCTAGAACAGAAGCCAGAGAACAGGCTGGTACTTGGGGTGGCTGATGATGTGGGAAATTCTGGATAATTTGGTCTGAATTATACTTTATGCTTTCCTTCCTTCAGGGAATCCTCGATGACAACAGTTGTTTTAGAGCCAAAGGGAACCCTCAGAGTTTCCTTGGAACTGACGTACATAGACACTGAGTCTGTGACTCCTGTGTACCTAGTGTTCTGGGGGCTTTGGCCATGGAAGGGTACATGATGATTCCACATAAAGCTACTGGAACCAATGTGTGCTGATCCCCAGAGCACAGCTCACAAACATCCCTAGATCTGAAAGAGCTACTGAGCAGACAGACAGTGAGGAGCAGTGAAGAGGACACTGTGTTCTTTCACTGTTGCACTCTTCAAGGTCAAAGCAGGGAGTTTCTTGGCCCTATATTTTATTTAATTTTTTGGCTACACCCGCAGCATGCAGAAGTTCACATGCCAGGGATCGAAACTGTACACATCTCTCACTAGAGCCACAGCAGTAATGACTCCAGATCCTTAACTCGCTACTCCATAAGGGAATGAATGCCTTATATTTTGTTTTTAAAAGGTGCTGGAGAACTCAGGGGAAAATAGAAGGAACAGTCATTCAAGCAGGTAACTCTACAGCTTTTTAAAAAATCTGTTCAATAGTTTCAGTATATTACTCACCACAACTGCACAGAGGTTATATTTAGGATGTTTCCGAAAAACTGGACAAATATAAGGAGTAAGGTCCAAGTTAGTGAGTGGGTAATGAATATCTGTCCTCAGTTTCCTTTTCTTTGTACCCAGAATGTCAAACCTGGAGAGAGACAACAAATGTGTGAAGTAGAAAGTAAGTTCGTGAACCACTCAGATGAAGTCCACAGACCTTCATAAAACCCAAGCAGAGTTAACAGTAATTTCTTGGAAAGATTACTTGGTGCAGACCTACACATAAACTATTTTTTTCTTATCTAAATAGATTTAGAATCTCCACATCCACAAGCCTGGCCAAAACGGAGGCTGGAGTGGGCCAAGATCTTGAGTCAGGGAGTAAGACAGGATAGAGTCAATCCAGTGGGAGAAAAAGAAAGGGATAAAGCCAGGCTTGGCACAGGGGAGCAGAAATCACATGGATAACTTTCTGAAGCCTTCCCTCCAGCTCATGCTGTTCACTCTAACCAAGCTGACTCAGCTTTTCCTTATCTTGATTTCAGAACACATTGTCTTGGCAGTGTCCTATTCTCCAGCTCTGAGGTTTTAATGTATCTTTAATGAGATAAAATTTTGTGAAAATCTTGTCATATTCTCTGTTATATAGATCAGCAGTTCTCAAATCTGAGTTCATATCAGAATCATCCCAGAGCTTTTTAAAAAATAAATTCTGTTCATTTTGGAAAAATGGCTGATTTAAATCTGGGGCAGGGAAATTACTGGGTGAGTCTGAGATATTCTTGTGCCAGAAAGCAAGAAACCTTGTTTGCAAAAACTAAGGGAATATCATGTGACCCAGAAACCCCATTCCTAGTTATTATTTCAAAGAAACAAAGATTTATATACACATCAATACCTATATGTGAATGTTTATGGCAGCTGTATTCCTATCTGCCTCAAACTGAAAACAACACAAATGTTCAGCAACTGGTGAATGGATAAACAATTTTGGTACATTCACAAAAGGATATATACTACACAGCAATAAAAAGGAAGGAACCGGAGTTCCCATCATGGCTCAGCAGAAAACGATTCTGACTAGCATTCATGAGGACACAGGTTTGATTCCTGGCCTCACTCAGTGGGTTAAGGATCTGGCATTGCTGTGAGCTGTGGTGTAGGCCGCAGATGCAGCTTGGATCTGGCATTGCTGTGTCTGTGGTGTACACCAGAGACTACAGCTCTAATTCGACCCCTAGCCTGGGAACCTCCATATGCCACGGGCACGTCCCTAAAAAAAAGAGATGGAAAATAAAAAGGGAAGGAACCACTGGTACATGCCACAACATGGATGAATCTCATGGTGCTAAGTGAAAGAAGCCAAACTCAAAAGGCCACATATGGTATAACATAGGATATTCTGGACATGACAAAACTATGAAGATGGAAACCATATCAGAAGATGCTATGGGTTGAGGGTGGAAGAAGGGATTGATTATAAAGGAGCATGAGAAAACTTTCTTAGGTCTATGTTTAGAGTGATGATTATATCACATTTGTCAAAATTCATAGAACTATATACATAGAAGGATACATTTTCTATCTGTACTTATACTTTATTAAGCTTAAATTAACTAATGTGGTCACAGGAGCTGGCTTGAAGGGAATCCCACTGGCTAACTTTGAAAATTTTATCTTTTTTTTTTTTAAGGGCAGCATTCCTCTAAGGCTCAATATGAGAAAAAAAAGGTTCAAATATGGAAAAAACAATCTAGGTTTTTCTAGATTAACAGAGACTAAAGAGACAGCCAAATGCAATGTATAACCTTTGACTCTATGCTAGATTAGAAAAAGTTATGAAAATCATTTTTGGGATGTGTGGGATTTACATATGGACTGTATCTTGGGTGATATAAAATTATTATTAAATTTCTTAAGCATGATAATAGTTGTGATTATGTAGGAAAACATCCTTATTCTTAGGTGAGACATGCTAAAGTGTTTAAGCATGAAATGCCACGGTGTTTTCATCTTACTTTATTTTACTTTAATTTTTGTCTTTTTAGGGCCGCATCCACAGAGTATAGAAGTTCCCAGGCTAGGGGTCCAATCGGAGCTACAGGGTCCAGCCTACACCACAGCCACAGCAACATCAGATCTGAGTCATGTCTGTGATCTTCGCCACAGCTCATGGCAATGCTAGATCCTTAGCCCACTGAACAAGGCCAGAGATGGAACCTTCATCCTCATACATACTAGTCAGGTCCATTACCACTGCGCCATGATGGGAATTCCTGCATCTTACTTTAGGTGGTTCAGCTAATAAAACGGAAAGGCTGCAGGGAGAAAGACAGACAGACAGATAGGAAGAACAAAAGGAAATGTGACAAAGTAGCACCAACTAATGATGATTTTAGGGTATATGGGTATTCATTTTATATCTTTTCAACTTTTCTGTAGATTTGAAACATTTAAAAAGGAAAACTGAATGAGGGAATTTAAAAATTAAAATAGTGATACTTGGATTCCACCTCAGACCTGTGGGATCAGAATCCCCAAGCGTAAAGCCAGGGAATTTTTTAAAATTGAAATATAATTGATTTACAATGTTGCATTAATTTCTGCTATATAACAAAGTGTATCAGTTATACATATATACATTTAAAATGTTCTTTTTCACTATGGTTTATTATACAACAATGAATATAGTTCCCTGTGCTATACAGTAGGAACTGTACTTTTTATTTTTTAAAAGCATTCAAAGTGAATGCCAAATGTTCATCAACAGTTGAATAGATACACAAAATATGATGTACATACATATGATGGAGTATTATTCAGCTCTAAAAAGGAATGAACTTCTGGTACATGTCACAGCAAGGATGAACCTCGCAAATATTATGCTAAGTGAAAAGGGCAAATACTGTGTGATTACACTTGTACGAAGTCTTAGGCAATTCATAGACACAGAAAATAGACTGGAGATTACCAAGGGCTGGAGAAAAGGAGGAATGGGGAGTTACTATTTAACGGTTCCAGAGTTTCTGTTGGGGGTGATGAAAAAGTTTTGGAAATAGTGACTGTGTAAGAGTATAATTGTAAACATAAAAAGTGCCAGTGAATTATATACTTAAAATGACAATTTTTTAAAATGTATCTTACAACGAACTTGTTTTGGCCATGCCCACAACATGTGGAAGTTCCAGGGCCAGGGATCAAACCTGCGCTGTGCCGCAGCAGTGACCTAAACCGCTGCAGTGACAAGGCTGGATCCCTAACCTGCTGGGCCACAAGGGAACTCCTTACCAAAGATTTTTAAAAATTAATGTAATATACTGGACAACATTGAATTGTACACTTAAATGGGTGAATTGCATGGTATGTGAATTATATCCTGATAAAGCTGTTCAAAAAAATATGCTCACAAAATGTCAAAATCCGGAGTTCCCTTCGTGGCTCGGTGGTTATCGAATCCGACTAAGAACCGTGAGGTTGCAGGTTCGATCCCTGGCCTTGCTCAGTGGGTTAAGGATCCGGCGTTGCCATGAGTTGTGGTGTAGGTTGCAGACGCGGCTTGGATCCCACGTTGCTGTGGTTGTGGAGAAGGCCGGCAGCTACAGCTCCTGTTAGACCCCTAGCCTGGGAACCTCCACATACCGTGGGTGCGGCTCTACATAAAGGCAAAAAGACAAAAAAAGAAAAGTCAAAATCCATACCTCTTTAAGTGAAAGACAATTATCTTGGGGGCTTTAGAAATACTGGCCCTCACAGCTGTTTCTTGCTTGGTTTCACAAAAGGAACAGTGAATTTGATTGTTCCAGGTCAGTATGTCTTGCTGAAAAAAACACTGGAGACAGTCCTGCTGAGAAAAAAAGCATTTGGTGACCAAACTAAATCCACTGAAACCTGGGCTCCAGTCTATTAGAACTTTGAAAGAGCTTTGGGAATGTAATCTTTGATGCTTTTCTCAAAGTCAGCAAGTCCAGGAGATGCCAGTGCCACGTGCTGCAGCCATCAAGAGTCCACTTGGCATAGGAGGTGCTGTTTTCTCAGTTATTACTGAAATATTTCCAAGTGACCATCTCACTTCTAATCTCTGAACCAGCATTTTAACATTTCTGGTTTGCTTCAGAATAATACTGACTATGCAGTTTCCACTAACCAAGACAGGCAGCTGCTTGAAGTTACTCATCTCATCACAAAAGTGATCTGGTGACTGAAAAATGATCCTATCCAGGTATTTGGGAGTGGCCCATAATAAACACAGTAGCACAGAGAGAATTAGCTCTTATTCCTACAGGAGACATCCTCGGTCACCCAGGCCCCACTCAACAAACCATTAACCTAAAGAGGAAGATGAGCACAGATTCTGTTTGCAGTAGACTTCCCAGTGCCTCATTCAGGGGCTTTGGAATTCATCTCCAGCCATCTTTTGCAGTTTGATCTGAGAACAAAGCCAAGTTCTGAATAATTAGTAGGATTTTATTCTCTAATTCTGCTACTTTACAATATTTAGCAATAAATGTGCTCTCACAATTCAGGAAGAAAAATATAAATGTGTGTTTTTCTGCTTTATAACTGTTCCCTGCCTTTTGCTGACACCTCCCCCCTCCCCTCCACATCCTTTACAGATTAATTCTTGGTATTACAGTAAAGAAAATTCATTAGGTAAACTAATGCACTATTTCATTCTCTTCCCCTCAAATTCGTCAAATTCTGTCCAAAACCTAAGAGCTCAAGACTAAGAGGAACATTTCTATCTAGTTGCCAGTCTGGGCCTACAGACCTCTAGGGTAAGAAAGGGCCATAAAATTTTGATAAGTATAAATAACTTATGTGTACCAAGCCATCCCAATAAACTGAGTAAAGCCACACCTATCTTTCCAGCCTTCCAGTAAGGCCGCTTTATTGAGCACATTTAGAAATACAACTGAATTCACAGTAACTTTTAGTTGTATGTTGCTTTTCTACAAAGCATTGTCATCACAGACTTGCAATTTTTTTTTTCTTTTTTGGCCACCCCAGGCATATTGAGTTCCTGAGCCAGGGATCAGATCCGAGACATAGTTGTGACCTAAGCTGCAGCTGTGGCAATGATGGATCCTTAACCCACTGTGCAGGGCTGACGATCAAACCTGCGTCCCAGCACTCCCAAGATATCACTGATCCCACTGTGCCACAGAGGGAACTCCCCAATTTTTTTTTTAAGTTATAAAGCAACATACTAGTACTTTCTAGTACATACCTGCCTCTTACTAGAAAATGCAGAAATGAGAAAATGCAGGGCTGGGGTAGAGAAAGACAAAAGAAATTTCCAGGAGTAAGAATCCCTACCTGAAGAGAGCATTCGAATTCCGATGGAATAGGGAGGGGGAGGATGGTAAAGACCTCATTCTTATAGGTGCAGTTCTCACACTTTAAGCATGCAATGCTGTAACTGAGCTGCCCTTCAAACAGCCGGGTGATGATGGAGGACTCACTGGTGATCATCTTCCTGCAGCATCTTGGAATAGATCTATTTTCATATGATCTTCTTTGGTGGTACTGAATCAAGGAAAAAATTCACCCCAAATCAACTAATGGTTATCAAATTTTTTTAACAGAAGAACCTGATTTTTTTCCTATCAGAATGATACAATGCTACCCAAAACCACTCAGTTTCGGATTCAGACAATAAAAAGAGTAAGATCTTCTTAAGAGTGTATGCTAGGTATGATTTCTGATAATTCAGTCATTACCCTCCTTATGTGAAGCTGAGGAATGAGGACACCCGAACCTTGGTAAAACACAGGTCCATGGCCCCATGAGCTGACAGGCAATGTGATACAGGTTCCTGGAGGCAGTTACGTTGGGAAGAGGGTAAGCTGTCAAACTAGCTTTTGGTCATGCAAGCTGATCTAGAGGTAAAGTAAAAGAATTGGATCTTGCCTCCAGGCCCTTCAGGTTTTGTTCCCTAGACTCTTCTCCTTTGTTAGAAAACCCTTTTTTAAAAAAAATAGAAAAGAAAGAAAGAAAGAAAGAAAAGTAAAAGGTAAGAATTAGAATGGAGGAAAGCACAATTGGAAAGCAATCATTCAAATAAGCCAGAATACAGATCTAAACATGAAGATGCTAAAATAAATTTAAAAATTAGTTAAAATAAATTAAATTAAAAAAGAGACAACAACCTCATACATTGTGGGGATGGAAAGTAGGAAAACGTAGACTATTTCTTTTTTTCTGTTTTTTTTTAAATTTATAAAAACCTTTTTTTAATGCTTTTTTATTTTCTTTTCTTAATGATGTGTTTAAGGCTATATGGTCATCAGGCCACAGCAAGCAGATATAAGGTGTTAACATACTTAAAAAAAAAAACAGGGCAACCATAAACCAAAATGGGACATCTAATCCAAAAATACTGAAAAGAAAAGAACTTAAGTATAAAATAAATGGAACCCATCCATCCAAAAAAAAAAAGAAAAGAAGAAAAGAGAAACATAGAAGCAACTGGAAACAAGATATAAAATGGCAATAAATACATATCTATCAATAATCTCCTTATATGTCCATGGTCTGAATGCTCCAATCAAAAGACACAGAGTGGGAGAATGGATAAATAAGCAAAAACCTACAATCTGCTGCCTACAGGAGACTCACCTTAGAGCAAAGGACACAAATAGATTGAAAGTGAGGGGATGGGGAAAGACATTTCATGCCAGTAGACAAGAAAGGAAAGCAGGAGTGGCAATACTCATGTCAGACAAAATAGACTTTAAGGTGAAAGCCATAAAGAAAGACAAAGAAGGACATTACCTAATGGTTAAAGGATCCATTCAAGAAAAGGATATTACAATTGTCAATATATATGCCCCCCACATAGGAGCACCCAAGTACCTACAACAAGTACTATCAGACATAAAAGGAGAAATAGATGGTGATACAACAATTGTAAGAGACTTTAACACACCACTTACATCAATGGACAGATCCTCTAGGCAGAAAATCAGTAAGGCAACAGAGATCCTAAATGACACAATAGAAAAGTTAGACCTAACTGACATTTTCAGGACATTACATCCAAAAATATCAGAATATACATTCTTCTCAAGTGCACATGGAACATTCTCAAGGATAGATCACATACTGGGGCATAGAGCTAACCTCAGCAAATTTAAGAGTATAGAAATTATTTCAAGTATCTTCTCTGACCACAAAGGCATGAAACTAGAAATCAACCACAGGAAAGGAAATGAGAGAAAACATACTACATGGAGACTAAACGACATGCTTCTAAAAAAAACGAATGGGTTAATGAGGAAATCAAGAAAGAAATAAAAAAAATACCTTGAAACAAATGAGAATGAAGACACAACAACCTCAAATCTATGGGATGCCGCAAAAGCGGTGCTTAGAGGGAAGTTCATAGCATTACAGGCCTTTCCTCAAAAAAGAAGAAAAATCTCAAATCGACAACCTAACCCATCACCTAAATGAATTAGAAAAAGAAGAACAAAAACACCCTAAAGTCAGCAGAAGGAAGGAAATCATTAAGATCAGAGACGAAATCAATAAAATAGAGATAAAAAAACAATAGAAAAAAATCACTAAGTCCAAGAGCTGGTTCTTTGAAAAGGTAAACAAGATTAACAAACCTCTGGCTAGACTCACCAAGAAGAGGAGAGAAAAAAACCAAATAAACAAAATAAGAAATGAAAAAGGAAAAATCACAACAGATATTACAGAAACACAAAAAACCATGACAGAATACTATGAACAATTGTATGCCAACAAATTTGATAATCTAGAAGAAATGGACAACCTTTTAGAGACTTACACTCTCCCAAAACTGAATCAAGAAGAAATAAATCAATTGAACAGACTAATCACTAGAAATGAAATTGAGTATGGCATCAAAACACTCCCTACAAATAAAAGTCCAGGACCAGATGGCTTCACAGGTGAATTCTACCAAACATACAAAGAGGAACTCATACCCATCCTCCTTAAGCTTTTCCCAATTGTTGAAGAAGAAGGAACACTCCCAAAGACATTCTATGATGCCAACATCACCTTAATTCCAAAACCAGACAAAGACACCACGAAAAAAGAGAACTATAGGCCAATATCTTTGATGAATATAGATGCAAAAATTCTCAACAAAATTTTAGCCAACCAAATCCAACAGCATATCAAAAGATCATACACCATGACCAGGTGGGATTCATCCCAGGTGCACAAGGATGGTACAACATACACAAATCAATCAACGTCATATACCACATTAACAAAGAAAAGTCAAAAACCACATGATCATCTCAACAGATGCAGAAAAAGCATTTGACAAAGTCCAACATCCATTCATGATCAAAACTCTCACCAAAGTGGGAATACAGGGAACATTCCTTAACAATAAAGGCCATATATGAAAAACCCACAACAAATATAATACTCAATGGAGAAAAGCTGAAAGCCTTCCCACTAAAATCTGGGACAAGACAAGGATGTCCACTCTCGCCACTATTATTCAACATAGTATTGGAAGTCCTAGCTACAGCAATCAGACAAACAGAAGAAATAAAAGGCATCCAAATAGGAAGAGAAGAGGTAAAACTGTCACTGTATGCAAATGACATGATACTATATATAGAAAACCCCAAAGACTCAACTCCAAAATTACTTGAATTCATAGACAAATTCAGCAAAGTAGCAGGATATAAGGTTAACCTTCAGAAATCAATCGCATTTCTGGATACTAATGATGAAATATTAGAAAAAGAATACCAAAATATTTTACCTTTTAATATTGTAAAAATGGCAATACTACCCAAAGCAATCTACAGATTCAATGCAATCCCTATCAAATTACCCATGACATTCTTCACAGAACTAGAACAAACAATCCAAAAATTTATATGGAACTACAAAAGACCCAGAATTGCCAAAGCAATCCTGAGGAACAAAAACCAAGCAGGAGGCATGACTCTCCCAGACTTCAGGCAATATTACAGGGCCACAGTAATCAAGACAGTGTGGTATTTGTACCAAAATAGACATACGGACCAATGGAACAGAACAGAGACGCCAGAAATAAACCCAGACACTTACGGCCAATTGATGTTTGACAAAGGAGGCAAGCACATAAAATGGGAAAAAGACAGTCTTTTCAGTAAGCATTGCTGGGAAACTTGGACAGCTGCATGCAAATCAATGAAACTAGAATACACTCTCACACCATGCACAAAAATAAATTCTAAATGGCTTAAAGACTGAAATATAAGACAAGACACCATTAAACTCCTGAAAGAAAAAATTGGCAAGACATTCTCCGGCAACAACCTTACAAATATTTTCTCAGGTCAGTCTTCCAAAGCAACAGAAATCAAAGCAAAGATAATCCAATGGGACCTAACCAAACTGACAAGCTTTTGCACAGCAAAGAAAACTAAAAGACAACTTACAGAATGGGAGAAAATTGTTTCAAATGATGCAACTGACAAGGGCTTAACCTCTAAAATATGCAAACAACTGATGCAGCTCAACAGCAAAAAAGCCAACAACCCCATTGAAAAATGGGCAAAGGACCTGAACAGACATTTCTCCAAAGAAGATATACAGATGGCCAACAAGCACATGAAAAAATGCTCAATATCATTGATGATTAGAGAAATGCAAATCAAAACTACCATGAGATACCACCTCACACCAGTCAGAATGGCCAGCATTAACAAGTCCACAAACAACAGTTGCTGGAGGGGGTGTGGAGAAAAGGGAACCCTCCTGCACTGTTGGTGGGAATGTAGGCTGGTACAACCACTGTGGAAGACAGTGTGGAGGTACCTTAGAAAACTATACATAGAACTACCATATGACCCAGCAAGCCCACTCTTGGGCATATATCCAGACAAAAATTTCCTGGAGAAAGACACTTACACACGCATGTTCATTGCAGCACTATTCACAATAGCGAAGACATAGAAACAACCCAAATGTCCATCAACAGATGATCGGACTAGGAAGATGTGGTATATATACATGATGGAATACTATTCAGCCATAAGAAAGGATTAAATAATGACATTTACAGCAACATGGATGGAATTAGAGACTCTCATATTGAGTGAAGCAAGTCAGGAGAAAGACAGATACCATATGATATCTCTTATAACTAGAGTCTAATACACTGCACAAATGAACCTCTCAACAGAAAAGAAAATCACGAATTTGGGGAACAAACTTGTGGTTGCCAAGGGGGTGGGAGGGAATGGGGTTAACTAGTGCTTCAGTGATGGAAAAACAAGGAGATCCAGGTGTATAGTACAGGGAACTAGGTCTAATCACATGTGACAAATCCATATATGTACATATAACCGGGTTTCCACATGTCAGTTGGAAAATCTGACAGAAATCTGTAAAGCAGCTATAATGCAAAAATTAAAAAAAATTTAAGAACCTCTTTTTTTAAAAAAGAGCAAATCTTAAATTTCTAAGAAGGTTAAGCCCAGCTTCACTATCCCTGGAGCCTGAATTGAATCTAGCTGATATCCAGGTACAGTGCTTCCAGAAGCATGCTGACTGTTCAGTGATTCTACAGCCTCAGCAGAATATACATTCTGAGAGACCATTACGTCCACAGTAAGCTCTGCTTTGTGCTTCTTTCATCACATTCTGCTGCCCAGGTCTTCCACCTGTCTATAGTTTGATGCCTCTAACTCTAAGTTTGACCTTGGGAAAACTATTTAATTCAGACTGGCTGCAGATGAGGACATAAATGATTTTACTGACCATCACCCCCCCCCCGCTTAAAAAAAAAGTAGTTAATATCTTATAAGCAAAAATTAATTTGCAAATAACAGTGATTAACAGTGATAGTTTGTGATCTTCTATGCTAAGTGTCTCCTGAGTGCTGGATATGACTTAAGCTAACAGCAGCACAAGGATGTTGTATAAAGTCCAGAGCACATCTTTGGAGCGTGTGGGTCTTGGATCGAGGCTGAAGGTAGTACCTCTTATAAATAAAGGCAACCTCCTTATTAACTGGTGAGCTCATGTTTTATTAAATGTATGTCTTAATCCAGTGAACAACTCAGGTTAGACACATTTAGTATGAAGATGAAACTCTGCAGTATACAGATCTGTCCTTTCACCTCATACCAAGCTTGATATTTTCTCAGGTTTGTAGCTACCAAGAACATTTTTGCTTGTTTGTTTGTTTTGGCCATGCCCGTGGCATGCAGAAGTTCCCAGGCCAGGGATGGAACTTGCACCACAGTTATAACCAAAGCCACCGCAGTGAAAACACTGATCCTTAACCTGCTGAGCCATGAGGAAACTCTGAGAACATCTGTTTTAAGCTGTAAAGTTTGATATGTTCTATCATGATAGAACATATCTCATATTTTTCACCTTTAGAAAACAGTCCATGCAGATATTATTACAAAGGGAACTAGATCAGTGGTTCCCACACTTGTTGATCACTAGAAATACCAAGTTCTCCCAGAAAACAACTCAGACATTCTAATTCAATAACATTGAAGGTGAGGGCCTTAGACACTGTACCATAAAATCTTGCCAGATGATTCTGAAAACCAGCTAAGTTTGGTAAATATAGACCCATTCAAATACTAACTCGAATGTTCCCCATAGGAACCCCAGCAACTCCACTGAATAGGTAATATTGACTGAAAAAACAAAAGAATGAAAAATGAAAGTAGCTGATAGATCTTATAAAAGTCTATCCTATTTCAAGGCCATTCATTCTACTTACCTTTTTCAGAGCTTCATGAAGTTCATTCAGGACATAAATCAAGAATTCCTGAGCATCTTGCTGCGTCTTTTTCATAAATGCCGGGTAGAGGTTGCCAAGGGCTGACCAAAATATTTCCGGTGAGACACATTCAGAGTCTCCAGACCACATGTCTGTCATCACATAGGCAAAAGCCGTGGCAACCTCACTGCAATCCCTTGGAAGAAGAAAGGGAAATATTTCTGGCTGATTTAATGAAAAGAAGGCACCTAAAAACTCCCACACGTGCATCAGACCCCAACAAAACTTCATCCATTTCTTGGTTGGCCTTCCTGTTTTATTCACCCTAGAAATAGGATCTGGGTGCTGCAGCCTCTATTAATTGGTTTAGCCCTTAACAAGGATTCCAGAAGACCCCTTCCCTAACCTCACCTTGGGGAGCAGGGGTGGGAACTGGGCCACAGGGAAGGCAATGGTCTTTTTCATTTTTTAAAGTTTTATTGAACTATAGTTGATTTACAAAGTTGTGTTAGTTTCAGGTGTATAACAAAGTGATTTAGTTATACATACAACCGTTTTTTTTCCAGATTCTTTTCCCATATAGGTTATTACAGAAGAGTGAGTAGAGTTCCCTGTGCTATATACAGCAGGCCCCTGTTGCAACTGGTCTTACTTTTGAAGAGCAGTAATGTACTTTCCGGAGAGAAAGTATTCCACTAGTGGCAAGATGCTGCAGAGACACTGTAAGATGGCATTCATGTAGCAGGTGTTGCCCAAGTTCCGCAGGCCAGTCACACCCTGGAAATGTGGCTGGTTCTCATCGGCCTTATTCACTGGAAAGGGGTCGTAGTGATCTGTGCACTCTGAGCTGTGGCGGTGCCATGTGGAAAGGAAAGGAAAGTATTTTGAAGGAACAAAATATGTAAAAATGAAATAAGGCCCACTTGACCTTATGACACAGTTTTTCATAAGACTTCCACCAAATACATTCCCTATCAAGGACAGAAGTATTTGGACTTGGAATCTAAAACTGCTTTACTTTGTTCAGGGCTCCTTGAACAGTGCCTGAGGCCACATAAGCAGAGAAAAAATTTTCTTCCTAAAAGCAAAGCAAGAGGACAGAAAATACTGGCCTTTCAGAGACCTAGAATTTCTTTGCTAAAAATACAGATTTTCGTTCTAAATATCAAAGTATTTCCTGTTTTTACTGGGCAAGTACGTTATTATTAGTCTTGTCTATTGTTAGTATTAATAATAGATAGTAGCTAATAACAATCGCTATCATGTATTAACCTGGCATTTGTTAAGTACTTAACAGGAACCTTCCTATTTAATTCTTTCAGTGATTCTATTGAGCAGGTATAAGTATTTTTAAATCCTGTTTTACAGGTGAAATATCATGTATAAATGATTTAGTCATTTGCCCATGGTACTGTTCTGAGACAGCGCAGTGGCATGTATAGAGAAGGGATATCTATTTGTCAATTCACCTATCACCTGTCTGACAAGAGTTATTTGGATTTATATGCATCAGAAGTATATGTGTGTGTATACACATATATATGCTATATATACATTTGAGAGCATAATATATACACATGGTAAGAGTATATATACATATATACGTGTGATTTTATGTATGTATATGCATAAACACACACACACACGTAATACATAGAGAGAAAGAACTTAGTTTAAATTCTGACTCTGAGGGTTCCGGATGTGGCAAAGCAGAGACGAATCTGACTAGATTCCAAGAGGATGCGGAGGGGTTGATCTCTGGCCTCAGTCAGTGGGTCAGGCATCTGGCATTGCTGTGAGCTGTGGTGTAGGCTAGCAGTTACAGCGCAATTCTACCCCCTAGCCTGGTAACATCCATATGCCATGGGTGAGGCCCTAAAAAGCAAAAACAAATAAATAAAAATAAAAGCTAAATTCTGACTCTGCCACTTACCAGTTACATGATCTGGGACTCATGTCTGTTTCTCATCTATAAAATAGGAATAATGTTACCTGCCTTAAAATGTTATTGTGAGGATTAGATTAAATGATGTAGACTACACACTTGATCAATGATAACCTAAAAACCTTTTTTAAAAAAGTAATGACTGATCTAAGTTGTCCTTGATAGTAGCTATAGAATTAGTGTGTCCACATGGCCAAGCAGACTGGCTCAGAGAAGACAAGTCCTCCTCTTTCCAGTTTCCTTTTGTAATCTGGCTGTTGCACCAGGCAGTCAAGTATTTTTGTTCTTTTGGTTTTTCTTTCCATGTAGTATCCAAAATTGGGTACAGCTAACTCACCTCAATACCTCTACTTACAATTCTACCAGTTTGAATTGTACCAGTTACAAGATTGGCCATGTTTCCTTTTATTTACTGATGTCATGGGAGCCCCTGGACCGTCACTCTTTAGGAATACCTACTGACTAGATATTAATATCCTCCCTTCCTTTTGGGGGACCTCCAATGGGTCAATTTGAAAGGCGGCATGTATCCTGATTCCTTTAAGCATAGCTTCTTCCCTCCACCCCAACTAAACTTTTCTAGAAAGCTGTAGTAGACAGAGGCTCACAGGACATAGTAGATACCGAAGTCATCTCCAGGGAAAGGCTGCTGTGAAGCCATTTTAGTGAAACCACCTTGGTCTTTCACTTCTATTCAGGAGCTACTTCTAATCCTTTTAACTTCATTTCTCCGTGCCTTTTACTTTGGCTCTTTTTCTTTGTAATAAATAACTTTTATGTTCCTCCCTACTTTCAGTAGCTGCAAACTGATTTCATCTGTATTTCAGGTATGTTCCAACTTGGATTTCCCATACATCATAATCCTTTATATTACACACCAAGATTCTAGCATGCTGTCATGATACTGTTACCTGGTTGCTTTAAAACTTTAAAAGATTGGACTTCAGGAGTTCCCATCTTGGCTCAGTGGAAACGAATCTGACTAGCATCCACGGGGATCAATCCCTGGCCTTGCTCAGTGGGTTAAGAATCCGGCGTTGCTATGAGCCATGGTGTAGGTTGCAGATGCGGCTCGGATCCCGAGTTGCTGTGGCTGTGGTGAAGGCCAGCAGCTACAGCTCCGATTTGACCCCTAGCCTGGGAACCTCCATATGCCAAGGGTGCAGCCCTAAAAAGACAGGAAAAAAAAAGTTAGACTTCAGACAACTGAATGTACAGCCTCTCTTCCATTTTTCTAAGTTTCTCTTGTATCTATCTATTACACGCATACACAAACACACACACAATAGAAAATCTGCCTCCAGGTCAGATCTATGCGGACACTATGGCAACGCTACCCCCTTGGGGTACTCATCCACACTCCCAGTGACCACATTACTCCTGGGACTTTGAGGGACCGTTTCTCACCCTGGGGAAGGAGGCGGTTGTGTAAGTGAGCAACCATTAGTGGTCCTGCTCCACCACTGGTCAGCATTGCAGTGGGCCCTTCCCCCAAGCAAGTGACAGTTAGTAACTGACCGTTGACCTCTCCCCCTCCCTATAAAAAGAGCCTGAATTCAGACTGAGACAAGATGGTTTTTCGAGACACTAGTCGGCCATCTTCTCCGTCTGTTAGCTTTCTGATTAGTCGCTATTCCTTGACCCAACAATTCATCTCCATATTTATTGGTCTGTTGTGCTGCCAGCGGAGCAAACTTGCGATTGGTATCAGTTGGATTTTGCCGCTTCCCAAAACGCACAGCACTGGGATAAACTGGAGAATTCCCTTCATGGTCATCAACTATAGGGCAAAAGAGGTATACACACACACACACACACACACTCACACACACATCCCACCAGTGCCACAAAAGGCAAACAAAATTAAAGTGCTCATTTCAGAAGAATTTATAAGCTGAGAAACAGCAAAACCCACATGATCTCCTGAGCTCTCTTTTTCTTCATACAGAACTGTGCTAAAGGAAGCACTTCAGTAGAAAGGGAACCCCAATCCCCTCAACAGAGAACTCCCCACCTAATGCTCTGTCTAGATGAAAAGGGATCAGAGAATAAATACATATGACCATTTAGCAGTGAAAGCAACCTGGCTGAGGAAGTGGCCTTGTTAGAAAGGAAATCTCTGGGGAGTTCCCATCGTGGCTCAGCAGAAAAGAATCTGACTGGCATCCATGAGGACACAGGTTCGAGCCCTCGCCTCACTCAGTGGGTTAGGGATCTGGCGTTGCCATGAGCTGTGGTGTGGGTCACAAAAGTGGCCCAGATCCTGCGTTGCGGTGGCTGTGGCTGTGGCCAGCAGCTACAGCTCTGATTTGACCCCTAGCCTGGGAACCTCTATATGCCTCAGGTGCAGCCCTAAAGAGACAGGAAAAAAAAAAGGAAAAGAAAACCTGTAAAAGAAAGGAGCTTGAGCTGGTACTGGTCTGTTCTTCCTCTGAATTAACTTAGAATCTGTTGGGAAAGAAAGAGTCATCAAGGTCAAACCAGTTTGAACTTTTATCAGCTCTACATCAAGTAAAATGAATGAAGTAGACAAAAGAAAAAAACTTCAAAATGCCAATGTCAAGAAAGATAAACTAGGCTGAGAATGATTTCATATTAAAAAGAAACTAGAGAGGAGTTCCCATTGTGGCACAGTGGAAACAAATCTGGCTAGTAGCCGTGAGGTTGTGGGTTTGATCCCTGGCCTCGCTCAGTGGGTTAAGGATCCAGTGTTGTGGTGAAATGTGGTGTTCGGTCATAGACGTGGCTCCGATCTGGCATTGCTATTGTGGTGTAGGCCAGTGGCTACGGCTTCAATTAACAGACCCCTAGCCTGGGAACCCCCTATATGCCTCTGGTGTGGGCCTGAAAAAAAAAAAAGGAAAGAAGCTAGAGAAACAAAAAACACTTAAATACTCAATTCTGGGTGGGATCTTGGATCAGTTAAAAAATACTGTCAAAGGACATTATTGGGAAAATTTACGAAATATGAATATGGATTATATATGACTAATTTTGTATCGATGTTGAATCTTCTCAATTTCATGAAACTGTATTTTGTTTTAAGGAAAGAGAATGTCCTTGTTTTAAGGAAATACACACTGAAGGATTTAGGAGTAAAGGGGCGTGATTTATGCAATCTGCTTTCAAATGATTCAAGTAAATACACACAGACACATAGGAGGATGGGAGGGAAGGGGGAGTAATAAAGCAAATGCAGCCAAATGCCTGCAAGTGGTGAATCTGAGTGAAGGTATACTGCATTTCTTGGTATTCTTCTTGCAATTCTTCTAGAAGTTTGAAATTATCTCAAACTAAAAATTAAAAGAATGTAGTAGATATAATTTGAATTTGTCTTCAAGATATATATACTACTGCTTAGTCAAAAAAGCAAGGTGCTGGGAGTTCCAAATGTGGTTGAGTGGTAACAAACACTAGTATCCATGAGGATGTGGGTTCAATCCCTGGCTTCGCTTAGTGGATTAAAGATCAGGCATTGCCATGAGCTGTGGCATAGGTCACAGATGTGGCTCAGATCCCATGTTGCTGGGGCTGTAAGTGTAGGCTGGCAGTTGCAGCTCGAATTCGACCCCTAGCCTGGGAATTTCCATATGCTGCAGGTAGAGCCCTAAAAAGAAAAGAAAAAAAAAGGTGCTGAAGAGTATGCCTATAGTATACACCCCATTTATGTCCAAAGGAACATATATATATATCTTTTATATATATATATATATATATATATATATATATCTTTTATATATATATCTTATATATATATCTTTTATATATATATAATATATATATATATCTTTTATATATATATATAATATTTATGCTCAGGCTACACAAAAAAAAAACTAGGAATAACCATTTTCTGACACCTGGAGTTGCAACCACAGGTGCTACCTCTTGCAGCTATTTGATCTTTGAAGGCTATTGACAGAGGACTTTTTTTTTTTTTAGGGCCCCACCTGCAGCATATGGAAGTTCCCAGGCTGGGGTTGAATCAGAGCTGCAGCTGCCAGCCTGCACCTCAGCCACAGTCATACTAGATTTGAGCTGCATCTGAGCACTACACTGCAGCTCAAGGGAACACTGGATCCTTAACCCACTGAGTGAGGCCAGAGATTGAAACTATCCCTCATGGATACCAGCTGGGTTTTTAACCCACTGAACCACAACAGGAACTCCTCAGAGGAGTTTCTTGAAGTCACCACAGTGGTGGTCCTGCAGGACTTGAATCCTATCTTTCTGCTCCTTTTGTCAGTGAAGTTCTTCCCAATCATTCAATTTTCCCTAACCAATTGGTTTTGTTAAGAATTCATTTTATATTTGATTCTGGAAGATGAAAATACAATTCATATTCATACGTTGATCTTTGTATCCAGGAATCACTCTAAACTTTTTACATAGGTTCTTTGGAATTTCTCCTTCCCAATTCTTACGCCTTTTTTATCTTTTTGTCTTTTTTTTAGGGCCACACCCACAGCATATGGAGATTCCGAGGTCAGGGGTCTAATTAGAGCTATAGCTGCCGACCTATGCCAGAGCCACAGCAATGCCAGATCCAAGCCTTGTCTGCGACCTACACCACAGCTCACGGCAACACCGGATCCTTAATCCACTGGGCGAGGCCAGGGATTGAACCCACAACCTCATGCTTCCTAGTCGGATTCGTTTCCACTACGCCACAACGGGTACTCCCTTATGCCTTTTCTTTTTAAATATTTTGAACTAGCTAGTATCTCAAGTAAAATGCTGAATAGAAGTGGGATAGTTGGTATTATAGCTCACTCTTAAACTGAGGGAAAGCTTTGAATCACTGATCATTATACATTATATTTACTAAAGGCATAGGTTTTTTTGTTTTGTTTTGTTTTTAGTTGAAGTTGTGAATGGATCACAGGTGTGATCAGGTTTTTCCATATATTTTGTGGTAACCGTGAGATTCTTATTTATATTCTATTATCATGGCTAATTATTGATGATGATCACATATTAAACCCATCTTTTATTTCTTGGATAAACCTATGGTTTTTATTCTTTTTTTCTTTTTTGTCTTTTTCGGGCTGCACTCGTGGCACATGGAGGTTCCCAGGCTAGGGGCTGAATCAGAGCTGTAGCCGCCGTTCTACACCACAGCCACAGCAATGCTGGATCTGAGCTGCATCTGCAACTTACACCAAACTCACAGCAAAGCCAGATCCTTAACCCACTGAGCAAGAACAGGGGTCGAACCTATGTCCTCACGGATGCTAGTCAGATTAGTTCTGCTGAGCTATGACGGGAAATACCAATTTCTTGGATAAATCTTACTTGTGATGTATTATTTTCAAGAACTGCTGGATTTTATTTGCTAATCATCTGTTCAAGACTTTTTTTTTTCAGCTAAAATTGAGGCATATGAGTGTTCCTGGAGCAAGGAACACTCACTCATATGAGCCACAGCTGCAAACTATGCCACAGCTGCAGCAAGGCAGGATCCTTAACCTACTGCACCAGGCCAGGGATTGAACCTGTACCACCACAGAGACAATGCTGGATCTCTAACAATGCCATGGTAAGAACTCCTTGATGGATTTTTTTTTTTTTTTTGGTCTTTGTATTTCAATGCTGTCTTTCATTTTTTTTTTTTTTTTTTAAATTCAGAGGTGGAGTTCCCATCGTGGCTCAGCACAAACGAATTTGACTAGCATCCATGAGGATGCAGACTCGATCCCTAGCCTTGCTAGTGGGTTAAGGATCCAGCATTGCCATGAGCTGTGTCATAGGTTGCAGATAGACCTCGGATTTTGCACTGCTGTGGCTGGGTGTAGACCAGCAGCTACAGCTCTGATTCCCTAGCCTGGGAACATCCATATGCCATGGGTGCGGCCCTAAAAAGACCAAAAAAAAAAAAAAAAAAAAGAGGGAGCAGATAGTATTAAGATTGTGGAGCAGAAGGACTGGAGTTCACCTTCTCTCATACGGCTACATATAAAAGAATGAAATTAGAACACTTCCTAACACAATACACAAAAACTCAAAATGGATTAAAGATCTGATACTATAAAACTCTTAGAGGAAAACATAGGCTGAACACTCTCTGACGTAAACCACAGCAATTCTTCTCAGATCCACCTCCTAGAGTAATGACAATAAAAATGAAAATAAACAATTGGGACCTAATTAAACTGAAAAGTTTTGCATAGCAAAGGAAACCCTAAACAAAATGAAAAGACAATGCAAAGAATGGGAGAAAATATTTGCAAATGAAGAGACTAACAAGGGATTAATCTCCAAAATTTATAAACACCTCCTGCAGCTCAATACCAAAAAAAACAACCCTATCAAAAAATGGGCAGAAGATCTAAAGAGACAATTTTGTAAAAATGACATACAAATGGCCAAAAAACACATGAAAAGATGTTCAACATCACTCATTATTAGAGAAATGCAAATCAAAACTACTATCAGGTACCACCTTACACCAGCCAGAATGGCCACCAACAAAAAGTCTACAAACAATAAATGCTGGAGAGGCTGGGAAGAAAAGCAAACCCTCTTAAAGTGTTTGTGGGACTATAGATTGGTGTAACCACTATGGAAAACAGCATGAAGATTCCTCAAAAAAAAAAAAAAACTGAAAATAGAATTACCATTTGATCCAGCCATCCCACTCCTGGGTATTTATCCAGAAAAAAACTATAACTGGAAACCATACACATACTCCAATGTTCATTGCTGCTCTATATGCAATAGCCAAGACATGAAAGGAACCTAAATGTGCATTGACAGAGGAGTGGATAAAGAAGATATGGTACAGATACAGTAGAATATTACTCAGCCATAAAAAGGAAAGAAATAATATCATTTGCAGCAACATGGATGGGCCCAGAAATTATCACGCTAAGTGAAGTTAGATAGGGAGACACCAACATCATATGCTATTACTTATATGTGGAATCTAAAAAAAAGGATACAATAAACTTCTTGCAGAACAGATACTGACTCAAAGACTTTGAAAAACTTATGGTTTCCAAAGGAGTCAGGCTGGGGGTTGGGGAGGGATGGCCTGGGGGTTTGGGATGGAAATGCTATAAAACTGGGTTGTGATGATCTCTGCACAACTAAAAATATAATAAAATTTAATGACTTAAAAATAAAATAAAAACTGAAGCGTAGTTGACTCAGAATATTCAGGTATATAAGAGCAATTTGATATTTATAGACTATTCTCTGTAAAAAGTTATAAAATATTGGCTATATTCCCTGTGCTATGTATTTACATACTTGTATGTTATTTTATACCTAGTAGTTTGTACCTCTTAACTCCCTTCACCTATTTTGCCCGTTCCCCAATCACTCTCCCCTCTGGTAACCACTAGTTTGTTCTCTGTATCTGTGAGTCTGTTTGTTTCTTTACAATTTTTTCATTTGCTTTACTTTTCAGATTCCACATATAATTGAAAACACACTATATTTGTCTTTCTCTGTCTGAATTATATCACCAAACATACCTTCAGGTCCATCCATGTTGTTGCAAATGGCAAAATTCCCTTCATTTTTTGTGGCTGAGTACTATACCACTGTACACATATACCACACTTTCATCTATTCATCTGTTGTATATATATTTTCCTTCCATATCTTGATTATTGTAAAAGCTGCTATGAACACTGAGTTGAATATATCTTTTTGAATTGGTGCTTTTTTTTGTTCATATAAATACTCATGCATGAAATTGCTGGATTTTATGGTAGTCTATTCTTAATTTTTTGAGGAACCTCCATACTGCTTTCCATTGGGCTGTTACAATTCCCATCAACGGTGTACTAGGCCTCCCTTTTCTTCACCTCCTCACAAACAGTTGTTAACTATTTAATTTTTAAATATTACTTCTTGCTTTTTAGAGCTGCACTTGTGACATACGGAAGTTCCCAGGCTAGGGGTAAAACTGGAGCTTCAGCTGCTGGCCTATGTCACAGGTACAGCAAAGCCAGATTCAAGCCAGATCTGCAACCTATGCCACAGCTTGTGGCAATGCCAGATCCTTAACCCACCGAGTGAAGCCAGGGATCAAACCCACATCCTCATGGATACTAGTCACAGTCTTAACCTGCTGATCCATCAGGGAACTCCTCTGTCTTGTACTTTGATAGTAGGCATTCTGACTGGGATGAGGTGGTATCTCATTGTAGTTTTGATTTATATTTCCCTGAAGATTAGTGATGTTGAGCATCTTTTCATGTCCCTGCTGGCCATCTGTCTTCTTTGGAAAAATACTTTTTAAGATCCTCTACCCATTTTTAATTGGGCTGTTTGTTCTTGTGATATTGAGTTCTACTGAGTTCTTTATCTATTCTGAATATTAACCCACTATGCAAATTTTTTCTCCCATTCAATAGGGTGCCTTTTTGTTGATGATTTCCTATACTCTGCAAAAGGTTTTAAATTTGATTAGGCCCCACTGGTTTGTTTTATGGACACACTCAAGCCACATGGAAGTTCCTGGGCCAGGAATTGGATCTGAGTCACAGCTATGACCTACACCACAGCTATGGCAGTGCCAGAACATAATGGATTCATTTTCCTCTAGGACTTTCACGGTTTCAAGTCTTATATTTAGGTTTTTAATGTATTTTGAGTTTACTTTTGTCTACAATGTGAGAAAATGTTCAAATTTGTTTTACATGTAGCTGACCCTTGATGGGCATTCCTTTATACTTTATGACAATTCCTTTACTCTTTATCAGGTATTTATCTTCATTTTATTAGTTTTTTTTTTTCTCTTGCAGTTTTATTTTGTTTGGAATATATTCCTGTCTTCTCACTTTGATTTTCTGTCTCTGTGAAATTACCCTACCCTGGTTTTCATGGTGTGTCCTTGCATGTGAGCATCCCTGTGCAGCTTGTGTGTGCCCACTGGCTTTAGCGGGAGAGCTGGACACGAAGTGACTAGGTGCCACATTTTCTCTTGGACTGCACTGGAAGCTCCTCCTTGGTGGGAGGTGGGCTGTGGTTGGAGGAGCCAGAATCACAGCCAGCTGCAAGCTGGGTATTCTCCCCGTTCAGTGGTGGTTGTTGCCCTGTCAAGGGGGGCAAATCTAAGGCCCAAGGAGCTGGAACAGAGTCCTGGGGAAACTGGGCTCTTCCGAGGTACAATGGCAGTCTCTGCCTTGGTTGGGGGTGTGACCAGGCCCTGAGGGGAAAAACATGGAACACCACATAGTTGTGTCATCCTTGCAGAAGGGACATGCTAATCTCTGTATCACTCCAATTCTAGTATATATGCTGCCAAAGAAAGAACTAGATCTTTTCTTTTTGCTTGAGATTATCCTTAATATTTTCCATGAAAATTATAAAGTTGCTGAGAACTGCATTAAATAGTTGCTTTCAAACTCTTCCCGTTCTCTTAAACAACTTTGCTTTGTCTACTGGTTACTATAAGATGGTGAGAACTCTTATGTCCATCTGATTTTTCTTCTTCCTTTGTATACTTACTTTTTTGCTTATTTGGAGAGTGACCAATGTGGCATTAGGTAGGTCTTTTCATTTATTCCCTCTTCTAGATCCTTCAATCTGGATTTCCCATTAGTTATTTTTTAAAGTATTTTTATTTAATGATTTTTACTTTTTTCCATTATAGCTGATTTACAGTGTTGACAATTTCCTACTATATAGCAAAGTGACCCAGTCACACATACACATTCCTTTTTCTCAAATTATCATGCTCCATCATAAGTGACTAGATATAGTTTCCAGTGCTATACAGCAGGATCTCATTGCTTTTCCATTCCAAACGCAATAGTTTACATCTATTAACCCCAAACTCCCAGTCCATCCCACTCTCTCCCCCTTCGCCTTGACAACCACAAGTCTGTTCTCCATGTCCATGAGTTCCTTTTCTGTAGAAAGGTTCATTTGTCCCATATATTAGATTCCAGCTATAAGCGATATCATAGGGTATTTGTCTTCCTCTTTCTGACTTACTTCACTTAGCATGACAGTCTCTAGTTCCACCTATGTTGCTGCAAATGGCATTATCTTGTTCTTTTTATGACTGAGTGGTATTCCATTGTGTATATACACATCACCTTAATCCCCACATCACCTTAATCCATTAATCTGTCAATGCACATTTAGGTTGTTTCCATATCTTGGCTATTGTGAATAGTGCTGCAGTGAACATACAAGTGATGTGTCTTTTTCAAAGAAAGTTGTCTGGATATATGCCCAAGAGTAGGATTGCTGGGTCATACGGTAGTTCTATATTTAGTTTTCTGAGGTATTTCCACAGTTTTTCTTAGTGGTTCCCACCAACAGTGCAGGAGGTTTCCCTTTTCTCTACACCCTCTCCAGCATTTATTTGTGGACTTCTTAGTGATGGCCCTTCTGACTGGTGTGAGGTGGTACTGCATGGTAGTTTTGATTTGCATTTCTCTAATCATCAGTGATGTTGAGCATTTTCTCATGTGCTTGTTGGTCATCTGTTTATCTTCTTTGGACAAATGTCTATTCAGGTATTTTGTCCATTTTTCAATAGGGTTGTTGGCTTTTTTGCTGTTGAGTTGTGTTAAGTTGTTTGTATATTTTCGAGATTAAGCCCTTGTCAGTTGCATCATTTGAAATTGTTTTCTCCCATTCTGTAAGTTGTCTGCTTTTTTTACGGTTTCCTTTGCTGTGCAAAAGCTTGCCAGTTTGATAAGGTTCCACCTTTTTTTTTTTTTTTCTGTTGCCTTGGGAGACTGGCCTGAGAAATATCTGTAAAGTTGATGTCAGAGAATGTTTTGCCTATGTTCTCTTCTAGGAGTTTTATGGTGTCTTGTCCTATGTTTAAGTCTTTAAGCCATTTTGAGTTTATTTTTGCGCATGTGAGGGTGTGTTCCAGTTTCATTGATTTACATGCAGCTGTCCAGTTTTCCCAGCACCACTTGCTGAAGACTGTCTTTTCCCCATTTTATATACTTGCCTCCTTGGTCAATTAACTGACCATAGGTGTCTGGGTTTATTTTTGGGTTCTCTGTTCTGTTCCATTAAATAGCTATTATATAGCTTACAAGTTACTGACCACTTAGATTTATTCCGTGTTTCCAACTCATCCCATAGATTTTCCATTATATTAACTTCCTTATACCTGTACTTGTATAGGACTATGCACTTCTATGGTTTTTCTCCTTGAATTCTCTTGATGTTTCAGTTTTACATTTGTACCCACGGCAACTTTTTTAAAAAAAATTTAATGATTTTTATTTTTTCCATGATGGTTGGTTTACAGTGTTCTGTCAATTTACTTTTTCGTGGAAAAAAAAAATTTGTGCCTTTTTAGGGCCGTATCTGTGGCATATGGAGGTTCCAGGCTAGGAGTTGAATCAGAGTTGTAGCTGCCATCCTACACCACAGCCACGGCAATGCGGGACACCAGCTGCATCTGCGACTTACACCACAGCTCACAGCAACTCCGGATCTTTAACCCACTGAGTGAGGCCAGGGATCGAACCCATATCCTCACAGATACTAGTTAGGTTCATAAACCACTGAGGAACTTGTGTTCTGTCAATTTCTACTATACAGCAAAGTGACCCAGTCACATCCCATGACACCGTTTTTTACACCCTTCTTCCTAATCTGCTGAAGTCTTAAAAGGGTAACCTAAAAGTGACTTCAAATGTTGAGATGAATATGGAAAAGATTTATACACTTAGAGCACATTATAGACATATACATCTCTTAAGCATGAGTTGATATTTTAACTATACCAACAGAAGCAGCTACAAGGTGATAAATTCCTTTATAAAGAGAAAAATAAGGAGTTCCTACTGTGGCACTGTGGGTTAAGAATCTGACTGCAATAACTAGGGTCACTGTGGAGACACAGGTTTGATCCCTGGCCCTGTTCGGTGGGTTAAAAAACCTGGCATTGCTGCAGCTGTGCCATAGGTCAACTCTTGCAGCTTGGATTTAACCTCTGGTCTGGAAACTTTCATATGCCATAGGTGCAGCCATTAAATAAGTAAATAAGAGAAAAAAATCATTCTCAGAATGTTCATACCCTCCTCTCTTTATTGGAACTTTCAACAGAAAAAAAGTAGCACTGGGAGTTCCTATTGTGGCTCAGCAGAAACAGATTTGACTAGTATCCATGAGACTGCAGGTTCGATCCCTGGCCTCTGTCAGTGGGTTAAAGGATCTGGTGTTGCCATGAGCTGTAGCGTAGGCTGCAGATGCAGCTTGGATCCTGTGTTGCTCTGACTGTGGTGTAGGCTGGCAGCTACAGCTCCAATTTGACCCCTAGCCTGGGAAGTTCCATATGACCAAAAGTGTGTCCCTAAAAAAAAAAAGACCAAAAAATCTCCCCCAAAACAAAGACCGAGCATGAAGAGACCTATTATTTGAGTACTTTTATTAACTCACTGTACCTTCACAATAATATGAGACAAATACTGTCAAAGAGGCTTGCTCAATAAGGTAGTCAATCATTTGCATAAGTGGCAGAGCAAGAATCCAAGTCTATCCAGCATCATTTTCCACTATGGTGTATATACAGTAGCTACAAAATTGAAAAGGCCCATAGGATATTGTAGGATATATCAGTACTTCCTTCGTATAGCTAGACAATATTCTATTTTGGGATATATCATATTTTATTAACCCATAGAGCCACTGGACATGTCTTGTTTCTACTTTTGGCTATTTTCATAACAAGGTTTTGCAGAGACATTTTCTTTCCTCTTACATATAAACATACAGAGGATGAAAACTGCTGTCATATAAGCTGTCTTCTTATGGTTGAGTTGTTAAGTTTTCATACAAATGCTTTTTCAGATACATTACTTGCAAAATTTTTCTCCCACCTTGAGAGTTGTCTTTTCTCTGTTTGAATGGTGTATTTTGAAGCACAAAATTAAAAATTTTTGATAAAATTGGGAGTTCCTGTTGTGGCTCAGTGGTTAATGAATCCGACTAGGAACCATGAGGTTGCAGGTTTGATCCCTGGCCTTGATCAGTGGGTTAACGATCTGGTATTGCCGTGAGACGTGGTGTAGGTTGCAGATGCGGCTCGGATCTGGCATTGCTGTGGCTGTGGTGAAGGCCGGCAGCTGTAGCTCCGATTAGACCCCTAGCCTGGGAACCTCCACATGCTGTGAGTGTGGCCCTAGAAAAAGCAAAAAAGACAAAAAAAAAATTTTTTTGATAAAATTCACTATATCTGTTTTTTCTTTCACTGACTTTGCTGTTGGTGCCACATATAGGAAACTAACCAATCAAAGGTCACAAAGAGTTACCTCTATATTTTCTTTCTAAAAGTTTTCTGGTTTAGGCTCCAGCATTTAGGTTTTCAACCCATTCTGAGCTGACTTTTGCATATGATGTGAGGTACAGGTTCAACTTCATTATTTTACATGTGGGTATCTAGCTGTCCTGAGACATTTTAATGAAAAGACTATTCTTCCCTCATTGTGCTGTTCAAGCACTCTTGCTACAACTCAATTAATCATATACTTCTGGACTCAGTTCTATTTTACTGACCTATATGCCTTGATTTGTCTAGCTTTATATGGGAAGGAATATTTTAACAGTCTTTTTATAAAGTTGTGGACAGGCTTATTTAAGAAAATACCAAAACTGGACAATGGTGGTTTCCTGAAGGTCAGCTGCAGTGTAGAGTCTGAAGCCCTATAATCTTCTACTCTGCTAGATCTTTCACTAACGCACCATTCTGTAATCCATACATAGAGCATTTGGAGAATATTGGTTGTTCTGTAGATCATCCAAAGGCTAACACATTTCATTATAAATTATCAACACTGATTTTATTAGAAAAGTACTCAGAAGCTATGATGCTACTGAGTTAAATGCAAGTTTTCCAAACTTCCAACTTCCTCTTGAAAGCTTAAATTTTAGCCATAGTAATACCCTTAGTCTTCTGCCAGGCACTCGAGTCTGAATAATCCTGGTTTGTTTGCCAGTCATTTTTTCAAATAGAAAGGTTCAATGAAAAAAAAATGACTAGTTCAGTTTGCAACTCACTCAACTGCATAACTGCCTTTCCTTAAAACAATCACTACACTTTATTACGTAGCAAAAGTGCTTTATGCCTATTTCTCATTTTGTTCCACAGAATATTAAAGACGATTTCAAAGGTGAAGATTAAGAATTAACTTATTACTTCATTAAAGACATTTTAAATGAAACAGACTTTTTAAAAAAACTGTGGTATAAAGATGAAGACTGTAACGAAGACTAATACAGTTCGGTGCTACTGCCTTGACTTGTGCTAAGGTACCAGCAGTTTTACTCATCAATAAAACTTTCAACACATTGAAAAAGGCAAATAATAACTTAGAATTATGAGAAATTTTAACTTTGTAGGCCCCACCAAAGAGTCCTGGGAACCTCACGGTCTGCGGTCCACTCTGAGAAACACTGACCTAATTAATACATCTTGGCAATGACCATCAAAAAGACAACCAGACCTGTGTTTCCCAGTGGAGGTATACACCACCACGAATGAAGTATTGTCAAAAAAAATTAACCTTAAATCTAAGTCTCTACACCGAACACATTATAGCATATACAGAAAAGAGAAATATAAAGTGACACATAAGAAAATAATGAGCAAAATCTTTTAGAACAAATGAGCTGGTGTTTAATATATTAAAAAAACCTATATATTGAAAGAGACTTTAAATACAAATCAAGCAACTACTATATATGGAAAAACTATATCTCATAAGCTATATCTTATAAGATATATGTGAGTCCTAATTCAAGCAAATTTTATATCTTATATATATCTATATAAGCTATATCTTATATATGTGAGTCCTAATTCAAGCAAATCTTAAAAACAATTATTTTCAAGAATTTAATGATATTAAGCAATTTTTTAGGTGTGAAGATACCACAGTTTTAAGATGGTATATCTTAGAAAGATATACTAAAACATTTATAATTACATTTAAAGTTAAGTTCCATAACGCAAGATTGCATAGAAATTCCAAGGGAAAAACAAGGAGAGAGCCAAATGTGCTTAAAAGAAAGTACCCTACTGAAAAGTGCTGTTTACAATGAGCTGGCACATGCAGTTTTTCTCAGTAACCACACCCTCTTCCACCCACTTCTGATGCCCACAAAGGACCCCAGGAACAACCTCTGCTTTGAGGAATTTCCAAGGAGCCCAGAAAAAGGCAAACATATTCCAGAGAGGATCAGAACCTTACTGTGGGGTTTTTCATAAGAAAAAGCTCACAGATCACCGAACATTGGAAATACTCTGTCATACTTCCTTCGACGCGTTACTTATCAAGTACCTATATTCAATGCTACAAACTCCAGCAAGGCACTAAGGGAAATACAAAAATAAGACATCTCTTAGTTGGTAATACATACAATCTAGTTTTGAGAGATACACATAGTGGTTGATAGGTTTTACTCTAATACATAATATAATTATGGAATATTTAACTAGGTGCTAATTATCACGGACCTGAGGATCCGAGTTCCTCAAATACATATGCTTTATGTGAAACTTAGCTTGGAAACAATCAAAACAGATATGGTAAACCAGGAGGATCACAAAAATACCTGCCCATAGATATACCCCCTCCTGCAAATAAATATTTGATATGTCTTATAAGTGATAAACAGCTACTTAGTGGGTGCTTCTGCATTGACTGACTACTTAAATACACAAGATGGTATCATTTTAATCTTTCTCAAGAGAAAGTTTAATCCTGTAGAAAAACATTTAAAAACTTAATTATCTTCAGGGAATGCCTATCACAAAGCGCACAATAAATAAGGTAGCAGATGCTACAGGAGTGAAAAATCCCAAAGGTACTTTCCTCTATGAATTGTTCAGTGCGATAAAAAGACAGATGGTAACTATGAAAACAAAACAGTTCAACTTAGAGGTGGAAAAACAGGGTAGTTATGCTTTTCTTTATACTTAAAATTGTTTTCATATGTTCTGAAACAATTAAAATGCATTACTTTTAAAGTAGTGGTTCACATATGCCAGACTGAGGGAGGCATATTAGAGAACACCTGCAGAAGACAGTTTATGAAGTAATTTGCAGAGTTCTATTCTCAGTAGGATGAGACTGAGAAGAAAGTTCAAGAGATTAAAGCAAACGACAGTTTCAGCGTACAGAATAATAATGATTAACGTGAGTAATCTAAAGAAAGACAACATTTCTTTGGAATGAGAAAGTCTTTCTCAGGTTAAACTGTTACCTTCTAGAATTAACCAAAAAAAGTTAATCAAGTAGATTTGTTTTAGAAAAGTGACCAAGAACTGGTATGGAAACCATTAATGATCATTATGCTTGCAAGTCAGTATAGACTGGGGCTTAAGAGCATAGATAAAAGAATGTCTGCCCGGGTTCAAATTCTAGCGTTGTTACTGAGTATAAAAATCTGAGTAAAGTTACTCTACCTAATGCCTTGATCTTCAAATCAGCATAACAGGATAATACTAACACCTATTTCACAGGACTGTTAGAAGGATTAAATGGGCTAATATACAGAAAGTACTACATAAATGTTCAACTATTATTATTATTACCATGTGAAAATAATCAACAGAAAATTAAATATCAACAGACAACCCATAACCTTGTTTTCTAACATAGTAAGAAATAGATCCAAAAATGAATAAATACATAACAAGAAATCAAGATCACTTTAAAAACTGTACAGGACTGGAGATCAAAATGCCTAGGTGTACAAATGGTTCATTTGAAAAAACTGATATTCTGAAAAAAAAATTAACACTGAAAATAATTTTTCAGAATGATTAAACTCACTAAAACATCAGTAAACAAGAATAAATTTATTTAATTTCTTTTAAAGATTTAATGATATACAAAATGTATATAGTATAATATCTTTAATACACTTTTTCTCTACCCCCCAACAATATTAAACACTATTTGAAGAGCTTATCTCTTGCCTTGTCTGTATCTATGAGATACACTACTGAATACAAATAAGATTTACACTGCTCCCTCTCAAATTAAAATGAAAATTAGTACCTAGGAAAAAACAAAGATAAAAAAGAAAGAAAAAAATCAAAGCATAAAACTTCAGAGAGACGAAAGCTTTTCCTTCTGTTGAGTATTCAACAGTATCTGGGGCAGTTAATTTACATTTTATTGGCATAAAGTTGCATTGCAATCTCCCGACATCACATAATGATAATCCAATTCATTTCTTAAGTACCATAAACAGTATTCATGTTCAGATGTTCCTGTTCCTACACAATTTTTAACATATGCAAAAATTCATGTTTACATTCTGATTTGATATACTGGTCAATAAAATCTTTTGAGAAGTATATAACTTCCAAGTTGTCATTACAGATATAGACAGGAAAAAAGCACTTTAACTTTTCTCACAAGGTAACTTCTCTTGAACAGTGAGTTTCTCCTTTGATATATTTACGTTTATACCAGTCTACCATGGCTTTCTACATAGCAATGACTTGATAAAACGTTAAAAAAATAAAAAAAACTAATACTTCTGCACAATTTGGGCTCTATTTAACAAAACATGGCTCTATCTTTAAAATAGGAGCCTCACCCTGATTCATGAAGTCCCTCTTATGCTTTTCAGCTTGGGTTTCCTATTATCCCTGTAGATCTAGAATTGTAACAAGCCATCTCCTTTCCCATGGCCAAGAAGCATCTAGCTGGGGACCAGACATCAGACTAGACTGAACACACTAAAACACACTGAGGAAGACGTCTGACTGCCATTTAACCAAAAGACTGGGCGATTTCTTTATTTCGCTAGCTGAATGGCAGTAAACCAGCTGCCAATAAAATATGCACGGACACCTAACTTTGGTTAATGGTATTGCACCACATGAAGTGAGGATATTACCCTCATCAGAACAAAATCAAATGAAATCCTCTGTTAAAAAGAGCCCTTTAAAAAGTTATAAATATGAATTTTTCTTTACCTTTAAAATTTAACAGCTGCCAGCTGTATCCTATAGTTTCTGACTGACTAGTTTAATCAGGTCAAGAGAATACTGACCTTTCAACTATGCCAGATTCAGCATATTCAATTAGCACACACTTATATTACCAAACAATTCCCTCCTAAAGGAAAAGTGACACTGTAACATTTATGTGAGGTGTAGGCAAAACCAATGATTCAGTAATATTATAACATCAGACGAACAGAATTAGTTGATTCTGATTCTTTGGTGGAATTTCCAGGCTGAAGAGTCAAATCAGAAGGCTCATCCTGAGGAAATATAACTTTATCAGGTGTATAGTCATTCCTCTTCAGATCTATATTCACCACCCCCAACAAAAAAAGAAAGAAGAGTCAGTACTGCACTGAAATTAAAAAAAAAAAATTAAGAATATCTTTTAACTCAATTTTCCTCTAAACATGCCAGACCTGTTTTCTACAAGGTTGTTATAAGCTCAAAAGCACAAAATTTACACTGATAAAAACGAAATCATTCAACAAGTAATTATTACACTCTGACCATGAGTCAATGCATGTAGTTGTACTGTTCATGTAAGTCCCTGTTCTCATGGAGCTTATAATCTTGTGGGTGGAAAAAAGAAAACAAAAAACCAGAAAAATGACAATTTTAAACAGTAACAAATGTTTTGAAAGAAGAGTTTTATCATGGCTTAATGGAAATGAACCCAACTAGTAGCCATGAGGATGCAGGTTCGATCCCTGGCCCCACTCAGTGTGTTAAGGATCTGGCGTTGCCATGAACTGTGGTGTAGCTAACAGCTAACAGATGCAGCTCAGATCTGGCTTTTCTGTGGCTGTGGCAGAGACCAGAGATTTGACAACTAGCCTGGGAACTTCCAAATGCTGCACCTGCGGCCCTAAAGAAAAAAAATGCTTTGAAGAAAACAGTGTGATGACAGTCATATAGGAGATGGTATAAGGTGATTCTTCTAGGGCTCAGGAGAAAAACCACAGGAGATCACATCTGAGTAAAGACCTGAATATTGAGAAATGACTTAACAAAGTCCTAAGAGGAACACTCTAGGCAGAAAGGAAATTAACTACTGACTGTAAAAAACAAATGGATTTGATGTGTTCCAAGAATGGAGAGAAGAAACATGGCTTACATGTTTTGTTCATGTAGTAAATGAACAAAAGACTAGGAGATAATGAGGTCAAGCAATAGGTAATGGCCAACAGCTGTTAAACTATATCCTGTGGGTCAAATCTGGCCTACTGTCTGTTTTCATGAATAGTTTTGTTGAAATCCAGCCTCAGAAATTTGTTTACAGATTGTTGGTGGCTGTTTCTGTACTACAACAGGAGAGATGGGTAGCTATGACATGGGCCATAGGGCCCACAAAGCCTAAAATATATACTTCTTTGACCTCTGATTCATGGGATGCAAGCTACGGTAAGAAGTACAGATTACAATGAAAACCTACTGGAAGGTATTAAGCAGTCTTAAGGCAGAAACATATCATTCCAATTGCCATAGGATGTCTTGTCAGGGGGCAAATGCTAAGAATCCAGGAAACAAAATAGTGGCAATGACGATGAAGAGAAATGGATAAATTCTTGGGAGATTTCAGAATTTGAACAGAGAGAATTTGACAGATTGGTTATGAAAAGTGAGAGAAAAAACAAACTGGCTAGCTTTTAGGTTTTGATCCTGATCAACTACCTAACCATTATGGAGACAGAAGCAGTTTTGTGGATGCGGTGGAAAATGAAAATTAAGAGTTCAGGAGTGCATGTGTTAAAGAATTCTTACAGCAATGTAGGAAACTGAATATAGAAATAGCTCAGTAAAGAAGTAAGTCTTCAGTGAAATTTTATACTATCGGTATGAAGACTATATTTATAGCTAAACTATATTTATAGCTATGGGATAGGATGAACTAACGTAGGGAGTTATAGACATATACGACAAGAGCTGCAGGATTGGAAAAGTTCATGGGGTATTATAAAAATTATAATTTAAACGAACCAGAGTTGTGCAAATACTCCTTTACTTTTACCTTCATATAAAACAGAACATTCAGAAATATGAACTGTTAATCTTAGTGTAATAGCTTATATTCAATAACTCAAATACATATTTGCTCCTACATACATAAACAATTTTTTTTTGTCTTTTTGTCATTTTTAGGGCCGCACCCGCGGCATGTGGAGGTTCCCAGGCGAGGAGTCTAATCGGAGTTATAGTCACTGGCCCACACCATAGCCACAGCAACGCAGGATCCGAGCCATGTCTGTGACCTACACCACAGCTCACAGCAACACCAGATCGTTAACCCACTGAGCAAGGCCAGGGATTGAACCCGCAACCTCATGGTTCCTAGTTGGATTCGTTAACCACTGAGCCATGACGAGAATTCCAACAATTTTTGATAAACTTTAAATTCATGACTATGCCAGTAAGGCTCTGAAGAATGCAAATTAATTTGTAGCTATAATGTATATAAAGAATAATGAACAGAAACAATTACAATTCAAGTCCTGATAATACTGTTAACTAATAGTGTAACCATAGGCACATCATATAAACATTTATGTTCTGTAAAATGACAGATCTGGACTGTATAGCTTTTAAGGTTACTTCCAAGCTGTGAAATCCTGCTTACAAAAAATTAAAAAACAGATGCCATTAAAAACTGCTCTGGAGTTCCCGTCGTGGCTCAGCAGAAACGAATCTAACTAGTATCCATGAGGACGCAGGTTCAATCCCTGACCTCACTCAGTGGGTTAAGGATCCAGCATTGTTGTGAGCTGTGGTGTAGATCACAGACGCAGCTCGGATCTGGCGTTGCTGTGGCTGTGGTGTAGTCCAGCAGCTACAGCTCTGATTCGACCCTTAGCCTGGGGACCTCCATACGCTGCAGGTGCAGCCCTAAAAATAACAAAAATAAAAAACTGCACTGTATCCAAAACCAAATAAAATTTACATCTGGGATGCCTGTTAAATTCACCATTGTGTGTTCTAGTTCTGGCTAAAATACACTGAGCATATTCTAACCTATCTCCCACTAATTCCAAGTAAAAACCCTCATATGATACATAACCCAACTATCTGATACTTCCGAAAAGTAACAACAGACATAGAGGAGAAGGAAATAAGAACTCAAAGAACGATTTATATGGTGGTGAGTTTCCTGGTTTTTTCCACTTATTATTTCAGGGCTTAAGAGCTAAAGATACTTTAATCACAGAAATGTACAAGGACAGAGCAAACTCTAAGACCTGCTGGCCAGAGGATAAGAAAAGGAGACCCTATGGGATGGAGAATGTTGAGCGTAACGCTGTCTTTTTAATTTTTCTTTTTGTTCCTCTGCCCTTCACCTAAGATGAGACTCAGTCATGAAGAGGCATTCCTATAGGGGTGGCAGCTGAGCAAACATCTACAACTCTGAGAGAGAAAACTATTTTCTGAGACCAAAAGAACTGAGAATAAGTATTTCTATGACTCGAAAAGTATTATTTTCTTAGAGTTCCTGTCATGGCTCAGTGGTTAACAAACCCAACTAGGATCCATGAGGACTTGGGTTTTATCCCTGGCCTTGCTTGGTGGTCAAGGATCTGGCGTTGCCATGAGCTGTGGTGTAGGTCGCAGATGTGGCTCAGATCTGTCGTTGCTGCAGCTGTGGTGTAGGCTGGTAGCTGTAGCTCTGATTTGACCCCTAGCCTGGGAAATGACACATGCTGCAGGTGCGGCCCTAAAAAGCAAAAAAAAAAAAAAAAAAAAAAAGGAAAGCAAGCGTATCATAATAGGCCTTGAGAGCTTACTTATGGTACAGACCTTCGCTCATGTCTCAAACCTGCTCCTATTTGACACACACATGAGAGACCTGATTAATAACACAAGTGCTTTAAAAACTAAACCGCGACTTTGGAATCACAGTCACAGAAGATAGACTAGGACTTGTGAATTAAATTTAACTGAGTTGATTGCCTCTTAACACCAAGAATCTCAAAAGGATTCAAAATTCAAAAATTCCCACTGTGGGTCAGCTGTTAATGAACCTGACTAGTATCCATGAGGATGTTGGGTTTGATCCAGTGCTGCCATGAGCTGTGGTGTAGGTAATAGACAAGGCTCAGATCCTGCATTGCAGTGGCTGTGGTGTAGGTCGGTGATGCAGCTCGGATCTGGTGTTGCTGTGGCTGTGGTGTAGGCCAGCAGCTATAGCTCTAATTTGACCCTTAGCCTGGGAACTTCCATATGTCACAGGTGTGGCCCTAAAAACAAACAAACAAAATTCTCTGGAGAATTTTTTTTTTTGGCTGCACCCATGGCATATGGAAGTTTCCAGGCCAGAGAATGAATCCCATCCACAGTTGCAACCTACACCACAGCTGTGGCAACACTGGATCTTTAACCCACTGTACCAGGCTGGGGATCAAACCTGTGCCTCAGCAGTGACCCGAGCCACTGCAAAGACAATGCTAGATCCTTAACCTGCTGCACCACAGTGGGAACTCCTCTAGAGGATTTTTTGTAAGACCCCCAAATCTCCTAACATGATATTCAAAATATCCAGGACATATTCTAGAATTAGTAGAGATACAAAATAACACCTCAAAGATTCTCAAAGAGTTCCTGCTGTTGTGCAATGGATCAGTGGCATCTCTGCAGTGCCAACACACAGGTTCGATCCCCAGCCTGGCACAGTGGGTTAAGGATCCGGTGTTTCCACAGCTATGGCATAAGTTGCAACTGCAGCTTGGATCCTGGGCCCTGGCCCAGGAACTCCATATGCTGTGGGGTGGCCAGAAAAGAAAAAGATAAAAAAAGATTCTCAAAGAAAAAGAACCAAGAGATGCCAATGCCAAGATTACCTGAGACAGAATAATCAAAAACTTTAAACTAGCTACTATAACCATACTCCATGACGTAGGGCAAATAGACTTGAATGGAAAAACAAGTTTTTAGAAAAAAAATAATCAGTATAAAAAGAACCCAAAGCAAATTATAGTACTGAAAAATATAGCTGAAATAAAAAATTCAGTGCATGGGCTTAACAGCAGACTGAAGAAATAAAGAATGAAGAGTCATGAATGTACAAATCAACAGGACCCAATCTGAACAGAAAAAATTGTTATTATTTTTTGTCTTTTCTAGGGCTGCTCCCAGGCTAGGGGTCTAATCAGAACTGAAGCCACTGGACTAGGCCACAGCCACAGCAACTTGGCATCCGAGCAACGTCTGCGACCTATACCACAGCTCACAGAAATGCCAGATCCTTAACCCAATGAGAGAGGCCAGGGATTGAACCTGCAACCTCATGGTTTCTAGTCACCATTTATTTACTTCTGCTGTGCCACAACGGGAACTCCAAGAAAAATTAATTTTTAAGGAAGTAATCAGAGCCACAAATTCCCAGGTGACAATAGCAAAAAGTTTAACATTCTTTTTATGAGAGCCCAGAAAGAGATGAAGAGAGACTGATGCAGAACAAACATCTGACAAACATTAAAATTCCCCAAATTTGAAAAAAGTCATCAATTTGTAAATTCAAGAAGCTTAGTAAAGCTGAAATAGGATAAACTTAAAGAAAGCTACAACCACACATAACAATCAAACTGCTCAAAACCAAAAATAAAGAATCAATCTTGAAAAGAGTTAGATTATAATGACAAATCACAAATAAGGGAAGAAAAATCAAATGACTGTGGAGTTGTTATCTGAAATACCAGACCAGAAGAGAGCAAAATATTTTTTAAGTGCTAAAAGAAGGGTCAATCTAAAACTCTAGATGCAGTGAAAATATTAAAAGCATAAAAGCAACACACACACGTTCTCAGGTCACGGAAATTAAGAACCACCACTAAAAAACTTAACATAACATAAAACAATACCAAAATGGGGGGGAGGGAACCCAGAGACATCAATCAGAAAAAAATAAAACAGCTGATTAAAATCTAATCTTATCAATAATTAAATTAAGTAGAAAGGGTCTAAGACAACAATTAAAAGATGGAAATTGTTATTTAGATTTCCAAAAAGAAACAAATTAAACCTAGGAACTAACTATATGCTATCTACAAGAAAACCACTCTAAATATAATTAACATACATAGGTAAAAAGAATGATGAAATCACCAATCAAAAGCTATGTAACTATCAGACAAAGCAAACTTCAGAACAAGGATAACTGCCAAGGCATTCTGTAATGATAAAAATTAAATTGCCGAGAAGTCAGAGCAACTGTAAATCTGCATGTACCTCAAAGCAAATTCCAAAATATAGGCAGAAAAAAAAAAGACAAAATTGAAAGCAAAACAAACAAATCCTCGAAAATACTTAGAGACCTCTTTTGTAAGTAATAAATTAGTAGACACAAAATCGAGTAAAAAAACCTGAACCCTATCAAAAAACTTCCCTTCATTAACATTGGTAGATTATTACCCCATATAAAAAAAGAATATTCCCTTCAAGCCTATGTGCAATACTCACTAGAAACTTACTTTTCTTTCTTTCTTCCTTGCTTTTTAGGACCATACCTGCAGCATATGGAAGTTCCCAGACTAGGGGTTGAAGCAGAGCTGCAGCTGCCAGCCTACACCACAGCTACAGCACCACCAGATCTGAGCCGTGTCTGTGACCTACACCACAGCTCATGGCAATGCGGGATCCTTAACCCCCTGGGTGAGGCCAGGGATCGAACCCATGTCCTTATGAATACTGGGGTCCATAACCTGCTGAGTCACAACAGGAATTCCTGAGACTATCTTTTTAAGGTTAAATTTTTTTTTAAATTTAAATTATACAAAATATGTTCTCTTACTATAATGGAATTAAGCAAGAAATCAATAATGGAAAGGTAGCAGGAAAACTTCAAATATTTGAGAACTAAAAAAGATACCTATAAGTAATCCACAGGTCAAGAGGAAATTTCAGGGAAATAAAAAAATATTAAAAATAAATAAAACATACTAAAATGTATGGGATGCAGTAACACAATGAATAGAAGAGGAAAATTTGTACCACTGTTTTATTATAGCCACAGTAACACCAGATCCAAGCCACATCTGTGACCTACGGTGCAGCTTATGGCCAATGCTGGATCCTTAACCCAATGAGCAATGCTTGGGATCGAACCAGGATCCTCATGGACACTGTATTAGGTTCTTAACACGCTGAGCCACTACAACAATCCCTGGTTCAACGTTTTAAAAAAATCAGTCAATGCAATGCAATACTAATAGATTAAAGAAGAAAAATCGAATGATCATATAAACAGATGTAGAAAAAACTCAATGTCCATTTAGGGTAAGCATCTTCAAGAAACGAGGAGTGTCTACTCTCATTATTCCTATTCAATCTTGTACTGGAATTCTTTGTCAGTGCAAAATCAAGAAAAAGAAATAAATGGCATATAGACTGGAAAGGAAGTAATAAAACTGTCTCTATTGTGTACACAGAAAAAACTGGAGTTCCTGTCGTCGTTCAGCGTAAATGAATCCGACTAGGAACCATGAGGTTGCGGGTTCAATCCCTGGCCTTGCTCAGTGGGTTAACGATCCAGCATTGCCGTTAACTGTGGTATAGGTTGCAGAAGCGGCTTGGAACTGGCGTTGCTATGGCTGTGGCATAGGCCGGCAGCTGTAGCTCCGATTAGACCCCTAGCCTGGGAACCTCCATATGCCAGCGGTGAGGCCCTAAAATGACAAAAGAAAAAAAAACCTAGAACTAAGTGAGTTTAGCAAGGACACAGGATACAAGGTCAATACACAAAACCAAAAACAAAATTCCTATATGTTAACAACGGATGATTAAAAAAATTTTAAAAACAGTATCATTAGCATGCTTACTATGTGTCTGGCACTGTTTTAAGTACTTCACAAATACCGTCTCTTTTAGTCCTCAAACAAAACACGACAAACCTCTAAGATGCAGGTATTTGCTGAGGCCCTGCAATCTAGCTCCCAGGTCCAAGCTCTTAACTACTACATCATTGGTCATACTGAAAGGGATTTTAAAAATATAGCTCAGGGGTGAATGCCAGGAACCTGTAATTTTGAAAAAGTTCCACAGGGGATTCTGATGCATACTGAAGAGTAATAAGAACCACTGATTTATGATATAACCTACAATTCAATAACAACATGTAATTCTTCAAATATAAAGTTACTATCATGAGAGACTATATCTGCAGTTCCTGTTCCTATTTCATGGAATACTTTCCCTTTCCCCAACTTTTCAGGCTAACCTGAAAATCTATTTATCTTTCCGTTTTAGGTAAATCTGCTAAGTTTCCCAGGTAGCATTCCTTTACATCTAGGTTTGTTATTTTTCTGCTTGGCATTTATGATAGTCCTATAATTCTCTGTTAATCTTGCCAGTATTCAAATACTTGACTAAACTCCATTGGGTGCAGGAACAATGTTTGTCTCATTCGCTATTGTACTATCAATATCTAGCGCAATTTCTGGCATCCAACAGACACATAATAAATGAATGAACTTTGTGTTTTTGTAAGTAATGAAAGAAAGCTTAGATCTATTTATAACCAAAAATATTTGTGCTTCTGGCCTTATGAAGTTCTGTAGTAATCAACCTTGCTAACTATATATTATACTAAGAAAATGCTCACCTGGAAGTTTAAGCTTTCTACAGCAAGAATTACAGTGATGTTTCGCTCTGAAGTTTTTTATTGCATCTTCTCCTAGATTTGCTGGGCCAAAAACCATATCACAGGATCTATGGAATGGGTAGTTCAAAAAAGTCAGTTAAGGCAAACAGAAATGTAGAATTTAAAATTATAAAAGTATGTCAATGAAATTATTAAAACTTACCTCTTTTCTTCTGCCTTTATCACAGAAGGATCAGTCAAATTTTCACCCACGCCTTTATACATATATATAAAAAAGATAACATATTATATAATTGACAGAAATATTGACAAATAGAAAGTCTCGAGTCTATAGAATCAGCAACCATTACACAATGTTAAACTATACAAAGTGCATAGTTTTTCTCTTTTGATATTTTATAACTTTACTTTTGACCGTAACAACTGCACCAGGAACAAACACAGTTCCTATGACAAGAACAATCAAGTACATGAAGCATAACCTAGAGGCCATTTAAAAAGTGTTTCGAGGAGTTCCTGTCGTGGCACAGTGGTTAATGAATCTGACTAGGAGCCATGAGGTTGCGGGTTTGATCCCTTGCCTTGATCAGTGGGTTAAGGATCCGGCGTTGCCGTGAGTTGTGGTGCAGGTTGCAGACGCGTCTCAGATCCCACGTTGCTGTGGTATAGCCCAGCAGCTACAGCTCCTGTTAGACCCCTAGCCTGGGAACCTCCATATGTCGCGAGTGTGGCCCCAGAAAAGGCAAAAAGACAAAAAAAAAAAGTGTCTTGAATTTTTTAAAATTACAGACTATAACATATGAATACATCCTCTTCCAAAAGATTCAGATTACATATATAGAATAAGATTGTGAACATCTGCCTTCACCTTCAGTCCTCTACAGAGGTGTTTACAGTGTGTTTCTTTTTTTTTTAAATCTTTTTACTGCCATACCTGTGGCATATTGAATTTCTTGGGCTAGGCGTCGAATCGGAACTGCAGCTGCAGGTCTATGCCACAGCCAGGGCAACACCAGATCTGAGCCATATGTGCTATCTACACCACAGCCTGCAGCAACACCAGATCTGTAATCCACTGAGCAAGGCCAGGGATCAAACCCACATCCTCAGAGAGACAATGCTCTGTCCTTAACTGACTAAGCCATGATGGGAACTCCTAAAGTGTGGTTAAATCTTTCAGTCTCTCTCATTTATTCACTCACATAAAGAAAGAATAAACTACTGATATTTGAGTAATTATAAAATATTCAACCCAGAGTTCCCGTTTGGTGCAGTGGAAATAAATCTGACTAGGAACCATGAGGTTGCAGGTGTGATCCCTGGCCTTCCTCAGTGGGTTGAGGATCTGGTGTTGCTGTGAGCTATCGTGTAGGCTGCAGACGTGGCTTGGATCTGGTGTTGCTGTGGCTAGCAACTGTACCTCTGATTCGACCCCTAGCCTGGGAACCTCCATATGCTGCACATGCGGCCCTAGGAAAGCAAAAAAAAAAGGGAATATTCAGTACTGGAGAGATGGTGAAGAAATGAGCATTCACACACAGTGCTGAGTAGGAATTTCTATAGTCTTTTTGAAAAATAACCTGGCATTCACTATTAAAATTGCACTCATCTCTAAAAACTAAAAATAGGACAGAGTATGTAAATGATGCTGTACTTCCATACTACAGCTATTAAAAGGAATGATTCAGATTTACCAATAATAACTGAAAAGATGCCCATGATATAAGGTAAGGTGGGGGGAAAAAAAAGGTGAAACATATTCACACAGCGTGATCCCAGTTGAGGGAAAAATCACAACACAAAATGATCAGAAATAAGGGGGAAAAAATGGTATATTTGTCTTCACAAAGATAGAGAAATAGTCAAGATGGGAACATTTGTTCTTTATATATTTCTATATTATTTAACTTATTTGTAGTAATTTTCTAAAATATCTCTATGAAAAAATGGCCCCATGAACATACTAATTTTGCAGAGAACATCCCAGTACCCTGCTTATTAAAAATAACTGCCATTTTCTAACAGTTCAGACAAAATCTATTTGGCTTCACTTCTTACGTATGCTTTAATATGGATTGGCCCATCTAACCATACACACTGAGAATCAATACCAACTGTTTGCTTTTCAACAAATCATTTATATTTGTGAGCATCTATATATAATGAAAGACATCAAGTGATACACATTCTAAACAACTGTTCTTATGTGATTTGAAATCTGGTCTATGTTGGCATTTGAAATTAAAGCTTTAAGAAAAAAAAATATGGAACCTACAAGTGATAGTACCATCCAGGCAGAGCTGGCAACTTGCTCTATTTTCCTATGACCCAGCTGTGAAACTACATAGACACCACTCTAGGCAAATACGCTCTCTTCTGATCACAATTTTTTTTACATATATTAAAGAGTCTACAAAAATGGCTATGATCAGTTTTTTACTTCCCTGTATACAGCCTGCTCCACCTCCCAGGTGCTAAAATCTATTTCCTACCTCTTGAATCTGAGCTGTCCTTACTACTGGCCTTAACCAGTAAAATGTAGCAGAAGCAGTATGGGCTCATTCTTGGCCTAACCTAAGAGTTTCTGCTTTCTCTTTGGAGGAAGCCAGTTGTCATTTAAGAAGTCTAATCACCTGAAACAACCATGCTACGAGCAAGTCCAAGCTAGCCAGCCATGTGGAGAAATCACTCGGTGAAAAACTGAGGCATTCAGCTGTCTGTCAACAGTCCTAAGACATTTGGCTCTAGTCAAGCTGCCCAAACTAGTTTCCAGCCATTCAAACCCTCTAAGTGGACAGCAGAGATGAGCTATCCCCAAATTCTTGAACCAAAGAAGTGTAAGCAAATAAAACGGTTGTTTTAATTCCTAAATATTTAGGTAGTTCAGTTCACAATAGATTACACAAACATCAGGAACAATAGAGATACCTATTACTGTTTTAAAGAAATGGTCTTTATAACTTAAAAAAACTAAGGCTACACATCTACAAAGAGAATAGGGGATTTCACATTTCATGTGTTTTTCCTCATTAAAACATATGTATTGGGAGTTCCTGTCGTGGCTCAGCAGAAACGAATCCAACTAGGAACCATGAGGTTGTGGGTTTGATCCCTGGCCTCGCTCAGGATCCGGTGTTGCTGTGAGCTGTGGTGTAGGTTGCAGACGTGGCTCAGATCCTGCCTTGCTGTGGCTCTGGCGTAGGCCAGCGGCTACAGCTCCAATCAGACCCCTAGCCTTGGAACCTCCACATGCCAAGGGTGCGGCCCTAAAACAACAAAAGGCAAAACAAACAAACAACAACAACAAAAAAACATATGTATTACCGACATAACAATTAAGATAGCCAGATACCATTCTTTAGGGACCTGATAGCTATATACTAGGGCCGTTATTAACTTGCTTTTTATAACAGCTTCTACTGGCCTAAGATTTTACCAATCTATAAATTAGCAGATTTCTGTGTATTGTTCATAACACAAGAATAGGTGAGAATCTATTGCATAATTTCCTTTTACCAATATTTTGATAAATTTACCTTGTAAATCAAGTACCAGTAACTCCCCTCTTGTATATTCGTAAGTCCAGTGGCTAAAGGCTAGCATGATCTCTTCCAGTGTATTAGTTGGAATAATCTCATCACCATTATTGTTGTTGTATTTTCTAAATTCTCCAGTCATACATTCTTCCACAGCAAACCACTGTCCTGCTGAGTGGCAATACAGCAGGAAAACTTCAAGGAACCTTATGAAAAACAGTGATAGATACATTACTAGTAGCTTTGTTAATAAAATTTTAATCGATCTTTAAAATGTGTAACTAATGATATATTCAGCATCAATAATGAAGGTCAAAAGAGAATGCAATTCACATTACAGTAAAAGATCTCAGAAATTTTTAAATATTTACCTTGGAGAATACGGTATGGATTTGGGTTTCATTTGGTTGAAGGCAAATGTAAGCTTTTGTGCTGCTCTCTGTTGTTGAATTTCCTACAGAAGAGGAAAAAAGAAACCCTTGCTCAACATATAATTAAGATTTTATTTATCTTACTTTAGAAAACATGAAGCTCAAATACTGCTTCACTATGTATTCACTAGCACTTACTCTGAGACAGAGATGCAGAACTGTATCTTCTTTATAAATACTTGACCATGTGTTAACCACCTCAGGAAGAAAAGATTTGATGATATAAAGATGTCCTGATTTGAGGATATCATGCTCTGACCAAGTACACTGTACTTTGACAGCTCTTCGTAAACCTCCTCCCATCTCCTCTTTACTTAAAAACTCTATTTTGGCACAGAGGCCTAGCTGTGACCAAGAAGACATGCTGTTATTCAGTATGTTGGGAGAACTCTCCTCCAAGCGATACACTGTGACAGGCTCACCTGCAACATGAATGGATAACATTTTAAGGTCAAAGTATGACTCTAAAAATTAGAAGGTAGAAATTGGGAGGTATCTTTGGCTAAGATTAAGTAAGGAATAAAAGATGTTTTATAAAAAGTGTGGAGTTCCCAATGTAGCTCAGCAGTAATGAACCCGACAAGCATCTATGATGACATGGCTTCAATCCCTGGCCTCACTCTGTAGGTGAAGGATCTAGCGTTGCTGTGATCTGTGGCATAGGCCGCAGATGTAGCTTGGATCTGGCATTGCTGTGGCTGTGGTGTAGGCTGGCAGCTGTAGCTACTTTCTATATATGCCACAGGTAAAGTTTAAAGGCAATAAATACACAGAAACCAAGAGTCTACTATATCTCTAATTTCACGTATATTTAGTAATAATAAGCATTTTTCAGATCATAAATATTTTCAAGAAAAATTTCTGAAAGCAACTGGGCTTCTAAACACTTCTATTAAACTTTTAAGACACAGGTCAGATCTGTTCCACCAATCCTGTGATATCAATTTATCAACACCTTTATTACTAAACTATGGATCAAGATCTCTTCTTAATTAAAATACACCACTGCTTCTGATGCTTCCTTCTATTTAAACATATCTGACTCTTGTAAGTAATCATGCCGATTAAAATTTATGAAATTAACATTTCTTAATGTGATCCTTCCTCTTTCTGTCACCACCCATGCTCTACATTACAGTTAAAACCTACATATTAATTCCCTTTTATTTCTTTACTTTTTTGGATTTACCTCTTGGAGGCACAGGTGTAAATGGAATGCTCTGGGATAATCTCATCAAGTTATTTCTTTCCACAGCTGCATAAAAATGAGAAAGAAAAAATGAAATCCCTAAAAACCCAACATATTACTAAATTTTGATTTTAATATTACAAACCTGAGTAATAGTAATTTGTATCCATAACAGGCTTAAATGGAGAAGCAAGACCTAAAACAGCAAACAAATGAGACCTTATTAAAAATACCAATGCAGTATAAATTTCTGCTTAGGCATTCTCATTTAATCATCCGAAGTTTCCTTCATTTACGCTCTCTTCACAAAAACAGAAAGAACGAGTAATAAATTAGCTCATCATGTGCTTTACTACCCTATTTCCTTATGCCAGATTAGTGTTAACTGTGCACTCAGACACGTGGAAAAGAAAAAGCACATGATGGCTCACACTCTCCTATCATAAACTGCATTCTTCCCTTATTCCCTACTCAAAAAGAAAAGGGTTGCACCTTTGAGATCTGAGGCTATAGCCATGTTTTAGTGGGCTGACCATGAGAAGATGTGAAACATAACAAAAAAAACCCTCCTCTATTTCTAAATATATTTGAGGACTTTATTTTTTTTAATTTTATTTTTAATTGAAATATAGTTGATTTATAATGTGTTAGTTTCTGTGAGGACCTTACTTTTAAACTGTAGTGAGAAAGATGGATAATAAATTGAACTTGCTATGTGTTAAGTTTCTAGAATATAAATAAAAAACAACCTATCGGAGTTCTCTTGTGTTGCAGTCAGTTAGGATTTGGTATTGTCACTGCGGTGGTGTGGGTCACTGCTGCTGGCGTGGGTTTGATCCCTGGCCAGGGAGCTTCCACATGCCGTAGATGTGGTCAAAAAAAAGAACCTATCTATCTTTCTGCACAAGAAGTACTAAACAGTTAACACTGTGTGAAAAGTATAAAATACATACATATGTGTATATCACAAACATGCATAGTACAGGACTGGAGAAGAGGGGTATAAATGTCTCCTGGTTGAAGAGAGGCTGAAGGCTGCCTCAGAGATACAGAAGGTAGAAAAGACAGTAGTTTGGAAGATAATAGTGTAGTTAGGGTAACATTTCCAAAGGCATGGAACTATTAGGACTAATACGACTGTGTGCATCCAAGGTCAAGGGGGTCAGTAAGTGCCTGCTATATCTGAGAAACTGAAAGTTGTTTGATATGAAGAGAATAGTGGTTTTTCAACACTAACTAGCTATCAGAATCACTCAAGGGGCTTTTTCAACATTACCTACCCGATCTCACTCCAAAATATTCTAATTCTGTAGGTATTACCATCATATAAGTGATTCTTAGAACTATCTGGATATGCAATTAATGAGCAAGAGTAGAGGCATACCAGTAGGAGATAAAGCTACAGAACCACGGAATACCAAATTGTTGAGTCAAATATGCCATGTTAAGAAAGGACATTGGATTTTATACGATGACACTGGAAAAACAGGGCAGTGACAAGATCACCTTTTAAAAGAATCATTTTGGTTGCAGAACAGAAAACAGAATGGAAGGGAGCCCAAATTAGCACAACCACCTCAAAATCCTGAACTACTAAATGTAAACATATGCATACCCTACCACCAGCAATCCAATCCTAGGCACATACCCAACAGGAAATAAACACAAATGTTTACCAAAGAACATGAACATGAACGCTCATAGAAGCACTATTTTTTTCTCTTTTTTTTTTTGGTCTTTTTAGGGCCGCACCTGCGGCATATGGAGGTTCCCAGGCTAGGGGTCTCATTGAAGCTACTGTTGCTAGCCTATGTCAGAGCCACAGCAACGCAGGATCCGAGCCATGTCTGCAACCTACACCACAGCTCACAGCAGGACAGATCGTTAACCCAGTGAGCGAGGCCAGGGATCGAAGCCACAACCTCATGGTTCCTAGTCGGATTTGTTAACCACTGCACCACGACAGGAACTCCAGCACTATTTATACTAGTCATAAACTGGAAGTATGAATATGTTCATTTTAATATATTCATACAGGAAAATACTGCAGAGTAGGAAGAATGAACAGACCAACATAACACACTGCAACAGAAAACAGACTGGAAGATTCATAAATCTCATAAATATATGTTAGGAGAAAGAAAAGAAGCACAAAAGAGTACATATTGTATGACCCTATTAATATATTCCACATATATATGTATATATACATACACATACATACACAATAATACAGACATAAAATATAGATACAGATACATATATACACACAAGCAAAACTAATATACATTATTTAAGGGGTAGAGAAGAGGAGGACACAGGAGCTAAGATACTGGCAACTTGTTTTGTGATCTGAGTGCTGATTATATGGGAATGCATACTCAGAATTCACTGGGGTGGAGGCATATCTGCAGTTTTCTCTATGCACATTATATGCATCAACAAAACGTTTGTAAAATAATGACAGTCTAAAATGAAAGCAGCAGCAGTGTGTATAATGGAGGATGGATTGTAGTGACGTTTAAGAGATGAATATAATAGGACTATGTGTGCCCAAGGTCAAGGGGGTTAAGAATACCTCCCTCTCAGGTTTCAACTAGCTGACTTAAAGAGTTATCATACACTAAAACAGGGAATATACGGGAAGGAGCAGTCTAGGTAGCAAGGAAGAAGGGGAGTGAGGAGATTGTAAAAAGATCATCATTCGCATGGTGAGTTCTTATATCTTTGAAACAATAATGAAGAGAAAAGAGCTGAGGGAAGAACTTTCTACTACTTTAGCTTTTTCAAATATAAAGTCTACAATTTCTTACCAGGACAATGTAGTATTTGCTAAAATAGATATTTACGATCCTCAATTTTTCACATTAACTCTACTACATAAACTCACCATTTAATGTTCCTTCTTCAGATGGCCTAAAGAAACATCGAAACATATAAACTACGTTATAATTTTAGTTTTGGCTACCACAATATTTTTTATTTTATGATGTAATTATGATTATTTAATACAACATTATAACAGATTCACTTTTGCTTTGAATATTTGCCATTTCCGTTAAGTCAATGCCAAATTCCTACACGGATATGTATATACTTACTGGCATACACTTTATCAACAATCTGTACCTCCAACTTATGTTTATATAAACATTATTAGTAGTTTGATCTCAAACTGAAGATGTGGTTTCACTCAAATTGAAGAGTGAAATACTCCTTTCTGGGAGTTCTCCTCGTGGCACAGCGGAAACAAATCCAACTAAGAACCATAAGGTTTCGGGTTCGATCCCTGGCCTCGCTCAGTGGGTTAAGGATCTGGCGTGGCTGTGGTGTAAGCCGGCAGCTACAGCTCCAATCAGACCCCTAGCCAGGGAACTTCCATATGCCGCAGGTACAACCCTAAAAAGGCAAAGACAACAACAACAAAAAAAGAAATATTGCTTTTTTTGGTGGAGATTCATTCTGGTACTGTAGCAATGCCTTGAAATAACTCTGCAGGATTCTAAAAATACTTCAACAAACAGATGGGCAAAGAACCAAGAGAACAGCAAATAGGTATCATTTTGCAAAGCTCAAGTGTTAATGTCGAAAAAAATTTTTCCAATGTTGAATACATTTATTTATAACAACATATATTGGTACTCAGTGGAGGTTCTATTAATCCCATAGATTCCAGTACAAATTAGAGAGACAAGTCAAGTGGGAAGGAGAACGGGATGAGAATCAAGAAAAATGGATTAGAAGCTTAGCTCTTGCGCTACATAGTTATGTGGTCTTGCTCAGGATAAAAGGACTAGATCCAGAAAGGAGCTCTGGAATATAAGACCTTGGTAATCTATTTCTAGCTCTTACATTCTGACTTTGATGTTTCCTCTTGCTTTCACCTTACTAACACAAATATTTCCTTATAGAAAATATTTTGAACCTACCAACAGCACTTTGTCTATTGTTGATTAACCACTCTTTCCTTAGCACCCAAAGAACACTGACCAACTCCATCTATCTGGGTACATCTACGGGTCAGCATTCTGTAACTCAATATTCTCTTGTTGGCCGAATTAATATCAACTTTAAGTACCTACTCTGTATTTATATCTTATGGTTTTTTTATTATAAAAGACATTATTCTATGAAGAGGTCTGATTATAAGCAGGCCTTCAAGTGTCATTCAGGGTCAGGGTATCTCCAAAATGTTAATAACTGCATACCCTTATAGCACCTGGTTTCTTTTCTTCTTTACATATTCACATGTATTGCTGATACAGAGAGGGGAAATAGGGAAAATACTGTGCAATATACAATAAATTTCCTTTAAACTGGCTTCTTTCTCAAGTAGTCCATATTGGGGAGTAACTCCAACTTGCTTCCAGTATCAAATGGCTGTCAAAATGAGATTATTTTTTCCAATGTCCTTTAGAGTTCTAAAATACTAATTTCCAGGCCAGAAACAAAGATTATCTTTTGATTCTTTTTTATACTTATGTTAAAGTACTGAAAATTTTTATTTCCTTAGGGTGACTACTTGTCAGACTGTCTTTTATTTCTACTTTTGGTTCTGGATTACATCAGCTTTGTCGTGAGATCTCCCTCTATGCAGGTTTTCTAATGTACACTGTGTATTACTGCTCTAATTATCAAAGTGTTTTCTAAAAGCAGAAGCAAGAGTTGTTGATAAGAATGATGGGGAGAGAGGAGTTCCTGTCGTGGCTCAGTGGAAACACATCTGACTACTATCTATGAGGATACAAATTTGATCTCTGGCCTCGCTCAGTGGGTTAAGGATCCGGCATCACCATGAGCCTGGTATAGGCTGCAGATGTGGACTGGATCCGGCATTGCTGTGGCTATGGCCTAGGCCAGCAGCTACAGCTCCGATTCAAGCCCTAGCCTGGGAACTTCCACATGCCACGGGTGCAGCCCTAAAAAGACAAAAAAGAAAAAGAATGATGGACAGAGAAATTAGTGTGAAACTACGTCTTTGAACAAATTTTTCAAAAGCGAGGTGTAAACAGGACTAAATAACAAATAAAATCATAATTGGATCATTATAAGGAAAATTTCAATAGGACTTACAGTATGACTATATAGTATAACTACATAATATCATAAATTTAAATATATACATTAACTCCTCATAAATGATTCCCTAATCTCTTCTACGGAAAGAGAGGAGATGCCAAAATAAATAATCATCAACGCTTCCAAGGAGTGTTAAAGTGATGATGCAAAGAGCAGAAAAAAGACAACATTCAATAATTATGATACTTTTCAAACTAATGAGAAAGGGCTTACTTACATTTCTCTGTTTGATGGCCTATCTTGTAACCAATCCTTTTGTCAGAAACAAACACAAACAAAAAGTTAAAGAAAAAAGACTCTAGATAAAGCATAATTGTTTTATAGCCTATGCATGTTTTATGAAGAGCTGAAAATATGAATTTTTATACAACTGAATAAAATAAAAAATGGATATTAAAGTTACTCTAAGGTCATTCCACAAGGTAGAGTGATGAATTTTATGAGTTATTTACTATGACATAATTATAATTGTCTGACAATTTTCTTTTCCTAAGATACACATTTGTTTCTATGGCTCTAAAAAACATGTACCTGTTCCCAAAAGAAAAACACACCAAAGTATAAAGAGAAAAATTAAAACCATGTAAACTGTGAACAAAGAAATCACTAATAACAGGCCTATTTCACTGAAGCCTTTTGATTATGTGTATGTGGTGGTTTTTATTCTACAGTTTTATAAATATATTTCCAAGTGTGGATTTATTTTTACCTCTCCAGTTTGGGGCTTATACTTCCTGAATTTGAATCTTCATATAATTCATCAATTTGGAAAATTCTAAGTCATTTTAACCTCCTCAAATTCTGTCTGCTCCCTCACAGCCAATTAAAGACATTTTCGCTATCTCTTTATATTTAACACATTTTCAATCTAATTATAATTTTATGCTTTGTCCTGGTCCAATTTAGTAAAATTTTCCATTCAACTGTGCCCAATCTGTTATCTTAACCCCCACTGAATTTTTCTTACTCTGAAATTTTTTTTAAAATTTTCAGTATTTTTGTGTACTATCTTTAATATTTGTAATACTTTCATGGTTTTAATAAGGTATTTTATAATCTATAACTAACAATTCTACTATTTCAAGTTACTGGATATCTAATACTGTTTGTGTAAGTTGGCTCGCTGCTGGTTTTGTAATTTGGCATTGAGAGGTCATCTTCAATGGAACTTTACTTCTGGCAAAACTGTATACCTTAGGTTTAGGACGAGTCCTTCCAGAAAGGAGAAATTGTTACTCTGTGTTCCCTAACCCCCCCCATCTCCACTGAAATGATCTTTTAATAACATGATTTTTAATAATACAATCTATCTTCTTACATCACAATGTAAGTTAATATGTTTTTCTGTTTTTCTCTTCAGGTTTAGAAGAACAGGCATTGGATCTACTTAGATCTTGCTTCCTTTCTGCATAAGATGGTGGCGATGAGTAAAGCAACAGCAGCAGTAGGTCAAAGGCTTCTAACAGGATGAGATTTAAAAAAAAAATGGTGTACATACAAACACACTGACTGGAATATCCAGTGGGCTTTCCTCTGTTTATCATGGAGATGGCTCCAAATCCCATCTGCACATTGAAACCACTGGAATGCTCAATTCCATGCAAAACCTGGGATCCCTCCCCTGTCTGTTCTGGCAGCTTCCTGGGATCTTCCCCACCACCTTTGCTTGCCATATCTGGGCTGATGAAACCTCGTTGAATGACTCTGTCCTCTAAAGAACCTCCAAAGCCTCAAGGTCACATTGCTTGTCAGGCTGTGAGCAAGGGAGAGGGTGTGAATACATGTGTAGTGTTCAGTCAAGGCAGACAGGGCCAAGCTAGTATGTTCTTGATGATCCAGATCATAATTATGAGCACCAATATCTGTAACACTGTAAAGGAGCCATTGTTTTTTTTTTTTTTTGCTTTCTCCCAAGCTATTTGGCTTGGTTGACAGAGTGCTTTTAAAGAGTGTTTGTAGGAGTTTCCTTGTGGCACAGTAGGTTAAGGATCCAGTACTGTCACTTCAGTGGCTTGGGTCGTTGCTGTGGTGCAGGTTTGATCCCTGGTTTGGGAACTTCCAAATGCTGTGGGTACGGTCAAAAAAAGTGTTTGTAAAATCAAATATTACCTCAACTGGCTGGGAATGATTTTATATATTAGTATCAACTCAAAACATGCTGGCCCTTCTTTCTTCTGTATACATTTTTCTTTAAAAATGTCTGACTCTTCACTACAGGAAGAAACCCTTTCCTATAACTGCTATCATGTACGGATAGTTTTCTGTGATTAAACATTTTTTGAAAGATATTTCAAATATCACCATCTTCTAGCTCTTCTCTAATAAAGAAGTATTTTAAAATATGTATATGGTTCACTGAAATGTACAAACCGGTAGTAAAGCTGCTTTGGAATCTACTTCATGAGTTTCTTCTGTAGATAGCCTTCTACTGCTACTTTCCACTAAAAGAAAATTACAAAAAATAAAGAAGTTATACAAACAAAAAAACTTTTAATACAAACTAGCCTAACAAAGTGTTTCAAGGCATAATGTAACTTTACTAAGATAACTTATTCTTCCCCTAACACTGCTGAACGTGAGTTATATGAGAGGCCTATGGGTCTCTGAACAGGGTATCAAAATTATTCAACTCACTTCTGTGAAAAGGCAGTATGAGGAGTTCCCTGGTGGCTCAAAAGATTAAAGATCCGGCGTTGTCACTGCTGTGGCACGGGTTTGATCCCTGGCCCCAGAATTGCCACATGCTGTGGCCAAGTAAAATATATACATTTTTTAAGGCAATATGAAGCAAAAGAGTACAAAAAAAAAAGTCATGCTCTTACCGTGTTATCAAATTTCTCATGTATTCTTTCAAAGAGATTTTTGTCTATATATATATATATATATATATACACACATATATATATATACACACACACATATATATATGTATGTGCTGCTGCTTTTTTTTGAACATAAATGCTAGCATAGTATATATCTTCAGGTTTTTTACTTTTTTAACTTTAAGCTTGAAGATCTTTCCATGTCAGTACACAGAGAATTTTTCTATTCTACTCTGATGTTACACTGAACTTCATAAAATGGGTATACAATAATTTCCTTAAACACCTATACCGATGGACATTTGGTTTGATTTCAATCTCTTGCTATAACAACGTTACAATTAATAATCTTATACATGCATCATTTTACAACAGAAATTAGAATAGATCGTCTTTCCCCCCAATTTAAGACGCTGCTATTGTCACACTTTATTTATGCTAAAACCTTAGAATTAAGCCTATTTCCCCTCCAAAGTGAGGATGTTAAATTTTAAATTAACTTAGAATTTACAACTACATGATACAAGAAAGGAAAACCTCAGAATAAATAGTGAAGGGAAATCTTAGAACATTATAACTCTAAAGGGCAAAAAAGAGCAGACTAAAATATATTAGGAGACTCTAGGAAAAACTTTTTCAGGATGATGAAACTGATTAAATTAAATATCTGAATATACTGAAGAAATTTAGTCAAAGAGCAGAGAACCTTCTGTTGCTCTAACCAAAATTACTGGTAATTAAATTGGTGGGAATGGGTAGACAACTGCATGTGTGCGTTTGGGAATGCAGGTTGGGGGGGTGAGGGGAGGTGGGGTGGAGGGGAGTTCAATCTTTGTCTTTAGTGGGAGGTCAACAGATATTGACTAAAACTGAAATAACGAGGATGTAAAATTATAGGCATCCTAACTGTAGAAATAATATCCATGTTACCTGAAAATATTAAGTTTTATTTCTTCCCTCCAAATCCTTCTATCATTCATCTTTTTTTTTTTCCCTCTGGCTAAAATGTTAAATGAAAGTGGTAACAGCCAGAATCCTTACTTTGTTCCCCATCTGGGGCTTTTAATATTTCATTATGAAGTATAGTATCCGTGCTAAGTTTTTACATACCCTTTATTCAGATTAAGGAAATTCAATTCTATTCTTACTTCAAGAGTTTTAAACAACAGATGTCGGATTTCATCAAATTCAGCCTTTTGTGCAGCTATTAAGATGATCATATGATTTTTTTCTTTAATCTATTGCTATCATGCCTTAACATAATTTTGAATCTTAAGCCAATTTGTACTCCTGGAATAAACCCACCTTAAAGAGAATAAAGGGAGAAATAATAGTGAAGAGTATAAGATAGTACTGTTTTTCTTAAGGAACCTTATAACGATTATATGTATAAAACTGAAAAGTCAGGACTTCCCGTGTGGCTCACAACATAACTACTCGGCGTTGCTTCTTCAGTGGCTGTGGCTCGACCCCTAGCTCGGGAACCTCCATATGCCGCAGGTGCGGCCACTAAAATAAATAAAAAAAAAAAAAAAAAAAAAAAACTGAAAAGTCAGATAATAAATTTATGTGCATAAAACTATGACTTTTATTTTTGCCTTTTTCTTTTCTTTTTTTTTTCTTTTTTTTTTTTTTAGATCCACGGCATATGGAGGTTCCCAGGCAAGGGGTCTAATAGGAGGTATAGCTGCAGCCTACACCACAGCCATACCAGATCCGAGCTGAATCTGCAACCTACACCACAGCTCACGGCAACGCAGGATCCTTAACCCACTGAGCGAGGCCAGGGATTGAACCCTCAACCTCATGGTTCCTAGTAGGATTCGTTTCTGCTGTGCCATGACTGGAACTCCCAGTAACTATGACTTTTAAAAAGTATAATATGGAAAAATCTCTAGGTCCTTTAACTTTTAAATGAAAAATCAAAGGTTCAGAACAACATACTGTATGCTACCTTCTGTGTAGAAGATGAGAGGTAGAAGAGACTATATTGTCATATTTGATTATATAAGCATGAAACTAGAGGAAAAACAAAAATAACAGTGGTTATACCTGGGATTGGAGCGAGACAGAGACCAAGACTTATTTTCAAAGAGCTTGTGTGTATGTGTTTTAATTTTGAACCAAATGAATGTATTGGCTATTTTTAAAAGTTAAATAAAAAACATAAGCTGACTAAATGACTAGAGATAAAAACACAAGATTCATTTGTAAAATTAAAATCAGCAGATCTGTAAAAAAGTTAAGTCCTTGCATTTCACCTTTTAGGTAGGACTAAATAATTTGAAAAAAAAAATATTAGGATTATGTTTTACTCAAGTTAATGGCAACAATGATGGACCCAAAACTTCATTTTCTGACTCCCAGAACATTCACTGCTTAGGTGTGTAATGAACATAAAACACATTCAAAGCTTACTAATGTACTTAAAATACACTTAAAATTTAAATGAGTATGTCTGCTAACATAATTCATCTAGTCAAAACACTCACCTTGTTCTGAGTGAAGAGGAATAGAAGTACTGTGACACTCAGTAAATCCAGCATGAGGAGCGACGTGTTTCAAAGTGTTTTTAGAAGGAATATCATTCTGCATATAGTACATATACACGATTTAAAAAACAAACAAATTTTAAATCATAAGTAGTATAAGTATCTGGATTGATTTAGCTTAATACGCTTTAATATACCTGAACTCCAAAGAGTTATTACAAATATTTTCAATACCAATACCAAAAACTGCATCAAAATACCCTACTTTTTTATTGTTCATAAATCTATCCAAATGAAATCTTTTTCACATTAATATAAGTTCATTAAAAACTGGGAAGAAAAAAACAGGAAACTGCTGGGATAGTAATAAAACATTTATCAATTCACCCATAAAAGAAAAAATACTATTTTACACTAAAACTGACACAGCGATAATAGCAGTGGATGGTTTGGTAGCTTCTTACTGATTTGTATAAGTTTTTATATAACAAAGATCCAATCATTATTTGTCAAATTTTGTTTTTTCAGATTTGCTTTATTTATGCCTTATATTCTTTGGTATTCATCTCTTTACATCCCTCCTTTACTATTTGTTTAAAAGTCCTCCTGCCTTTATTAACCTAATACTTGTGTTAAGTTTTTTTACAATTTGATTTTTTTTTTTTTTAAGAGACGCACCTGCAGCATATGGAAGTTCCCAGGCTAGGGGTTGAATCGGAGCTATAGCTGTCAGCCTATGCCACAGTCATGCCAGATCCAAGCCACGTCTGTGACCTAAACCACAGCTCATGGAAGTGGACACTTAACCCACTGAGCGAGGCCAGGGATCAAACCTGCGTCCTCATGGATACCAGTCAGATTCATTTCTGCTGGGTCATGACGGAAACTCCATGATTTGAATTTTTATGTTTAAATCTGGAATTCTTATGAAGTGATATGAGAACATAAACAGATGTTTCCAAATAACGACCTAGTTGCTCAATTTGAATTTACTAACGAAGCATTCCTGTCCTTAACAATTTCTAATCCAACCCTTATTAAATCTTTATTTGTAGAGGGGCTATTTCAGAGTCACCAAAATGTTTCACTAAATATTCACATTTCAACTGTACTTCCTGTACAGATATTTAATATCTAACAGCTAATTCTCCCTCATTTTATTTTTACCTATTCATTTTTCCAGATGAACTAATGAATTTCTTTAAACTAATGAGGAAGATTTTATACCTTCATCTTGTTTCTTCATTTCAACTATAAACTGGTCACATTACTATGCAACTTTAAAATATTTCTAAACCTCTACCAACTCATAGAAATAATGAGTTTAAAATGTTACTACTTCAATTAACTATTACTTTCATTACATAAATTTAACTTACATCAAGAAAATTGTTTTTCTATCTTTGATGCTTCACACTCTTCATATTATAGCTGATTTATCTAGCTGAGCAAAAAGTGCTAACCTTTTTCTTATAGTCAAAAGGCAACTATAATTTCCTTTGATTTTAGCTGTTTCTCTTAGGACCAGTTCTAGCTATTTCTCGTTTGCTTTAATTAAGTCCTGTCCTTGACAGATGCAATGACACATCAATTTCATAGAACCATCTTTGACAGAAATTCTAGTGTGAGACTGGGTGGGCTTCAAGGTATTTGTAAAACTCTGTATCTTAAAAAATAAAAAAAATTGTACACATGCATTTTCCAGGTAAGCAGGTGTGTAGTTTTTATTACATTTTTAAAGGGGCATATAAACCACAAACATTCAAGAATTCAAAGTCTCTAACCACTATGAGCTAGAGCTTATTATTCTATTATTATAGTTCTTTTTCTCTAAATTATTCACAATTGTTAAATTTAAAGCATAGCCACCACTTTTTTTCCTACTCCAAAACTTATTTCTTGTCTTTACCAGGAAGTTGTCTACTCAAAATTTTTCAGCATACTCCTGGCTTGAAGTTCATTTAGTAGGTTTATTATTAAAAAGTATAATCTGTGGGGAAACCCTAACATTTACCCTTTCCCGTTAGGAAATGTCTATTTACCCTAAATTATTTCCTACATAAACCAAGTGCTTCACAATAGCAAAATGATGCCATCAGAGTGTGATGATAAATTATTTCAACTGCTACTGTAACACCTTGTTAAAAACATCTTAAAAGTTCAATGAAATAAAAATTAGAGACCTAAGTCAAGGTAACTATTACTAAGGATTGAAAGAAGCAGAGATACTAAAACAGCATTTAGGAAGCAAAACCATTTAGATGTGGCTGTTGACTGGAAAGGAGAAGTAAAAGTGCCGCTCTGCCCTGGTAAACTAGAAAGCTGACATTATTTATAGAAGCAGGAAATACAGAAGGAAAAAAATATGTCTGCTGGTCAGGGAGATAATGGTGAATTTGAGGTTCTGACATGGAGTATGACAATCATAGGAGGTCCAGCTAGTTAGGTTTGGTGTCATGTCAATTCCCTAAGTCAGAATCACTCCAAAGATTTACTATCTCCATATCCACACCCAGCCCTCAGAGTTTTTCTGGCTGAAAATCAAGTGCTGATACAGCTAGTAAAAATTTATGCTATTTTTAGCTTTCTAGCTGAGAAATCATATTCTTGTTTTCTCCTGACTCCTTAATAACTTCACAAGATGATTAAGCATTATCTATCTCGTGTACTCTACCCCAGTTCCTATCAGTCCTACAGGAAAAACAAATGCCTTAAAGGTGTCAATGGGAGTACCCTGGTGGCCTAGTGGTTAAGGATATGGTGTTGTCACTGCTATGGCGTGGGTTCATAACCTGGCCCAAGAACTTCTGTATGCCATGGGCACGGCCAAAAAGGAAAAAAAAAAAGAAGAAGAAGTATCAATGAACTGTCCAGATTATTTTTTTCCCTTTCATTAAAAAAATTGTATAATTTATATACAATTAGTCACATAGATCTTAGGTGATAAGTTAGAGAAGAGTTTGAGAATTATTTCTCCCCAAATAATTGTAAGTACCTGTATTACAATCCTTTCTGTCAGCCCTCCTGTTTCAAAAGAAGCTATAATTTTTTCCCTAAGATTATCATCTTTTTTTTTTTGCCTTTATGTAGAGCCGCACCTGGGGCATATGGAGGTTCCCAGGCTAGGGGTCTAACAGGAGCTGTAGCCGCCGGCCTTCGCCACAGCCACAGCAACGCAGGATCCGAGCTGCGTCTGCAAACTTCACCACAGCTCACAGCAACGCCGGATCCTTAACCCACTGTGCAAGGCCAAGGATCGAACCCGCAACCTCATGGTTCTTGGTCGGATTCGTTAACCACTGAACCACGAAGGGAACTCCTAAGATTATCATCTTTGAGCATTTGATTTCATTCCATATATGTTGTCCTGCTTTTAATTTATTATTTTCTTTTTTTTTCTTTTTTTAAAGGGCAGCACCCGTGGCCTATGAAGGTTCCCAGGCTAGGGGTCAAATTGGAGCTGCAGCTGCCGGCCTACACCACAGCCACACAGGATCCAAGCCATGTCTGCAACCTACACCACAACTCAGTCACACCAGATCCTTAACCCACTGGGCAAGGCCAGGGACTGAACCTGTGTCTTCATGGATACTAGTCAGATTTGTTAACCACTGAGCCATGATGGGAACTCCTGCTTTTTAAATTATAATTCCAAGTCAGTTCTCCCCCCCTGCAAGAAATTCAAACATAAAACAAGAGATACAACTAAAAAAACTCCTTTGATTTCGCTACTGATTCCTTTTCCTCATATTACAACACTCATACATCTTTCTTTACTAAGCAAATTAAGGAAATAATAAAGCCTTTAATAATTCTGCTACTCATTCAAGCTCTCGAACCATCTTGTTATTGAATAAAATAATAGTGATTCCTCTATTCCCTTACAATCTTCACAATTTTTATTTTGCATCCACTGGTATACTGAAATTGTATTCATGTAGGCCACCGACTTCAGTAGTCAAAGATCGCATTCTCCTGTACTTTTCAAAAGCATCAGCAACTACCATACATTCTTCCTTTTTGAAATTTTCCTGCACTGATTCTGTGACGGCTGCTTCAACATCTTGATAACTGCCACTCTATGAGTGTTACTTTATTGTACTTTTTTTCTCCTCTTAAATTCTAAGAAGTGGGAACATCTGAATCTCAGGTTAACTCATCACCTCTCTGTCGATATATATCATTGATCATGCTTTCTCTCTCATGCTGTACTCTTGCATTTCTAAATACCATTTATATTCCTACCTTACTGAATTACTCTTCTCTCATATTTAATTAACACAACTTAATCCCTCCTATACTAATTCCCATTCTTTTCAATCATGCCTATTACCACACATGGTACTATTATTTGGGCCTGGAACTTTCCTTCTTTATAGTTCTGTGTCTATATCAATATCATGACACCTCTCTCCTGAATTGTGATTGAAACCCTTTCAAATAAGTCTCCCATGTCTATGGTTACTCTCATTCATGTTGTGCATTGCTGCTGGGTAAGAGGTCCTACAAAGATAATAAAAAATCATCAATGGCTTCTTTCCCCGACTCAAAGAAAAATTTCAAAATATTTCACTTGTTACTGAAACACCTATATATCTGGCCCTGTGGCACATATTACAAATCATCTAACAAAATCCAATCTCCCCTACTTTAATCAAACAGCTAAATTACATTTCCAAGTGTCCTTTGCAGTTAGATGTGATCACTTAACTAAATCCTCTCCCTCTGAATTTCAGAGCAAATGATGTGTGATACTTTCTAATTCTTTTTAAATGATGCACCCTGGAGGTTTCCTTGCCAGGGACTGAATCCGAGCTGCAGCTGCGACCGATCCCGCAGCTGTGCTAACACCAAACCCTTTAACCCACTGCATAGGACAGGGATTGACTCTGCACCTCTACAGCAACCCAAGCTGCTGCAGTCAATGTTCTTAACCCACTGTGCCACACTGGGAATTACTGAGGGTGTGCTACTTTTATGCCTGGCTCATAAAACCCTCTCCCCTGTGCTTCTCTGTGCTCTTCCCCTTCTGCTAGCTGGATATAAATGACAGCTGACTTTGGTCAGTGAGAGAGCCATAAGATCGAAGAGCCAGTATTACCCTGCATCACTTAATGTACGGAGAAGAGCCATCCCACTAGCAAGGAATATACTTCTAATCCACCCTAATTCAGGACTATTTTATAGCCTTATCTCCTACAACTTCCTCAGATGATGAACTTTTTAACGAGTCAAACTAACGTTGCTTTACCATATCCTATATATCCTCTGTCTCTGCCTTACTGTTCATACTGTTCCTACCTAAAATATCCTTTTGTCTACTGAAATGCCTAATTTATCTTTTTTAAAAGACCCTACATCTTTTATGAATTCTTCTCTGACATCTTCAGCTGGAAATACTTTCCCTCTTCTAAATAAGTATATAGAAGAACAAGACTAAGAGTCTTGTGATACAGTTATTTGAGTGCACAGGTTTAGAGTTAAACTTGGGGTCAAATGTTTCTTAGGCACTAATGCCTATATTACTAAGTTTTATTACTAAATTGTAAAAGGTATCAATAAATATCTCTAAAATTCTAGAATTCTAAGTGCCCGACTATAAAATTAAACATTTAAAAAATTACCTTCATTAATAAAAAGTGAATATACTACCCAAATTAGAATGTACATCCCACCTGAACATTATAAGAAAGGACTAAAATAAGAGGCATCGGGCTCTCTTACGCTGACACAAATGACTCTATAATTGAGCAACATAACACACTGCGTATAGATTTTAATAAACGAATATCAGCATATAGGAAAAACAGAGTGTGTGATAAGAGATTTTATTAAGCTTAAATAATTCTAAATTATAAAAAGTTCTATTTATTAAAAGTTATGAAAGTCCATAAAACATTTTATTTACATGTAAAATCCACTTCAGTTAAAATCGGTTCAAGAAACATTCCATATGGGAGGTAGGTATATCATGTCTACATTTTAAGAATTCTAAGACCACCTTTGGTAGAGCTTTGCCAGTTCTTTTTTCTATGTATTACTTTTTCTCATTCATTTCTTCTTTCCTTCTTTTTCATCATCATGTGTTAGCTAAAGCTACCTAAATGCATTCAGCCTACTTATTTAGTTCTTTCCTTCTCTGTAAGGCATTATATATAAAATGGAAAATTTAGATCTTTAAAAGTATGTCACAGAATTAAAATGGTTAGAAAAGATCATGCAAATCATAGTCTAATGGTAAGTTCATTTACCTACTTCCTCCATCTAAAGCTATATGTATATTTTAAGTTAACTTTCTGACTCCCACAAGTACCAAACAGACATACCTGATATTTAGGCATCTTAGAATATTCCATAATCGTATTTCTTCCATCATTCTGCTGATCCTATTGGAGGTCAGAAATACAAACTTGAGGGTAAATACGGAAAGAAAGAGACCTCATGGAATTATCACATCTCAATTTCCACAAAATCAACAATTAAATCCCAAGTTAAGAAAATCTAGTTAGACATTAAGTTATTCACTTTACTACAATGCTTTAATCAAAATACATGCCACTAAAAATACAAATGCTAGTTATTTATGAAATTAAAAATGCACTTAAATCTACCTTTTTGATGTAGGGTGATAAGTAATATGTTCTGACAATAATTACACAATTAACCATGAGTTATATGAGAAACAGTCATTGACAGAATCTTATGGAACTCCCACTGTGGTCCAACAAGATCAGTGGCATCCCTGCAACTGCAGCTTGGATCTGATCCCTGGCCTAGGAACTGCATATACCATGGGGTGGCCAAAAATGAAAAAAGGAAGAAAAAAAAAGATAAAAACTTACGTCATTATCATTTCCTTGGCTTTAGTTTTAGGACAAACTTTATGTCCATTGTATTTATTACTTGATCACTTCCCCACCTTAAGTTCTTAGGGTACAAGAAGCTTAGCACTTCTCCAGATCCTCTTAATTATCTTGATGTATCTGTTATTACCCTTAAGGCTCAAAATAGTTATGGGTAATTTATGAAAGCAATAAAAGCTAATTTTCAGCCAGGAACATAACTTTTCTTCTTCTTTTTTTTGGTCTTTTTGCCTTTATGTAGAGTTGCACCCGCGGCATATGGAGGTTCCCAGGCTAGGGGTCTAACAGGAGCTGCAGCTGCCGGCCTTCGCCACAGCCAGAGCAACGCGGGATCCAAGCCGCGTCTGCAACCTACACCACAGCTCACGGCAACGCCGGATCCTTAACCCACTGAGCAAGGCCAGGGATCGAACCCCCAACCTCATGGTTCTTAGTCGGATTCATTAACCACTGAGCCATGAAGAGAACTCCCAGGAACATAACTTTTTATAGCTGTTTTATACACTTTAAAAGTCATTTAACTAATATTTATTAAACATCTTCCACTTGTAGTTACTGTCATAATCAGCTTTTTATTGATAGACCACAGGGTTCTTTAGAACCAGTATTCCAGAGAACTTTTAGGTCTAGGTAAGAGTTGAGCTCAATGAGTATTTAGTCAGAGGAAACCATACAGGAAGAAGCATTTTTTTAAAAAGAGAAATGTTAAATAGGTGATGTTTTCATTTTAGTTAACAAAAAATGCAATCTATTTGTACATTATTTTCATATTCCTAAACTGCTTCTTTTCTTGAAACTGCATATAGCTTCAAATATTTAGGATCATCGTGTTGACAACGGTCTCTGCTAAAGCTGTTATTTTTACAGAAAAACATGTTTAATTCTATTTTGAACTAAACCCCAAAGTAGCAAGATAAATTGCACTGCTATAAAGATTTACTTACAGATAATATTTCTTTTATCTTGTTTGGTGATTCTTTAAACCTCTGTAAATCCATGCTATCTCTGTGTCCTTTAAAAAGGAAAAAAAAAGATTACAAGAAAAAACAAATATATAGATATCTACATATATTCATCCCCATGTCAATATACTAACAGACTAAAAATGTGTTTTTTGCTGCACCCTCAGCATGTGGAAGTCAAAGGATCAAACTTGTCGCAGAATTGCAGCTTGCACCACAGCTGTGGCAACCCCGGATCCTTAACCTGCTGCACCACAAGGGAGCGTCCTAAAATGTGTTCTTTAAAAACAAGTTGGGATAAATTTTATGTAGGAAAAGTTGTCTCTAAAAACCCACAGTGAACTTATACAATCTAGCGTAGAGATCGGAATGCTCAGTACCTTCATGATTTATGGGGCTGGCCCTAATGTGGAGATTTTACACAGACATCGATATTCTTTGAATATCTCTGTACATGTTCTAGGTAAATTCCTAATCTGGGAAGGCTCATACAAGTGTTAAAGATAAGATTAGGAAGCCACATGATGAAAAAATTTAAGAGACAAAAGGCCTTTTTCAATCCTTGGAGTATTCTGGTTATATCCACAAACAACCCAAGCTATTTTCTAAAAATTCGCTGTTAAAAACTTTAATCTTTAATAACCTAAGAGGAAGGCTATTAGAACACTATATTCTCCCAAATATTTGGGATTCAGCTAGCTCTGTGAAGCATTCCTTCTTCAGCTTTTCCTTCCATGTGACATCGTGTCAATATATAAAAAAAAAAAATCATTAAAAGCAAAACCTTAAGCATACAAACCACCGTATTATTTTTTTCTTCTTGCCTTCACACTGCCAAGCTTTGAAGATTTGCCCCGCCCGCAGACACCCTCTTTACATTCCCTCCTTCCATTTATAATTTATTTCACTATTATCTAGCTTCTCTCTCTCTCCCACTTCCTTTCTTTTTCCATTTCTTTTTTTAAAGGGCTGCACCTGCAGCATAGAGGTTCCCAGGCTAGGGGTCTAATCGGAGCTACAGCTGCTGGTCTATGCCACAGCAATGCCAGATCTGAGCCACAGCTCACGGCAATGCCAGATCCTTAACCCACTGAGCAAGGCCAGGGACTGAACCCACAATTACATGGTTCCTAGTGAGATTCGTTTCCGCTGCGCCACGATGGGAACTCCTTTCTCGCACTTCCTTTACTGAAACAATTTTCACCAAAGTCATTATTATCATTGCCAAAATAAATGTATCTTCAGTCATTATTTCACTTGAGCTGATGTATAAGAGTGAATCATTTCTTTCAGAAATGCTCTCCTCTTTGGGTATATAACTGGGACAACCATAAGTACTCATTTTCCAGAGTCTCGGCTTTCTCTACTGTCTTAATGTAAACACCCTTTCACTCTCAAAAGTATACTGGTATGGATGAAAAACTATATGGTCAGCTGCCTTATAAAGCACTGCTCTTTTCCAGTTACTTCTAGCCTCCCCTTTACTTTGTATTTTAACACTTACAAATTGCTCAAGTTCTTTCAAGAAAAAGTTGATTAAATTCAAGAGCCTATCCTCAAATTCAAAAGTCAGAGTCCATATAAGTTTTCTATACAATTGTTACTACAGCACTGAAGAGGTATATGCTACTATAACTCTAACAGCCTAATTCAACCTATTTCCCCCACTTCCAATTTAAAAAATTTTTAGAACTATACTCTATGAAAAGGTAGTCCGCTTGTCACACAAGTACATGGCTATTTGTTAATTAGCTATTTATTTTTATTTCTACGGTGATAATTATAATTAAAAAGTAAAAAATATTGATATACAAATATCAGTTTGCTAAACTTACCTACAAATGCTCCAAATTCTATATTATCTCCTTCTACAGCTTTAGAACAAACAGTTTCTCGATCTTTGGTTACAGTTTCCAAGTAGCTTTTGCAACTTGGCTGGGATGGTGTACTAACAAAAAATTTGGTTGATGGGGATGATAGATGTGGTATGCTATTAGATGAACTGCCTGATTTTTGATTTTTACTAAACATTTTTAAGGTTTCTACTCCATGTAGTCTCTGTCGTAGTTCTGGAGGAGAGACAGCACTTGGGAATAAGGCACTGCAAGAGGAACCAGCCTCTGGAAAACTGAATTCTTTTTTCTGGGGTATTACAGGCAAATCCTGACCAAACATATTACATTGGGAATCTTTTTCATCTTTCATAAAAATATTACAAAGAAATGGATTATTACTTTCAAGACCACTTTGAGGAAGAGAGGAGCTAAGTGTATTTACAATACTGTGCTTTTTCCATACAGAAGGTCTTATAGGACCATCATCAATAAGGTTTTGAGCCAAATGTTTAGAAACGCTCAATTCTCGTGTGATTTCATTGTGAACTTTGCTAGCTTCTGAAGCTTTCTGGGCAGTGAGTGTTTTTAATGTATCTACAGTCAGGGCTGAAAGATCTTGCAAATGTCCAATTTGAGAATCTAATGACTGTAATGATCTTTTGATATAGTTGACACGATCTCCAACTTCTTTAATCTGAATGCACATCTGCTCCACTCTGTAAGGGAAACATACACTTTTTACAAATGTTAAAATCAATGGTTTAGAAATTCTTTTTGTAATCTCAATAAACGATAATGGTAAAAAGAAATTTTACATGCATTCAAACAAATATGTAAAATACAAGATTTCAAAACACGTTTTTGTGCCACAGGCTATTTCTTCCTACAACACAGTAACACAAAAATGTGTATTCAGCTACACATACATAGAATTACTATCACCATCATTGTAACTACACAAACACCATATACTTTGAGAACGTAGCAAAGCTGATGGAAAGAAACAAATATTTTTAAATAATTAATACAACTTTTTCTCCATCAACAACTAAAGAACATTAACTCTTTTCTGCCCTCTGTAACAAGGGTCAAAAAATAACAAAAGACTGACTTACTGACTTACGAGTATTAGAAGAACTGAACTAATACATAATGCAAGCCATAATTAAACTTACTTGTGTGACAAACATTACATAATTACCATGTATAGGAAACGTAACTAATCAAACCCACTCTGACACAAAATCAATTATAATTAGAGCTCCTGAACCTTTCAAAAGTGACACGAATTCTCTCTTCACTCCCAGAATGGAACTTGTCGTCTTTTTCATTAAAATACATCTCAACACACTGCTCTTCAAAATCATGAAGTTTCTTTTGATCTTCTTCTGTTAAAAAAAGTTCTAAGATGGGAAAAGAAAAAAAGCAATGAAGACATCAAGATAAACTTTAGCTCATGAATCATGAATTATTCTCTTTTTATATGTGTGTTTCTAAAGCCCTACACAGGTATTTCCACTTTTTGCTTTACTCACAGTGTACGTCGGGAGAACGGTTTCAGTCACTTCCTCCTTTTCTAATTTCCTTTTCCTAGAGAACACCCTTTTAGCATCTGTCTCTCACACCTCTCCCTCACATATCCAGATAGAAGGATTTAAGAACTGATTTGGTAGAACAGAAAGCCACTGTAAAAAAAAAAAAAATTCCATAGCCTGCAGCATATGGAAATTCCTAGGCTAGGAGTCAAATCGGAGCTACACCTGCCAGTCCACACCACAGGCAGAACAATGCAGGATCCGAGACTCATCTGCGACCTATGCCACAGCTTGCGACAACGCCGGATCCTTAACCCACTGAGCCATGCCAGGGACTGAACCTGTATCCTCATGGATAACAGTTGGGTTCTTAACCCACTGAGCCACAATAGGAACTCTCCACTATAAAATTTCAAGCAGAGTTTGATTAGTCTCATGTAGTGTACAGAATGTGCTAAATATAAGTGTTACTGTTTATACAGCAGTTGAAACGGCTTGTAGAATAGCAAGTATTATGGTTTACATTAGCATTTTTTTTTTCTTTTTTGGCCACCTTGGGGCATATAGAGTTTCCAGGCAAGGAATCAAACCGGAACTAGAGTTACAACCTATGCCACAGCTGTGGCAACACCAGATTCGTAACCCACTGCACTGGGCCTATGACTGAAACCATGTTCCTGCCACTACAGAGATACTGTGGAACCCACTGTGTCATAGCAGGAACTCCTACATCAGCATTTTAATAAAACCCTATTAAGATGCCACACCAAAAAAGAAGTAAAATACTAAATTTACTTTTATAGATACCACACCGCACTTAAAATTCTTTTATGTTTAGACAAAATGAACAAAAGCATTAACCAATTAGGTCTTCCAAATAAAACTAATACTTAGCTTTTAGTGTAATACTGACATACTGACAAGCAATTAAAAACATTTGCCTTAACATATTTTACTTACTTGGCCCATTCGAAGTCTTATCTTTTTTTCTTCTTTTACATATGCAGCAAAACAGAGAAACTATATGGCTGAGAATGATAAGTGGTGGAGGCAAAACTGGTTTCTCATGATAAGCCATAATAAAATGATAACGTTGATATTTCCATACAATATTAGAAATTGCCTTCACTTGTAAATATACATTGCTTGAATAACAAAGAATAAAAATAAAACAAACTTAGCTAACGACATTTTAAAGTTTTAAATACTAAAGATTTCATTTTAATTCTGTTCTAAACAAGGGTTCAAAAGGAGTACTCCACTATAATCAAAGCTAAAAGGAAAGTGAGAAACTGGAAAAAACACATCCAACAAGTAAAAGACAAAGTTTGATATTGTTAAGGGTCTTAATTATAAACTCTTGGAAAAATGGGCAGAAAATATGGTTTTAATATTTTAAAATCATATATAAATGACAAAAACAAAAAAGTTCAATCTGAGTAGTAACAAAATAAGTGCAAATAAAAACAAGAACCTTTTATGTACTGTAAAATTAGCAACATTAAAAAGATAACACCTACTGTTAGCAGAGATTTGGGGACAAGAATCTATTTCGACTTAAATGCAAGAAGTCTGAAAAGTACATATATTGAATAGCTCTATCTTTAGGAAAACACTCTAAGGAAACATACAAGGATTGATCAAATTTTAACCACAATGTGGCTTTGGGGAACAAAAAATTATAAACCGAACCGAGAAATAGAACATATTGGTTTAAAAATTACGGTCCATATCATGGAATACTAGGTAGCCATTAAAAAACTGGAGAGGGATATTTATTAATGTAGCACAATTTTTATGTTTTGCTTAGCTAAAAAGAGTATATGAAATATATGAACAATTCTGAAAAGAAAAAACAGTTCAGATATATTCATAAAAGATAAAAAGATGTACACCAAAATATTAAGAATGGGATCACTGAAGAAATTTGTTTGCTCTTCTGTTTTGCATACCGAACAGTATATACAATATACTGTTTCGTATTCTGACCACCAAGTAATAAACCTTAAGACTAAATTTATAAAAGAACTGCATTTTAGAACCAATCTGATTTTGAAAAAGCATGCCTTTCCTGTAATTTTCAAAAATAATTTTCAGTAGTTTAAACCTCAATAAAATGTATTTTAAACTTTGTAAAGTTCCATCAAAAGGAGACCTATATATTAAATGATCTCATTATAATATGCAAATGAATACCGCTTACTTGAAAAATGCAATGAGAAGATTGACCATAATGATATACTGTACAAAGAGGTAGACTGCTTGAAGAAATGGAGTCAACCATGTCCCAGGACCACAGATTTCATGAACACTGGAATCATTTGCACAAACTTTAGAAAGAAAAAAAAATTAAAATACATTAATTTACCAGTTACTGCTTCTAGTCAGAATTTGTGTATGTTTGCTTAAGTTCTGATTATATACAAATCTCTTCCACAGATTCTAGCAAAAGCTTCTGGGTAGGCAGTCATATGAACACCAACTTAAAAGTATTCCAATAAAGAAAAATATTGTGAGGGATGATTACTATCCTACTACTCTATTCCATACAATGAAGTATATTTCTGTATTACGTCTAGCCTTCAAGGGTGGGTTTTTAGCCAGAAGAGTACTAAGAATAAAATTCCCAGATTCAGCCATACATTTCTATAAGAAAAATAAATGAGCCATAAAAGAGTATGATAAACTCACAATAAATTTACAAACATGATGATTACTGAGTTTTGCTTACTACATAATAAAAGAGGGCTGAAGGAGTAGCTAAAGTGTCTATTGGAGATACCATCATGGCTCAGCAGAAACGAATCTGACTAGCATCCATGAGGACGCAGGTTTGATTCCTGGCCTCATTCAGTGGGTTAAGGATCCAGCGTTGCCGTGAGCTGTGGTGTAGGTTGCAGAGGTGGCTCAGATCCTGCATTGCTGTGACTGTGGCGTAGGCCAGAGGCAACAGCTCCGATTCAACCCCCAACCTGGGAACCTCCATATGTCAAGGGTGCGGCACTAAAAAGACACACACAATAAAAAGTGTCGCTCAAATATACAATGATTAGATTTGAATTCCTTGCTTTTCATTACTTCTACCTGGAATGTTTCTGAAGCCAAAACACGGCTGAATCAAGCAAGTGAAGAGATTTAATACCCACCCAAGTTATGACAAAGTAAAATCAGTTCAAGTAGGGCAAGGATTAGAATTAAATAGCCATGCATTAGTGACAAGTTTTATACAAATATTTATGACACACTTAGCATCTGGTGTTCTTTTAACCATTTAAAAATAGATACACCACTGAAATTCTCATCATGGCTATATCATTCCTTTCAAATAAATGATTTTATGGGCAAACTAATGCATAAGGTCCTTTCACTCTTAAAAAGTTTTATGAAGCTATTTCCATTCTATTCAGATTGGTTTGATGAAGCAAATACCCAAGAAAGAGAATGTAGGAGACCAAAAAACTGTACCCAATGCTCTATAACTAGGGCATCATTTTAGAGCAGAAAATAAAAATCTGCAAATGACGCTGAACAGGAAGCCATTAAACATGAAATTTTCCCAGGCTGGTAAAACCTGTTTTAACCAACATCTGATAACAACTGATGACTATTACGAACCATCCCTTGACCCAATCACTCATATATATGTAGGTAAGGAGCAACACAGGAATGGAGTAAAAAAGGAGTAAAGTAAGTTGGAAGAGAAAGAGGAAGAGAAAACTAACAAAGATTCTAAAATTCAAATATGGAGGTCAAGAAAAGAACTTCCCTGAAAGGTGGCAGTATCACCTATGCTCACAAATTATCTAGCCTCTTTAAGTAAAATAGAGAAATCTTTAGCACCTTATGCAGAGAACGTATTCAGAGATGAATTTTACAATTCAAGGGTATATACTATGCAACTAATCAATGGAATCCATTACCCTTGCCCTGTTTCAGAGACAGGCAGGCTGAAGCCAATTTAAGCTAATGAGATGAAAAAATAGGTTCATGGGGGGATATGGGAAAGCAACTTCTTCCCCTGAAGAGAACTATGGAAAACAGTATTTCTTCCTTCCTGTTGTTAGTGACAGAGTCTTACAAATGTAAAGGAAAACCTTTATGAATCAGACACTGTAATTACAGAGCAGTCGGATGAACAAGAATAAATGTCCTTAGCTACAAATTAACCTACCCCAAAAACCACTCCACCTTTGAACTTTCTGCTTATTGTGTAAGCCAGTTTAGGCTAAATTTCATTATTTGATGCTAAAAAATTTCTGACATACTCTTTTCAATTAATTTTTGTTCTGTTTCTTCTGGCATTAGCTAATGTATTGTTAGGTTGGTAACTGGTGAAAAATAACTATAACGCAATTCTGACTTTAAAACATAAAAAAAACAAAAGATAAGTCTGTACACATAAATCCTTACCATCAATTTCATATGCATAAACTTCACCAAAAATCATCCAGTATGGATGAAAAACTATATCTTTAGCAAGAGTCCAAGATGGTGCTTCGTGAGGATAAAGTATTGCCTTTCTAGGAACACCAAAACTAAGTAACACAAGAGCCATAATCACCACAATGTAGAACATATTGGCCACCTGTTAAAAAATAAACATTGTTAAAATACATGAGAATTTAAACACAGACATTTTTTCATCTAAAAAAGTTTCTAATGTTCTAAAAGATAAGGTGAATTTTGGGGTTTCTTTTTACTCCTAGTATTAGCATTCAGGAAATCTGATCACTACATAAACCTTAACATCAAGGAAATTATGGAAAAATTGATCTATAACATCATGCAAGTCATAGGCACCTTTTACATAATGAACCATATCACAGGCTCAAACTACAGTCTGTCTATCTCAAGTCCATGAAGATTTTAAGTATAGACATATGTCAAGTACAGATATGACAGGCAGATTCAGGGAATCAATTTCCCTAAGTATTCTTTTCTAAAACTGCTTTGGTTTTTTTGTTTGTTTGTTTTGGTCTTTGTAGGGCTGTACCCGTGACAAATGGAAGTTTCCAAGGCTAGCGGTCAAATCAGAGCTGCAGCTGCTGGCCTACACCACAGCCATAGCAACCCAGGTTCCAAGCTGCGTCTGCGACCTACACCACAGCTCATGGCAACGCCAGCTCCTTAACCCACTGAGCAAGGCCAGACTAGTATCCTCATGGGTACTAGTCAGGTTTGTTATCGCCGAGCCACAACAGGAACTCCTACTTGTTCTTATACTGGAGGTGCAGACTATCTTTTCTACGTTCCTTTGATACTGTCTTTCGCCCACTTCACAAAAGAAAAGCATTCTCTTACTCATCCTAAACCCTGCCACGGTGCCTTGTCTCCTGGGCTGTGAAAACCTCCTATGAAGTAAATAAAACAACCAACTGAATTATCAGCATGGGTTTTGAAAAAAATAAGTGATACCCATAATCTGGTTACAAATCCTTTTGCAAGCCAGGTTCTTTGCAATTCTTTAATTTCAAAGAACTGAAAAAGACCCTAACTGTACTATCACCTAATAAGTTATTAAAAAAACAATTTTTATTGCTAAATCACTAAGAACTTTAACATCACTCAGGAACTCAAAGAAGTGAAATGCTATAATAAAGTCTTAATTTCTATCGATTTATTTATGTGTACAAGTGTTCAGAACTTGCATCTAAAAAAGTGAATACAGTCTCATTCCAGCAATATGTAATAATACTCATCTACAAATAATAATCTACAGGGGAAACCCCACACAGATCAAGAGACCACATTTACAGGAAATCTGTACTTTAATCTGTTAACCAACAGTAAGTGCAATAATAAATCAATCTAAAAGAAATTATTATGACATTTACATATATGTTTTGAACAAGTATATAGTGAGATTAGAAATGGAAGGAAGGACTATGAAAAGTAAAGAGGACAGTAAGTCTAGATAAGATGGAAAAACCATTACATATTTATCTATATGAAATCATTTAGTCTTGATTCTTTACCTTTAAAATTGTAAATCTCCCAATAAATTTCCTTTTTAAATTAAAGGTTGAGTCCTTGTGACTTTCAATTAAGAAATCTTAATACCTCTTCAACATTTGGCATATTTGTAAAATAGTCAAATAATGCTTTGTTTGACCATGTAACAGAATTACTAAGAGAATGTTTTTAGCAAATAAAATCTTAGGATACAAGATTTTAAAAAGCAAATAATTCATTAAAACATTATTTATGGGAGTTCCCTTCGTGGCTAGGAACCATGAGGTTGCGGGTTCGATCCCTGGCCTTGCTCAGTGGGTTAAGGATCCGGTGCTGCCGTGAGCTGTGGTGTAGGTCGCAGACACGGCTCGGATCCTGCGTTGGTGTGGCTGTGTTGTAGGCCGGCAGCTACAGCTCCTGTTAGACCCCTAGCCTGGGAACCTCCATATTCTGCGGGTGCGGCCCTAGATAAGGCAAAAAGACAAAAAAAAAAATTACTTATGGCATTTGTGATAATTTAGAACCCAAATAGTTATCTGTAACTGAAAAAAGAGTCCAAGTCAAAAATTCAAATAAAAACCCAAACCTCAAGTATTCTCAAATTATTCAACATCTATTAGCTGATTATTTATAGAGGTCTCTGGATTTCATACCTCTTCACATAATGTCTATATGACAATCTACCTTACATTTGATATAAATTTAATTAAAATATCTGAATATTCAATTTCTTCTATCTGAAATGAGGGTTCCTAGCTTGAGTGTATAGCTATATTGAGTGAGAGGGAATAAGTGGCACTTACCAAGCAATTTTCATTAGCCTGAGAAAAAGACATTTTTTTATATTTTTAAGCTTTTCAAAGCTGTTTTCTCTAATTAGAAAATTCCCTGCTCAAGAAAAATTCTATTTTCTAAATCTTTTTCAAATACTCTTTGTGAAAGCCTTCACGGCAGAATTAGCTCTTCAGTCTTCACACAACATTTTAACATATCTTTCTGTGACTATCTGTTCACATGCTTGTCTTACACTAGACTGTGAGTTCCATGAGTATCTGGACCATATCTTATTCGTCTTTGTTATCTCAGGTTAGTATGATCCATAGCATGTAACAGATGCATAATGATAAAAGAGTAAGTTACTCTAAGAAATCTACTTCATGTTATAAAATTCATTTCCTTTATTCATTAAAGGTACTTTTTTTTTTGTCTTTTTGCCTTATCTAGGGGCCGCACCTGAGGCATATGGAGGTTCCCAGGCTAGGGGTCTAACAGGAACTGTAGTTGCCGGCCTTTACCACAGCCACAGCAATGCGGGATCTGAGCCGCGTCTGCAACCTACACCACAGCTCACAGCAACGCCAGACCCTTAACCCGCTGAGCAAGGCCAGGGATCAAACCCGCAACCTCATGGTTCTTAGTCGGATTCGTTAACCACTGAGCCATGACAGGAACTCCTACTCATTAAAGGTACATTTTAATGAAGGATATCTTATACTCTGCAGAACATACTTGAAGCAGATAATTAAACATTAACCATTCTGAAAGTTTTGAAGGCAGTGGAGAGGGAAGATGGCACTGGTAGAAAAAAGATAATGACGTAGTAAATCAATGGTTGAAGAAGGAAAAGACATAATCCTGGTGAAGGGTGGTTCTAAAGAAGATCAGTGATAAAGAAGAAAATGAAATATATAATCAAGCTCCCTTTAACTGGGATGGGAGAACTGGCAGGAGTGTTGAGAGTACATTAGAAGTACAATTCAGATGGAAATCCAGACAGCTATACTTTCTCTTGGCTTCCTCACTTTTCCCATCTCCATCTTTTATTGACTGCTCACATCTGTATTTCCTGCATCTCTCATTTATTGTACATCACCATTAAATTAACCCAATAACATTAAATAACCTGGTAGGCAATAATAAAAGCTGAAGCAGTTTTTTGCACACTTAAAAGTTAGGCTAAAACCAGGTCTTTCCCCAAAGCCTTAACTTTTCCTGGTAATACCATTACTCCATGAAAGAATACAAAATGAATGAGTACTTCTTTGAAGTGACAAATAATACACCGGTAATTGTTAACTAGGGGGAGTAGAATATATGCTCCTAGAGGGAAAATGTGTAGCGTCAAAACACCAAATATAATAAAACTCTATATTTAAAAACCGTAAAAATTTTGTTTTCTCATGATGCAAAGCAATGCTGATAATCTTGTGAAATAGTGGGGTTACTTAGAAGAGGAATTTAATCTAGAAGACCACTTTTCTAAGACTAAAGAAGAGTTTCAAAAATTTTAGAAACAGATTTTTATAAAGGGGGTAGATATTTAAAAAGAATTGAGAAAGAACAAATATATAAGCCCATTTTTATGAAACTATTTTATACACTTATCTGTGTGAAGTTTGATAGAAATAAACACATACATTCATATATATGTCCTGAAGGATGGAAAGGTATACATCCAACGGTTAATATTGGGTGTCTCTGGGAGACAGTTTGTCTGGACTTGCTAAAATTTTTAAATTTTAGAATAAGGAATGAAAAGTTACTTTCACAAAAGCAACAGAAGCATAATAAAAGTTTTGTCTGTTTCACCAGTTAAAACCAAAAACTATTTATGGCAGGAATAGGCCGAATACATTATTTTTTTTCACCTCTATGCACAAAAATTGCATATTAAACTTTATATCCATATTTAAAAACAGCCTGCCAGTTGGTTAAGCCTATGGGAAAGAGCAAAACACTGGGAATATTTTATCAGGACGAGATCAGACATTCTAGATATAACTTTAAAAAGTAGTCTGGATCGGTAAAAATAGCAAAGAGGTACCTATGGACATAAACCACTGACTGTATTTGTTTAGTTAGCATTATCTTGCAAAGTACGTTATAAGGGACAAGATTAGTGTGGAGGGTTGGAGGTGAGCATGAGAACCCCTGTAAGACTTTTTCAGCCAACTCCACTGATTGAAAATAATCATAATGAACAATCTAACTACTTTCAACATTCATACACTGTGAAGTCACTCCAAAATGATAAGACAGAAAAATGTCAACTCATTACTCTTTTATTGAAGAAAAATCAAATTTTGGGCATGGTTTCCTTTATATTTTTCTTCTCTAAAGTCTCAGTTTTCAATGTTCTATATACTCCAAGTGATGCCCTGTCGATCTAATTTGCTTATAACTATACCTTATCAGAAAAGTTCCAGTCAGCCTTTTACTTCCATCTATCTCAAACTTTCAAAGAACAGCTCACATCCCACTGCTTTAACAAAAACCTCCACAGATTTCTCTCTTCCCATGATTCCCTATATCCCCTACTCACTAAGTTAATCAATACACCACACTGTTTAGTAATATCTCATATAATTCCTTAAAATACTTTCTGTAGGAGAGGCTCCTCAAGCTGGATTACACAACTATGAAAAATACAGTACTCATTAAGTTAAAAAAAGAGAAACATGCTTTCACAAAGTTCAGGGGCAATATCCTAATACCTATTGCATTGTATGTATAGCAGTGATAATATAATAAATGTAGAAAATTTTGCAAATGATGTTTTGCAAATAAGGGCTTAATCATCAAAATATATAAATAGCTCCTACAACTCAATAACAAGAAAACAACCCAAACAAAAAACGGGCAAAGGACTTATATAGACATTTCTCCAAAGACATATAGATGGCCAGTAGGCACATGAAAAGATGCTTATCAGCACCAATTATTAGAGAAATGTAAATCAAAACTATAATGAGGTACCACCTCACGCTGGTCAAAATGGCCATCATTAAAAAGTCTATAAATAACACATAACAGAGAGAGTGCAGAGAAAATACAACTTTTACCATTGGTGAGAATGTAAACTGGTACAGCCATTATAGAAAACAGCATGGCGGTCCCTCAAAAAACTAAAAAATCAGAGTTGCCCGCAATCCCACTCCTTAACACAAAATCGTGTTATCAAAAAGATACAGGAATCCCTATGTTCACAGCACCACTACTCACAATAGTCAAGATATGGAAACAACCTAAATGCCCATCAATAGTTGAATGGAGGAGTTCCCATTGTGGCTCAGTGGTTAACAAATATGACTAGGAACCATGAGGTTGCGGGTTCAATCCCTGGCATTGCTCAGTGGGTTAAGGATCCCATGTTGCCGTGAGTTGTGGTGTAGGTCGCAGATGCGGCTCAGATCCCGTGTTGCTGTGGCTGTGGCATCGGCCAGCGGCTACAGCTCCAATTAGACCCCTAGCCTGGGAACCTCCATACACCACGTGTGGCCCTAGAAAAGACTAAAAAAAAAAAAAATAGTTGAATGGATAAAGATGTGGTACATGTACAGAATGGAATACTACTCAGCCAAAAAAAAGAACAAAATAATGCCATTTGCAGCAATATGGACAGACCTAGAGATTATCATACTAAGCAAAGTTAGGTCAGAAAGAGAAAGGTAAATATTATATATCACTTACATGTGGAATCTAAAATATGACACAAATGAACATATCTACTAAACAGAAACAGACTCACAGATACAGAGAACAGACTTATGGTTACCAAGGGGGAGGTGGAGCAGAGAAGAGAAAGACTAGGAGGTTGGTATTAGCAGATGCAAACTATTATATACAGGATGGATAAACAATAATGTCCTACTATATAGCATAGAGAACTATAATCAATACCCTGTGATAGACTATAACGGAAAAGAATATAAAAAAGAATGGAACTGAATCACTCTACTGCAGAGCAAAAATTAATACAACACCATAAATCAACTACAATAAGATTTAAAACAAAAAAATTACTTGGTGAACAATTACAGCTTTTTAATTTTTTTTTCTTTTGGTCTTTTTAGGGCCATACTTGTGGCATACTGAGGTTCCCAGGCTAGGGGTTGAATCAGAGCAGTAGCTGCTGGCCTATGCCACAGCCACACCAGATCCAAGCCAGAGTGCAATGTATAACACAGCTCACGGCAACATGGGATCCTTAACCCACTGAGCGAGGCTGGGGATCAAACCTGCGTCCTCCTTGATGCTAGTCAGATTCATTTCCGCTGAGTCACAGTGGCAACTCCTTTTTTTTTTTTTTTAACAGCTTTTAAAATTTATAATTGGCCCAGGATATAAAAATAAGGGGAAAAAAGTCCTAAGGATCAACCTATTAAAATACAATTAATGTTCAGTATTTTTTTTTTCCTACCTGAAATGGTTTTATCCATCCCACCAACAGATATATACTAAGGAGAATCTACTATGTGACGAGGACCGTGATTAAGTACTGGAAATATAAAAAGTGATCAAGACCAAAGTTCCTACTCCTAGGAGTTTACAATCCAGAGAAGAATATAAATAATCCAATAAGAATATAGCTTAAAATACAGTTAAACACAGAGGTAAATATTCTGAAAGGAAGAACATGAGTACTCTAAAATTATATAGCAAACTTGATCTAGCTGGAAAAGATCAAAAAGCTTCCCTGAAACAAACAAAAACACATCCTGAACCCAAGATCTAAAGGACAAAACAAAATAAATTAGGCAAAAGAGCTAAGGATATGAGTGTGGATGAGGGTGATCATTTTACACAGAAAGAACAACATGAGTTATCCTTAGTCTTCTGGTAGGGGCTGTGTTAAAAAAGACAAAAGCTTGTGTGACTCAAAGCACAGAGTAGAGGTCAAAAATGGTAAGAGATGAGACCAAAAAAGAAAGCAAGGAAGATGTTATTACCGGAGGAAACTGGGTAAAGAATACACAGAATCTCTCTGTATTATTTTTTACAACTGCATGTGAATCTGTAATTATCTCAAAATTTTAAGAGGAGGGAGAGAGGGAGAAAGAGGGAGGGAAGGAAGGAAAGGAAAGGAAAGCAAGAGCCAAACTGGACAGGCCTTATGGGCTTCATTAGGTATACTGATCTAAGGAGTAATGCAAAACCACTAAAAGATTTTTTAAAGAGGAGTGACATAGTCAGAGTTGCATTCTGAAATATTACTCTGGCTATAATGCAGACTGGAGATAAGGTTAGAGTGCTTGTGAGTAAGCAGATTAACATAGCACTGCAGATGCTAGATGATGATACATTGGTTTAGGGTAGTGGCATAAAGATAAAAGGAAATTCACAGTTTGGAGCTAGCAAGTTCATATTTTTCAGTCTGAAGTATTTCACAATAAAACAAATATGATTTCCTAACCTTATCCCATCAAATGTTTTTTTCAGAAGTTAATATCCTTAAGAATGGTCTATTTGGAGTATGAGGCAAATAAACATGAACTATCATTTTCTAGTTCAAGTAAAACTATATTAATAATATATTTTTATGATTTTAAGAAACAATATCAATAAACTCATGAGTGTTATCAGACGCCTCTCAACTTACCATTTTTCCAATCATCATTACATAAGGTCCTGCCTGTTGATTTACAGCTAGAAAATCTAGCAAACGCACATACCAAAATATTATGTTAAGACAGTAAATTAATCTTCCAGCCACAAAAACATGATTATCATATGCATTCTCAAAGTTCCATTTTGCTCCAAATCTTAGTCCAAATCCAATGAAGAAAGAAATTATGGCAATTGTATCACTGATATTGAAGTAATCACTAAACCACACTTTAATCTTCTGGCTTATTTTTCCAGCTTCAGACATAAAGATCTAAAGGTTTAAAAAAAAAAACATTTAATCAAATTCTTCCTATTAAAACATAAACCAGAATTCAATTATAATATCACAGTAGCATTTTATGTGTCTTTTAATATTTCAAAATATTTTTGATTATCTGGGCATTTGACCACCGGAACAATTCAATAAGATATTCAAGACAGATACTTCTTATCCTCTTTCTCTATATATAGAACAGAAAAAGTTCTCTAGAGACTTGGAATGTGAGATACTTTTGAAAAGTTGTTTATTTTTCTTGGAAACAACACTACTGTATACAGGTAGGATCTTCTAAAGCTGCTGTATTTGCAGAAAGTAAATAACTCAATGGTTTAAGTAGCTATACTTAACTCATTGACAAAACTTTAAAAAAAAAAGATTTTTTGTGGGAAATGGTAATACACTTACAGCTTCAAAAATCAGTGTATTGCAAAGTACAAGTGAAAAGCCTCCCTTCCACTCTTCTTCCCTAGCCAATTTATTCCTCTTCCTACTAGAGGCAACCGTTTTTATCACCATCTAATGAATCCTTGCAATACTGTTTTTTGTTTTCTTTTTATGGCCACACCTGTGACATATGGAAGTTCATGGGCTAGGGGTCAAATGGGAGCTGTAATTGCAGGCCTACGCCACAGCTCCAGCAATGCTGGATCCTTTATTAACTCACTGAGTGATGCCAGGGATCAAACCCGCATCCTCACAGAGGTAACACTGAGTACTTAACCCACTGAGCCACAACAGGAACTCCCAGAACTATTTTATGAATATACATTAAAAGAATTATTTGCAGAGTTCCTGCTGTGGCTCAGCAAGTTAAGAAACTGACACAGCATCCATGAGGATGCAGATTTAATCCCTGGCCTTGCTCAGCAGGTATAAGGATTCAGCACTTCCACAAGCTGTGGTGTAGGCCACAGATGTGGCTTGGATCCGGTGTTGTTGTGCCACAGGCCAGCAGCTGCAGCTCTGATTCAGCCCCTAGCCTGGCAATTTCTATGTGCTGCAGCTGTGACCATAAAAAAGAAAAAAAAATTATTTGCAACTTGCTTTCACCATTTAACAACTTAATTTCTTTAAACATGTTAGTAAAATAACAGACTGCCTTATAACAGGGGCCATAGCGCTCAAAGGACTTTAAAATGCGTAATATGTTATTTAATAAGATAAATTCCTATGATACCTAAGTGGGAGGGAAGTGCACCACCTTCTATCGATTTTTGCAATTTCGTATATTCTCTAAATGTCAAGTAGAGATATGAAATAACTCAGATGTATTTAAATTAGTGTGTATATAAAATAATATTCATGTAAATACTATTTAAACAGAAAGTATAAAAAATTTTTAAAAAACATTTTCCCCCAAATCAGAGTATTAGAAAATTTGTAATTTGAACTGAAAACTCTGATAAACATAAGGATCTAAGTCTAAATGACAATTCAACTGGCAATACAGAATACTTTATAGGCACAGTACAATGCAAAAGCAAATTAAGAACCTACTTATAATTTACCTAACTGATCAGCTACATGTAAATTTAATACTTTTTTGGAGTATCAAAGAAAATAAATATGAATGTTGAAATAAAATAAAGATCTAGTTTTTGAAAGAAATCATTATCTTTTGTAATTGTGACAATGTCAAAACACTAACCTCTATTCTTTGGCCACTACTTTTAGGACAACAAAACCAAATATATTCTACATTTCAATAATATCATCACATACTGAAATCAGGACCAACATTTACACACATACACACACATAACCAAAACAAAGCAAAACAAAACAAACTCCATATATACACTAAGTTACTGGTACGAAAAATTAAAGACATACCTCACGGATTTTCTCAATAGCATAGGTAAAAATATAAGCAATAACAATCCATTCTTGAACTGAAGGAAATTGTTCCATTTTTACAAGAACCACAAATGTATAAAGCATCAGAAATCCTAAGTATGCCAACTAATAAAAAAGGAAAATACAAGATATAAATAAAATTGACTACAAAATACAATTTTATACTAAGAAAATTTCCAAGCATACACAAGAGACTAAATAATACGTATGTCCCTATGAATAATCTCCCAGGTTCAATCATCAGACCAGTTTCAAAAGTAAATCTTCTTCCATACAGATACTGCATTTATCAATTAAAATATAAATGATCCCAAGGTATAAATGTGTTGTTCTAGACTGTTGTTGACTTTTCAGTACTTCCCATATGAAGAATTTTATAATACCAAGTTTATGTTCTCAGTATAGTCCACAGAATTCCACTTAACTTGCTTTATACTTAAAGTATCATAACTTTTTTTTTCTGTTTTGGCCGCCCCGTGGCGTATAGAGATGCCCAGCCAGGGATCAGATCTGAGCCACAGTCACTACCTAAGCCACATCTGCAGCAACACTGGATCCTTAACTACTGTGCTGGGCCAGGGATTGAAGCTGTGTCCCAATGTTTCCAAAATACCGCTGATCTCACTGAGCCACAGTGGGAACTCCTAAAGTAATCATAACATTTTTAATTTACTATAGAACCGTCATCAAGAAAAACATACTACCTGGCTCCTTCCTCCAACCAAGTAGTATTACTAAGAAAGACAACTGGTATTTTCCAGGCTCCCAGTCAGTGAGGTTGCATCCCAAGAAATGCAAACAAATATGAAAAGCATTCTCCCTAGGCAAGAGCACATCCCACCTCTGAGACTCTTAACAACATAAGGAGATGATAAGGTATTATGTATAATAACATCTGAAGAGTCCTTTCATTTTAATTTTTTTTTTGTCTTTTTGCCTTTTATGTAGAGCCGCACCCGCGGCATATGGAGGTTCCCAGGCTAGGGGTCTAACAGGAGCTGTAGCTGCCGGCCTTCGTTACAGCCACAGCAATGCAGGATCCGAGCCACGTCTGCAACCTTCACCACAGCTCACGGCAACGCCGGATCCTTAACCCACTGAGCAAGGCCAGGGATCGAACCCGCAACCTCATCGTTCCTAGTCGGATTCGTTAACCACTGAGCCACGAAGGGAACTCCTCTTTAGGTTAATCTTTACCAACATTTTTAGTAAACGATTAGTATTTGTTACCCACTTACAAAATGGCATACAGAGACCACACATTTGTTTTGTAAATTTCTAGTTCCAATTAGAATTAAGGTTTATTAGTATTTATTATTCTATATAATGCCAATTTGGAAGAAACTAAGCCAAAAATCTTGCTTTTTAAGTGGAAAATGCCTTTTCAGTGATCTAAGTTATATCAAGATTAGTATGGACTCTAGACCAAAGGTACCTTTCAAAGTCTATCTTTTAAAAACACTTTGATCATACAGTTTAAAAACATACTATGTTACTAATTTGAAAAAAGTACATGTGCCCCAGTGTTCATAGCAGTATTATTTACAATTGCAAAGACATGGAAGCAACCTAAGTATCCACCAACAGTTGAATGCACAAAGATTTAGTACGTGTGCATCTGTGTGTGTACAAGCATGCATGTTTGTATATACATAAAACATAATTAGCCATAAAGAAGAATGAAATTTTGCCATTTGCAGCAACATGGATGGACTTGGAGAAAATTATGTTAGCTAAAATAAGTCGGAGAACTACAAATAATGTACAAAATCACTTATATGTGGAATCCAAAAATTACAACAAAGTAATGAATGTAACGAAAAAAAAAAAGTAGCAGACTGACAAATACAGAGATCAAGTGAGTGTTTACCAGCGGGGAGAGGGAAGAGAAGAGGGACAATATAAGGGTAGGGGGTAAAGAGATACAAACTATGGATGTAGCTGATATAACAACTATAAATGGCATATAACCTTTACAATTTGTGAATAACTGTACACCTATAACATATACTATTGTACTTCAACTAGAATTCAATTAAAAAAAAAAATACCGTGTTAAACCAGAATTTTACAATTGGAGCATGATAAAAGGCATAAAACTTTCGCGTGATGGGAAGCTTTTTCGATTTTATTTGTATCTCCATTTCATTCTTTCCTTCATTCCTGTCCAATATTCTTACTTCTTTAAATACTTCCTAAAATGAAAATAATATTTATTGTCTATTTATTCACAACAAATTTCTATTTACTTTAATTTTTTTCCTTCCTTACCATGGGAATCTCTTCTGTTATGTTCTGAAAGTTGTTTTCACTATCTTCCATTGTCATTTGATGAGCATCTTGAGATTGTGGAATATGAGACATTTCAGCCTTAGTTTTATATTCTAACATTAATATGGCAGGTGGAACTAAAATGCTTAGTATGACCTAGAAATTTTAGAAACACGTAAGTTCACATTTTAAAATTACTGAAATTCAAGAAAATAATAAAAGCAATAAAAAGTATAAATATCCTGATTATTAGTTAGCTACTTTGCCCCTGGTAGTATAGAGAAAAAACAAAACTATTTTTACTTATGTATTATATATAAAGAGGCCCAGGCTGAATTGCTTTAAAGAGTACCAAAACATGAGTATTATGATATAAGGGTATAAAAAAGATTTAATAATTATTACAGACTTGCCCTTTTAAAAAAATCAGATTACAATTTTCAGAAAATAATTTTTCTTTAAATAAAATTCAAGCCTTATGCAGTTGTTATGGGCTTAATTTTATCCTAAATCTCTCTGCAAGCATTCCATGTCATAACATGATTACTCAGCTTGTGCCTCTATAAACAAAAAGGTTTATTTCTAAAATTTTATGCATTACCTGCCAAAATCCTAAAGCACAAGGAAGTTATAATAGTCCATCAGGGTTTCTACTGGTTAATCTTTCACCATTATTTTTAGTAGATGATTAGTGTTTGTTATCCACTTAAAAGTCAGTGGTTAAACTACTTGCCTGATTTCTGCCTTCTATATTTCTGTACCTTATTTAAGACATAAGATAACAAAAAGGAAAGTTTAAAGTAAAATCTCTCACTATGATGAAACCAAAAGTACCAGCCAACATTTTACCCAAATTCTTAACCATAAAAACTAAGCAGATCCAATATTCTTCAAATAAATTAAAAGTAACAGATTATTAAGTTAGTAGATAGGTCCAGAATTTCAGCATTTGGGAATCATCTTTTCATAAAGCAGCTATTATTTTCCATGGCTGCTCTGGGCTATAAATGCCAAAACTCCCTTTTGTTGCTCTAATGCTTCTGGGTCAGACTGGGACAATATTCATTGCACATCACACCTATCAAGGATTCAGAGTGAAAAAGGAAAAAGAGGCCATCTCATGCCACCTGGGATACAATGCCAATACCACCACCCGTAGCACCCTCACAAATCAAGGCATTTTACTATACAGGTAGGCTAATTCCTCTTTTTATCTAGTAACATACTTTATATTAAATCGTTTCCAAGGTATACCTTATACCAGGAATTCTTCCTCATATTCAGCCTTCCCATCCACATGTCAGATAACAACATTTGTGTACAGGTGTGAGCTACAAAAGGTCTAAGTCTTGAGGAAACTGCTAACTTAAGACAGGTGGAATTACTCCAGTTTTTCAGTTCATATGTGAGCAATTTCATAGCCATGGTTTCATCTTGTCTGAAGGACTGTTCTAATAATTCAACTGCCAGTTGACCGAAATCACTATCAAAAGATAAAAGCCAAAACATATGCAGATTACCAAACTGCAGTTTTAAACCATTAATTCTTAAAGTCATCCACAACATGTTTCAGTTTTCAATATTTTCACACTCACGTTAAGGGAACTGTGAGGCATCAGAATCACAGTAGCTCTATATTTTCAATATCCACTACTACATGGAAATTACAAAATATTAAAATATGTCACATCAAGAACAAGACTGAAAATGTGATCAAGAGCCTTTCCCCAGGTCCTAGAAGTAAACTTATAGACTCACAGGATACCAAAACTGACAATGTGGAAATTCTCTGTTCAAAAACTGTCTATACAATATTTCGAACATAGAAAAGGTTTGGTTCCCAAAAGAGAAGAATAATATGAATAGGGACTAACCTAAAATGAAAAACATTTTAACCTTAAATCCTTGGTAAGTGATCATAGGATCTCTGCTTGAGTTATTTTCAGTAACATCTCTTCCAAGACAGCCTATTTGTGGGGAGGGAGGTCTTATTCTCCAATATACAGCTTCTGACAAACTACCTTTTTAGCTTAATATTCCATTATTCCACTAAGTAAACTGTAGAACTTCTGTAAACTATTTTATTCTTCTATACATGTAGTTCTACCATCTGAAATGCCTTTCCAGTTGAACTAAACTTATTTCCTTAGAACACAGCTCAAGCCTCACTTTTCATTCCCTACCACGTCAAATGGAACTTTTCCTAATCTAATTGTTATTATGCACAATTAATTATTAAAATGACTTCTGACACTTACTCTTTTTTGCCAAAACATTTAACTCCTGAATTGCAAACAATTATAATAATCTCATTTTTGCTTAGGCAGCAAAGTTTGAGTCAAAAAAAAAATCAAAAAACTTAAACATTTAGAAAGTGGGTTTCTCTTAATTTTACCAATAAAATTATACAAACATACCCCCAACTAGTGCATGGCATTATAACCTCCACTTAACCCTCATCTATTCCATGTTCAAAATGCTTCAAATGATAAAATATAACTTACTTGGAATATTGTTTCAACTCCTCTGAAGTATCATCTACAAGGTCACTCTGTTTTGCTTCATATGCCATTGAACGATAGATCTTACAGGCAACTAATGCTTTAGCCATAGATTCTTCACCATGCTGCCACAGAAAACGGGCCATGACCTGCCTCTTCATGAGGCAAGCCCAAATTAACAGTTCATTAAGTGGATAAGGAAAGCGCTTGGTTTCTGGATCATCAATATCTACAATTTCATCTTTGGCTCTTTTTTTCTTTCCTTCTTCCACTGTTGTATCAATCTTCGAAAGAAGATAAATGGTAATAATAAGTCTCATTAAAATAAGTCCATATGACATTCATGTGAGAATTTTAAGAAAATGCCCTTTATCCTTCAATTTCATATGGCTACATATATCAAAATATTAATTTTATATATTTGATATTTACTATAGCTCAAAATCTTTTTTTTATAGAAATGGCATTTCCAAAAAAATCATTTTTTTGGTTTTCTTTTTTTTTGTCTTTTTGCCTTATCTAGGGCCGCACCCGCGGAATATGGAGGTTCCCAGGCTAGGGGTCTAACAGGAGCTGTAGCCGCCAGCCTACGCCACGGCCACAGCAACGCGGGATCTGAGCTGTGTCTGCAACCTACACCACAGCTCACGGCAACGCCAGATCCTTAACCCACTGAGCAAGGCCAGGGATCGAACCCGCAATCTCATGGTTCCTTGTTGGATTCGTTAACCACTGAGCCACGACAGGAACTCCCAAAAAAAGTCTCTGTAACAAAGTTTTCTAAGACTAAAGAAAGTGCCTAAGTATTTTAACTAATATCTGATAAACACAGTTTTATTTAAAGAAAAGTCTGGATAAAGCTTTTGTCTTGTGTACTGTTAATCAAGTAAATAAAGAATAAAAGGAGGTAGCTAGGCATTGACCAGAACATCTAAAAATTCTGGTAATTATTATAGCTGAATACTAAAAAACCTTAAAAGAATCACTGACTGACAATGAATATCTTTTGGTATATAGGAAAATGAAGACTCAATTTAGAAAGAACAAAATCCAAAATCCAGAAGAGGTGATATTTAAATAAATATACCTTTGGTCGGTAGGGCTGTGCTGTTTTAATGAAATGATTATGTCTCATTTTTTCCTTTTTATCTGCTCTATTGCCAAAAGATTCCTGACTCTTTCGCAACTGAGGAGTGCTGCTGGAGGTATTTCGGCCAGACCTCTGAAAATAAAAGCTTATTAGTTTTTACAGATTAAATATGTTGATACACCACAAAAAGTTAAAAATCAATTTATGTATGCATTTTTTTTTTGGTCTTTTTTTTTTGCCTTTTCTAGGGCCTCACTCGTGGCATATGGAGGTTCCCAGGCTAGGGGTCTAATCTGAGCTGTAGACCCCAGCCTATGCCACAGTCACAGCAATGCCAGATCCGAGCTGTGTCTTCAGCCTACACCACAGCTCACGGCAACACCGGAACTTTAACCCACTGAGCAAGGCCAGGGATCGAACCCACAACCTCATAGTTCCTAGTCGAATTCGTTAACCACTGAGTCACAACAGGAACTCCCAACTTATGTATGTATTAATGTGTATGTACACACCATCACAAAAATATGATTTACTTAGGGTTTCAATTACAAAATACTTCTAAGTACTTAGTTGCGAATCTCACTTTTTTAAGACAGTGCTACTTTCACTATTCTAACGTAAGTAATTTTTAACTTTCAAAGTGTCTAAGTTCATTTTAAAGCACATCTAAAGACTTCCCTCCAAATCATTACATACCCGACTATTTCCACCAAGGCTATTATATATTAATCGAAAACGTTTCCGAGTATAGGTGCATCTATAGGTTCCTCCCATGAGATATTCAATAACAAGTCCTATATCAATTAGAGTGATCTTATATCCTGGAGGAAGATTTCCCTAAAAACAAAACATTAGTTTTAAAAAGACAAAATAGCATTTCTAAATATTTCCATGTCATACCTAGAAATGAGCCTACTCTCCACAATAAACAAACGTTTACTTGTTACAGGAAGCTAAAGTTGCTGGCAGCTGTCTTTACAGAAGAATGGAGTGACCTGTTTCTGTTCCCTTTTGTAAGAAGAGGGATTCTGAAGTCCTAAAGATATGGTACAGGATAGGCGTATGGCTTTTTTTTTTGCTTTTTAGGGCTGCACCCATAGCATATGGAGGTTCCCAGGCTAGGGGTCCAATCGGAGCTATAGCCGCCAGCCTACACCACAGCCACGCAGGATCCAAGCTGTGTCTGCAACCTACACCACAGCTCACAGCAACGCCAGATCCTTAACCCACTGAGTAAGGCCAAGGATTGAACATGCAACCTCATGGTTCCTAGTTGGATTTGTTTCCGCTGCGCCATGAAGGGAACTTTGAGAACGAAGATAATTTGAATTCCCCACTGCACTAATACTTCACACACAGAGGCAAAGAAATTTGTAAAGTTTGCCAAGTATTTCACTGTGACACATAAGTTGCATTTTCCGACAGAAGTAATGCTATAAAAGTTAATTATGCTTCTAGATGTGCTCATTAATATTTATAAATATTTTTAAGACAAAATTATGTTGGCTATTTAATAGGTTACGCAAGTGTTAATAGCCTTGACTAGAATTCAACTACCACTTATAGTACTGTTTAGAGTTACGACTTCATTTTCCCAGGGCATCAATTTACAAATGAACTTTTAAGCCAACTGTGAGTTTGGAAAGACTGCCTATTTCATTATGTAATCTTAAAAAGAGTTTAATCATCAGATGATTTATATATATTAACCAATTCTGCCCTACTATAACCATTCTTTTCATCTCCCTAATTATAATTTCATGAACTTAGTACTTTTAAAAATGCTTATACTTTTTACATTTTGGCCTCATCTGTGAAACTTTTACCTTCTAGATTAGTTTTTAAAATGAAGGTCTAAAGAAAACCTATCAAAAAACATATTTTCATCTTAAATATACGACTTTTTATTGTATCTTAAGCAACCTAAAAATATACTTTATGACTGAAGATGTCATGTATGGTATTTTATTTTATTTATTTTATTCTTTTGTCCATGCCTACGGCATGAACTTCCTAGGCCAGGGGTCAAACCCATACCACAGCAGTGACAATGCCAATCCTTAACCTTCTGAACCACCAGAGAAATCCAGTTTAACATTTTAATTTTTTTCTGTTCTTTTATTTTTAGGGCCACACATACAGCACATGGAAGTTCCCAAGCTAGGTGCTGCATCAGAGCTGCAGCTGCTGGCCTACACTACAGCCACAGGATCCAAAACCCAGAGAGCAAGGCCAGGGACTGAAACTAAATCCTCATGGAGACAGGTCAAGTTCTGAACCTGAGCCACAATGGAAACTCCTGTTTAATTTTTTAATCTGACAAATATCCTTTGTAATGAATTCAAGTGAATGGGAAATATTTAAATAATTTTTTAGTAATCTAAAAAAACAGAATAAGCAATTTCTCCAACTATAAAAGTAACTCTAACAAAACAACTTATTAATTCGAATCAGAAAATATTCAATTACTGCTTTTACTTTAGGATTTTCCACTTACAGAAGTAGAAAATTTAGGCTTATTATTATATCCATCAATGTAAAATTAGTCACTACATAACAAATGTCATATGTGAGATTTCCAGAATTAACAACTATAGTTCTGCTAAACAATATTAAGTAAATCATCATGCAAATGTGTTTAAGAAATCCCTGAAGTAAAGCTTTATTACTCAAGCTTTCCGGGAAGGAAAAAAACAGGTTTAATTGTTTTAAAAAAACAAAAAAAATTTTTAAATGTCCAGAATAGGAAAACCTATAGAAACAGAAAGGAGTTTAACAGCTGCCTAGGGCAAGGTCAGAGGCAAGGAACAGAAGAGCAACAGGAATGGGGGGAGATTGCTAATGACTACAAAATTACTTTGGAGGGTACTACAAATACTCTAAAATCATGGTCACGGTGGCACTACTTAATACAGAAGTCACTGAACTATATACATTTTAAATGGATAACTTTTATAGTATGTGAAGTACATTTCAATACAGCTGTGAGGAAAAGCATGTGGAAAAAAATGAATCGAAGAAAAAATATTTAAGTCTAAGTTTTTTCTATGAAATGTTACTTTAGTATTAAATATGTTACAAAACACAGAAAACGAAATTTCTCTCTATTCAATTTTTTTAATAGTACGCTCAAACTTACTGGCAAGTAAAAAGGCTGAATGAAGAGCACTGGAAAGAAAGCGTTTCAGTTCGGAAGTTAACTAAACATGAGAATCTTTTCGTCAAGGAAAATATAATGGATACCAATAGATTACTGTTATTAATTTTAAAAAAATGTTTAAAACTATTAAGTTGAAGAATCCCAATAGAAGAGAAGAATATCACTGTATCAAATTTAGTCACTACTGCATGGCTTTAGACCATATGACAGTGTTATATATTAAATTACTATTAATTAGATACCTGCTATAAAGGAGGGGGAAGAGGGAAAAAAGGGGGGGACATACAGAGAGAGAGAGCACTTCAGCCTTTTTACTAGCAAAATCGGCCACTGAAGATCACCATTTCCTATTTCTCTGAATGTTCTTATTTAATATTCTTTTCACACCCTGGGAACACAACAAAAGAATATACATTCTAGTAATGATTATCCTTTACGGACCGAGTATTATGAAATTCACTATACTCTATTCTGGATGACCAGAAGCTCAGGCCTTAATTTCATAAACTTTCTTTTTTCTTGATTTGATAGATTACGCTCTTTACTCCTATATTACCACAAATTTATCCCTGACTTTATCTTGACTTAAAAAATTTTTTTAAATAACATTTTCAAAAACAAAAATAATCCCTTACCTGTTTGACATCTCGAACAAGATGAAACAGCATTGGATTAGTTGGGCCTTGTTTCTTTAAGGAGAAAAAAATTAGAGCAAACTATTATTTTTCTTCTAAAATAATTTAAACTTATATTTTGTTACTTTTATAGAACCTTTGTTCTTGCACAAATTATATTGTTTTTGAGTTACGTAAGTTCTACTCATAAAATGGAATAAAGGAATAGATACAAAGCATTTCATATCATATTTAAGTTTAAGAAGCTATATAGTTTCTTACGTTCTTATGTTTTTACTTATGCACAGACACAAAGCTTTTCTAGAATTCATGCAAATATTGCAATCTTCACAATTACATGTTAGATTTAATTTCTATTTCTTTCACTAATAACAGAGGTTTAAATTCTCTTTCCTCTTGTTAAAATGTCTATACTTTGGTTTCTGCCATTTTAAACATTTTGAATAACATTTAACATTTATATATGCTATCTTTTCCTTATTATCTTAATTTCATATAAGTATAGAATTAGAGTAGACTAAACACAAGTTTCATTTGTACAGTAATCTTATTTTGATGATATCCTACATTTTGAAAAAATACCCAGGAATATATCTCACCCATCAAGACTGAGATAAATGAGCCCAAAATATATTCTTCTAAACTTATTTTAGACAGTGCTTTGACTTATATATGAAATTTACTGCAATTAATGCTATGCACCATAAGTCAAAAGAGGTTTATTGTCATAGTTCCCTGGTGGCTCAGAGGTTTAAGGATCCAGGGTTGTCACTGCTGTGGCTTGGATCGCTGCTGGGGCAGGGTTTTAGTCCCTGGCCTAGAAACTTCTACATGTCACAGGCACAGGTAAAAAAGAAGAAATCTAAGTGGGTAAGCCTATTATTTTTTCAGAAACAGTATTATTTTCCTTGGTAGTACTGGCTTTCAAATTCTATATAAAATTTAGAGATGGCTATAACTGATAATAACATAAAGTATATTTTAACCTTCCTTTACTCTTGTTTTCTTTTTGTAATATTTAGTCTATAGACTTAGAAACTGAGTTCTCTCAGCTCATTCTCTTCTATATGTTAATTAAAAAAAAAAAAGTGTCTTCCAGGTGAATATGAAGTATTTTTTAGGTATTAGGAAATTTCACTGTATTTTCTTCAATACTATATAATCACACAGAAATGCAATTTTTGGAATTCTATTTTATCTTTATCCATTAACGCTTATTCATTAAATTTAACTTTTTAGTAAAAAAAAAAAGTTTACTCTAATACAGCAGTTGTCAGCATGTGATCTGGGGACCCCAGAAGGCCCCGAAGACTCATTTTTAGGAGGTCTGTGAGAGGCAAAGTATTTTTAGAATGTATTAAAATGTTATTTGCATTTCTTCATTCACATTCTCTCAAGTGTTCAGTAGAGTTTTCCAGATGCTTCTTGATACGTGATACTGTGACATTAAATTCAAATGCAAATATAAGAAAATATAGCAGCTGCCATCTATGAAACCAGACATTTAAGAGATTTGTAAACTATAAAAATACTAATTTTTTATTTTCTTGGAAGACTTTTTTTGCTTTTTTTTAGGGTCACACCCCCAATATATGGAAGTTCCCAGGCTAGGGGTCAAATAGGAGCTACAGCTGCCGGCCTACATCACAGCCACAGCCACGCTGGATCCAAGATGCATCTGCAACCTACACCACAGCTCACAGCAACGCAGGATCCCGAACCCACTGAGTGAGGCCAGGGATCGAACCCGCAACCTCATGGTTCCTAGTCAGAGTGGTTTCTGCTGCACCAGGATGGGAACTCCAAGGAAGACGTTAATTATGTTAACACATAATAAATTTCTTAGTTACTTAAGTAGAAATTAATAAATACTTTTAACATTTCTTGGTGATATGTTCCAATATGGTACATATCAACACACATAAGAAAAACCTTTAGAACAGTTCTTCAATGTTATCAATTTTCATGTAATAGGGTTCTGATATCACTACTTCATCATATTATACAATAATCCCCCAAACTTAAAAAAAAATTATTGTAGTTCCTGTCGTGGCTCAGTAGTTAACAAATCTGACTAGGAACCATGAGGTTGCAGGTTCGATCCCTGGCATGGCTCAGTGGGTTAAGGATCCGGCACTGCCGTGAGCTGCAGTGTAGGTTGCAGACGCGGCTTGGATCCCGCGTTACTGTGGCTGTGGCGAAGGCCGAAGGCTACAGCTCCGATTAGACCCCTAGCCTGGGAACCTTCACATGCCGTGGGTGCGGCCCTAGAAAAGACACACAAAAAAGTTATCAATAACTGATGCCGAAAGTAACTGCTATTTTAACAACTGAGTTACACAATTTAAAAAATTACTTGCCTTGCTAATGGAATCAAATCATTTTTACTGTTTTATATTTGCTTTTACATTTCAGAGAAAAACCTTACTTCAGCACAATAAAGAATCATTTTAATTTTTATGTCTGTTTACTAGAGACAGTAAAACACCAACAAAGTTTAATGTAACCGTGATAGACACTATTAAAGGAAAAAAAATGGGAAATAAAGATACAATCCCTATTCAAAAGAAATTACAATCCACAGAAGATATTCTTAACTAACTATGCTATTGGGCTTCACTATAGCAGTAACATGTCATTTGAATTGTTCTACATAATGAATAAAATGCACGAAGTAGGTAGTGGTTGTAAGAAAAACACAGACCAGCACTGTGTAAACAGCAAATACTATTTTTAAAAGTTTATATTTTTGGGAAATAGTAGGTAGACGGTATAGCTGAAGCATCTACTATGGGGAGATGGGGTAGGAATAAAAAGGCCAAGTGAGATAAACAGCTAGGGCAAAATTTCAAAAGCTGGAGAACTTCAAAAACCAAAGGTTAAGCATTATTCTGTACACACTACGGAGTCATCAAAAGTTTTTAAGTGAGGGGAGTTTCCCACTGTGGCTCAGCTGTTATGAACCCAACCAGAATTCATGAGAATGCAGGTTTAATCCCTGGCTCCACTCAGAGAGTTAAGAATCTGGCATTGCTATGAACTGTGATGCAGGCCAGCAGCTGTAGCTCCAATTTAATCCCCAACCTGGGAACTTCCACATCCCGAGGGTGCAGCCTTAAAAAGACAAAAAAAGTTTTTAAAGTGAGGAAAGATGTGATAAAGTATGTGACTATAAGAATAATTAGGTTCGGAGCTCCAGTTGTGGCTCAGTGGTTAACGAATCCAACTAGGAACCATGAGGTTGCAGGTTCCATCCCTGGCATCACTAAGTGGGTTAAGGAACCAGCGTTGCCGTGAGCTGTGGTGTAGGTTGCAGATGCGGCTCAGACCCCGCATTGCTGTGGCTGTGGCATAGGCCGGCAGCTACAGCTCCTGTTAGACCCCTAGCCTAGGAACCTCCATATGCCGCGAGTGCGGCCCTAGAAAAAAGGCAAAAAGACAAAAAAAAAGAATAATTAGGTTCAAGTTCCCACTATGGTGAAGCAGGTTAAATATTCGGCATTGTCTCTATGGCAGCACAGGTTTGAGCCCTGGCCTAGTGCACTGGGTTAAAGATCCAGCATTGCCACAGTTGTGGTTTTAGGTTGCAGCTGCAGTTAGGATTTAATGCTTGTCCTAGGAACTTCCCTATGCAGCAGGTACAGCCAAAAAAGGAAAAGAGAGGCGTTCCTGTCGTGGTGCAGTGGAAACGAATCTGACTAGGAACCATGAGGTTTGCAGGTTCAACCCCTGGCCTTGCTCAGTGAGTTAAGGATCTGGCGTTGCATGAGCTGTGGTATACAGGTTGCAGACGCAGCTTGGATCCTGCGTTGCTGTGGCTGTGGCTCAGGCTGGCAGCTACAGTTCTGAATGGACCCCTAGAGCTTGGGAACTTCCGTATGCCACGTATACAGCCCTAAAAACCAAAAAAAAAAAAAAAAAAAGAAAGAAAAGAAAAGAAAAAAGAAAACATGAAGGAGAATATAAGAATACTTAGGCTAAATATCCAAAGAAAGACTAGATAAGCGAATTAGATTACTCAAATAGTATAGGCTGGAAATGACTAAGTAGTACATAGACATTAGGAATGAAAAGGAAGAGATAAATAGAAATTGATGAATGAAAGGAAACAGACTTGCAGAGAAGTCAAAGTTAGAAAGCTAGGATTTATATTCCTCAAGATATAGTTCTACTTACAGAAAACCATTAAGAAGGGTAGTATATACCATCTCCAATGTTAGTAACATGAACTTTTCCCTTTATAAAACAGAATAATTAGTTTTCAGGAGCTCTTTAAAAAGAAAAAACGAAAAACAGTATGTAAGCTAAAAGTGGGACACCACAAGGTCAAAATCATGAATGTAAAAAACAAAAAGGAGAAAAAAAAATCAATGTGTGATTTCTCCACTGGTCAAAGAAATTTGGTTTAATGAACGACCACCAAGGAAAAAAAGAAATATAATGCTCTATAATTAAGCAGTTGATCTTATAGTCTCAAAAAGGGGTAAGGGGGAGGAAAGCGTTGTTAACACTACATCTCTATGTGGCCATGGCGACAGATGAAGTCTCCAGAAACACGAAAAGGGTTTCAGACTGTCAAATAAACAATCTATATTAAGCCTGGCTATAATTTCTTCATCCAATCTAGCAAAACATTAAAGGTTTTACCAACAGGAATGAATATGTTCAGGTAACATGACACTTTCCAAAGACAATAAAACTTAGTCAACAAAGAATTTTAACATACACTTACAGTGTTGTAAAGTTCTTCCAGTCTAGGAATGGTAAGGAATTTATGCATGCTTACTCCATTTTCAATAAGAAGTTTTACAAATGCAACTCTATCCATTACAAGAGCATCAAGCATAGCTTGTTCCAAGGATCCAACCTAAAAAGGGTATCAAAATAAATGTTTCACATATTCAAATTATATAAACAATTCTAAATGCAAGTACTTGGGATTTATATGTATTAATTCCGCAACAGTTTTAGAACAAAATTTTACAAATGCACAAGAGTAAAAGACATAGGACTTAAGGTATATAGGGAATAGATAAAAAGACCTCTCTAGAGTAGCATCCCCTAAAGAACATCCTGTAGGAGAGGGAAGGGTAATGGGGGAAAATAAAACAAGAAAGAATCCATTATCAAATAAATGTGGAGAAAAATACCTCAGAACAATGGTTCTCAATTTTTTTCTGGCCTCACCTGTGGCATACATACAGAAGTGCCCAGGCTAGCGGTCGAATTTGAGCTACAGTTGCCAGTCTAAGCCATAGTCACAGACACATGGGATCTGAGCAATGTCTGCGACCTACACCGCAGCTCACGGCAATGCCAGATCCTTCACCCACTGAGCTAAGGTCACGGATCAAACCCACATTCTCATGGATACTTGTAGGATTCATTACCTGCTGAGTCACAATGGGAATTCCAGGTTCTCAAATATTTAGGAAAGGTTTTTTAGACGGATCATTTCAATAATTGCGGCCATTACCAACATTTAATGGACAAGGTCAAAGGATACCAGAAATCATGCAATATGCCAGATAGTCTCACTCAAAAACAAACTGCCTTATATCTCAAACAACTTTCTATGATTCCGTTAGATTCTCACAAATGAAAATCCAGTATTCTGCTTTATATATAAACACAAAGTATTCTGTCAAAAACTTTCCAAAAATACAACTACTATACAAAGTCAAACAAGATTGCACTTAGTTCTCTTTAGAACTTTAACAGAAACCATTCACCATTACAGAAAAATCACAACTCTCAACAGCAATATAACATGTGCCACTGGAGTTTAGTGTAATACGTATATCAGTCAGCATTTATCATGGTCCCTTGAAAGAGTTTAGAGACTCTTTTACAGACTTCAACAGACCCTGAGTCAAATATTCTTAAATTAGTGGAGACACAAATACAGAAATTTCACTGAATCATTATAAAATCATCTTATTAATATTAATATTACAATATTGATATTTTAATATTTACTATTTTGGTAATATGTAATAAAAAACTGTGGTGAAAATCATACCAAATCATACCAAAATCACTGGGGGGGGTTTTCACCTTTTTTAAAAAAGATTTTAATTTTTTCTATTACAGCTGACTTAACGTTCTGTCAATTTCTGCTGTACAACCAAGTGACTCAGTCACACATATATATATATGTTCTTTTTCTCACATTATCCTCCATCATGTTCCATCACAAGTGACTCGATGTAGTTCCCTGTGCTATATTGCAGCACCTGTTGTTTTTTAACCTTACTCTGAATCTGTCTTCAGAAGTTTATCATATAATTACACAAATTCTTTAGAGCTGCTTTCACTACCATCTCTTTATTCAATCTATTCTCAATTTCTATTACTTCAAAAAGGATATGACCTCCGGAGTTCCCATCGTGGCGCAGCAGTTAACGAATCCGACTAGGAACCATGAGGTTGCGGGTTCGATCCCTGGCCTTGCTCAGTGGGTTAAGGATCCGGCGTTGCCGTGAGCTGTGGTGTGGGTCGCAGATGCGGCTCGGATCCTGCGTTGCTGTGGCTCTGGCGAAGGCTGGCGGCTACAGCTCCGATTAGACCCCTAGCCTGGGAACCTCCACATGCCGCAGGTGCGGCCCTAAAACGACAAAAGGCAAAAAAAAAAAAAAAAAAAAGGATATGACCTCCAAAATCTTTTTTGAGTATGTAAACCAAATGCATGCCTTAAGATGGTGGATGACCAGATGAGAGATATGTTTTCTGTGATTTTTTTCTTCACTCAGTTCTACTTCATAAGCAACACTGAACTTAAAAATACAGAACCTAAGAACGTTAAATTTGTTCACGTTCTCATATATTAACAGTCTGTAATTTATCATGGCATGTTATTCCTATTTTAAAGATTATTTACTACTTTCTCTTATCATACACAAATCTGATTTGTTATTAACTTATTCTAACATCAACAACTTCTGCTCTTTTGGTCACTTGGTCCTCTATCTACTTTCCTATTCTATGCTTGTAAGAGGTGCTCTTCTGTTCCCCGTGGATTTTAAGTTACCAACAACATTCCTGTATTAGTTTGGTTAAAGCTGTAGCATTTAAACTGATTCTATGTACAAATGAATACATCTGATTACTTTTGTTTTTTATATGTTGCCATTCTTGAGCACTTACGTACTGAAATATCTATTTGCTTATAAGTCACTTTTACTTCTCTATTAAAATAAAAGGGCCTTACACCGTTTTTCCAAAAAAAAAAACTGTGTAGTATGTATTTACAGAACTTCTTTTTCATACAATAAAAAAAGATGTAACATAATTTTGTCTTAAAAAAGAAATGTTCTGACTGGGTTTATAATCACTGCTCTAGAACAACAACAGAGCCTGACAAAATGTTCATACCTGAGAAGAAAAGATTTAGTTTAAAATAAAAAACATTTCTTTAAACACTCAATGCATACTGAACTAACATCAAAAGAAAAAAAAGTAGAACTGTCCCGAAAACTCTACAATCAGGGTGAAAGAAGTACAAAATCAAATAGAACATAACCATGAGATAAAACAAATACAAAAAGAGATAAAGCCTTTATTTAAGGAGACCAAAAATCCAATGAAATGACTCAAGGAAATAAAAGACTGGTTTACTACTGGGAGTTTTACTACCACAGCTGATTAACATCTGTTTCTTCTATAATTTTGCAAGAGGGGAAACAACTAAATTTTTTTCTTGGCTTTTTTCTTAGGGCTGTACATATAACATATGGTAAGTTCCCAAGCTAGAGGTTGAATCGGAATGCAGCTGCAGGCCTATTCCACAGCCACAGCAACACAGGATCCAAGCTGTGTCTGCAAGTACATGGAGAAGGCGGGTACTTAACACACTTAGCAAGGCCAGGGATTGCATCCACATTCTCATGGATACTAATCGGGTTCCACAATAGGAACTCTGATAATTTTAAAGTGTTATATAGGAAATATATTGCCATGGTTTAGAAAAATCAAATACTATAAAATGATATAAAATAAAACTTTCTCTCCTCTGTTCCTCATCTTTGCAGGTATTCCCATATTAAAAGTTTCCAGGAAGACTCTATGACCACTCAGGACATGTAGATATGCATGAATGTATGTACACTGATAACAAGAAATTGCCACAATTAAGATAGTGCTATGCATACTTTTCTGCACCTTACTGTTTACATTACGAGCTCATCCTCTGTAAAGGCTAGATAATACTCCAAGGCATGGATTAACATTTAATTTACCCAGCCTCCTACTGATTCACATATATAGCAAAAATTTGTCAAGCACTTACTATACACGAGACTGTGAATATAGCAGTGAAAAAAAGTGACAAAATTCTTGCTTTAATAAAATTTAATTCCTAGGAGTAGAGTGATAAATAGTTAAAATGTACCATGTAATCAGATAATGAGTGCTATAGAAAAAAATGGCAGAGAAGAACACAGAAAATGATGTAATGGGGACTGCTATTAAAATAAGGTGAGCAGTAAAAGCCTAACTGAGAAGGAGATATTTAGTTTGAAGCCAAAAAGATGCCAGCCCAGGCAGGCATCGAGGGGAATAACGTTCCAGACAGAAAAAACTGTAAGTAGAAAGCCTAAAGATAGGAGCATTCTTGATACGTCCTAAGAACAATAAGGCCAACGTGGCTAGGTAACAGAGAGCAAAGGGAATAGTGGGAACATTGTAAAGTAAGAGAACAGATGATATAAGATAATGGTGCAGATGATGTTAAGCCTGTGGGACAGACATCATAAGGACTCAGGATGTGCTCTAGGAAAACATAATATGATACACCTTCTAGATATAAAAGGAAAGGAAGAATGAGAGTAAGGAAACCAAATAAGATGCTATTAAACAACACAGAAGAAGGGTGACAGTAGATTGGACCAGAATGATAAAACTGGATATTTTGAAAGTATATGTGAAAGATTCACAAAGGAATTGGACTGAAACAGAAAAGTTTAAAATGACACTTTTTTGGTCTCAAAGTGGGAAGCTGTCGTGGCCATTTACTAAGATGGGGAAGACTATGGTAGAAAGTGGTCTAAACATCCAAGGGAACAATATAATAGGTTTTCCTGTACAGAGAGTATTATTTCTTCTCTCCTTTTTCCTTTTTGCATTTTATTTTTAAACTTTTAACCAACTTTTTTTAGCCACTTTGCTCACCATCCACACCTGCCTCTGGCAACCATCAATATGGTCTCTGTATCTATAAGCTTGATTTTTAAAAAAATTCCACATATAATTCATATGAGAGATGAACAGTATATCGATTTCTCTCAGACTTGTTTCACTTAGCATAATGCCTTCGAGGTCCATCCCATATCTCAAATGATAAGACCTCATCCTTTTCCATGGCTGACCAATAAACCATTATCATATACATACACACACATATACAATTTCTTCATCCATTCATCCATCAATGGACATTTAGGTTGTTTCCATATCTTGACTGTTTAAATAATGTTGTAATAAGGGCTGCCTGTATCTTCTCATTCATTTACCTCAGATAAACACCCAGAAGTGGAATTGTTGGAACGCATGATAGTTCTACTTTTTAATTTTCTGAGAAACCTTCATAAAGTTCCTCATGGCAGCTGCAGCATTTTACATTATCACCAATATTGCACAAGGGTTCCTGTTTCCACATCCATACCAACACATATTTTTATAACAGCTCTTCTAACAGGTGTGAAGTGATATCTCATTGTGGTTTGGATATGAATTTTCCTAATGATTAATGACGTTGAGCATCTTTTCGTGTACTTGTTGACCATTTGTATGTCTTCTTTGGAAAAATGTGTTTATATTTTCTGTCTTTTTTTTTTTTTTTGCTTTTTAGGGCCACACTCACAGCATGTGGAAGTTCCCAGGCTAGGGGTCGGATTGGAGCTACAGCTGCAGGCCCACACCACAGCCACAGTAATGCAGGATCCCAGCAGCTTCTGCAACCCACACCACAGCTCACAGCGATGCCAGATCCCCAACCCACTGAGTGAGGGCAGGGATCGAACCTGTATCCTCATGGATACTAGTTGGATTCATTCCTACTGTGCCACAATGGGAACTCCTTCTGTCCATTTTTAAGTTGTTTTGTTTTTCTACTATTGAGTTGCATGATTCCTTTACATATCTTCAATATTAACCATTTACCAGATATATTTGATTTGTAAATATTTTCTTCCATGGAGTAGCTTGCCTTTTCATTTTGTTGATGGCTCCCTTTGATGTGCAGAAGCTTTTTAGTTTAAGGCAGTTCCACTTATTTTTACTTCTGTAGTTTTTGCTTTTGCTGTCCCATTCAAAAAAATCATCACCGAGACCTGTATCAAGGAGCTTATTATTACCACCTATGTTTTCTTCCAAAAGTTTTACGGTTTCAGGTTTTATGCTCAAGTCTTAAACTCACTTGGAATTAATTTTTGTGAGAAGTCTAAGACAGTGGTCAAGTTTCATTCTTTCACATGTAGCTGTTCAATTAACTGACCATATGTGCATGAGTTTATTTCTGGGCTCTCTATTCTGTTCCATTGATCTATTTTTATGCCAACATTACATTGCTTAAATTACTACAGCTCTGTGACACAGTTTGAATTAGGGAACATAATGCCTCTGGCCTGTTCTTCTTTCTCAGGATTGTTTTGACTACTCAGGATATTTTGTGGCTCCATACAAATTTTAGAACTGCTTGTTCTACTTCTGTGAAAACTGACACTGACATTTCGATATGGACTACAGTGAATCTATGAACTGTTTTGAGTAGGTGCGATATTTCAGCAATACTGATTCTTCCAATCAATGAGCATGAAATAACTTTCCATTTCTCTGTATCTTCTTCAGTTTCTTTCATCAACATAGTATGGTTTTCAGCACACAGATCTTTCACCTCCTTGTTAAGTTTATTCCTAGGTAATTTATTCTTTTTGATGCAACTGCAAATGCAGTTGTCTTAATTTCTCTTTCAGATATTTTGTTATTAGTATATAGAAACAGAACCGATTTCTTCATATTGATTTTGTTGGTTTTTTTTTGGCCATGCCCACAGCATGCAGAAGTTCCCAGAACAGGGATCAAACCTGAGCCACAGCAGTGACAACAACAAATCATTAACAGCTAGACCACCGGGGAACTCATACATATTGATTTTGTATCTTTCAACCTTGCTGAACTCATTTATTGTTAGAACCCACAGATTTCTGGCCCAGTCTTTAGGGCTTTCTATATATAGCATCATGTCATCAGCAAAGTTGTTTTGATAATTTTGATAGTTTTGAACTATCAAACTTTGAACTACTTTGATAGTTTTACTTCTTCCTTTCCAATTGAGAGGTCTTTTATTCTTCTTTCGCTTTTTAGCACCGAATCTGCAGCATATGGAAGCTCCCAGGCTAAGGATTAAATCAGAGCTGCAGCTGCTGGCCTATGCCACAGCCACAGCCATGCCAGATTCAAGCTGTGTCACAACCTACACCACAGCTCACACAACTCTGGATCCTTAATCCACTGAGTGAGGCCAGTGATTGAATCTGCATCTTCATGGGTAATAGTTGAGTTCATTACCACTGAGCCACAACGGCAACTCCTTAGATGCCTTTTATTACTTTGTCTTGCCTAATGGCCGTGGCTACAACTTCCAATACTATGTTGAATAAAAACAGCAAAAATGGGCATCCTTGTCTTGTTCCTGATCTTAGAGGTAAAGCCTTCAACTTTTCATCACTGAGTATGACGTTAGCTGTAGGCTTGTCATATATGGCTGTATTATGCTGAGGTGCATTCCTTCTACCTACTTTGTTGAGTCTTTCTCAAAAATGGATACAGAATTATGTGAAATGTTTTTCCTGCATCTACTGAGTTGATTATACAATTTTTATCATTCATTTTAATATGATAAATGACGTTGACTGATTTGCAGATCCCCAGAATAAATCCCACTTGATTATAGTACATCACCCTTTTAAAAGTATTATTGAATTCAGTTTGCTAATATTTTGCTGAAGATTTTCAAAAGTTGCCGCCTGAGGGTCTGGCTTCAATCAGTCTGAAGCTGAGTGCTGAAATGCTCCTACACCACAGTAGGGTGTATGGGCAATGACAAGTCCTGGAATATCCTAAGATATGAAGCACATCAATGGACAGACAGATTGATAATCCAGAAAGAAAATCAGTAAGAAAACATCAGTCTTAAATAGCACATTAAACCACATGAATTTAACAGATATATAGAGAATATTCCATTCAAAAGCAACAGAATACACATTCTTCTCAAGTGTACATGGAACATTTTCCAGGACAGACCATACTAAGCTACAAGTCTTAATAAATTTAAGAAGACCGGAGAGCTCCCACTGTGGCTCAATGGTAACGACCCCAACTAATATCCATGAAGGTGTGGGTTCGATCCCTGGCCTTGCTTCAATGGATTAAAGATCCAGCATTGTCATGAGCTGTGGTGTAGGTCATGAGACATGGTTCAGATCCTGCATTGCTGCGTCTGTGGTATAGGCCAGCAGCTACAGCTCCAATTTGACCCTTAGCCTGGGAACTTCCATAATGCCACAGGTACAGCCCTAAAAAAGCCAAAAAAAAAAAAAAAATTAAGAAGGTTGAAATTATATGAAGTATCTTTCCAAACACAATGGTATGAAACTAGAAATTCATAACTATGCAGAGATTGAACACCATACCACTGAATAACCAGTAAGTCAAAGAAGCAATCAAAAGAGAAATTTTAAATAATACCTTGAGACAAACAAAATAGAAATATACCAAAATTTGTGGGATGCAGCAAAAGCAGTTCTAAGAGGAGTTCTCGTTGTGATGCAGTGGAAACAAATACTACCAGTACATATGTGGGTTTGATCACTGGCCTTGTTCAGTGGGTCAGGGATTGGCTTTGCCGTGAGCTGTGGTGTAGGTGGCAGACATGGCTTGTATCCTGCGTTGCTCTGGCTGTGGCATAGGCTGGCAGCTACAGCTCTGATTCAACCTTTAGCCTGGGAACCTCCATATGCCACGAGTTCAGCCCTCAAAAAAAAAAAAAGCAGTTCAAAGAGGGAAGTTCATAGCAATAAATGCCTACCTCATAAAACAAGAAAAGTCTCAAATAACCCAACTTTACAACTAAAGAAAACCAGAAAAAAGAAGATCAAACAATGCTCAAAGTTAGTAGAAGGAAGTAAGTAACAACGATTAGAAAAAATATAAAGGAAACAGAAAAGACAGCTAGAATGAAACTAGAGCTAGCTCTCTGAACAGATAAAATTGACAAGCTTTTAGCTAGATTCAGGAAGAAAAAAGGACTCAAAATCACAAATGAAATAGATGTTACAACTGATACCATAGAAACACAAAGGATCATGAGAGGCTAATATGAACGATTATATGCCAACAAATTGGACAGCCTAGAAGAAATAAAATGAATTTCTAGAAACATACAACCTATCAAGACTGAATCATGATGAAAAAGAAATTCTGAACAGACTAATTAAGGATCAGACAGCTTTGCTGGTGAATTCTACCAAACATTAAAAAAAGAAAGAACTAATACCAATTTCTCTCAATCTCTTCTAAACTCATTTTATAAATCCAGCATTACTCTGATACCAAAACCAGACAAAGACACCACAAGAAAAGGAAATTACAAGCCAAAGTTCCTGAGAAACAAAGATACAAAGAACACTATTTCTAAAACTTCTTTCAGTTATAGGATTTTTAGAGACCTACACCCGATAAAAAACATGGTTTTTATCAACAGGTAAAGAGAACTTATTCAATCCTAAATCGATCTGGATGTTGCAGGAATGTTAGGCTACAATAATTTTGCACTTTTGACTGATAGGTAAAATGTCAAGTTAGGTCACAGTTCCAGCAAATACTCTGTTATTAACTTAGTTTAATTACATTGTTTTTATAGACTATTTACATACCAGCCATTGCTGTCCATAAACAAATACATGATTTTTGGCAATGTCAACTCTATCCCATGCCAATGTAAGGATGAGCTGGTCAAATGCAGATGCATTAGTGCCTAAAGAAATACAGAAAACAATTGACAAGTTCAATTAACTTATCTCCATTAAAATGTAAACACTTAGGAATTCTCCTCTTTCCCTTCTATTAACTTAAACAGCTGGTGTCGGTCACTATTCAGAGGTAACCTGCTTCAGAAAGATAAAGTTACCCCAGGGTTGAGGACTTTTGTTTTCCAACTATAGAAAAGACACACAGCCTCATTCATTGCCAACAATTCAAAATGCAAAAACAATGAATAGAAAAGATGATCTGCTGCTATCACAGCAATAGTACTGAATGTTAATATTTTGAGAAATATCCTTTCAGGCATTTTTCTGTATATACGTAAGTTCATACACTTTTAATATTTTATGCAAAAGTGAGTCATACTATACAAAGTATTCAACAGCCCGCTCTATGCACTGTACTCAGTTTTCAATTATAGTAGATACATATGTACCATATGTAACTTTCAAAGCTGAACTAAAATTTACTCAACAAATATTCTAACTAGTAGACACTGTGCGGTTTGAATTTATAATGAGTGTATTTTTGTACACATGCCTGATTATTTAAATTTGAAGAAGTCAAAATGCTGTGTAGAAGGATATGTACTTTAAAGTTTTTGACATACTGCCAAAATATATTCCTGAAATGTTATACCATTCATTGGGAATATACAAATACCCAACAGGAGGGGGAAAAAAGCTTTTTTAAAAAATTTACAATTTTAACTCATTTTTCCATGAAATATTCATCTTTTTACTACTAATTTTTGACATCTTTCTGTGATTCTTTCACATTCCTGTTCTTAGTTTTCTCATCTATAAAAATGCGCAAAATAGGAGTTCCCATCGTGGCTCAGTGGTTAACGAACCCAACTAGCATCCATGAGGACACAGGTTCAATCCCAGGCCTCGCTCAGTGGGTTAAGGATCCAGCTTTGCCATGAGCTGTGATGTAGATTGCAGACGCGGCGCATTGCTGTGACTCTGGCATAGGGTGGCGGCTACAGCTCCGATTCAACCCCTAGCCCAGGAACCTCCATATGCTGTGGGTGTGGCCTTAAAAGACAGAAAAAAAAGAGCAAAATAATAGGAAATATGCTTCTTAGCCCTGTTATAAAGGTAAACAATTTAATAAACCACTAAAGAAAAGCAGCTACTACATAAAAAGTATGCAGCAAAAATCAGATGCTCTCCTTTTACTTTTATGCAATCACATTTATGATCTTTTTTCCTTTATGGTTTCTGGGCTTAATACTTATGATCTCTTACTCTAAGATGATATAAATATGTTATATTTTATTACAGTATTAAAATGTCTGATCTATTGGCAATTTATTGTGCTCTAATATTTGGGAAATTTTTGTGAAAGACAAGACAGCATCCTCTTGCTTCGCTTCTCCCAACTCACTGAATACTTGGACTTTCAGACGGGACACAATTTTAGTTTCTAATTTCTGAAAAGATTTTTCACTATAACATTATCTGTTTTATCAGTTGGATGTCTTTGGCAAGATAATGGGAGGAGAACAATTCAATATGCATGTGCATTAACCCCTTAGTCCTAGAAGATACCACTAGTTTTCTTCCCCAATTTTCCTTTCTAATGAAAACAGCACACTTAAGAATCCTACCCTTAATTTCTATCAACTAATACCTTATTACTTTTAAACATCTGTTTTTCAGCCAATTAAAAATGTGACTGTGACACAGTCGACACATTCTTAGGATAATTAAGTTTGATGGCATAAATCCTGCTATGAACCTTACAAATTATATAAGATAAAAACAAAAGCAAATTTATTGTTGAAGAAAGTGAACACTGTCTTTCACAAAGAAAAAATATTGAAAAAATCAGTTCCCAAGCATTTAGCCAAATTTTAAAAATCCTAACTTATATAAAAAGGCTGTAAATGAAAGTTCTACAAATAAAAGATGTTAAGCCTTACCTTTAAGCAGTGCAGTTAGTATTGCTACATCTATATCTTGATGTTCATCTGATCCAATGTGGAAAATGGTAATCTATTTAAAGAGTAATTCTTAATATTATGCCTTTACATTTTAAAAGCTAAGGCCTAAATCACATAAATCACAGAGCAATTTCAAACTACACATCCAATATATAGTTTTTTTGGGGTCAAAAATAATTTCATTACAACCAAAACCCCCAAAATTAAAGAATTTGTATTTACCAAATAAAATTCAAATATATTCAAAATGTTTGATTTCATATTATATTCATTTTTGACCTATTTTATTTTCATTCTACCAGAATTAGCAATTTATGAGCTGAGGCAACAGATTACTAATCTGAGTAAATCCTATTGTTCTTTCTACAGAGTGTATTTAATTCAACTAATACATGTGTGCTTGAATGAGAAGTGTTTTATTGAATTCTCTTACTGGAAATTTATTTAAAATTAATTCAAATATAATACCATCTGAAAGGTTTTTATTTGATAACATTTCATAAAGAAAAAGACTACTGTTATAACCCAAATACAAATTTTTCAACTAATTTCATTTTGCAGCGTGTAAATAAAAATTAAATGCATGAAAGAAAACAGCAAACCAAACTATGTTATCATCTACTTACAGAGTTGTTAAAAATTTGTTTTTTGTAAACTTAAACCCATGTCTAGATGACTGAAATTAAATAAAACTAATCTTTAATAGTTTTTTTTTTCCAAATATATTTTAGAGAAGCCATTAACAACTCTTATTTACAAATTGTTGGCGTTCTCGTCGTGGCTCAGCAGTTAACAAACCCAACTAGCACCCATGAGGACGCTGGTTCAATCCTTAGCCTTGTTCAGTGGGTTAAGGATCTGGCATTGCCATGAGCTGTGGTGTACTTCACAGACTCAGCTCAGATCCAGTGTTGCTGTGGCTCCGGCGTAGGCTGGGGGCTACAGCTCCGATTCGACTCCCAGCCTGGTAACCTCCATGGGTGTGCCCCTAAAAGATGGAAAAAAAAGGAGAAATTCTTTCTTGGAGTTCCTGTTGTGGTTCAGCAGGTTAGTGTCCATGAGGATGCAGATCAATCCCTGGCCTCATTGAGTGGGTTAAGGATCTGGTGTTGCCACAAGCTGAGGCATAGGTCACAGATGCAGCTCAGATCTGGTGTTGCTATGGATGTAGCATAGGCTGGCAGCTGCAGCTACAACTCAACCCCTGGCCTGGCAACTTCCATATCCTGTAGTTGTGGTCCTAAAAAAGTAAAAAAAAATTTAAAAATAAGTAAAATTAAAAAATTTCTTCCTTGGAGTTCCCGTCATGGTGCAGAGGAAACGAATCCGACTGGGAACCATGAAGTTGTGGGTTTGATCCCTGGCCTCCCTCAGTGGGTTAAGGATCTGGCATTGCCGTGAGCTATGGTGTAGGTTGCAGACGCAGCTCGGATCCTATAATGCTGTGACTCTGGCTTAGGTCAGCAGCTATAGCTTCAATTAGACCCCTAGCCTGGAAACTTCTATATGCCGCGGTATGGCTCTAAGAGGACTAAAGACCAAAACAAAAAAAAAAAAAGTTCTTCCTTGATTCAGGATATAATCTACCGAGGCTTACTTACGAAGTTTTTGCTAAAACAGAAGTACGAAACATGTCTCAATACTATATAAAAACTGTAATCCTTCTGTGCTCTTAGCCTGAACAAAATTAATATATGACATCTTTACATGGTTAAAAGAGATCTTAAATCCAAATTTTTTAAAAAATATTTCTTCAATTTAAAATTTGCTTTGAATGAAATAAAAAGGCTTATTCTGCTGAAATGAAATCTACTTACAAGCTCCTTTCTTTTCATACACTCCATCAGTGTTTGAAATAAATGAACTGCTTCACTTTGGCCAAAGTTAAATGTCTTTTTGATGGTTGAAATAATATCAGGCTCTGCTGCATCAGGAAGATTCCTGGAGTAAAAAGGAAACATAACCACTGATTTCAAATTTCATTACTTGCAAGATCTAATATCAAGTACCAGTGGATCAAGGCAAGACACTTAAAGATACTGCATTAGTATTAAATACTTGACCCTGAATGAAATTTTCTCCTTCAAGAGACTTCCACTATAAGTCACAGAGTGGAAAATGGAATGGAGTTATTTTCCTCCTTGAATTTATTTGAATTTTTTTCAATAAGACATGTGTTAACCTAATCAGTACTCACATTTTATAAAATATTGCATAAAGGTAATTTTAAGATATTACAGTATATAAAAGTTATATACTATAATGTGTTAAATATCAGCACATCTGCATTTTTTCTCAGGAGGGAATATATTTATATTGCTCAAAAATATAATGATATAACATAAATATAAAAATATGAATATTCATAGTGAAAACTGAATCACTGTCTCCCCACTGTCTTCCATTGGCCCGTTCTATCTCAATTGCTTTCAAGAAACACTATTATTGTGTGTAACTTTCCAAGATCTTTCTAAAACTAGTTATCTCTTCTTTTTTCCTACACAGAAGGAACCACAATATACAAGCTATTAGTCATTTGCCTTTTTCACATATATATTTTGGTAATCTCCCCAAATCTAGTTTACAGATTAAAATCTCACTTGACTACAAACTACTTCATTGTGTAGATGTACCATAAATTATTCATCTAATCCCCTTGAGATGCTCTACATTGTTCTAATCTTTTACAAACCAACTGTAAAAAAGTAAATTTACATATGTTATTTCACATGTATACAAGTACATCTGTGTGAACAATTACCAGAAGCGGAACTATTAGATCAAAAGATATTTGCCTCTATATGTTTAATAAATCTTGCAAAATTGTCTGCTACAGCGACTGCTATATTTTAATTCATTTCAGTAACGTGTCAGGCTATTTCTTCAAGACTTAAGGTATTTTCAAGTTCATAAAACATTAATGAATCTAATATTCTAAAAACCAAGGCCCCTTTGCAAAAAATTATTAAAAATATGTAATAATAATATACTTACCCCCCTTCTTCTGTTTGTTTATGAAGATATGCTAATAGATCTGCAGCTCTCCCTGTTCCTTCACATACAACAACTGGAACAGGAGGACTTTCCTGAAGGTATTCTAAAACTGTAAGAATAACATTTGGCCCACCTTCAAATATAAGTGCCACCACAGGGACACCTTGACCAATTCCTTAAAAAAAGTAAAAGATTAATTATCATATTAGGGAACAATTCAGTAATTTAATCTTATTTTTATTAAAAATAAAAACCAAAAGTATAATTCCTTATTAAGACCAAACTGACTTAATTTTAAGTACTCAATATAATAGTTGATACGTTCATTGAAATGCAATAACTATTTTACACATTCACTAATTGAACTCGACAAGATATTAAAACACCAATTTGGTTTTAGTTTGCTTTTTAATACTGCATGAGTTAAACTTCTCATACATATCTGTTTCAATCACTTTTTTTTTTTTTAAGTGCCGCACTCGCGGCATGTGGAGGTTCCCAGCCTAGGGGGTCTAATCGGAGCTACAGTGGCCGGTCTATGCCACAACCAGAGCAACGCGGGATCCAAGTCACATCTGCAACCTACACCACAGCTCACGGCAATGCCAGATCCTTAACCCACTGAGTGAGGCCAGGGATCAAACCCGCAACCTCACGGTTCCTAGTCAGATTCGTTTCCACTGAGCCATGACGGAAACTTCCTATATCAATCACTTTTAAAATGTGTTTCTGATTCCAAATGCACTGAGTAATGTCTGGGATTGCATAAACAGATCAACAAAATCCAAAACCTCAATAAGAGTAAAAAAAAACTTTAGTGAATACCAATTTTTGTTATTTTGATAATTTGCAATGCAGTGAAAGAATCCAAAATATAGGTAACAAGAACATTCCAAAACATTACTAATTTTTAGGAGATGCATGTATGATTCCATCATAATCTGAAAATACTGTTCTATAATTTTGTATTTCTATTTCATTTTGTCACAGAGCTCACCTTCTTGGTTTCCTAAAATTTCTTCTCTTTGAAATAAAAATCTAGATATGGGAGTTCCCGTTGTGGCTCAATGGAAATGAACCCAACTAGTATCCATCAGGATTCAAGTTTGATTCCTGGTCTCACTCAGTGTATTATGGATCCGGAGGTGCCATGAACAGTGGTATGGGTCACAGACTTAGCTCTGATCTGGTACTGCTTTGGCTGTGGCATAGGCCAGCAGCTGTAGCCCTGATTCGACCCCTAGCTGGGAACTTCCACATGCCATACCTGTGGCCCTAAAAAAAAAAAGCTAGATGTTAAACCAGAAAGTCTTGAACCAGAAAGTCTGACCATGGTTGGAAAGGAAGACCAGTATCAAGAATACCAACTCTTTAAGATATGTCTACCAAAGATATACCTACTAATGTTATCAACTTTAAGCAAGGTAACTCTTACTTTACCATAAAGTATGTTTTTCCTCCTCAATCCTGAATTTCAAAGACATGTATTGGAATACATCATGAATTAAAAATATTTGTATTCCTTGAGCTGCAATGGGGTTACAAAAGAAACAAAGCTTACAATTAACTTTTGTGGCTTTGGCCTTAATATCTGAGTACTTAATATCAGATTTCCTTTCCTGGGTCTTCTTATTTTGTATAAAGTCAGTCATTCCTGGTTGTTCGGTATCTTACTCCGTTATATAAGGAAATGAGCCCTCGAAAACACTCTTTTTTAGAACACTCTTTTTCACAATTAATACACACAATAATAATTTCAACAATGACAAATTATAAATTCCCTTACTAGCATGAATTCTTTGCTGATTAATAGTTTTTTCAAGTTCTCTTCTCAGTCTGACTTCTGCCCCATACTTTCCAACAGTGCCATCATCCACCAAGATGAAATGAGAATGTAGATTATTTAGAACATTCAATTTGCTCAGAGGGTTCAATAAGGTTTGGTAAGGAGCAACCACCTAAACAATACCAAACATGAGAGTTAGTGGGAAGGATTAAATATAGTAAAATGTAAAGTAAAAACAAATTTTCAAATAATCTGTAAAAGCAAATAATCCTATCTATGCTTAGCAATAAACAGAAAATGTAAAAGAATATATCAAAAAGGAAAAGTTTAAAAAAAAACTATTCAACTCTGCCACTGTAGTGCAAAAACAAAGCATACATTTTTAAGCAGCTGAAGACTCTTCAAAAATAGGTTGAATCATACAATCATATTTTGGCTCTTACTGCAGAATATACCACATTTCATCATCCCAAAGGAAGAAGCAGCAAATAAGCAAATAAGTAAAATAATGTAAAGATACTATTACATTATTAGTGAATACAGTGCAATATATAAAGGATACTGGATAACAGCAATCAAATGTCATATTGCTATTTTTTCCAGCAGTATGTAGAATCTTTAAAAGTGATGTTAGAAATGTAATCATACTTGAAAATGATAATTCAGTAATTTCTATTTAATAATCTCTTGAAAAATACCTATAACCAATTCACATTTCTTTAACCTACTTGACAAAAACACCAGCATCTGATTACTACTCCTACTGACAATATAATTAATCTTTAATGTCATTAAAAATGTAATTACAAAGACTGGCATGATACGAAAAAGATGTGAAATAGTTATATAAAAAAAAAAGAAACCAGAATGTACTAACATTTTAATGACAACTGTTTATATCTATGAATGCATTTTTGAAAGGATCATGGTATATTTTAAGCTGACTTCATGCTACTCTTGCTCTATTTTTGTTTATACGTAAGTTGAAATGTAAAAAATTTTAAAAAGCATGCTTACATCTCTCCCAACAAGATCATTTCTGTTTTCAATCACTCCCCATGGAGCTATTCCGATAGTGCAAATCTTTCGAGATGATCTGGAAGCATGTTCTTTAAGGGCATCACCAACATGTTTTGCCACGCCTGTTCATACAAAATTTATTTAACTTTATTTGGAAGTCTTTATTGTGTTTAAAACAATCCTATGCTCAATCTACAACATTAAAATTTGTGATATTTTTCTTTTCACATACAAGATAAAAGGCAACAAGGTCCAAAAGACAAACTCATGAAAGAAAACACAAGGACAAAAAAGAAAAAACAAAACCCCACAATGTCAAATCACTATAACTTCCTGAAACACATTTAAAACTAACTTTTACCATTTTGTTAGGCCTAGTCCTCTCTTAGATTCCTCATGTAAGTGTAGTTTTTTGTTACTGCTCTATACATCATCTAAAAAAAAAGAAGAGCATGGCTCAGGACTATAAGCAAAACACACAAACACTCACATGAAGAAAAAAAATATAAAAGTTTTCCAACTGAGTCAAAAATTGGAGGGAAAATAGAAAATACAATTCAAAAGAACACTTCTCATTAATACCTCATTATCACTTTTTATGGGCTGAACTGTATCCTCCCTGTAATTCACACGTTGAAATCCTAACCCCAGTACCTTAGAATGGGACTATATTTGAGAAAAGGTCCTTTAGGTTATCACGTGAAAATGACGCTGTTCATCCAATCTGACTAGTGTCCTTATAAAAACATGCAGACAGGAAAGGCCACAAGAGGACACTGTGAGAAGACAGCCGTCTGTAAGTTACGGAGAGACGCTTTAGGAAGAACCAAACCTGGTGACACCTTTGGGTTTCCAGACCTTGTGAGAAAATAAATTTCTTTTGTTTCAGATAGGTTACCTAGTCTGTGGTATTTTGTTATAGCAGCCCTAGCAAACCAAGGTATCACTCAATTTGATTTAACTTATTTTTTTGCTGCACTCATGGCATGTGGAAGTTCCTGGGCCAGGGATCGAACCTGTGTCACAGTAGCAACCTAAGCTGCTGCTGTGACAATGCCAGATCCTTAACCTGCTGCACCAGAAGGGCACACTTAAATTCTGGTTTTTCTAATATATCAGATCTCATTCCTCACATGGATTATGGAAACAGCATCTTCACTAGCCTTCTAATTGTTGCCTTGCCTATTCATAGTCTATTTTCAAACCATCACTCAAGTGATCTTTGTTCTTGTCAACTCTCTGCTTAAAATCTCCCCTTCACATTCAAAGCAGAAGTCATAATGCTTATAATGGTTTACATGGCCTTATATGATGATTTATTGCCCCTGCTATTCACCACCCCACCCCACGACAGCCCTGCCATCACCACACACCCCTAACTTTCTGATCTCGTCACCCAGTACGCCTTGTTCATTCCACTCAAGCTGCACAGGACCCTTCTTACTATTCTTCCAACACCTGCTATTTCTTCTCCCCACATACTCTACCCCACATCATTCTTAACTTGCTCCTTTCGTTTCCTTCCATCTCCACGTAAATATCACCTCATCAATGAAGTGATATATATTTCATATTTCTATGCTATATTTCATGTGTCTCCAAAGCACTCATTTATTATACATTATTTAGTTATCTGTTTGTTTTTTACATTTTCTCCACTAGATATGCTCCATGAAGACAAGTATTTTATTTTGTGGGATGATATCTTTTCAGCAGCCTGAAGAATGCATGACACACAGAGGTTCAAGAAATAGCTGCTGGAATTCCCATTGTGGCTCAGTAGGTTAAGAACCCAACTAGTCTCTATAAGGATGCAAGTTCACTCCCTGGCCTCCTCAGTGAGTTAAGAATCTGGCATTGCTGCCAGCTGTGGCATTAGGTAACAGAAGCGGCTCAGATATGGCGTTGCTATGACTGTGGCATAGGCTGGCAGCTGCAGCTACAATTGGACCCCAGTCCAGAACTTCCATATGCCCAGGTGCAACCATAAAAAAAAAGTTGGAGTTCCCTTTGTGGCTCAGTGGTTAGCAAATCTGACTAAGAACCATGAGGTTGCAGGTTCGATCCCTGGCCTCGCTCAGTGGGTTAAGGATCCAGCGTTGCCATGAGCTATGGTGTAGGTTGCAGACGTGGCTCGGATCCCGCGTTGCTGTGGCTGTGGCGAAGGCCGGCAGCTACAGCTCCTGTTAGACCCCTAGCCTGGGAACCTCCATATACTGCGGGTGCGGCCCTAGATAAAGGCAAAAAGACAAAAAAAAAAAAACGTTGCTGATAATGAATTAGATTTTTGCAAGCTAATTTAAGTAATAACTATGTTTTGCTTTATATTAAAATTAATTCGTCTTCTTTATATCCAACCTATGTGTGTGAGAGACTTTGAATAAAAGATATAGCGTATTAAAAATTAACCTTAAAAGCTATTTCTTACCACTGTCTAGGCAATGGACTGCCTTTCTTCTCTCAATTTACCACTACTCAAAAAATGACAACACTCTGCACTATAGTAAGGGGTAAATAACCTTTTGTGTAAAGGGCCAAAATGCAAATAACTTAGGCTTTGCAAGGCATACAATCTTTGTCAGAATTACTCGCCTCTGCTTTTGCAGCACAAAAATTACGGTACAAAACAATAATATGTTCCAATAAAACTTTTATTTACAAAAACAAGAAGCAGGCTAGATTTGGCACATGAAGCCATAGCTTGCAGACCCTTACTCTATAGCATATGATTATTTAAAAAGAATAAATGAAAACCAAACACTTTTTTCAGCTAGCACTTAGAAACTGTAGATTATTTAACAGAAGAACTAAATACATTTATCTTCAGTGTTGACTATTATTTCAAATATCTAATTGATATCATGAAAAATATACAAATACAGCAAATAAAATTGTAAACATTACCTGTGTTTACTCCTCCAGTTAAAATCCAGGCTCCAGTTGTAACTGCAGCTTTGATAAGACCCTTACCAAGCAACTGTTTAATTCGTGGGTGGAGCTCAAATTTCTGCATGCCACCATGTACAGAGATAACAAGTTTGGGTAATTCCATTTGCCATTCTTTCAGAAGAAGTTGTAGAATGACTTCAGGTTTGGTGTCATATGATAGCCGCACATACTAATAAAAAAGATTTTAACAATTACAATAACTGAATATTTACAGGGTTCATAATGTAATATTATATGACCTAAAAATTTTATTTGAATAAGATTATTATAGGTTTCATAGGCTACTTTTAACATATTTACACTCCTATGAGTAAATAATAGCAAATGATTTTAAAGATGGAAAATCATATCACCAAGAACTATAGAAGTAGTGCACTCTAATTTTTTTTGTTTTGGCTACACCTGTGGCATGCAAAAGTTCCAGGGCATCAAACCTGAGCCACAACAGTGACAACACAGAATCCTTAACCATTACACCACCAGAGAACTCCTAATTTTTAAACTTCAATTTTAAGACATAAAATTATTACTCTTTCTGTTTATATAAACTCAATTACCATTCATCTGATATACAAATTAATCCATACTATTCACTGCCTTGTTTAACTATGAATATGCAGGGAATGAGAAGTGTTTAGGATATATAAGATCATGGGAAAAGGGAAAATGAAAGAAGAATAGTAAAGACATGGAGGCTTTTACAACTCTTGCTCCTAAGAGAGGCAAATACTGAATTATAATGTTTGAAAGTTTTTATCAATGATCTACATCATTTATAACAGAACTGTGACTATGCAGTAAAACAGCAAAGATATTTTTAATAGAGATGATTGTTTCCTTTACTGGAAGTAACGATGGATTTAACTCACAAATTACTGAAAATAATAAATTTTGCTCAGTATTTCAAGGTATTCAAATGGAATCACCAGTTTAATTTTTTGAAAAATCATTCTATAGAAAATAAACTATCACATCTGTTAAGTGACATCGTAAAACTTACTTGCTATGACTATGCTAATTCATTTTATTTATCTAAAGCACCTATGATTTAGCTCTTAAGAAATCTAAAATATTCAGATGTTGGAAGAAAAACACTTTTAATTCTAATAAAGGTTCTTTGCACAATAATATATTGCCTATCCCTTCACAAATAGAATTCAAACACCAGGAGAAAATATCCCAAAATATCAGAATTATACAAAACTGAGACAACTCCAGAATCACTCAAGAATGATTTGCAGTGAGATTTGTTCCATACTAAGTTTTTACATTAGTTTTAACTTATTATTATACTTGGGTACTTTAAGTAGTTTGGAAAACAGTCTAAAGCTAATAAAAATTTTTTTAAAAGACTGAAAAATAAATGAAGAATTCCATTTCCAAAAATGATGGACTAGGTTGTTGTGGAATAACTCTACCCCTGGGAATTAGAGAAACCAGAAAATAGATAAACAACACCTGTGTAAAGGCACTGGCGAGCTACCAAAGCAGTGACAACTTATGGAATCAGGATCCAAGAGAACAGAAAAACCTAGAGAGAGAGACCCACCATTTGGCAATTCTTACCAAATCAAGGCAGGAAGAACAACATAAAAGGTAAAATGTTGGTAAGTCTAATGAATAATAATTATATTGGGGGGCTTTAAAATACACAGAGAAATAAAATTCATGCCAATAAAAGTAAATAAGTCATGAGGGAAATAAATGCAGTGACAAGTATTCTAAAGTTTCTTACACTGTCCAGGAAGTAATAAAAGTTCTAATTTAAAATAGTAACAAGTTAACAATGCATTTTATAGTATTTTTATAAGATCGATCTAAAAAACAGAAAAATAAGATGCTAATAAGAAAGGAAAGAAAAAATAATACAGGAAGACAAAAGAAAAAAGGGAAGAAAAAGTGAAATAGAAGACTAAACTTAAAAAAAGGTTTAATTTACCAAGATACAATTCTATACTTGTAAGCACCTATACAAAGAACTTCAAAATAAAGACATTACTGAAACTAATTTTATGACACAGTATTATATAAATTGTCAGATAATAAATTATATTATTTAGATAAGGTAAATGAAGTAAAAAACTCAAATATGTGATATACCTTTGCTCTGTAGGAATGAGAACCCCCTTGAAAATTTATGACTCCATAAGCATCCGTTGGGCTCTGTTCTGTATGCTTTTCCACAGACCACTCTTCTAATGTCTGATTAAAATGGTCACCCAATTTCACATCTGAGTATTTCATGGCAACACTTGCGGTAAAACAAGCATGTTGCTTGACCAAGCGACCACAAAAACACCTAAAGGAAAACAATAAAAATTTAAAAAGATCTTTTAAAAGACTAGGCAATGAAAAAGTGTAGTAAACAAACTCATGCAGAGTATGAAAATAATCTGACTTTGTGATTTTAGGATACTGGTTAATTAGTAACTTCTAAATTTAGTTTGGGGCATATATTCCTACTAGATGGGTAAAACAGCATTGGAGATTGCAGAAATAAGCATTAGTGAACCCAAAGACAGATCAATACAAATAACTAATTTGATAAATAGGAAAAATTATTTTAATTAAATAAAAATAAAAGTACAAAGAGAAGAAGTACAAAGAAAACCATTCTTCAGCACATGATAGGCCTGCTGTTGAAAATGAAGACCAGGAGCTCCCGTCGTGGCGCAGCGGAAACAAATCCAACTAGAAGCCATGCAGTTGCAGGTTCTATCCCTGGCCTTGCTCAGCGGGTTAAGGATCCGGCATTGCCATGAGCTGTGGTGTAGGTTTGCAGACGCAGCTCAGATCCCGTGTTGCTGTGGCTGTGGTGTAAGTCAGCGGCTGTAGCTCTGATTAGACCCCTAGCTTGGGAACCTTCACATGCCGCAGGTGTGGCCCAAAAATGACAAAAAAAAGAAAAAAAAAAGAATACCCACCCCCCCAAAAAACAAAAAAACAATCCTCAAAAGAGCCAGAGGAAAAAAGACCCATTACAGAGAACAACTACACTAATGACAGCTGACTTCTCACTAGAAACAAGAGCTAGAAGACAACAGTAACTTTAAAGTACTAGGATGAGAAAACTTCAACTCTGAATTCTACATCCAGTGAAAATCTCCTTCAGGAGTTCCTGTCGTGGCTCAGTGGTTAACGAATCCGACTAGGAACCATGAGGTTGCAGGTTCGATCCCTGGCCTTCCTCAGTGGGTTAAGGATCCGGCGTTGCCGTGAGCTGTGGTGTAGGTTGCAGACGCGGCTTGGATCCCGCATTGCTGTGGCTGTGGCGAAGGCCAGAAGCTACAGCTCCTATTAGACCCCTAGCCTGGGAACCTCCATATGCCACGGGTATGGCTCTAGATAAGGCAAAAAAAAAAAAAAAAAGAAGAAAAAGAAAATCTTCAAAAATGAGAATAAAATAAACATGTTCAGATAAACCACACTAAGAAAATTCATCTCTAGTCTATCTGCATTACACCAAATGCTAAAGGAAGCTCTTAGCCTGAGTGGAAACACAACGGTAGAACTACCCATCTAGAGGAAGGAAGGAATATGACTGGAGATTGTAAAACACCGCAATATCTAAATGAACTCATTCTATGCACTTTTGCTCCTAGTCTACCAACCACCGACTTTCTCATCTTCCTCTTATATTCCTTCATCACATAAAGAACATTACTCTTTAATTAGCTGCCTAAGTAACAATTTTTTTTTTTTGGCTTCTTGCCTTTTTCTAGGGCTGCACTCGCAGCATAGGGAGGTTCCCAGGCTACGGGTTTAATCGGAGCTGTAGCCACTGGCCACACAGCCACAGCCACTCGGGATCCAACATGCATCTGCGACCTACACCACAGCTCATGGCTATGCTGGATCCTTAACCCACTGAGCAAGGCCAGGGATCGAACCCGCAACCTCATGGTTCCTAGTCAGATTCGTTAACCACTGAGCCACGACAGGAACTCCGTAAGTAACAAATTTAATACAATCCTCAAATCTTCCCTTTTTCCATATACCCACCAAGTTCTTCGTTGAGATAATCTGATTAATCCCTTCAAATACACCTACTTCTCTTCATCACCATAGCCAGTACCTTAATTTGGACTCCCATTTATTACTCCAAAACCTTCCAAATTATTTTTTTCTCCCAATTCAATCTCCTCAATATGCCAACTGTTTTTTTTTGGGGGGGTGGGGTGGAGAAAATCTAAGCATATAATCCCCATATAATAACCTTTTAACATGAACTCAAAATCGTGTGGCGGTAGTACACAAAGAGCTTAAATGATCATCTGGCCCTCCTTTCTTCTCCAGACTCAGATCTCTCCCATATCCATCTTATATTCTACAGCCTGCAGTTTCCTGACAGAATGGTAATTTCTTCCACTGACAGGTCTTTCCACATCCTGTTCTCTCTGCCTAAAATCCCTTTCTCTCAATCTCTACCCAACTAATTCACATTCAACTTTGAACTATGCTCAGTGATTTCACTTGAGTTTCAAGCAGCTCTGCCTGATCCTTTACCTGCCAAGTCTGAGTAAAATAACTCTTCAATACCAAGACCTGTGAATTTCATCGCAGTATATTCTTACGTTTTTTAAAACATTAGTTTTATTTTTGAAAACTTGTGTTATATTATGAAACTTTACCTGACGAGTTGCTGACAAATTTGACATCCTGGAAGGCATCTATAAAACAAGACAAATATATTACTTAAATGGAAAAAAAATTGTTTAGTTTAAAACTAAACTATATAAACCACATTAACAGTATAAAACAAAGAAAAATTATACTTTAAGTTTAATTTTCTGTAGATATCACAAGTCATTTACACTTTATATATTCAAGAACTTTTTAAAATTCAGTTTTCATATTTTAAATACAATTAGTATGACATAAAACCCAAAAATTGTAAAAGACTAATAGTTTTAACTACCTAAAAACACAGCATTTCTATGTGGTAAAAAAAATGTCACTAATAAAAGTTTAAAGATAAACTGAGAAAAAAACATTTGCAGACAAAAGGTCGTTTCTCTTATATATAAGGAGCTTCATCAAATCAATATAAAATAGGACAATATAGGGAGTTCCTTGGTGGTGGTGTGGTGGTTAGAATTTGGCACTTTCACAGTTGTTGCTTAGGTTCAATCCCTGATCAGGGAACTGCGATCCTGCTTCAAGCCACTACATGCTGTGGCCAAAATAATAATAGGAAAATATATGAACAGACAATTCACTGTAAAAATGTACATATGAAAAGGTATTTCATTAGAAAAAAAATTTGATCTTTAAAGACAACATCTTGGTGAAAATAAAGTGGAAAGTAATCTTGTAATCTACCAAGAGGAGGACAATTTGGCAATACTCATCAAAATGAAAAATACAGACTCCTTCTAAAAGTCTAATTTCAGTACCGAGAGTATACGTTAAAAAATATCTGTAGCACACGCACACATGTAAAATGATTAATCTACAAAGGTTCCTCACTACAGATTTTTTCCTAATAGCAAAAAGAGAAACAGCTAAAATGTCCATCAATAAGGGACTACTAAAACAAAATTATGATCCAGACTTATAATAAAGAAAGATGAAACAACTAAGAACAAAGTAGTTATTACCAAGATAAGGAACACAATGAGTTTAAACAGTTATGTATTTAAAAGGGGGGAGGGAGGAATAAACATACACCTACTTGGTGATGCCAAGACAATAATTCTTTCTGAAAGTTATTCCAAGGAATAAGTAAATCAGTTTCTTTAGGAAGGGGATCTTAGCGTTAAGGCACAGTGGTTAAAAAGAAGATTTTCACTTATAACTTTTGGTATCTTGTAAATTGATACTACCTATTTATATAAAATTAATTCTAAAACTCAACTAGTATAGAAAAAAATGACCAGCTAACAGTGTCCGTAATTGTCTCATATGAATGGCTAGAGCCAAGGATATAATAACAGCTTGTGATTTCTTTAGCACTTAATGAGGATTTGTATTATTTACACTACAAAATAAAATTAACAAAATTAAAGGAACTAATCTCCTTAATGATAATACACTCTATGTTTTCTTTTTGGCCGCACCCATGGCATGTGGAGATTCCCAGACAAGGGAGCAAACCTGCACCACAGCTGTGATCAGAGCTACAATAGTGTCAACACTAGATCTTTAACCCCCTGAAGCCCTGAGGGAACGCCACAACGGTCTATTTTCTAATAAATAAGACCATAATTTTCCCTCAGTAAAAGAATAAGAGTCTTACTTCAGAACTGGCACCAAGTTGATATAAACTGAACTAAGGAGATCTAAATTCTAATCCCATCTTTATGAATTACCAGCTATGTAACTTGGGAAATGTCACTTGCACTCTCTGGTTAAGAAACATGATGCATTCTTGTCACAAAACCTATCTTTAATAATCAGTAAGATATTAAATAAACCACAGAAGAGATATCAAAGTTATGACTTTAAAAGACATTTATACAAATTACCAAAAACTGGAGGAACAGTAAAAATATAAAAAAATCTGTTCTCAGAGTCCCCATCATGATGCAGCAGAAATGAATCCAACTAGGAATCATGAGGTTGCGGGTTCAATCCCTGGCCTCACTCAAGGGGTTAAGGATCCGGCGCTGCCATGAGCTGTGGTATAGGTCGCAGACCCGGCTCGGATCTGGCCTTGCTGTGGCTCTGGCGTAGGCCAGCAGCAATAGCTCCGATTAGACCCGTAGAGCCTGGGAACCTCAATATGCTACAGGTGTGGCCCTAAAAATACCAAAAAAAAAAAGAAAAGTGTTCTCAACAAAAATCAATAAAAGCAAAATTTTTTTGGCCACACATAGAGCATACAGAAGTGCCTGGGCCAGGGACAGAACCCAAGCCACAGCAATGAAACACCCAGTCCTTAACCACCTAGGCTACCAAGGAACTCCCAATGTAAATCACATAGATATACTATGTTCCACTTATCACTTTTTCTTAATAATGGGTAACATTACTCTAGTCAATATTCAGGTATTCTCATCCCTACTGGTAAGAGATATATCCAAAACAAAGATTTTTTTTTTCTACTGTTAAAATAAAAGAGGAATGCTGAATTCGAACAGCATGTTTATATAACAAACAAAATAAAGTCTTAGAAATTCATTTCAACAAATATTTACCAAGTAATCACTATGGACAATAACACTGACAGGTACTGTAATTTAAAATGCATCAGTTGGGAGTTCCTGTTGTGGCTCAGCGAGTTAAGGACCTGACACAGTGTCTGTGAGGATGTAGGTTCGATCCCTGGCCTTGCTCAGTGGGTTAAGGATCCAGCATTGCTGCACCTGTAGCATAGGTAGCAACAGCAGCTCAGATGTGGATCTCTGCCCCAGGAATTCCGTATGTTGTGGGACAGTCAAAAACATAAAAAAGAAAACAAATAAAATACATCAGTTAATAAAAGATTACCCACTTGGTATTCTTATAAGGGCCATGTATCAAATGGAAGTAAAAGCTATAGAGAAGGTAACTGGACAGAAAACAAGGTTTGACAGGAGACAGGAAATGTAAGGAGACTAAAAATATATCTTGTAAATTCTTTTTTCAATTAATTTTTCCTAAGTGCCTATGAAGAAAGGTGCTCTGTAGGTAAAGAAATAACAATACCTATGATTAACTCTTTTAAGTTTTTTTCCATTCTTCTATCTCAGAAAAAAGAAAAAAATTTAGGAAATACGTTTCTTCGACCAATACCTCAAGAGGTCTTTTTCTTGAATTTTAACTAATGTCCTTTATTTCAATTTTTTTCTATTATAAAAGCCATTTTATTTACTTTTTTTGGTTCCACCTGTGACATGTTCCTGGGCCAGGGATCAAACCATGACACAGTAGCGACCCAAGCTGCTACGTGACAATACCAGATCCTTAACCCACTATGCCACAAGGGAACACCTTATCAAAGCCATAAAGACCAAGAGACAATCTGATGCCTACAGGATCTTTTCTTATTTTTATTTTTTTACTTTTGCTTTTTAGGGCTGCACCTGCAGCATACAAAAGTTTCCAGGCTACGGGCTGAATGAGAGCTACAGCCGACAGCCTACATCACAGCCACCATAATGGGATTTGAGCTGCATCTGCAACCTACACCACAGCTCGTGGCAACACAGGATCCTTAACCCACTGAGCGAGGCCAGGGACTGAACCCACATCCTCACAGATACTAGTCAGGTTCTTAACCTGCTGAGCCACAGTGGGAACTCCTGCCTACAGTATCTCTGGTGACAGGTTTTCCAGTAGATGCTGATCTATATTTTTGGTAAACAAAAAATAGCAACTATTTAGGTTCATATTGGTTTCAGCATAAACTATAGTGTTAAGTACTCAATAGATGCCTATTAAACAGGTAAACGAGGAGTTCCCATTGTGGCGCAGTGGAAACGAATCCGACCAGGAACCATGAGATTGCAGGTTCGACCCACTGGCCTTGCTCAGAGGGTTAAGGATCCTTCATTGCCGTGAGCTGTGGTGTAGGTTGCAGACATGGCTTGGATCCCACGTTGCTGTGGCTGTGGCACAGGCTGGCAGCTGTAGCTCCAATTAGACCCCTAGCCTGGGAATCTCCATATGCTGTGGGTGTGGCCCTAAAATGACAAAAGACCAAAAAAAAAAAAAAAACTGGTAAACATTTTTATGGTCTCAGTATCAGTCCATCAATTTTTAAAAAAGAGCTTTAAGTGTTCTACTTTTATAATGCGTTAGTATGATGTGGGAGAGATCAGGGATGGAACAACACTGAAGAAGAGATTTTAATGTTGTGATATGTCATTAAAAACTCCATAATGCTGGTATCTTGCTGATGATATCCCCTTTTTCTAATCCTAAAAGAATAACAGTTAAGTATAAAAATTAAGAGTAATTACAAAAATACTTCGTTTTTAATAAACAAATAGCGATATAATGTACATCTAAATATCTACAATAACCCAGAAGAAAGAAGTATCCTTACCTGTGAGGGTCTCTGGAACTTGGTATAATATACACACATTCCCTCTTGGTCAAAGTGCTTTCTATCCAGGATTTCTGGGACTAAAACAGAAAGTTTAAAAAGACAATTTACAAATTAACTCACTCACATTATAAGGAGATAATTTAATGATAAATACATCAAAATAATTTAAGATTTTAATTCACTAAATATTTACTATATTCATGTTTACTGATGACAGCATACCTATAATATTAAAATCATTCATTTAAATCCAGTTGAGATTAACATTACTAAATCATCAGTGCTATGCAAATACTGTTGCTTCAAATAACCAGAGAAAAGGGAAATCAAGTTTGAGAATCCTACTGTGAGCCAAAAACTTCAAGAGGGGCTGGTATGATCCTGGTAAGTGCATCATTTAAAAGCCAATTAAAAGTGATTGTCACAGTGGTGTATATTAGCCATGATTTTCAAGCAATTAAAAGAGAGAAGGAATATCAGCATAATCTTTCATCACAAGTGTGACCTTTAGGAAATCTTAAAAAGTTGTTACTGATCTCCATTACTCAAGACAATGACAGTGCCTTGTATTTTTATAAGATTTTATACTTTATAAAACATTTCTATGCATAGAATTTCTTTTTGCTGTCAGAATCGTTTTTGACCAGTTACTGAACAACATGGTACATTTCTAGGATAAGTAGAGCTTTATACATAGAAATGAAGCAGAGACAATTGTAACAAAGGTCATTATATTAATAACAACATCAAGACCCCTTAAGTTGTGTTCATTAGCCTCTCAACAAGATTCACAGTATTCTTACAATTTGGGGAAAGAGTTAAAAACAGTAGTCCCCTAGGAGTTCCTGTTCTGGCTCAGTGGAAATGAATCCAACTAGGAACCATGAGGTTGCGGGTTCGCTCCCTGGCCTTGCTCAATGGGTTAAGGATCCGGCGTTGCTGTGAGCTATGGTGTAGGTCGCAGACACGGCTCGGATCTGGCCTTGCTGTGGTTCTGGTGTAGGCCAGTAGTTACAGCTCCTGTTAGAGCCCTAGCCTGGGAACCTCCACATGCCACGGGTACGGCCCTAAAAAAATGACAAAAAGACAAAAAAAAAAAAATTTTGCCCCCACTGAGAAATTTGCAAAGATCTTAAAACAGTTCCACGCAACAATGGCTTTGTCTTTTCCAAGTTGTTAGAGTCCACTTAAATTCACTGTCTTGTATTAATAAGAAAATATTGGGTTGCATTAACTTTTTTATAATTTTTATTTTTTCCATCATAGCAGGTTTACAGTGTTCTGTCAAACTATCTACCGTACAGCAAGGTGACCTAGTTACACATACATGTATACATTCTTTTTTCTCACATTATCATTCTCCATCATAAGTGACTAGATATAGTTCCCAGTGCTGCACAGAAGGATTTCATTGCTTATTCATTTGGGTTGCATAACTTTTAATATGCTTTACATCTTAACGTAATTTTTTCTATACAGTAAGGGCAAAGCATGTTAATCAAAGTCATGATCCTTACGAAAAATATCTTCTCAAAGTTTTCACTAGTCTGTTCTTTGTTTCATATAGTATCTCTGATAAAAATTAAAATTAAAAAAAAAAAAAAAGCAGGAGTTTCCACTGTGACCCAGCAGTAATGAATCCCACTACTAACCATGAGGACACCAGATCCTTAATCCACTGAGCAAGGCCAGGGATCAAACCCACATCCTAGTGAATATTAGCCGGGTTCTTAATCCACTGAGCCACAAGAAGAACTCCTACCTACTTACCACTTCAATGAGAAAATAGATGCAACAAGAAGAGAACTTCTATAAATTTCTACCATATCTGTCCATCAGTGAATATCTATATCCACATATTCTGCCTTCCCTGCTATGACTGTGTTCCTATTTAAGTCTAACCATACCTCCTGCTCTCCAGACTTCATACCCTTACTAACTCTTCATCAAGTCTCCCTTTTTTTCCTTCTTTATGAACTCATTCCCATCAGCATGCAACATACTATTACTATACTCCCCATTTTAAACACACACACCTTTGCTTGACTCAACTTGTCACTCAAGCTAACACACCATGTTTCTGCCTCCATCTACAGTAAAGATCACTGGAAAGTGTTTCCCTCTTCTTCTACACTTTCTAAAACCCACTGGAGTTAGGCTTTCAAGGAAACCACTTTTCTGAAAAAAGCTCCGAAAAGATCACCAAGGACTTTTTCTAAATCCGAAGGTCAACTTTCAGGACTCATCTTTTTTTTTTTTTTAGGCTTTTAGTTTTTCCATTATAGTTGATTTCCATTGTTCTGTCAATTTCTGCTGTACAGCAAAGTGACCCAGTCATACATACATACACACATATATATTATACATTCTATTTCTTACATTATCCTGCATCATGTGCCATCACAAGTGACTAGATTTAGATCCCAGTGCTATACAGCAGAGGACCCATCTTCATTGATATATCACCAGCATTTAATAAAATCAATCATTCTCATCTAAAAACGTTTTCGTCAGTTTTTCTTCCCTTCACTGGCTACTCCTCTATCTCCTTGTTAGCTTTTCCTCCTCTCCCCAATCTTTGGACTTCTTTTCTCCAATTAAATTCACTCTTTTAATGCTCACACCCAGTTTACCATCAATACACTGGATGACTCTATATATTTCCATGTCAAACCTTTCCGTGAACTCCAAGCTCACATATCCAACTGCCTACTCAACAGCTTCATTTTGATGTCTAACAGGCATGTCAAACTTAACATGGCCAAAACTGAGCTCATCTTTCTCATAGTCCCCAGCTCAGTAAATGGTTAAGTCTATTTTCTAGTCATATTTTTCAAGACAAAAAAAATCTTAGCATCATCCTTGACTTCCTCTTTCAATATACTTCATATATAATCCTATTATAACAAAGCCTGTCAGCTTGCCTCCAAAACATATCCAAATCTACTCACTTCCCACACTTCCACTGCTACTACCCTTATTCAAGTCATCATCACCTCTTGCCTGGTTTCCTCCAGAAATCAGTCATGCCACCCTTGAAACCTTAAGAGTTTATTCCTCAAAAGAGACAAAGTAATTCTTTTAAAATATGTCAGTATATTTACTCAAGAGTTTTATAAAAGCCAAAGTCCTTACAGTAACTTTTAAGGTTCTAAGCGCTCTGAATCTCTGCATCCTGCCTCACTACTTTCATTCTATCACCTCTTTCAAGTCTTTGAGCCAAAGTTACCTCCTGAATGAGTCTTACACTATTTAAGAATATAATCTCCACACACACCTCCCTTAGCAATTTTTGAGCAATGGAACCATTCCCAGGATCACACTGAGAGAGCTGTCCTAAGAACCAAAAGATCTGGCCGTGTCAGTTAGACTACTGATGTATTATTGCTTTCCTGGTCCCTTCTCCCATGCTACAACCATAGTACACTAAAGGTAGGCAGAGCATCTGAACCTGAAGACAAGACATTTACTCACATCTGCTTGTAACTTGAAAAAAACATCATTTGGTAGACACTGACACATAATGATGTGAGGTTGAATGTGTACCAAAACTAACTGAATCTACTGCTTTAAACTCATGAAATTTTCATTATGCTCCTATTTAAAAATGCAGGATTTTGGAGCTCTTGTCATGGCTTAACAGAAATGAATCTAACTTGCATTCAATCCATGAGCTTGAGGGTTCAATCCCTGGCCTTGCTCAGTGGGTTAAGGATCCACGATTGCCATGGGCTATGGTATAGGTTGCAGACGTGGCTCAGATCTCACATTGCTGTGGCTATGGTATAGGCCAGCAGCTACAGCTCTGATTTGACCTCTAGCTTAGGAACCACCATATGCCTTGGGTGTGGCCCTAAAAAGACTAGACTAGACCAAACTAAACTAAAATAAAATAAAAATGCAGGATTTAAAGGTGGAAGTAAAATTAATACTATGATTTATCATTTAAAGGATTGTCTCTCTTCTAGAAAAATTGGAACTGGTTAAAAAAAAAAAAAGATTACTGATTATACTTACTGCTCTATTTTTACTGCTTGTTAATGGGAAACAAAGACTTGTCTGGAATTTCTCCCTGTGAGTTTATCTGAAAACAAACGGCACACAGGAGTTCCTGTTATGGCTCAGTGGGTTAAGAACCCGACTAGTACCCATGAGGATGCAGGTTCAATCCCTGGTCTTGCTCAGTGGGTTAAGGATCTGGCGTTGCCACAAGCTGCAGTTGTAGGTTGCAGATGCAGCCCAGATCCAGCACTGCCATAGACGTGGAGTAGGCCAGCAGCTACAACTCTGATTAGACCCCTAGCCTGGGAACTTTCATATACCGTGGGTGTGTTCCTAAAAAAAAAAAGAAAGAAAGAAAACAAATGGCAATAACCGAAGCTCAGTCCCATGATATGATAATGAAGTCTACCAAAATCAAATTCTAGAACTAGACATGTACATATGCAAATAACCTCCTGAAATAATGCCAATATACATGCATGTTTTTATTTAAGTCATTGGCCTACAATACGAATGAAAGGTAAAAAGTAAAACACAACACATCAGGAAATTTATTAATTAACAAAACAGTGGACTTTTTAAAGAGGTCTGTGAGGAGTTCCCATCATGGGTCAGCAGTAACGAACCCGACTAGCATCCATGACAATGCAGGTTCAATCCCTGGCCTTGCTCACTCAGTAGGTTAAGGATCCAGTGTTGCCATGAGCTATGGTATAGGTCACAGACGCAGCTCAGATCTGTGTTGCTGTGGCTGTGGTGTAGGCTGGCAGCTGAAGCTCCAACTGGACCCCTAGTCTGGGAACTTCCATATGCCATAGGTGCAGCCCTAAAAAAAAAAATAAGTAAAAAATAAATAAATAAACTGGAACTCTCATACCTTACTTATACAAAGGAAAAGTTTGGTTGTTTATTAAAAAGTTAAATATAAGCTTACATATGACTCCAGCAATTCCACTCCTAAGTATCTTCCCAAGAAAAATGAAAACATATCCAAAGACTTGTATTTGAACATTCTAGAAACATTATTCATAATACCCAACAAAAAGAAATACCCATACAATGGTATAATGCTTGGCAATAAAGAGAGACAGGAGTTCCCATCGTGGCTCAGTGGTTAACGAATCCGACTAGGAATCATGAGGTTGAGGGTTCGATCCCTGGCCTTGCTCAGTGGGTTAAGGATCCGGCATTGCCGTGAGCTGTGGTGTAGGTCGCAGACGCGGCTCGGATCCCGCGTTGCTGTGGCTGTGGCACAGGCCGGGAGCTACAGCTCCTGTTAGACCTCTAGCCTGGGAACCTCCATATGCCACGGGTGCAGCCTAAAATGACAAAAGTCAAAAAAAATACAAAATAAAGAGAGACAAACTAAGGACAACACACAACATCGTAGACCTCAAAAATATTATGCTAATAGAAAAAGTCAGACATAAGATGCTATGATTTCATTTATATGAAATTTCTAGAAAGGCAAAGTCATAGAAACAGTAAGTTTAGTAAAGTCCTGGGTCTGAGAGTGAGAGCAGAGATAAACTGCAAACATGTACAAAGGAACTTTGTGAGGTGTCTAAAACTGGATGTAGTCGTTGAAAAACTAAATTTACTAAAAGCCATCAAATGTGTACACTTACAAAGGGCAAACTTTATAGTATGTTCATTATTCCACAATAAAGCTTTTTAAAAAGCAGGGGAGGGTTATAAGACATATAAAATTGAATGAGGAAGTCAAATGTATGCTTCTATGTCCCAAAAGAAGACAAAAGAATATGGGCAAATACAGAAGTTATAAGACTGTCCAAAGTCAAACAATTAATAGTTTAACCTGGCTCCAAAGCTTTTTAAGAGAAATTTAAGATAAGCAATTCAAAAATCACTTGGTATGCTTTAAATAAGCACCTTTCTTACATCTTTTTGAAACCACTGGGTAGAAATATATTCATTACTTTCAAAAGAAGAATTCCTACGTGATCACTGTGTATATAATTTTCTGAACATGGAGAAAAACAAAAAGAACACAGGGCTAACATATCTCTCCTAAAAGATATTGCTAACAGCTAACTACTTCTAACCTATATTAGCTTTTCCCCTCTTTTTCTGATTCTGCTCCTCACCAATAATCTACCTGAAGCAACTCTAACTATAGCTATTCAAATCTAAGTAGGTATAGGGAAGAAAGAATTACATAATATGGAGTTCCTGCTATGGCACAACGGGATGGAAAGCGTTTCTGGAGAGCTGGGGCACAAGTTCGACCCCTGGCCCAGCACATGGGTTAAGGATCAAATGTTGCTGCACCTGTGGTGTACGTTGCAAACGCGGCTCAGATCTGATCCCTGGCCCAGGAACTCCATATGTGGCAGGGTATCCAAAAAAAAAAAAAAAAAAGAGAAAAAAAGAGAATTCGATAATACATTTCAAAATGATTGTTCTACAGCAATAAACTAATGCTTCAGTTAAGTCTAAATGCTGGCTTGCAAAACTGTGGATATTAATTGAAATACTCATAAAAACAAATCAGGTTCTATATACTTTTCATGCCTTATGCACTCCTACTAAATGTAAATATAAATATTTTCACTGACATTTTAATTTAAGAAATAGATACATATAGAATAAAATGAACCCCAAGTAGCATTTAACATTAGGAATAATCAAAGTGCTCTTTAGGAAGTTTAATTTGGCAGAGAGACAAGTAAAAAGCTAGGTCCACCAAACAGTCTTTTGGGGAGAAGCAATGGAGCCCTGGAATAGTAAAGGAATAGATACAACAGATAATTTCCAAATACTTTACAGTTTAACACAATACCTTACAAAAGATAAACACTACAGACCAATTTCTTTTTTTTTTTTTTGTCTTTTTAGGGCTGCACCTGTGGCATACGGAGATTTCCAGCTAGGGGTCCAATTGAAGCTGTAGCCGCTGGCCTATGCCACAGCCACAGCAACGCGGGATCTGAGCGGTGTCTGCAACCTACACCATAGCTCATAGCAACGCTGGATCCTTAACTCACTGAGTGAGGGCAGGGACCGAACCCAAGTCCTCATGGATGCTAGTCGGGTTCATTAACCACTGAGCCACAACGGGAACTTTCAGACCGATTATTAAGTGTCTTGGTTTCTTACCCCTTCTCCAAATTTACCTCTGCAATTGTTTTGCCAATAATGTGTACAACTCTTGGGGGCAAAAGACCTCTCCCCTTAAACTGACGCTTCCTTCAATCTTCCCACTTCACAGAGAAGTATGGCTACACTCTAAATGGTGGATTGCAGCTCCTGCTGCGGTACGTACAGTGGGTTAAAAATTCAACTACAGGAGTTCCTGTTGCAGCTTGGCAGGTCAAGAACCTGACTGGTATCCATGAGGATGTGGGTTCAATCCCTGGCATCACTTGGTGGGTTAAAGATGTGGTGTCACAAATGTGGCTTTGATCCTGCACTGCTGTGGCTGTGGCAAGGTAGGCAGCTACAGCTCTGATTCGACCCCTAGCTTGGGAACTTCCATATGCCACAGGTGTGGCCCTAAAAAGAAAAATGAACAAACAAAAAGCCAGTACTATCCCTTTACAACTTCAAATCTTCCATAGTAGTCTCTAACTGGCAGATCCCTCCAAAACTTTAGCAAAACCTTTGGCTATAAATCATTCAAATAGTGTCACTCTGATGCTCACAAATTTGTAGTAAATTTTGTGCCTACAGAGATATACAATAACAGTATACTTTAAGACTGTCTCCTACAGCTTCCCGTATCTTAATTATTCGCCAAGTTTATTTCAAGGGTTTAATGCCTCTCATTATGTTGTATAAACACAAAATGTAACTATATTCTCCCTATATACAGCATTTTTGTTGTCTAGGGCCTTCATTTATTATATTAGGGATTGACTTCCTACACCTGATAGTCATGTATCTTAGCTGATAATTGCAAATCCTTCCCAATGATAGATTTCTGCTGTTTTTCAAATTTTGAATTTCTCCTTGGCTATCAGTTACCCAACTATATGTGCCGTGGATTATAAATAATATATAAACTCCTAACTTTGTACTTCTTTAGCTGGACTGCATTACTCAATTTTACCAAAAGGTGGCACACTCCAAACACAAATCTGAAGTTTCTTAAACAAATGTTTCAAGTAAAGAACTATAACCACAGAAAGCAAAAGGAAACTTAAAGATCACTGAATGATCTTCAGTGGTTAAAGAGCACAGATTCTGGAATCAGATTAACCTGTTAGAATTTTATCGTTGTTTTTTATACCACTGATGTAACCTTAAGCAAGTTTCTGAACTTCTGTTTCCTTACCAAATCTTCCATGGTTAAAGAGCACAGATTCTGGAATCAGATTAACCTGTTAGAATTCTATCTTTGCTATTTATACTACTGATGTAACCTAACCTTAAGCAAGTTTCTGAACTTCTGTTTCCTTACCTGTAAAACAGAGTAACAGTATCTATCTCACAATGCTGATCTGAAGATTATGATCCTATTTTAACAAAATGCTTCACACAAGCCATATTTCAACAATGCTTCAAAATTCCATAAATTATAAAATCTTCCTATCTCCTTGCAATAAAGGGGCGCATATGTTATAAATAAACTTCCTAACCACATCCTCTTCTCTTCAAGCAAATCAGTACCAGCACATCCTTCTTGCTGAAATGCTGATAGCAAAGTTAGGGAAAAAAATGATTGCCTTAAAAATTCTACTTCAAGGTAACATGTGAAAATCATTCTATTTTTACACCTAAATACACTCTATGATCTTATGTATTACTATTAGAAAGGAGCTTCCAGCTATGGAGGTTCTATTGGACTAACTCTCCCACAAACAACAACTATAAACTCTGGACAAAATAAAACTTAAAAAGCAGGCAGAAATCAGATGAAGTCTACCCTTGGATAAAGGAACAACACTGAGTTTCCCATTTTTTGACTGAAGACAGGCCCCGCTCCACATCTACTAAGCAGCTAAAACTCCAATACAGATCCCATAGTTTAAGTGGCTTAAAAAAAACAAATATCAAGTGTAAGGTGACAATAGCAGCTAGAAACTGATGGGAAAAGTCCTGCAAAGGACAGAATCACAGAAAAGGAACCCGAATGCTGCATATTAACTCTACTCAAATCTAGCTGATCCATGAAGTATGTATACATGACGCAGATTCCAAACCAGTCAGTTAAGAATAAAATAACTGAGGAGTTCCCTTGGTGGTTCAGCAGTTAAAAAATCCAACTAGGATCCATGAGGATGTGAGTTCAATCCCTGGCCTCACTCAGTTGGGTTAAGGATCCGGCGTTGCTGTGAGCTGTGGTGTAGGTTGCAGACACAGCTCAGATCCCAAGTTGCTGTGGCTGTGGCGTAGGCCAGTGGCTGTAGCTCCGATTTGACCCCTAGCCTGGAAACGTCCATATGACACGGGTGCGGCCCTAAAAAGACAAAAAATAAAATAAAATAAAAGTAACTGAAAAGATATTTCTGCTGTCCAATGAAGGAAAGTTTGGAATTTGAGTACAGTCAGGTTAATCAACTATTATCCTAGTCTGCTTTGACTAACAACAAATACCGTAAGGCTTAACTTTGGCTTCAACAATCAAAATGCATTTTCTTACAGTTCTAGACTGGTATCGAAGATCAAATTGCCAGTAAGGTTTGTGTCCAGTTAAAGCCCTCTCCTTGGGTTGCAGACAGCTGTCTTCTCACTGTGTCCTCACATAGTGGAGAGAGTGGCAAGCTTCTTCTATCTCTTCGCATAAGGACCCTTCATGCAAGGACCTTCATGACCTCATCTAACTCTATATCCCCAAAGCCCCATCTCTAAATACCATCAACAATGAGTTCTGAGAATACACAAACATTCAGTCCGTAAGAAACACTTTAAAAAAAATTAATAGTCCTGAGAGGACTCTATCAAAACCCTGAGTCTCTACAAGATTACATTACATCTACTACACAATCCAACATCACTAGATATAAGAGGAAAATGTGACCTATACTCAAAAGACAATCAAATTAAAAGAGAGGTTTGCTTACTAATAAAATGCAATCACTTTAAAAAGTTAAATGACATCACAGATCCAGAAATTTCAAGACACATAATAATTTTGTCAAAGTGCCTGCCAGGAATGGCACAATGACAAAGAAAAATTAAGGCTAGGAGTTCCCACTGTGGCTCAGCGGTAACCACCCCGACTAGTATCCATGAGGTTGCGGACTTGATCCCTGGCTCCACTCAGTGGGTTAAGGATCCAGCATTGCAATGAGCTGTGGTATAGGTCACAGATGCATCTCAGACCTGCCATTGCTGTGGCTATGGCGCAGGCTGCAGCTCTGATTCAACCCCTAGCCTGGGAACTTCCATATGCTGCCGGAATGGCCCTAAAAAGACAAAAAGATAAAAAAAAAAAAAAAAAAAGAAGCAGAAGAAGAAGAAAATGAAGAGGAGGAAGGAAGAGACAAATTAAAGCTAGTACGAAGCAAAATGTTGAAAACGGCTGGCACTCTCTGACTTCCTCTATCAAGAGTCTAATTCATTTGACTTCCTGGCATCCTTACAGGCCCTTACTCTATAGAGTTCTGCTCTTACTCTTAATTGGCTGTCAACTACTTAACTAATTAATAATTAGACAGTATTAATAACTCAGATGTGAACCTTATGAACAAGTTTTAAAGACACTTGAAAAGCTTATGTGGAATGATGAACACCTGGTAAAGTTTTATAACTACTACATCCACTCTTATTTTCTGTTGGTTTTGATTTCCTGTTGACGTCATGGAGATGGCTACCCTGACCGCTAATAGCCCAATACTGCACTGAAATTAAGGTACAAAAAATGTTAGATAAGGAGAAATACGAACAGGTGCCATCATGATATATCATGGAGTCTAAGATATTAAATAACTGAAGACTAAACATTGAGACTAAAAAGTGGCCAACCTCAATACAGCTCAAACAGCAGTAATTTTTCCCCCTGGTATTCTAGGTAAAGTCTTACCCAAAATAATTCATTTTACCAAAAGAACTATTATTATTAAAATGAAAAGGGAGAAAAAACTTAACATTTTAGGAGAAAAAAGATAAGCATGTTGTCAAAAAAATTTTTTAATTTCATATACTAAAAAATTTTACCTGGATACCTAGGATTGCTAAAAAATCAAAATATACTGACACAGAACACAAAGAGAACTGAATAAATCACTTAGAAACAGAAACTTGGAGTTCCCGTTGTGGCGCAGTGGTTAACAAATCCGACTAGGAACCATGAGGTTGCGGGTTCGATCCCTGGCCTTGCTCAGTGGGTTAAAGATCCGGCGTTGCCGTGAGCTGTGGTGTAGGTCACAGACGCGGCTCGGATCCTGCGTTGCTGTGGCTGCGGCGCAGGCCAGTGGCTACAGCTCCGATTAGACCCCTAGCCTGGGAACCTCCACATGCCGCAGGTGCGGCCCTAAAATGACAAAAGGCAAAAAAAAATAAAAATAGAAACAGAAACTTGCATTTAAGGAAACTTGGTATGTGATGGAAAGTGCAATATAAATCATAAGAAAATATCAGCAACTATACTGTATGTACATGAACTATCACACTAGAATCCAAGAATGAATACCTGTTGAATTAAAGTCAAAATGAGAAAAGCAAAAACTTTAAAACTTCTCTACCAAAAATACCTTATGACCTCAATATAAGAAAAAACACATGCTATAAAGAAAATACTGATAATCATACTAAAATTAAAAACCAATGTACAGGAGTTCCCTTCGTGGCTCAGTGGTTAATGAATCCGACTAAGAACCACGAGGCTGCAGGTTCGATCCCTGGCCTTGCTCAGTGGGTTAAGGATCCGGCGTTGCCGTGAGCTGTGATGTAGCTTGCAGACCTGGCTCGGATCCCACATTGCTGTGGCTGTGGCGAAGGCCAGCAGCTACAGCTACTGTTAGACCCCTAGCCTGGGAACCTCCATATGCCGCGGGTGTGGCTCTAGATAAAAGGCAAAAAGACAAAAAAAAAATGTACATCAACAATCTAAAAATAAGTAAACAGCCCACCATTAACAAAGTAAAAATTTAAAAAGCTAGAGATTGGAAAAGATATATGTAGCTCATAAAACTCCCTCCCCCACAGAAAAATTAGTATCCAGAATACATAAAAAATTTCTACAAATAAATTTTAAAAAAAGAAAAGATAAACCACTAGAAAAATGAGCAAAACAATTCACCAGAGAGGAGATAACCATAGCCAAAAACTTGTAACCAGAAATGACAGTCAAAATTAATAGTGGCCAGCAACATGCAAGTTAAAACAATGAGGACTTACATTCACAAGGCTGGCAAAATAAAAGAATCTCATCAGTTAAGTGCTGGTAAAGATATTGGGAGAAAAAAAGGGGAACTTTCATATAGTTCTAAAGGGACTGGAAACTAACTGCACAACCACTCTGGTCAACACTTTGGCAGTACTATAAAGTTGAAGATTCACCTACCCTATGACCCAACATTTCTACTTCTAGATATTATATTTCCTAGAAAAATTCTCAAACGTGTTTATAAGGTGATACATACAAGAACGTTACATCATTATTTTTAAAAACTGGAAACAACCTAAACGCCCGACAGTAAAACAGACAATGTATAGCATATTCCTATAATGGAATAATATACAGCAGCTGAAAAGGACAAACTAAACCTTATATTTATCAACATGAATTAACCTCCAAAACTTAAAGGTCACTAAAAAGAAAAAAAGGGAGTTCCCACCGTGGCTCAGCAGTAACCAACCCAACTAGTATCCATGAGGATGCGGGTTCGACCCCTGGCCTCGCTCAGTGGATTAAGGCTCTGGAGTTGCTGTGAGCTGTGGTGTAAGTCACAAATGCACCTCGGATTTGGTGTTGCTCTGGCTGTGGCACAGGCCAGCAGCTACAGCTCCAATCAGACCCCTAGCCTGGGAACTTCCATATGCCACAGGTGCGGCCCTAAAAAGACAAAAGAAAAGAAAAAAACCTGTAAGGATATACTGTACAGCACAGGGAATATAGCCAATATTTTATAAGAACTTCAAATAGAGTGTTTTCTAGAAATACTATGAATCACTAAGTTGTACACCTGAAACTAATATAGTATTGTAAATCAACTATACTTCAATAGGAGGAAAAAATATACAAAAATGTACATAATTCCATATATATATATAAAACATTTTATATAAAAAATATTTTATTTTTTAAGCTGAGTGACAGACATAGGGATGCTTGCTATATTATGAGCTACACACTTTCATACATCTGAATTCTATCATAAAATATTACCAAAGAACTCAAATTACATACATTTATTTTAAAATATTATGTACTTGGAAATACAAGTACAATTTAAATTCTTCACGTTATTCCTAGCTCTTTGTTATCTAATCAAATATTCTTCCAAAAGCAACACAATCTGAATTAAATGAATCATATCTATCTTATTTAAAAACCATCAATATATTTTACAATGCCACAAAAATTAATCTGAAAAAGAAAAATCTAAAGAAAATATTAAGATATTCTTTATTACAAAACCCAAGCCTTCATATGTGTGAGTAAACAGTAATAACCTATTCTCTATCCCTGAGTAGCCTGATAATACTTTGTTGATACATTCATGATAGGCTTCTATGGTTTTTATTAATGAGTTCTACCCATAACAGAAATCTATTTGGCTAGCTTAATGACTTTTCCACTCTACTAAGAATACCCTCAGATAGCCTCAGAGTAGTGAATTTCTGTGCTTTGTCAAAATACAATGTATATAACGGTATTAAAAATAACCTATCCTAAAGTTATTACATAGAAATTTGGTAGTAAAGGAAATCTCTAACTTCATAACATTTGAAGAAAATATGGTATAACAAGGTTTTTAAAAAGGTGACAATTTTTTTTAATGACCTCAACTTTTTTTTTTCGGTCATCCTGCCGCACCTGCTGCATATGGAGGTTCCCAGGCTAGGGGCTGAGTCAGAGCTATAGCTGCAGGTCTATGCCACAGCAGCAGCAACACCAAATCCGAGCTGCATCTGCAATTTATACCACAGGGCACAGCAACGCCGGATCCTTAACCCACTGAGAGTGGCCAGGGATCAAACCTGCGTCCTCACGGATGCTAGTCAGATTCGTTTCCGCTGAGCCACGAGGAGAACTCCTCAACCTTTTTACTTAACACCTGTCATCTGAGATCTCACTAATTTACATGCCTCTAATGTCAAGATACTTCTCCAGATGTGTATAATTTGGCAAGTCAGCACCTACTCTCCCACTTATCAGCCCTATGATCCTTTGGTGAGTGACTCGGCTTCTTTGTTCTTTACATAAAGAATGGAAGGGGAAAAAAGTGTTTACTTCATGATGGCGTCTTGACAGTGATATATGTAACTGATATATGTAAAGCATTTAGAACAAGGGGAACAGTTAAATGCTAATACATATTAGCTAATATTATAAAAATTTGTTTAAAGCCTAATAACATACTTTTTTTGGTCAGGAATACCTTCTGGGTAGAGTACCTTCCATGTACTGGTTATGGTAAATTAAAGTAAGACAAGGAAGACCACTGGTTCACATACTAAAGGGTAATTTACAGTCCTATCTTTCTATTGTAGTTAATGTTTCCCCAGTTTCCTCCTTATAGTAAGTCTACTTCCCAGATAACTTTCCTTCTATCATTCCACATATACTACCAGAGGAAAGTAGGTAACTAAGCCTATTAAATTTCACTTTGCACATATTTTTTTGATAGATTTTTGTCCTTTTTTTTTTTTTGTCTTTTTAGGGTCTCACCCGCAGCATATGGAGATTCCCAGGCTAGGGGTCAAATTGGAGTTGTAGCTGCCCGCCTACACCACAGCCACAGCTACGCCAGGTTAAAGTGACATGTGCGACCTATACCACAGCTCACGGCAACACCAGATCCTTAATCCACTCAGCAAGGCCAGGGATCGAACCTGTATCCTCATGGATATGAGTTAGGTTTTTTAACCACTGAGCCATGATGGGAACATATTTTTCAATCAGTGAACCCTGGACTCAAGGTTGCTACATGTCTGATAATGGCCTGGCTCAAAAGCTTTCTTTCTTTCTACAAGGAGTTAGGTTTCCAAAGGCTGAAGTTTCCAGAAGTCTGGCAGCTGGGATAGTTAAGGTGTTGTTATTAACATGTTTTCACGATGCGAGGGTCAAATAGTGTTTCACAGAGGCACAGCAGTGACAATGCCAGATCTTTAACCGTGAACCACCAGAATCAATCATTTTTTTATAAAGATAAACTAGAAGAAGTCCAATTCTCCAAGTCACATACTTCATTCATATTGAAACTAACCTAGTAATTGCAAAGCCCCTTCCAAAAGTGACACACACCTAAGTTCTTTTATATCAATTCACATAATGACTCAGCTCCAATTCTCATAGATAGCCAAATGCTGCTCATAATCTAAATTAATCTCAACACTCAGAACTTTGCCTCCAGGCACCAAATTTATAACAGGCATTTAAGGAGTTCCTACTGTGGTGCAGTGGGTTAAGAATCCGATTGCAGTGGCTCAGGTGGCTGTGGAGGCCAGGGTTTGATCCCTGGTTCGGCTCAATGGGTTAAAGGATCTGGCATTGCTGCAGTTGTGGCTCGGATTCAATCCCTGGTCCAGGAACTTCCATAAGCCACAGGTGCAGCCACTAAAAACAAAAAAGGCATTTAAGGATATAAGTATATTTAATCATATACTGAAAGGCTCCTCCTAAAAGGGGAAAGAGAAACCCACAGTGAAATAACTGAACAATGGCAATAATCATCAATGGCTACCTTATGTGAATGTCTGATGGAGAACTGCACAACTGCAACATCAGGAAGCCAACAACAGGAACCCACTGGTCAATCTTAACATTAAAAAATGAAAAACAACCAGACAGCGTGTGCCTCTTAATGTAATGCAATACAAAGTACACAGCACCACCTGTGAAGTTGTCTTGCCAAAATATCAAACAATAATTTGAGAGTCTTTAATCACTACTTCACAGGAAATACAGAGGGAAAGGAATATGTTACATGATGCTATATGGACATATTATGCAAAATTCAAACTGCGGGAAATTCTACAGGGCAAATGATCTGGATTTTTTTTTTTAAATAAATGGTAAATGACAAGACAAATAAAAAGAAGGGGGTACCAGAGACTAAAAGACTTATTTACCAACCAAATACTGTATGGAATTCTTTAGATCTCGATTAAAACAAACTGAGAAAAAATATGAGATAACCAGGGAAATATACTGAATATTCAGTGATATTAAAGGATTATTAATTTTAGGTACACAAATAGTACTGTGGATATGTTAAAATTTTAGAAATATATAAAACGAAGTATTTATGGATGGAATATGCCTGGATTGGCTTTTAAATTAACCAGCTGAGAGGTAATGAGAGAGATAATCAAAGAAACAATATTCACATGTTTCACACTACTGAAACAGATCACACTACTCAAAAAGATCATGGAATATGGTGATTCCTTTTACTACTATATCTTTTTATGTTTGAAATCTCCCACATTAGAATGTAGAGAAAGAGAGAATATCAGAGCACTGTATCAAAAATATCTATGACTGAGAGTTCCTGTGGTGACACAATGGGATCGACAGTGTCTCTGCAATGCCAGGACACAGGTATGATCCCCAGCACAGGAGGCTGAAAAGATCGGGTGTTGTCACAGCTGTAGCATAGGTCACAACTGCAGCTCGGATCTGATCCCTGGCCTGGGAATTCAATATGCCACGGAGCAGCCTGAAAAGAAAAAGAAAAATGAAAAAAAACCTACAATTGGCAGAACTCTCAAACTTACATTTACAAGTGCCTGCTTCCGTAGACCTTCATTTTAAAAACAAAACAAAATATAAAAGCCCTCAACATTTTGGTCAGTCTTGTTACATACAGCCTCCTTATGGGTCTCTCTCTACTGACTTTAAAAACACACCAATTCACCCTCCATGTTGTTTCCTTCAGTGAATCCCCTCATCTCCAGAATAAAACGCAAACTTCTTTGTATAACATACATTGCCCTCAAATATCTGGTCCCTGACTATCTTTATAACATTCTCACCAGTATCCCATATCAACCTACACTCTATACTCCACTCAATCAAATTATGTACAGTTCTTATACAAGAGATTTCAGATATATTAAGAATGCTCTTCTCTTTTAAAGCTCAGTTCCCTTAGACTAAAACCACCAAGCCTATGTTCCTTCTATTTTCAGGTAAATGCCTATCATCTCTACAAGACTCACCTCTACTATGAGCTCCTTTGCAAGCCTATCCAGACTTTCCTTCCTTTCTCCCTAATTACCGTATACTTTCACAGTAAAACAATCAGTTGGCTGATTGTTTTATGAAGTAATATATGCATCTTCCATTAACAAGACAGGTATATCTTTTATAAATAATCAGAACATAAGTGGTTTGAAAGTCGAAAACTTGTCTAACACATCTTTGTCACCCCAGTGCCTATCACAGTGCTTGGAATATATTAAACACTAAGTAAGTGTTTGCCAAATGAATAAAACAGATATTTCTAGTAGTTGTGGTATATGATTTTGTAAAAAATTTTATTCCTCTCCAGTTTAACTTGTGTTTTTGGTATTTTGCTTGTTCTTTTTTTTTTGTCAGTTGTCTGATTAGTTTTAAAGCAATGTAGAACATTTTTGTATACTTTCTCTTACTGTCAAACAGACTACCAAAACCAAATGCCTGAAGCAAGAGTTTATACTAAAATTTATATAGTGTAGCTACAACATACTTAGAGGAACTTTCAGGCCTCCGCGTTGACTTAAAAGCTGAGGCGGCTCAGCAAATTATCATTACTGGAAAACCTCAGTCTTAGGTTATCCTAATGTTTCCCTATAATTTAATTGGAAATTGTAAGGAAAAAAAAAATCACACAACTCAACAGCAGTCAGGACTGAAGCAATGTAAAAAATGAAATGAGATTTTTTTCAAGTTTTAAAGTGAGAATTTCTCCCTGTAGAAACAAGAGTTGTTTACCAATATACTGAGGGAGTGCATCTGCTATAAAAGAGTGGACATAACTGGAAAGACAGCAAACACAAGAGAAACTCAGACCACATCTTAATTTCCGAAGGCTAAATTTCAAAGTATGTGGATAGCAAGACTAGGGGCTGACTTAAGAAGAGCACCTGAGGAAAGACTAAGAAATTGACTTTTACTTCAAAGTCACCAGGAACAAATAGTTTGCTAGCAATGGCTTTGAAGATGACGAATCACTTTCATTTCCATTTTCTAACGTGTCTAAATTTTTTTCAAACTACATGATATGTTCAAATATATGCTAAACACCACCTAAAAAACGAAAACTAGACACATCACTGAAAAGTCAGTATTAATGTTTTTTTTAAATAGAAGGCACTTTGATTCAACCCCTCCCCGCCCCTCGCAAAAGAGTCCCTTAAAATTCACTTAAGAAATAAGTTAAAATTTAGCATCGGTAGAATTTAAATCTTTCTTTGAAAAATTATGAAACAAAGTAAAATGACGTTTTTACTGACCTGACAGTACCAAAAAAGGTGTCAAACAATGGAAGGTGTACTATTTAAGTATATTCGTGGCTTCAGTTTTGTATGGCACTTGGATTAGTTTCCAGAAAAAAGTAAATCTACCAGACTCCAGTAGAGGGAGAGTTGTTTGCATGAAGCCGATCTAGTTCAACTATTGACCAGGAATACCTACCCGCTCTTCAAGTCTCTGATCTTAAATGACTTTCTTTGTAAGAAATCTTCTAATTTTATTCCTAGCCTTAACAAAAATCCGTATCAAAAACTGCAATGCGCCGCATTCCTCCATGCATCTTCGGTTTAAAACACGACCAACCCTTCTCTAGGACAACGAATGAGGTGGTTCGACATAAATCCAGACCATATAACGCCTCGGTGCCGACAGTACCGCCCCGATAAAATCCTTAATTCTTGCTAAAGAAAATTCCAAACCGTATCAGGCGTCAATATCGTCAAAACCCTCCTCTCGGACTCCAGAGGAAAATGTACCTGTGGAGCGTACACTGCGCAGTAACCGAGGCACAGCTCCAACCTTGCGTCCTCTATCTCTTTTTTGTTCCCTCCCAACCCTCCCTCCCCTTCCATGCAGAACTTCAGCAGAGCGTTTGGCTCCCTCATCTGCCAGCAACAAGCGGCAGAAGGAATGCGCTCCCGGGAGATGCGGAGCTTGGAGGCTGAGCGCTGCGTGTGGCGCGCTGCGGCCGCTCGGCTCAGCCAGGTCCTCCCCAGCTAGCGCCTCTGCCACCCTGAGGGGCCGGAGCCCGGGCTCCGCTCAGGGGAATCCCGCTACTAGTCGTCGAGCGAGATTTGCTACTTGCTTCCTGCCCCTCACCCGCGAAAGACCTGCACTCCCGTCCCGCCAGGACCAGTCCGGAAGCCTCATGGCAATTTGGGGGTCCTTCGCCCCAGGAAGATTGGTTCCGCACACACACTTGGCCAGCCGAGTCCTCCCCCTTCCCTGCCCGCAGCCCCCAGGGCCATTCCCCCGCCGGGGCCTGCGTGGGTCTAGTACCATTCTCCTCACGGGGCGGACTCCGGAAGGGCAGCAACTCCACCTCCTCCTCCTCCGCGGCCTGTAGCCATCTATCGGGAAGCGTTTCCGGAGGCGGCAGCGGAGGCCGCCGGACAAGGACAGCCCAGGGAAACCTTCTCAGAACTAACTCAGCTCCGGCGCTAGCAGCAGAAACCGAGTCTTTCATAATTGTGCGACCAACTCCTCCGGGTGACTGGCCACAGGGACGCGCCCGCGCCCGCCTCCGCCGGCGACGGAGACAGACCACGTGAGGGGCGCGTCGTGTGCGTCGCCTCACGCGGCCGGGTCACGTGAAGGGCGCGCGCTCCCGCGCTTCCAGACTGCCTCCGTGCCCGCCGCGCGCATGCGCTGGGCACGAGCCCCTCACTGCCACCGCTCAGTGTTTTCCCCGATCTCCGTGGGCTACCTAGGCGGGACTTGAACAAAACTGTTTCAGCCTCCCGGGAGCAGAACTTAAGAAAGCAGTAGTTGAGGGTAGGGTTCCAGGCCTCTGGGATCTAGCCGGTAGTTGCTGGGTGGTGCCCGCTAACTGGGCCTGGCCTCTGCCTGTGCTCGGGAGCAGCGTTTCCTAGACGCTTGCTATTGCATGGGGGTAGAGGCCTTAAATATTACTCTCGCCTAGTCCGAAATGCAAAGTTTTCTCACCCCAAATCATGTTTTTCCTCTAGTTTCCACTCTTTCTGCCAGCTAAAACTCTTCTGACTTTAACTATAGGCCCTATCCTCTTTCCCGGGAGATACCGCCCACAGGCATGCACACCTCACGTACCTTAACCAAAAAGACGGTGGTTTTTTTTCTCTTTCCTTTTCCTTTGCTATCACACCAGCTCAAAATTGACTGTTAGCGGTAGTTTACTAAATGTTGCTTTTCACACTCCAGAAAAACTTCGAGTTACTCCCATCTGTCTGACCCTCTGTGATGTTGTTTTATCTTCCTCTCTCCCTTCTCACCCCCACGCCTCCCCAACACACAATTGTAGAGAGGAGAAATAGGTTTTTAAAAAAACAAAAATAAAAATTAAGTTGGTCCAAAAACTGTCAGTGATTACCATACAATTTCTTATTTGTTTTTGTCATTTAAATTTGTTAACAAACATATACAATACTCAGTGTTGCATTTACATTTAGAAACTTTCAGAAGCACATTTTGCTGATTTTAAGTCAACAACGGGAGTTCCCGTTGTGGCTCAGAGGTAGTGAACCTAGCTAGAAGTAACCAGGGATCCTGTCAGATCCCTGGCCTCGCTCAGTGGGTTAAGATGCAAACTATTGCCTCTGGAATGGTTAAGCAATGAGACCCTGCTGTATAACACTGGGAACTATATCTAGTCACTTATGATGGAGCACGATAATGTGAGAAAAAAGAATGTATATATATGTATGTGTGACTGGGTCACCTTGTTGTACAGTAGAAAAATGGCAGAACACTAAACCAGCTATAATGGAAAAAAAAATCATTCAAAAAAAAAGAGAATCCAGCACTGTGAGCTGTGGTGGAGGTCGAAGACTCCATTGGGATCCCTTGTGGCTGTGCGTAGGCCTGTGCTGTAGCTCCGATTTGACCCCTAGCCTGGGAACTTCTACATGCTGCATGTGGGTCTCTAAAATGCAAAAATAAATAAGTAAACTCAACAAAAATCCCTATTGCAGCAGGGATAGGGCAATTGTAAAGCAACCATTTTAAACATTAGCAGGTGGCTATAATAACGAAGAGGATTAATTTTAACCTAGAAAATATATTTTTAGAATGCTCTAAATTAATTGTAAGTTATATCTAAAGCAACCATTGAGTAGTACTGTTTATGAATGATGACTATCTCTGACACAAGACAGATTTTATTACTTCCCACGGGTATTTAAAACATGTTTCAGAAACTTTGACGTCCATACAAATAATGCATAGAGGTTTACACTCAGATAAGTAAAAGCAGGCTTCATAGGAAAGCTACTGGAAAGCATAGTCCTTACTTCCTTACTGAATAGGTTAGCATTTATTGAATGATTTCTATCTGCCAAGTATTGTTCTACATATTCAACATGTGTTAACTATGTCCTCTGAACTGTGAGAACTGTATGCTATTATTATCATTTCTATTGCACAGAGGAGGAAACTGAGCCACTGGGAAGAACCAAGGTTTGAAGCAAGATGGTCTAATTCCAGAGTTTATATCCTTAAGTTTTGTGCTATGTTACCTCTTGTGACAGTAAAACACAACTGAGAAATCTGTCACTAATAATAGAGAACTGATTGTAAATGATTCAGTCTTTCACAAAATTTTTTCCTCAAACTATTTAACCAGCTAATCAAAAATCTTTCTTCATTTCGCTAGGTCCAAATATTTGGCTTATGTGATTGTTTTCACATTAATCACATTCTGACATCTCCCTGAAGGGAGTTGTCACCACTGTTAAGTCCCTGGGCAACTGAGAAAGGGACACTGTATCTCAGAACTGAACAGTGGCCAACATTAAAACAATTTTAATAGAATACATGTCAAAAAATTAAAAAAAGAGCCAATATATACAATGTCTATTTTATGTAAAGTGTCTCCCTGTCATTTAAAATTATACTCATAAATGTTTGGGAAATTATTTGTTTGTGTAAGCAGAGTGATTAAACCAGTTTCAACAAATTTTGCTGTACTCTGGATGAGGATTAATGGATTTTCTTTCTTATGGCATTCTTTCAAAAGTATTAACCTGGTTTGCAGGAGAAAAGCTTATAAAATGGCACCAAAAATACCTGGAATGTTTCAAATATTAACCTCTAATCCCAATAGCTTAGTACAGTGCCTGGATATCAAAAGTATTCAATAAATACTTCATGAATAATTGAAAGGATGAAAATCAAAATTCTTCAATTATACTGTATGGAAATATGCTACTCAGTTATACATTATACAAGTAATAAACATTTTTATAACCTTTTTCTTCGGCCCTAGATAATTTTATTTGTTTGTTTATTTTTGTCTTTTTGTCTTTTTGCCTTATCTAGGGCCACACCCATGGCATATGGAGGTTCCCAGGCTAGGGGTCTAACAGGAGCTGTAGCTGCTGGCCTTCGCCACAGCCACAGCAACGCAGGATCCGAGCCGCGTCTGCAACCTTCACCACAGCTCACGGCAACACCAGATCCTTAACCCACTGAGCAAGGCCAGGGATGGAACCCGCAACCTTATGGTTCCTAGTTGGATTCGTTAACCACTAAGCCACGATGGGAACTCCTTATTTATTTTTTAATTTTATGTCCATGCCCCCCACATACGGAAGTTCCCTGGCCAGTGACTGAATCAGAGCCACAGATGCTGTCTACTCTGGATCCTTTAATCCACTACGCCAGGCCAGGAATAGAGCTCATGCCTCCATAGTCACCTGAGCCGCTACAGTCAGATTCCTAACCCACTGCACCACAGCAGGAACTCTGACTCTAGTTTATTTTTAAAGGAAAAAAATATCTTCCTAAAGTTTTAAAACTCTGACCCAAGTGACTAGATTTGGGTAAAAACTAGAGCAAAGTAACCACAGAGAGAAATTTCCCTTTGAATTTAGCAAAACCTTTGTGTTAGAGTTCCTTTCGTGGCTTAGCAGTTAATGGACCCGACTAGGTTCCATGAGGATGAGGGTCCAATCCCTGGCCTTGCTCAGTGGGTTAAGGATCCGGCATTGCTCTGAGCTGTAGTGTGGGTGGAAGACATGGCTTGGATCCCGCGTCGCTGTGGCTGTGGTGTAAGGCAGGCAGCTATAGCTCTGATTTGATCCCTAGCCTGGGAACCTCCATATTCCTCAGGTTCAGCACTTTAAAAAAAAAAAAAAAAAGGGAAAAACCCCCGAAAACTTTGTGTTGATAAAGAATGTTGTTCCTGAAACTCCTGAAAATACAAGAACTTTTCTGAAGCACATGTGAATGTATAATGGATGGGTCACTTTGGCTGGACAGGGAATTTGGACGGGTCTAAGACAAAATGCATCAAACTATGATAAACAATAATAATTTTCTAAAACTAATTTTGATGGCATATCTATCCCTAAATCTTTTGATTACACTTCTTGAGAAGGTGAAAAAAAAAAACTAGTGCAGTTTATGTAAAAAACTAATCTCTAAATTTCAGTCTGAGGTAGACAATCACATAAAACTGGGAGATCAACAATTGAATTGTACACAAGTGATTTTTTTGCTTTTTTAGGGCCGCACCTGGGGCATGTGGAAGTTCCCAGGCTAGGGGTTGAATTGTAGCTGCAGCTGCTGGCCTACACTACAGCCACAGTAACTCAGGATCTGCGCTGTGTCTGTGACCTACACCACAGCTCACAGCAACATGGGATCCTTAACCCACTGAGCGAGGCCAGGGCTTGAATACCCGTCCTCATCGGTACTAGTCGGTTTGGTTTCCACTGAGCCACAGTGGGAACCCCCGCATGAGATTTTGATGTCAGGGATAATGAGTCTGCTGTAGATATTAATTTTCATGTTCAATTTTAAATTATTAATAGGTGGTTCTAGTTGTGAATTGCTATTCATTTCCACTGGCACACCAATGTTTTTGAGCAAATCCAAGCAGTGAGATGTAGAAAAATGTAACTATTTAAAGTTGATTATCTAGTTTGACACAAGTTGTTTGCTCTGATAATTATTCTGGGTTGCTAAAAAAGCTTTTCTTTAAGTAGGATGTTGGAGGACACAATTTTGAGGGTGCAAGCCTGCTGTGTTCCTCTTTGCCTAGCAAAGCAATAAAGCCATTCTTTTTTCCTTCAACTCCTCCCACCGAAAAAAAGAAAAAATATAAGATATTGATAACAAGTGGAAAAGAACCTCAAAAAAATCTGACTTTCTGTTACTGGATGTCATTATTTCTACTATGTATTAACATTGCTAATCCATATCTCCTAACTAAATAGCAATTCATTAAGATTTTAACATTATAACGTTACCTCTGGAAGGTTCTAAAATGCAAGTTAAATTGTGTTAAAATGGAATTCTTGTAAGTATATATGTTTGTTTATGTGTATGAGTGTGTATACACTTGCCCCACTATTCTTAAGAGATTTTCATCTCAGAGGGATAATGGGCAGCTAATCTCAAAAAGACAACATTTCAGTAGCTAATCTTAACCTAATATAATTCAAGATCATAAAAGTCAATTACAATATTCCTAATACTCAGAGTAAAACTAAAACATGTAAATGTAAAACAACTAAGCAACCAGCTATTAATCGGATTAATTGGCTCTGTGCTTTGAATACTATTTAAATAAAATGTAGGTGCTTAATACTAAATTATAAATGTATAGCTGAAGAAAAGAATAAAAACATAAGGAGAGATGCACATGAAAGGTGATAAATTAACAAACATCTAAATTTACTCCTTTGTGAAAAACTCCGTAAAACAAAGATTTTTCAAAGATACTTAATTAAAACTTCCATGCATATACAAGAGTAAAAACAATAACCCACCACCTAGATTTAATGATTATAAAGATTTTACTGCAGGGAGTTCCCATCGTGGCACAGCGGTTAACGAATCTGACTAGGAACCATTAGGTTGCGGGTTCGATCCCTGGCCTTGCTCAGTGGATTAAAGATCCGGCTTTGCCATGAGCTGTGATGTAGGTAGCAGACACGGCTTGGATCTGGAGTTGCTGTGGCTGTGGCCGGCGGCTACACCTCCGATAGACCCCTAGCCTGGGAACCTCCGTGGGTGCGGCCCTAAAACGACAAAAAGGCAAAGATAAAAAAAAAAAAAAAAAAAAGATTTTACTGCAATTTACTTTATCTGTTCTTTTTTTTCTTTTTTCTTATTTTCCTAGCTGAAGCTGACTTTTTTTTTTTTTTTTGGTGTTTTTTGGGCTGCACTCGCAGCACATGGAAGTTCCCAGGCTAGGGGTCGAAACAGAGCTACAACTGCCGGCCTACTCCATAATCACAGCAATGCAGGATCCAAGCCTCGTCTGTGACCTACACCACAGCTCAAGGCAATGCCAAATGGTTAACCCTTTGAGAGAGTCCAGGGATTGAACCCGCAACCTCATGGCTCCTTGTTGGATTCATTTCTGCTACACCATGACGGGAACTCCAAAGCTGAGTTATTTTAAAGTCATAGACATCATGTCATTTTGTTCCTCTATATTTCAAAACGCATCTGTTAAAAAATCGACATAATGCCATTATCACATCTAAAGAAATAAACAATTATGATTTAGTATTGTTTTATATCTGGTTCATAACCAAATTTTCCCAGTTGTCTCACAAATGTCTTGTTTAGTTGGTTTATTGAATTGGGATCCAAACAAGGTCCACACAGGGATTTTGGGTGTCATGTCTTTTAATTTAGAGCAGCCCCTCCCTCCACACTTTTCCCCCATGCTATTGATTATTCCAAGAAACAATTCAGTTATCCTTAAGAATGGTGTATATTCTGTATTTGCAAATTTGCTCCCTCGAGTGTCATTTACTTTCTTCCTTCATCCTCCTTATTTCCCACAGTTGGAAGTTCCACCCTAGATTTGATAAGATTTGGGGTTATCCTTTTTTTTTGCAAGAACACTTTACAGTACTTTTTACTTATTGAAAGGCCTACAATATCTGGTTGTTCCACTTGTAGTAACGCTAAGATTTATTAATGATTTCAGGTGCCTACAGCTTGAGCCTTTCTCTAATCAAAAGTTTTATACACTGATGATTGTTTCCTAAATCAATTATTTCAACTGGGATTACAAAATCATTATTTTCTAATCCTACCATTCGCAAAGAGCCACAAATCTCCTACTTCCCATAGCTGAGCAAATTTCCTTCCCTGACTCTATCAGAAAACTGGACGTTTGTTCTTTGGCGAGAGTAAAATAGGTGTTTCTGGCCTGGATAATACCAGTTACAATTGAGAGCAAGCCTGGGTAACACACTGAAAATGGTGTCTGAGTGAATGTTTACATGTGGAATGCTGACACTTCAACACTTTCCCAACCACATGACTTCACGAGGTTGGAAGACATTTTTCTAAGGAATCTGATCAGCCCAAGAGGACATATTTAAATATAATGATATTGTGGTCTCCCAGCAGCAAAGCCGGGTCATCCTACAATGTCCCTCACATTTAATAAGTCCACATACATGCTTCAGAGTGTCCAACTGGATTTTTATTCTCTTACTCTTAAATATGAGCAGAAAAGTAAAGACCACCTTCCCTCTGAGGAAAATTTCTAAGCTATAACACACAAAAATGGAATTTGGAAAAAGTTATATGTACACCTAAATCTTAATCACATACATCCTAAATTCCTTTGCTCCTCTTTTTCTTTCTTGGATTTGCTTTGCTAAAGCACAGCCCAAGCACGATTCAATAGTACATCTGTATAACTAAATATGGCTGAGGAATCACACACATACACACGCAAACAGAAAGGCCAATTTAAACTTAAAGTCACGGAGTTCCCGTCGTGGCTCAGTGGTTAACGAATCCGACTAGGAACCATGAGGTTATGGGTTCGATCCCTGGCCTTGTTCAGTGGGTTAAGGATCTGGCGTTGCTGTGAGCTGTGGTGAAGGTTACAGACGCGGCTCAGATCCCGCATTGCTGTGGCTGTGGTGTAGGCCGGCAGCTACAGCTCCTGTTAGACTCCTAGCCTGGGAACCTCCACATGCCATGGGTGCGGCCCTAGATAAGGCAAAAAGACAAACGAATGAATGAATAAACAAACAAACAAACAAACAAAGTCACAGGCCTAATGATGAGCTCTTGATGCAACTATATCATACTATATTCCCCTTGACCAGTAGTTCTCAAAAAGTGAAAATCGGGCCACAGTACCCACTTCGCCTGGGAAGTTGTTAGGAATGGAAATTCTTGGTTGGGTTCCACCCCAGACCTGAATTAGAAAATCTGGGACTGGGGCTCAGTTCCCATGTGAATCTGTTACACTGGGTCTCAAATTTTAGCGTGCAAAACGAGTGCGTGTGCAAGGTGGGACACATGCACAGAAGAGATTCCTAGGAAGAGCGTGAGGAGCCAGGAATGAAGGAGAGGAAAATAATGGGAGATTATGTTGGAAAGGAATAGAGGCTAGACTAGTCACTAGCGCTTAAAAAACACATTTAGAAATCTAGACTATTCTTACACAAATTTGGTGCTATTAATTTTTTTTAAGCACTTGAATCGCATGATGAGACTTCCATCTTGGAAAGATCACTGGCTGAGATATGGAAAGGGGGATTGATAGTGAAATTAACATCTGGAAGACCAATTAAAAGTCTGTTTCAGTACACGTGAATTAAATTGAGTTAGTGGCAGTGGGGATGGTGAGTACTAGGACCATCCAGAGACATTTGGAAGAATTTGGTGAGGACTTGGCACTTGTATTTGTCTATTGTACTTCTTTGCACTGAAAGGACTGGAGTAGACTTTGTAGAGAAAATAAATGAGACTTCAACTGAAGGGTGTTCCAAACACATATAATAAATTTTTGGATGAAGCACTTTTCATTTGTAAAAAAATTACTTGGTTTTCCATAGCTAGCAGAGCCTAGTTAAGGTAACTATTACTTAGAATCCGATTGATACCTTTCCCAGTTATCTAGAGAACTGACCCTATGATCTAAGCTGGAAAGTTTTTTTTAACCGAATGACATGCCCAACCATAGACTTTCATTTTCAGCTAAGGGTTAGAACTATATACCAATAACTTCCTAAGAAAGCTGTTAAGAATTAGGGCCTTACTAGTTTGCAGAGTTCGCTCCAGGAATTCTGCAAGTCTGGCTATTGTTGCAAGTGCAAATTGTCTATTCTAAGATCTTATATACAGGCAGTTGAAATTTCCAAAATTTTTAGGAAGGACACTTTGTTACCATTAGTGCTACTTACAATTAATCATTGTTTTCAACTGTTAATGCTTTTCAGTGATAGTTTACTTTTGCTCTTTTTGTTGTTTTTTTGGCCATACTGTTGCCGGAATTCAGCCTCTGTCTGCCAGTCCCGAACTGAAACGCAGAGACAGAGTTTTGGGTAAAGCAGAAAAAGAGTTCTATCGCAGCAGGCTAATGCGCTAAAGACTATGCCCCCCATTAGAAATAATTGTGAGGAGTTTCATAGTAAAAAGGAGAAAAAACGGTTTTTCAGATGTTTCAGGACTGGGACAAACATGCTTCTTTCTTTGAAGGAATCTTAGTCATCAAAGCTGGAGTCAGGAGATGTCGGTATGATCATGACGGTTGTCTTCTGGGTTATTGCCTGGAATAACAGTACTTGCGAAAAGGGCATATTGATCAGAGATTAGAACATATTAGGAAAGTTCCTGAAAAAATCATGTGTTAATCTTTAACCTACAAGCAACTGAGCTTAAAGTGCCTCATCTTTATCTTATGGGTGATTGTGTTTAGGTGCAGTTAAGCCAGGGAGAAGGGCAAGGAAGGACTCTAAGCTGTCCTCGACTGTTCCTCCCTTGTCTTGCATCCCTTGCCTTCCCTGATCAGCAATTGTCTGAACCTTTACCTAGGAACTGAGGGAAGGTCAGGGTGGCTGAACGAGGTCCATTTCCTAAGAAGAAGAAATGGGGGACACAGAAAGGCTCTTGCTCCCAGGAGCCCCATGGAGCTGTGTCTGGTTTCAATACCTGTTACAGGTGGAAGTTCCTGGGCCAGGGATCAAAACTGTGCCACAGCAGCAACCCAAGCAGCAGCAATGATACCAGATACTTAACCTGCTGAGCCTTCAGAGAACTCCATACTTTTGCTTTATTTTTAATTTGTTGTGGGTCATTTGGTTAAGGGCTACAAGAAATGTAAATTTGAGAACTTCTGATCTAGATTCTAGAGTCTTCATTGGATCATAGAAATGGGAATGACCTTATAAAATTTAGTCCTATTCCTATTTTCTAGCGAAACAAACTGAATAACAAGCTAATAAATATAATTTGTAGAGAACATCAATTTTATTTAAAGACAAGAAATGTGATAACTTGGTTAAATATTTTTTATTCTTCTATCATCATAGAAGCATATGATAGAAAATGTAAAAGGTACAATAGTACATAGTGAAAAATGTCTCCCTCTCACCCTTGTGCTGCAGCCAACTTCCTCCGTCTCTTCAAAGAGACAGCCACTCTTTCCAAGTACATGGGCCTGTGGATGAAACAAGGTTCCTTTGCAGCAGGGCATAGAGGGAACAAGACTTCCTCAATGTGTGGTCAAGAAAAAACACACTACAGATGCCTATCTGGGCCATCTACATCTGAGTTTAAAAAGACAGTACAATGGCAGCAGGATCTTAGTAATTTGTGAGAACAATATCAGCAAAGCTGCAAATGTCAGGAATATTCATTGTAAGAGGGAGGATAATTTCTTGGTTAAAAAAAGTCTATATAGAGTTCCTGTCATGGCTCAGTGGTTAATGAATCTGACTAGGAACCATGAGGTCGCGCGTTCGATCCCTGGCCTCGCTCAGTGGGTTAAGGATCCAGATTTGCTGTGAGCTGTGCTGTGGGTAGGACCACAGATGCGGCTTAGATCCTGCGTTGCTGTGGCTGTGGTGTAGGCAGGCAGCTGTAGCTCCGATTTGACCCCTAGCCTGGGAACCTCCATATGCTGTGGGTGAAGCCCTAAAAAAAAGACGAAAAGACAAAAAAAATCTATACATACCTCAATTCAATTAATATTAAAGGCTTCCGTGTATCAAAATGTTTTCAGTAACTGACGTTTATGGAATCTAGGTTTTATGGATAACTTGTCAGACTTAACCACTCAACTTCGTAAGTGATTACTACCATTTTACCTTATGTGAACATGATCCAGTAGCCCTTTAGTTCATTTTCAATTGTTTTCCATAATTTAAAATAAAACAAACTCAAATTTTATTTTAAAATAGAATTTATTGAATATCATAGTGAATTCAATACATTAAAAAAAACTGTTTTTCTTGTCAGTATCGGCACATAATAAGAGTTTTAAAGCACTGCCAGATTAACACTTCAAAAAAATTAAAAACTTTATATCGTGTTCCATATAAAAATAAAGCTTAATAGTGTTATAAAAGTACTAATTTACACTAACATACCAAAGTGTTAAAAGACTTCCACTCAGACCTTTATCTAAAAAGTAAAAATGCAATCACGTATTTTTAAAAGGTTCTCATTTGATCAAAATGCCACAGAAGGTGTAAAACAGGCAAAACCCACCTAATTTACATTGACTTGCCTGAGAAATCCTGCAGGTTATGCATATAAACTTTAGATACTAAAAAAAAAAAAAGAAATAAAAAGAAACAAAAAAAATATTCCAAAGAAGTTCTTTACAGTACTTTTTATGACTCATCAAAGAAACACACGATGTTAAATATTCTACATTTTTTCTTTTAGTTGCCATTTAATTGCCAATAATGTGAGACAATTACAAAAGTTTTAGTTTAAATTTTTTCCCCCAGTGATCATTTTCTCATATACAAAAGCTATCCTTAAGTATGGAAACATTATACAAGGAAATTTGCATATATAATCTTCACTGTAATATGACCTATATGTTACTCTCGTCAATCATTTCGTTTACTCTGAAAATTCAGTAATCCATATCATGGGCACTACACAATTTCTTCCAAATTCCAAAAGGTCGGAGTTCCAGTTGTGGCTCAGCGGTTAATGAATCTGACTAGCATCCATGAGGATGCAGGTTTGATCCCTGGCCTTGCTCAGTGGGTTAAGGATCTGGTGTTGCCATGAGCTGTGCTGTAGGTTGTAGATGCGACTTGGATCCTGTATTGCTGTGGCTGTGGCATAGGCCTGCAGCTATAGCTCCGATTTGACCCCTAGCCTGGGAACCTCCCTATGCTGCAGGTGTGGCCCTAAAAGGCAAAACAAAACAAACAAACCAAAAAAAACCCAAAACAAACAAAAAATTCTAAAACGTTAAGCAATTTGATTCAGATCTCTTGAATTTACAGAGTATCTTTTAGGAAGCATAAAGTGATTTTTTGGTTTAAGATTTTGATTTTAATTTCATTATCCTCCCCTACCCTTTAGAATGACCTCTGAATTAAATATATCTTTTAAACTGTAAAATTACTTATTCGGCATCATCTTGAATAAATTCAGCTTTTCCCCGTTAATGGGAAAATATAAAACCTTTCAAAGTAGTACAATCCACTAGTCTGAAATTCCCATTTTTGAAATCTCACAGGTTGCAGGTTTAGGAGACCAAGCTTAAATATATTCGTTCAAATTTTTTTAGTCAAATACAAAAATAATTTTTGCTTATACCCAAGGCAGAAATTAAAAGAGCAAAGGAAAACTGGAAACTCATTTGTATTTACTATAAATGTCCCATTTTGCCCAAATCTCTATGAACATGTGACTAAAATAAATGAATGCCAATAGCAGATGGGTTAAAATTTTCGTCCTTCAAAAGAGAAATAAATTGCTGAGTCTACTAATAAGGTATTGTTAGTCTAAGAAAAACCTACAAGCTATAAGGAAACGTATTAGAATATCAAAGTCTATCCCCACAAACCTCATATTTATCTTTGCTGAAATAAACTCAAGTAAAAATCATCTACAATTTGAGATACTTAATAATTTCTGTTTGATAATCTACAAAAATGTTCACAGGGAATTTCTAAGAAGTAATCTTTTTTTTTTTTTTGCAGTAAGTGATCTGATACAATATATCTTATGGGTTTTAAGACATATTTAGGAAAAAAAGAGAACAAACTTCTCTTCCCCTTAAAGTTATTGGTGGTGAGAAGGCAAAAGAAGAAATGATAGTCTTCTAAAACCAAATTTTCACCTCCCCTATCCTTTGTTCATATTTTGATTCCCCAAATATTTCTGCACTTTACTGTAATTTCTATAAATATTTTCAGCTTGGCTGCTAGAAGGACTGCTTAAACACAATATAAAGTTGATACTCAAGATGGAGAAACAATGAATTTCACTTTTTATTATTTTTATTAAATCAGTAAGATTGAAATAGCAAAGTAAAATAACGTTTACCTTTTTGATAACTAATGGTTGAATAAAATGGAATCAGTATCAAAGAACTAATTACTAATAATTAATTTACATCCAGATCTCTAGATGTAAATTTTCTTTAACATTCTTCATAAAATGTGTTGAGGCTTTTGAATATCATAAAGCTGGGATGAGAGTGAAGATAATTTTACTTTAAAAAGCTGTACTTGGCAAACATTTTATTGATATTATAAATGAAAATACAGTTGGAGCTTTAATATGGCACTTAATCTGTTCTTCTCTTTATCAGAGTCTGCCAAGTAAATTAGAGTCTTTGGAAAAATTTCAAACTTGATATTATGGAGGCAAAATTAACATGAACTCCTACTTGTCAGATACTTACTTGTCATTTGCCATAAACCAAACAAGCTGTAAGTGTATTAACGAGAAAGAAGGGCTGATGGTCAAGGGGGCTTCTATATCTGTAAATTACTCAGCAGGTTAACAATTAATCAAAAATATCTAATTCCCTCAAATACTAAATTCAGTTCAAACAATAAAGGTCCGATCCATTTTTAAAGGCATTAGCTCTATATTTAATCAGTAAAACTGGCCTAAGAATGAAAAATCATAGATTTGTTCACATACGTTGTACATTATTTACAGAAAAAAATATAATCTTGCTACCTTTGCAATCACCTTTCATTTGGGAATTTCTTAGAGAAAATAAAAGAAAATTAAAGATAATTTGGCCTAAGACTTCCAGGATAATGTCTTAAATCTGAGGTTTAGTAAAGAATGAGAAAGGGATTTTTCAAGTTGGAAGGTACAAGAGTGATTAATTGGTCTAACATACTCATTTTGCAGAGGAAAAAACAGACATACAAGTGTAATGAGCTAATACAATTTACTCAAACTTTTGTAATTAAAATGAGACTAACACCCCATCTCTTGTCTTTTCTTTCCATTTCTTTCCTCTGAAGCACACTTTTGTATATTAGTACCATCTTCCACCCAAATTTTTAAAACTTAACAGTGGGAAAAAAGTGGGAATCCAGAAAAAAGATGGGGGGGAGGGAATTATTAGGGATGTTAACACTCAATGAGCCATATGTATTAATATATAATTTGATAAGAAAAATAATTTTTACAAAATATTAAGTCAACATTAGCAGAAACTTCAGAAGATCAGAAATATCATTGTGGAATTGAATGTTAGTTTAGAAATTTAAGTTACCATCTTCAAGGAAACAGCAGACCACTGAAAACTGGATTTCGGTTTTTGTGTCCCTTTAATGACTAGTTCTATATATTATGTTTCTCTTTATCTGGAGAAATATTCTAATATATTACATATGCAGTCTGAAGGAATTTAGGTTCTCAAGTTAAAAAAAGGATTGGAATTTTTTTTTAAGTTATGCTACAAAAATACACATTTATAATATTCCCCAATTATATATTTTAACCTCTACAGTGATAAAAGATCCAAAATTCTGTTGCTGAACTGCTTTCTTGCATGGTCTTAAACAGCTTTTTCTACAGAGCATAAAGTTTGCATAATTCTTTACAATAAAATCTGCTCAAAAACTCTAAATACTTTTATCTATCATTAGAGTTGAATGAAACAGATTTCAGTAAGAAAAGTACAGGGTTGGTTCAAGACTGCCTCTTTTTTTTAGAAAAATATACTGTATATAATACCTCTAAAAAATTACACAGACCATATGCTTTTATTTAATGTGAAGGCACAACTTTAACATAGCTAAAAGGAAATGTATTTTAATTAACATGTAATTGTCAGTACCAGTTCTTAAAAATACATATATGCAAGCATATCAATGAAACTTTTTTCAGATTGTCAAATCAAAAGTCAATTTAAAAAGTCAAACTCTATTTGTAGAAATCATCAGTTAACACATTATTGCAGGTCTATTTAATACTATTGCTGGACAATCTGTTCACCAGCAGTCACAGGGTTTTCTTCATTTGTTGCAGAGTCCAGATGGTCCATCATCTAGGCATAAACAAAAGATATTAAGAAATGCAAATATTCAACTTGCCCCCAGCACTCACATTTCGCAAAAGGATTCCCAGTTTTAAGAAAGACAGAGAAGACTCCATAGAACCAAGCACTCCTTTGGAGCAATGTATGGGTTCAATATCCATACTCCTCAGGACACACTCGAGGTGACAATGACTCTCTCAGGAAGCCTAATCATTTGACTTAGGGGCAATTTTCTCTAGATCTTCCACTATTTCCATCTCTCAGTATGAATACTGCCCTGCATGGCAGTGGGAACTCTACCACAAGATATTCCTGATGCTAATTCCAGGACACTATTCCAATCAGTCCACTATTCCATGTCCAGAGGTGGAAAAAACTTGAAAATGGTTCCGCAAACACTGTGAGAATACCTCCTAGGTCAGGGACAGTGGTTGATACCTTGAATTGACCTTAGGATAATTTAACAGTGAAATATATACATATATATATTTTGGCCACACATGTGGCCTGTGGAAGTTTCTGGGCTAGGGATCAAACTCACACCACAGTAGTGAACTGGGCCGCTACAGTGACGGTGCTGGATCCTTAATCTGCTGTACCACAAGGGAACTCCTAATTAATGAAATTTTTAAAAGATTGTATGATAAAAATTTCTACTAAGAACAAAGAAATTAAAGGTACTTAAAGGTCAAATGATAGCCGAAAATAAAATCAAGAATACATTTGCTATATACTATTTTAGAGGAATTACCAATTAAGCTTTTCTCAAATGATCACTTCAGCTCTTCCCATATTCCCCTAACAATCTTTCCATACTTGGGAATGAAGGAAGAAACTGTTTGAACATTTTCAGTGTTTTTACACTATTCTTCAGGAAAAACTACTTAAAAATAGAAGGGAAAAAGTACTTAATGTCATTCTGAAGACTGTCAAAGATCTTCAGATTAGTCCTTAAACTCAAATATTGTGATGCACTTTTCCCCTTCTCTTACCAAGAAGTAGAAGACAAGGCTGATGTGTTATTATTTTTTATAAACTCATTCTAAAAGCTTTAGTGCTTTTTTTTTTTTTGGAAGAAGAAGCAGAGAGAGGGATAATTTCCAAATAGGGTTTCTGGACCTGCCAGAACAAGTGATAGCGACAGCTTATAAAACCCAAACCTGATATTGAGTCATTTCAAGCCCCCCAAACAATCAGTTTTGAGGTCCTCTACTTGCCAAAGATTTCTTCTAGATTAAGGTAGTTGCGTATTCATAGTACTTCTGTGGGGGGGGGGAGCCAAGTCAAGGCAGATAACACAAAAGATGAAGTTTTCTTGAACAGTTGCTTTAGTCAGGATATAAATGAAAGAGGGAAAGGAAAAGCATGTGAGATATATTTAAGCCCCTTTTCTTCTAGTAATTTAGATGCTCTGGGTGTAGAAGGTTGGAGCTATGGGGAAAGAGAAGCAACCTTGGAAGAATGGATGGTGGGGACCCTCTTTCTTCCACAAGACCTGCTAACCCTGGTAATTGTAGCCTAATGACATAATAGCCTCCATAAATTATGATGCGCCTCTTCTTTCCTAATCTTCTGGTACCTCAGTGACACTGTAATCTAATCCCTAAATATAGAAATATATTAGTTAAAAAACACTTGCAAATCAGCTTATTGAGGAGTAACATCTCCATTTTGTATTTACTTTACTGACCTTAAAAAAAAACAACAACACAGTAATAAAGAGCAAACTTGATGTCCTCTGAAACTGGATCAGCTAACCTGGCATTTACTGATAGCTGTGAACCCAGTCTCCAGAAACAGTCTAATAAAATGCTCATTAAAGTGCAGTAACTGGAGAGCTGTTGATACTACAGCAGAGTTGTTCTCAGTATCTGTATTCTGACTTGTCAGTTACAGCTTGTGACTTCTAAAAATAATTAGAAGCACTAGTGACATTTAACAGAGGACAAACCCAGTGTTTTTTGGATATTAACAAACTGAAAACTTATTTCCCACTCAGAGTAAAATAGCCCATTGGACACTGCTGCATAAATCTAACTCCACTGATTTAGGATTAGAAACAAAAAAATTCTCCCAAAGGCATGATTTCTATTTTTTTTTTTTTTTTTTTGCCTTATCTAGGGCCGCACTTGAGGCATATGGAGGTTCCCAGGCTAGGGGCCTAATAGGAGCTGTAGCTGCCGGCCTACACCACAGCCACAGCAAAGCGGGATCCGAGCCGCGTCTGCAACCTATATCACAGCTCACGGCAACGCCAGATCCTTAACCCACTGAGCGAGGTCAGGGATCGAACCCGCAACCTCATGGTTCCTAGTCGGATTCGTTAACCACTGCACCACAACGGGAACTCTCATGATTTCTATTAATTGTTCCATATGCCAGAGTAAGTATGCCACTGCTTAATTTTTCTCTCTGGAGAAAAAACACTTTAACTTTCTCTCTACTCATTAGAAAATAAATGAAACTGGGAGTTCCCGTCGTGGCTCAACGGAAACAAATTTGACTAGCATCCATGAGGATGCAGGTTCAATCCCTGGTCTTGCTCAGTGGGTAAAGGATTGGGTGTTGCCGTAAACTGCGGTGTAGGTCACAGAAGCAGCTCGGATCCCTCGTTGCTGTGGCTGTGGTTCTGGCTGGCAGCTACAGCTCTGGTGCAACCCCTAGCCTTGTAATCTCCCTATGCTGCGGGTTTGGCCCTAAAAAGACAAAAAAAAAAAGGGAAGAAAGAAAGAAAGAAAAGAAAAATAAAATAAATGAAACTGAAAACTGTAGGTAACTTTTGAAGCACTCCAGAAAAACAATTCATAAAAAACAGTGTAGGAGTTTCCACTGCGGCATTCTGGAGCGCTGGGATGTAGGTTCGATGCCCAGCCCAGCACAGTCGGTTAAGGATCTGGTGTTGCCACAGATGTGGCATGGGTCACAAATGCAGCTTGGATGTGACCCCTGGTCCAGGAACTTCCATATACCAAGGGGCAGACAAAAAAGAAAGAAAAAAAAATACAGCGTAAGTAGCTTTGAGCTATAGAAAAGAATATATAATTAAGGGTTCCAAGCTAGTATTAGCTTAGTGACATCCTATAGAAAATATTACCTTTTTTTTCCCCTTTTTTGGTTGCTCCACCACACATGGAGTTCCCAGGCTAGGGATCAGATCTGAGCCATAGTTTCAGGCTATGCAATAGGCAAAATCAGATCCTTCAACCCACCGTGCTGGGCTGGGGATTGAACCTGCATCCTGGTGCTTCAGAGATGCCACTGATCCTGTTGTGCCACAGCAGGAACTCCAACATTACTTCTTTTGATCAGAGAAATTTATAGAAGGTTGTAGGACTCCAAGTAAAATATTAAAGTATTTCTATGAGGTCTCTAAGTTTCAGCAACAAATGAGGTATAATTTGCCCTTTGGAAACAGCATAAAAAGGCTGTTAGGGCTACCTACCCATGACATTTACAAAATTCCCGTGGAGAGTCCTGCTTTTTACTACTCTTACACTCAACCCTAATATCAGGCATTAGAATGAACCAAATGATAACAGCAAAAACAAATGTGCCATCACTTTAGATTCTGATTTTAATTTATATTACTTGTTTTATATTTGATTCTTAGAGCAAAAATTTTGGCACTTGCAAAAAAATGTTTATATATAAAGAATGTAGAGCTATAAGTCTAGTTTAATGTTTCAAGACTGCCTAACTTTTACAATACCTTAAACAATTTTGGTAATCTTATGAAGGCTGCTAAAACACAATCTGGAAGCTAATATGTACACACAAAATTGACTAAAGGTCACTGGATTAAGGACTGAACATTCTAAGTGCTTTGCATGAAGAATTTCAATAACACAGACAGATTCTGCAGTATATAAAACACTGTTATCAGCACTGTGGGTTTCTAATACCTAGGAGCTAATAACTTAAGTGAGAGAGGCATACATAAATACCTAGCAGACAAGGCAGATGTTGAGTATTTAAAGTCAAAGTCTAAAAAAAATATGGGTAAAAGTGAACCTAATTTCAATTGGAAAACTCCTGGATGTCTGCTTGGAGAAGGCAGCTTTTGAGTTGAGAGTTACAAAAGGGATATTCTGGAAACAGATAATGGAGGTGGGAGGGGAGGAGGGCAAGGATTATCACGCTGTTAGTCAAAGAGATAAACTGATAACTGCCCGAGGGCTGCCTTCAGGACTCACCCTCTGGCCTCCTACACTGAGTCCATACCTAGTCTCCCTCTATTTTACAGGCTTGTTGAGCTTCCTGTTCTACTTTCAAAGCCTCTACCTAGCCTTATCTGATTTCAACATCCCCTTGCGTCTCTAGGCCTTGGGCTAACCCACCTCCATAGATCACAAATTCTCTTACCAGCCTGTAGATCCAACCTCGTTTTAAGAAAGAGAAGACAGTCTTCAGGATTAAATAACTTGCCAGAACTATTGCCAAAGCCAATAACATACTGGCTCTCACAAATGACAATATTTGAGCTAAATTAACTTGGACTTTAAAGGCTGGACAAAAGGAATGAGAGGTTTTCTTTTTCATATTAACAGAAGGCATTATATTCTATAACTTTTAAATATGCTACTTTTCTGGAAAAATAGACTCCCTCCTGGCAGCAGCTTATATTATTCTGCAACGCGCTTGCCTAAAATTTTAGCAAATGGCCATTCTTAATATTTAAAAATTTTGTGCACAGTGGGAAAATGACCGTGTTTAACAAAATCTTTTTCTCTGAGGCTTGTGATGGCTTTTTACAAATAAGTTGAAAGAACTAGATTTAACAAAGACCCAAAGTTCAATATCCAAATCAGGAAAATAGAAATCCAGTTAATGAACTGAAAAGTAATGATCAGGAGTTCCCACTGTGGCTCAGCGGGTTAAAAACACGACTAGTATCCATGAGGATGTGGGTTTAATCCCCAGACTCGCTTGGTGGGTTAAGGATCTGGAGTTGCTGTAAGCTGCGGCTCAGATCTGGTGTTGCCCAGACTGTGACATAAGCCAGCAGCCGTAGCTCCTATTCAACCCCTAGCCTGGGAACTTCCATATGCCACAGATGTGGCCAGAAAAAGAAAAAAAAAAAGTAACAATCAAACCAACCAATAAACAAAACAAAACCCCCCAATTCTTACAAATATAGCAAATACATTTATAGTGCCAGTGATGTTCCTAGTACTATATTAAGCAACTTGCATCCTCTACAACAACCCTCTGAATTAGTTATTATCCCATTTTACATCGGAGGAAACAGAGGCACCAAGAAGCTAAGTACCTTGCCTAAGTTCATATGGCTAATAATAAACAAAATCAGAATTCAAACTTAGGCAGTCTGGCACTAGACTCCATGATTTTTATTACTAGGCAGTATTTAATATTCTAAGTGTCTTCCCTAATAAAATTATTACCACACTACAAAAGTGAGAAGTTTATCACTGAAATTGTCGTATCTTTCAGACACAATCTGTCATGCTCTTCTCTCTGAGCCTTTGAAGTCGTGGTTCTCTCAATATGGAACACGTGGCTCAGTCTTAAAGTCTCAATATAAATTGAACATTCCTTAGGAAGCCTTCCTTCCCCAAAGCACCTCTATCTCAAAACCATAAGCACTGGGTGTCCCACTTCTAGGTTTCATGGCACCCAGCCATAACTAACACATTTATCACACTTTATTGTTAGTGACTCTATCTGTATTCTCCATTAGACTCTAACCTTCAAAAGGCAGTTAAAACACTACCTGCTCCAACTACTGCTCAATACACATTTGTTAAATGCAGAAATAGAAATTATTTTTTTTAAATGATGACAACACTTCTTGGGATGTAACTTTCAAAAACTAGTATTAGAATGTGTGTTATAGAACATGTCTTTATTTTTAAAAAGCTGTAAGATAAAAAACTCCATGTGGGCATCCTCTTTGTGGAAAAGTTACAAGCTATCCTACTAGATTAATCAAGGACTTTGCAACCATAAACTAATTCTATGTGTATAAATACAAGCTGAGACAATGGCACTGTGAAGTAGGAAAGGTAAATTTTATTATTTTATCCTAACCTCAAAGAAATTACAAGATTTACCCCAAAGAATTCTATGCTGGTGTTTTTTTTTTTTTTATTATGGTAGTCTAACTTAAAGTGTTAATCACCTCTTGTTAAATAAAGATGACTCTACAACCAGCCACAAGGTGGATATGAACTTTGAACTGTTTACTGACTAACAGAATTGCAGCCATCCACCCAAAGTATCTCTATTTTCGTTCATGTGACCACTGACATGCATGCACGAGGGTGGATGATGGAGGGTAGTTTGTTGTAAGAGGGCAAAGCAGAGCTAACTGCCTCATGGAGGGATCAATGCCATAACCCTGACCTCAACAGGCTAGTGTTTCCCAACCTTCTTCAATTTCAACCAAACAAATTTTACTGGAATATCAACAACATTTAGGAAAAGAAGAAAGGGGTTTAACTTCAATGAAGAACAAACTCAAACATGAGAGATTCCGATATCCAGAGTCTCTCTGTTCTAGGAATTTTACAGAAAGGTCCATCTTGATTCATTTAAGTCTGAAATGAATACCCTCTTTCATTTAGATGCCCATTTATTTAGATGCTGGAGAGAGTACACGTTTTATCTGCAAAACCTCAGGACTCTTACCATGGATAGCTAATCTCAGCGTCAAAATTTAGTACTTAAACATGCGTTTTATCTTTCATGAAGAAGATTTTTGTGTGGCTTTTGAAAACTCATGTCGAAATGCTGTACTGATTTTTTCTGACACTCTGCCATTGCTACTTGGTAGCTTTATCTTAAGTCACCAGAATTTTGGCATCAGATTGCAGTAGGGAGAGGAACTGATGATGCAGCAGATGAACAGAAAGGGAGCAGTAGTGGAAAAAACTTAGGACATCCTGACAGATTCAAGGCAACTTTTTGGCATGTAAAAGCTTTGATATATATAAGCAGTTCCCAATCAAAATTAGGCGGACAGAGTCATAGGTAACTTGATAACCAAAATATAAGCACATACCTCATAGCCGTTACCTTTCCAGAACTTTTTCATTTCCTTACGTCTCCAAGCAACAATTGAGGCAGTAATTAGTGTGCAGGGTACTAAATAGAGGAGAGCAGGTTGCCCCTTTTTCATCAGCACCAGAACAACAAATGTAAGTATCATACCAACAGCATAGGCTACAAGAAGAATATCGAGTATCAGTCATTTCTACATGCTATCAAGGGTGGATTTTAAATCCCTCACTGAAGTACTGTTTTCAACTATTTCTGAGGATGTTTTTGCCTTAGGATTTCTTTTCATAATTTCATTATTTTCATAGACAGTAGTTAGAAAAGACAGAGCCCTGAAAAATCTGGAAACTGATTAGTATTTCCATTATAATTACCCTTATATTAGTCATTGATAAAGATAATAATTCAAGAAAGTCTCAATAATCTGTCACTATTAAGGATGTTGAGTTGTTCCACATTTCAGATAACTAAAATTGGTGCCTGTAGATACTAACAGCTGTTTTTGAAAAACCTTCCTAATATTGAGTATATACTTCTTTGTCTTCTTCAACAAGTGCATATCAAATGTCATTTGATCTTTTCTTTCTCTTTAGGGCCATACCCACAGCATACGGAAGTTCCCAGGCTAGGGGTTGAATAGAAGCTGCAGGTGCCAGCCTACACCACAGTCACAGCAACACCAGATCCAAGCTGCATCTGTAACCTACACTGCAACTTGTGGCAATGCTGGATCCTTTATCCCCTGAGCGAGGCCAGGGATCGAACCCACATCCTCACAGAGACTATGTCGTGTTCTTAACCTGATGAGTCACAATAGGAACTCCCTGATCTTTTATTAATGATTCAAGGTCTCATTATGAACATGGGACCTCATTGTATTGGAGCTAGGAGGGCCTTTACAGACAGTGCAGTCCACTTTCTCAATTTATAGATGAGGCAATGGAGGACCAGGGAAATTAAGTGAGTTTCCCAAAGTTACACAGCAGAACTGACATTCTTAGAACAGTATCTAAATAGCTCTGGTGCAGGCCATTTGCCTAAGAATAAAGAACTCTGATGTATGAACTTTGAGATATTTATTTGTTATGCTCAGAAGTAGTAAAATATTTTTGTCTGTTCTCAATAATAGAAATAAAGGGATAAGTGACAGCTATCTCTTCTGTCCCAGGTGAGATGTTATTGTGCCATAAATTTATTTATATTAATATGTGATTATTATATAGTATTTTAAAAATCTACTATTATAAAATTTATTGACAACTTATGTGCCATGGGCTCTAGTACACATTTTATGCACAGAACCTAACGTTTTTCTTTCTCACATAATTTCCTTTCTGAACCTCAAAAACCTTGTAATATAGGTAGTAAAGTATAAGTATCTCTTTTGATGGAAAAAACATGTCTTATCAACTTATGGTGAAAAATTAGAATTCAGGACTCCCTGTTTTTAGACCTTTTCCTACAGACAATACAATTCAATATAATAAAAAGAAAAGACAAAAATTTACCAATCGTGGATGAAATATAGTATATAGAAGAACCAGTCTGAACATCAAATCTTCTACAGTATGCAATCAATAGGCCTAAAAAAACACCTCACATTATTTTCTTAAAGCAACAATAGCAACACAAATTCATCTGTTAACTATGGCAACAGTACATGCTGAATGGTATTTAACCTTCATTTTTGCATCATTAGAACATGAAAGGTCCTCGAATTCTGGACAAAATTTTATATGCTGATTTTGAAAACCTTAATACCATATATTAGACATTTTCCTAAGCCATTAAGCAGTCTTTAAAAACATGAGTTTTACTAGCTGCTTAATATTCCATGTCATGGAGAATTTTCTTTTTTTTTTATTTTATATTTCTGTGGTATCAGTTGTAATGTCTCCTTTCACTGAGCCTCTTTCTTTTTTTCTTGGTTAATCTACCTAAAGGTCAGTGGATGTTGTTTATCTTTTTAAAGAATTAACTTTAAAAAAAATTTCCTATTATTCTCTGTTCTCTATTTCTGCTGTAATCTTTATGATTTCCTTTCTTTTGCTACCTTTCCTGTTCTCTATTTCTGCTCTAATCTTTATGATTTCCTTCCTTTTGCTACCTTTGAGCTTAGTTTGTTCCTCTTTTTCTAGTGTTCGTGGATGTAAAGAAAGGTTGTATATTTGAAATCTATTTTCCTGATTTATATGCTTATTGCTTCTTAGAACTGCTTTTGCTGAATCTCATAAGATTTGAAATGTTGTGTTTCTCTTTCCACTTGTCTCCCAACATGGTTTTACTTCTTTTTTAATATTTTCTTTGATCTACTTATTGTTTAGGAGTGTGTTAATTTCCATGTATTTGTGAATTTTCCAGTTTTCCTCCTGTTATTGATTTCTAGTTTCGTGCTACAGTGGTCCAGAAATACACTTGGTATGATTTCAATCTTAAATTTGCTAAGATTTGTTTTATGTCTTAACATACGATCTATCCTAGAAAACATTTCACATGTGCTTCAGAAATATGTGTATTCTGCTGTTGTATGGAATATTCTATATATGTCTCTAGTCCATTTGGTCTCTAGTGTTGAGAAAAATATTTAAGTGTATCAAGGAAGACAATTTCAAATTATGATCAAAGCAATCTCCCTTCCTAGAAGAATAAAGTAATTTGGATTTTTTTTTTTTTGTCTTTTGTCATTTTAGGGCCGCATGCCTGGCATGTGGAGGTTCCCAGGCTAGGGATCTAATTGGAGCTGTAGCTATAGGCCTAAACCATAGCCACAGCAACGCAGGATCATAGCCACAGCAACGCAGGATCCGAGCCACGTCTGCTACCTACACCACAGCTCACAGCAACACAGGATCATTAACCCACTGAGCAAGGCCAGGGATCGAACCCGCAACCTCATGGTTCCTAGTCAGATCTGCTTCCGCTACGACAAGAACTCCGTTAACTTGGAATTTTAATATAAAGAGTTCAAATAACCCTCATCTGTAAGCATGCAAGTATATGGAAACAACCTATTTTATCACTTTACTTAGTAAACACTACTATGAAATAGTAAGAATGGCATTCAATTGCTTAAAAAATTCAGAAAAAAATCTACTATCTTCATTGGTTGTTTCAGTTAATTCCTTTTGGTCCCTATATAATTAATCAAATAAGTTTCTTGGTAGTTCCTTGTTATTTTTACTATATTTGCTGTTTAATCACATTTTGATACATTAAGAGCAGTGATACCCACCTCCTAAAATTAGAATTTAGCTTTTAGAATTAAGTCACATACTGTCAAAAACTGCTTTGTAGGGACCTTTAACATTTGCTTTAAGAATGCAGTATTTACACACTGTCACACTATTTTCACCAGTTCTATGATACACGCTATATATAAGCTTTTTATAGTACATGATGTGGAACTGGTAAAACTGGGTTTAAGTTTAAAGAACATAAGGTTATTCAATAGAATGCTTTCCCTACTTTATTGATTATGTGAATGGAGACTCACTGAAATAAGACAGCTGCTACACTGGACTTTGCATCCAGCTCACATGGCAACACTTTGTTTCTCTCTCTACCCAGCTTCTACTATATCAATGAAAGGGCTTTTTCAGAAGAGTCAGTACTCTTTACCCAGCCACAGGTAGGTACTACACAAGGAGACTAAGAAAAGTGAGGAAGACAAACTCTCAGTTGACTGAGAAATATTATTAATTATTTCTAAGCTATATTATTTCTGGGCTGGGATTAAGTTTATTTTACAGGCAGCACAGAAAGGGAAATAATGCCAAACTGCAGTAACTGTCAGAGAAGACATGCTAGGAGAAAGAGATAAATTCCACCATATGCTGTTGGTATTATAGTGCCCTACAAACTGGTATTCTGATGTTCCTCTTCATTATCAGGACATTGCTTAGTAGTCCTAAACCAATTTTTCTAGAACATAGCTATTATTTTAAAATATAAGTAATAGAAATTATAATACATTTGTTATTATTAAATTCACCTTTAAAAAGGGGATTTGATATATACTTTCTTGGGGAAAAAGGTCAAACTGATCCTAGTTACTTTCTCTAAAACACTTTCTGAGCTATGGGAGATACACTTTGGTTGTTACCACTTGAGCTTTCTTCCACCCCTCAAAACACCTTTTCTCCATCTTTGTAACTAGTCCCAGCTCCAGAGATAGCCAAAAATATTTAATATGGAGTAGGTAAATTTTAACAGATACTATACATTTGACAATTTTAAACCATCATATTTTTTCTCAAATTGTTACAAACAGTTGCTTACCTGGTACAATAATGTCTCCAAAACCCAATATTGAAACTGGCATAAGGCACACGCTCATTACTGAGAAACAGGCCAGCTTTGGTACTCTGATGACTACTGGTAACTGCAATTATAAAAACAAACAAACAAACAAACAAAAAAAAGGCCACCAATAAACCTCTTAGGAATTTTTACCCACATCTTTAGAAAAAGAAGGATTGATATTAGAATAATTAACATTTTAAAATTAACATTTTAGAAAGCTTGAAATCAGAGAACATAAATTAGACATATATACTCTGAATGTACAGAAAGCTTGAAAGAAATAGATAAGTGGTTTTGGAAAAACAAAACCCAACACACATGTAGGGTTAACAGTATTAATCCAGTATTCCCACATCTAACTTTTTTTTTCTTCCCTTTTTACCAAAAATAGGACTCAGGCCTTGAAACAGATTTTTTTCCTCTTTTTTTGGTAATCAATCTGGATTTTTTTTCCCCCAAAGAAGAGTCTTATCTCAGAGGGTATGATTTAAAGTCCAATGAACATATCTGAAATACAATCCTTACTTTCTCATGGGGAGCTGAGGGTTGAGCAGTGGCTTCCACCAAGTTTCCATCATTCTAGGATGAAACCCAAGTCAATAGGTATTTAATAATGTAGAATACTAATAAAAGGGCTATATTTTGTGAGAAATAAAGTTTTACAATACCTTAACATGCACTACATGACCAAAGAATCACGTAAGAAGACAAAACTATTAACTGGACACACACACTGGCAGCTCTTTATATTTAATTGCCATCCCTACCTTTTCATTATTTCCAAAAGGTCCAGCTGCAAGTTCAACCATGATACTCTCGCCATTCTAAAATTGAGAAGAAAGGTGAAAGAAACTGTTCAATCACTTAAAAAGAAAAATCTGCCAGTATTTAAGAATAATTTGATGACATGGCTTATGGTCTATAGAGTAAGCCGATGAAAAATGGGCTATAGAGTGCTTTTTTCTAAAACAGTCTTTGTAGATAGCACAAATAGGAGTAATCTACAACAAATTTCACCTAGCATGGGGCTCCACCTTAAGAGAGCTCAATAACTATCAGAAACTGACAGATAAACCACACTAAGATTAGTCAGCTGAAGGTTTGAGCACTGATTTACACTGACAATTCTAGCATTTCTAATGGGCTATACATTATGGGTTCTTTTAGTTATATTACGTTGTATACTACATGTCCTTGGTCATTTTTAGCAATAACAATAAATAGGGCCACAAGAAATACTAATGTTTTTTATATTTACATTTGTAATAAATATTGGTAACTTTATTTAAATAAATATATACTTGCCCTTCTGGCTGTTATCCACAATAACAATGAAGCTAAACTTGAAAAGACCCAGTCCCAGAGAACCTGATAAGTTTCTCTAGCCTAACTCCTGTCCAGTTTCAGCCCTGCCAGATTTTTATACCCCAATCAAAACATCAACTTCAGCTAAATTTTTTCTTTGTGTATGCCTAAGCTCTTTTTATGTGAGCTGTGAGCTGTGAGAGAAGTTCATTAAAAAGTTCTTTCCTGGGAGTTCCCATCGTGGTGCAGTGGTTAACGAATCTGACTAGGAACCATGAGGTTGCAGGTTCGATCCCTGGCCTCGTTCAGCGGGTTAAGGATCCGGCATTGCCATCAGACGTGGCTTGGATACTGCGTTGCTATGGGTAGGCCAGCGGCCACAGCTCTGATTAGACCCCTAGCCTGGGAACCTCCACATGCCTCGGGTGCGGCCCTAAAACTGACAAAAGCCAAAAAAAAAAAAAGTTCTTTCTTTCCTGACAGCCAGGTCTGTTGGGGAGAAGGGGAACATTAAGATGTGGCAAACTAAGACTGCATGAGCCCCCATCTTACGTGTCACATTATAATAAATATATGCCCCAAACAGGGAGTGGGAAGACAAATAAATGCTAAATTTTTAGGAAAACTTAATTAACTAGAATTTTTTTATGTGGGTGGGGTGCATAAGAGAAATTACTTGAGTATCTTTAAGAGGACTTCACGGATAACTGAGCTGAGTAGAAAAGGACAAAAATCCCTAACTACAGAAATCTTTTTACTCATGTTAAACTTCAGGTTACAAAAGGGTTAAGTCACAGGAGCTTATGCAAATAAACTAATATTAAATGCAGTTCCTTATGGCAAACTCCCATGATGCAATTCAATTTCCAGGAAAAGAATTCATTTTGGTTCATTTTCTCAGTTATTTAAAATATTTAACTGAAGACCACCACTGACATCTTCTCATACAAAGATATATGAGTAACTATTATTTGCAAGATACTATACCAAATATGGTGGTGGATGAAAAAAAAATGAAGACTCTTATTACCTACACTCCTATCTGCCTGCCAACTCATTAAAAGTCTACTAATACCAGGGTCAAGAACATGTTTAGGGAGTTCCCATTGTGGTGCAGTGGAAACAAATATGACTAGTATCCAAGGATGTGGGTTCAATCCCTGGCCTTGCTCAGTGGGTGGGGGATCTGGCATCGCTGTGGCTGACAGCTGTAGCTCCGATTAGACCTCTAGCCCAGGAACTTCCATATGTCACAGGTGTGGCCCTAAAAAGCAGAAATAATAAATAAAGAATATATTTAGGATGTCCAATGGTAAATCCTTGAAATTTTCAGCGAAAACCAAAAAAATCAGAAATCACATCTGATTTTCAATTTGAGTTACCTAACAAACCAAACTGAGAAGAAGGTGTTAAAGGTAAATCTGCAACAGTGAATTCCAAAGAGCACTTCAATCTTTTCCACTGGATCAGATTACTAGAAAGCACATTCTAGTCAGTGGAATTAAGATTGAGAAAAAGAAGATGAGAAGATGAAAAATTCCTTCAGCACAGAAGAAAGAAGACTCAAAGACATCTTTATTATCATATAACCTTAAAAATCCCAAACTTTTTATGTGTAGGAAATGGAAACAGTTTGCTGGCAGACATGTTCAGCATTTATAAAGTGATACTAGTGTTAAAACAGAAGGGAAAAATTATTGTTGTTTATTTATTTACTTTATTTATTTGGTCACATTCACTGCATGTGGAAATTCTCAGGCCAGGGATCGAACCTGAACCACAGCAGTTACAACGCTGGACGCTTAACCTGCTAGGCCCCTGGAAACTCCTAGAAACACTTTTTGAACCAAATAAACTGATACAAGTTAAATAGCTTTAGATAGAACTTTAAAAATAGTTTTACTAAATTAACAATTTTTTTTTAATAATCTGTAATACTAGTTCCATGCTTTTTTAGGTTACTACTGCAAATGAAGTCAATGAGCCAGATGGTTCAATATTAAAACATGGAAAAGTGCTAGCAAAATGATTTGGGTAGCAGTAATTTGGAACATTTAACTATATTTGCTGTCTTGTTGCAATTTTAGCCTCCCAATGGAACACATGTTTGTCTTAAGCTATTATAGCAAATATCAAAAATGAAGAGATTTCACAGACAGCAAGAGCAAAAGAATAGAATAGGAACTACTGGAGAAAAAAGCAATGATTATAATATCAAAAGCTAAAAATATAAATGAGAAAAGGATAAAAAATTATATGAAGTTACAAAGCAAGACACAAAGTGGGGAAAGTTAAAGAGTTAAAACTGAAACTGGGCACTATTAGGAGTTCCCACTATGGTACACAGGGTTAATAATCCATCTGCAGTGGCTGAGATCAACACCTGGCCAGGGAACTTCCATAGACCGAAGGTGAGGCCATAAAATAAATTAAAAAAAAATGCAAAACTGGGCACTACTGTATAGCACACGATCTATCCAATCTCTTGGGATAGACAATGATGGAAGATAGTATAAGAAAATGATGTATACATATATGTATGACTGGATCACTTTGCTGTACTGCAGAAATTGGAAGAATACTGTAAATAAACTATAATTAAAAAAAAAAACTGGGCAAATAATGACAGACTATCACACTCATCCAACACCTTTCCCTTATTCTAATAACAACAGCACCATGACTTTATTGAAGACCTAGAGGCATAGCTGGGAATAGATGACTTAGGAGTATCCAGTTGCTGTGATTCTAATATCATGGAAAAAGCCATTCTGAGATAATGAACAGAGTGACAGAAGCAGAAACAGAAAGGGAAAGTATGTGCTCCTTGGGTCTAGTTTCTCCGCAGGCCAGTCCCAGCCTGGCCTTTGTGCTTATCCTGGATAGAAGGGACCTCTTGCATGTAAAAAGGTTAGGCTGGGTTCTAGCAATTGCAACCAAAAGAATTCCAGTGACGGAAAGGGAGGATAGAATGCTAGCAATATTTCCTCACTCAACAGATTAGGAAACTGAGGGCTAAGTGACTAGCAGCCAGGGTTACAAGGTAACAGACCTACACTTTAGGTCTTCAGACTTCCAGTATGATGCTTCTTCTTAGTTTCACACTAGGGTTACAGAAATGAAAGTAGCAATAACACTTTCATTCTTTTTGCTGTCTATCTTGTCTATAGCAAATAGTTATTGTTTTATAATAAGAACAAGTTACTCTAAAATGGGTAGGAAGAAGTTTTATAGACAGTCTCACGTTTACATCAACTGGAGACTTTTTGCAGAATGGCCTAAAAGTTTGCAATATCCTCTATGAAAATGCCAACATCATTAATGATTCTTAAAGAATTATAACTCACTCAGTGATAAACATCTGCAAAATGAATACTCTAAGAGCATGTTTAAAATTCTCATCTTTTAGCATGTTTCTCATGGATTTCAATAATATCACACCTTTAAAAAAAAATCATACCTGTGTGATGAATGGTGTTATGAAAACAAAAAATACATCGTAGAGGAGGAGAAGACCTAGAAGTATCACACATGACTGGTGAAGAAAGAAACAAATTTAAAGATCAAATTTCCCATAGTTAAATTAAGAGATATTATTTTGCAAATACAAATACATTTGAATACTATTTTTTAGACATTTAATGTTTATTACTATTTGTACTTTTATTCTACAAATTACATTAAAACTTTTATCTGCTTTAACCCATTATTTAAAAAAAACACTAAATCAAAGAAATGTTCTTACCTAGTATTTGGTCTTGTATGGATTTTATGAATTTGGAATATTACATAAATAACTAAAAATATTTTAGCTAGCAAGTCAGTGGTTCCTGAGGCTGGGGCTGCAGACTGACTGCTAAAAGGGCATGACAGAGCTTTCAAAGAGATAAGAAATATTCTATAATTCATTGGGATGGTGGTTATAAAGTCACATATTTATAAAATTTCAATAATCTGTACACTTAAAGTGCATACATTTTATTATACGTAAATTATACCTTAATAAGGTTGCTTTAAACAGAAAAATTCACTTTAGCTAGCAAAGTAGCATACTTTACCTTGAAGTTGGGTAACTTCAATGTTTTAATTAAATTCAGACAGAAAGCAATCCCCAAGATATCCTGTAAAATCCAAGCCCACCTAAAATCAAAAGAAGTTACTCTATTGTTTTACTCAGTTATTTTTAGATGGAACTTTTTAAAAGAACCAGATCATTACAGTAATACTATTCAATTGCTATAATTTGACTACTGAATTATTAAGCAGTAATTATAACAAAAAAACTCTTATATTCTCCATATTTAGTAACTTACTGTCCTAGTTGTATAATGAATAGTATTATACTAAGAAAAATTTGAAAGGCTACCTCAGAAGAACGTATATCAAAGTTAAGTGCATATTTATCCTTACTCTTTGAATTTACATATCTCTTTTTAGAAAGGTAGCTATAACAAAGGATAATGATGTTTATATCCAGATATCTAAAATATAAAGGAAATGAGAGCAATACAACATACTCTTATCAAAAACTGACATGAATAATTACCAATTGATAATTATATCCAAAGTTGTCTACAACTGTATGAACCTTGCTCCCAAATTTTAGGCCATTAAATTCTTTTAGGGTTTTTTTTTTTTTTGGTCTTTTTAGGGCCACACACGTGGCATATGCAGGTTCTCAGGCTAGGGGTCAAATCAGAGCTGTAGCCACTGGCCTAGGCCACAGCAACAGCAACAGCAACACAAGATCTGAGCCATGTCTACAACCTACAGCTCATGGCAATGTGGGATCCTTAAACCACTGAGCAAGGCAAGGGATCCAATCTGCATCCTCATGGATACTTGTCAGATTTGTTTCCACTGAGCCACGATGGGAACTCCCAATTTCTTTTATGTTTTAATAAACTGTTAAATACTTTTTTTCTGGTTATCCTTCTTGTAAATGGACAGGTACCTGTATATTGTCTTATAGTTCCCTCCTTTTTACATGAAAGGTAGCATACTCTAGATATTCTTTCACATTTTGCTTTTTTCACTTAAAAATATATCCTAGAAATCACTACACATCAGTTCACAGAGATCTTCCTTATTCTTTATAGGTAGATTGCACTCCAATGTGTGACTACACCATAATTAAATATATTTTTGAAGACTATTTCAGCTCAATGTTGAAATCCTAATTCATATTTTCTTCTCTCAACAATCTTAAATCCATAAGCACAAGATCTGTTTATATAGGAATTTATTTAGCTTGTTTGGGTTAGCAGATGTAAGCTATTATACATGGAGGGAGTAAACTACAAGGTCCTACTATACAGAGAACTATATATTCAATATCCTGTGATAAATCATAATGGAAAAGAATATATAAAAAAAGAGTATATACTTTATTTATATGTACATATATACATATATTTTATATACATATATATATAACTGAATAACTTTGCTATATAGGAGAAATCAATACAACATTGTAAATCAATTATACTTCAATAAAAATTTTTTATTTTAAAATTTAAGATTTAATTTGTTTGAAAACTATGGTGTTCTGGGATAAGAGCCAAAAAAAAAAAATCCATACTAATCATAATGAATAATTATCAAGGCAAGATACAAAATGACCCACACTTAGTCTAAGCTAAAAGTGAATACAATGAGTACTCATACCGATCTTCATTTCGAAATACGGCCCAAACAACAGCTATTGCTATGCACAGTCCAGAGAGAAAAATAAGTCTCACTTCAATACTTTTGCCACGACACACAATCCTAAAAGACAGATTGGAATAGGTTAATTTATCCTGTAGATGAAACACAATGATCACTTATGTGACAAATGAAGTTAGCCACAGTCATAGAAAGCTATTGAAATACTGACTTAAAAGTCTTGGTTTTAAGAACAACAAATGATACATAATAAAATATTTAACAATTCAGCAGAACTGCAATGATGAAAATGCTCTATATCTCTGCTGTCCAATACAGTACTGGCCACAGGTGACTATTTAGCATTGAAGTGTGGCTAATGAAATGGAGCAATTGAATTTTAAATTTTATTTAATTTTTTTTTTAAATGAATTATTTTATTTTATTTTTTTGCCTTTTGTCATTTTATGGCCGCACCCGCGGCATGTGGAGGTTCCCAGGCTAGGGGTCTAATCGGAGCTGTAGCCACTGGCCTGCGCCGCAGCCACAGCAACGCAGGATCCGAGCCGCGTCTGCAACCTACACCACAGCTCACGGCAACGCCGGATCGTTAACCCACTGAGCAAGGGCAGGGATCGAACCCG